>CM051456.1:116863474-118080070 GCA_028274465.1 Plantago ovata | reverse complement strand
TATATTATAAAATTTTAGATCCTATATTTTCATAATATGATTTTGTTAAATACGTTATGATTATAGTTTAAAAGTAATTGAAAGTGAAAGTTGAAAACTGTTGAATAGATAAAAAAATTAAAGTGGATAAATTATAATGGGACAGAAATAAAGTCACAACCAAGTCAATTTTACACTGTCCCAAGGTCACCTCACCTCATTCATTTGATTTTTAACACAAAATAACACAAAATAAAAGTACTAAATATACATACAAAAGTATTAATGGTAGGCTCAACTCAGTCCAAAATAGTGGAGCTCACCAGCTCATCATTATACTATTTTATTTTATTTATTATTATGTGTTCTTTGAAAAAAATTAGGAACTTTATTTTTTACTAAGAGTTTGTTTAAGTTGTAAATAAGAAGCAATCAATTAAAATAAAACTTTAATTTTTTTATTAATATGTTGATCAAATGAGCTTAAAAAGAAAACGACATTCTCATAAACTGAGATAATTCCTATATAATGAAATTATGAATAATTATAAATTAGTGATATTTTTAAAAAACTATCAAATCAGTGTAACCTAAATAATTTCTTAAAAGAGTTAATCTCACATTAGTACCCTGATAGACGCCCTAATATCATTTTTGTTCCCATTAGATCAACAATTACATCCTAGTACCTGAAAATGGATTTTTGGGTTGACTTTGCTGTAATTACACAATTGTCATTGGGTGATCCAAACAAGACCTTAACTTTCGTTTTTTCTTTTTTCTTTGTTTCTTAAATTACATCATTTCTAAAACTTTATTACCCTATAAACTTAATATTAAAAATGAAATATCACAAAAAGTAAAATAAATATTAAAAAATAAAAATAAAAAAAATTAAAGAAGATCGGAGCTCCCGTGACCGGAGCTATCGGAAGTTCACATCTCCGATTTGGGGCGTGAAGCTCCATATCGGAACTTCACAGCCCCAACCGGAGATGTGAAGCTCCAAATCGGAGCTTCACATCCCCAAATCGGGGCTGTGAAGCTCCGATTCGAGCTTCACTGTAACAGTGAAGCTCCGATTGGAGCTTTCACTGTTATAGTGAAGCTCGGTCGGAGAGCTTCACTGTCTCCATGAGTGAAGCTCGATCGGAGCTTCACTGTCGGAGCTCCGGTATCGGATATAATTCCGGTACCGGAAAATTGAAGAAGAAGAAGATGAAAAAAGAAAAAGAAAAAAGAAAAAGGAAGAAAATAGAAAAGAATAAGGGTGAGAATAAAAAGAAAAAGGAAGAAAAAAGAAAAAGAAAAATTATGAAAAATTCTTATTCAATCTATGAAAAATTATAAAAAAGAAAAATTAAAAAAAAATCATGTTCTTTCACTAAGGCTGTTTGGATCAGCCAAAATTCAATAATTGAAAAGTGAAAAAGTCAATTTTGGGTACCAAAATATAATTGTTAGTCTAGTGGAAACAAATATGATATTAGAGTATCTTACAGGGTACTAAAAAGATATGGACCCTTTCTTAAAATTAGTGCATTTGTTTTTACAAATTAGTGATACTACTTGTTATAGCATTAATAGGTTATTAACTACCTTCCTAAATTTTCTCAACTAACCATATCATCTCACATATTTCATTAGCGTTCATTTTTTTTAGAGTCCTTGTTAGCGTACCTAATTACGAAAGCAACCTTCTTAATTTAACAATTACATTTTAAGCCAAAATGTTGACCAAATCACTGTTCCAATATTGGATTTTTAGCTCGCCAAACACTCCTTATGCTTTAATAGAATAAAAAAGTTTAAGAAATTAAATTTTTATATAAAATGATAAAATAAAAACAAATTAAATATTTTTTTAAAAAAATCTTTCTATCTAAAACTCCGGTACCGAATTTTTTCCGGTACCGGAGCTCCGGCACGGAGCTCCACATCGGAGCTGTCAACTCCGATTTGGAGCTATAACAGGTCCCGATCGGAGCTATTATAGCTCCGATCGGGAGATGTCAGCTCCAGATCGGAGCTGCAAAAGCTCCTGGTCGGAGCTTGCTAAGCTCCGATACCGGACCATTGGGGAAGAAGGTAAAAAGTTTTTTTAAAAAAAATATTTTAGTTTTTTATTATTTTTTTTTAATTTTCATATTTTTTTATTTTACTTTTTAGTAAATTTATTTATTTCTTAGGACATGTTTGGTTGAGAGTGTTTCAGATGATAGCAAAGTTGTAAATAAGTGTTGGTCAACTCAAAAATCCCTAATTTTGGACTAAAATGTAATTCTGAAACTAAGGGTGTTGATTTTGAGAATCACCCTCATAATGGTCAATAATAAGGCATTTTCTCTTATCCATAAAATTATATTGTGAAATTAAATGAAATACATTTTCATAATATATTTCTGTTATTGTTAAGGTATAATTTAAGAGAAATTCATAGTTAAAGTTTTTTTGTTTTCCGAAATTCTTCACAGTTAAAGTTTGTACCAAAAATCAACTAACAAGTTTGAAGAAAAAAGGGGGAGAAAGTAAGATTATATTGATTTGTATATGAAATGGAATCCACTACAAAGTCATTGTAGTTTTGCATACAACGACATCTCAAAATGGGTAGTGAAATACATTGGATTAGGCCCACAATAAATTCTCGAATTGCTTATACGTATACTTATATTATTATACAAGTCGATGATGATGTAGACTTTTGAACTTTGTCCCCATACAAGGAAGCACCACTCGTTCTTAGGAGTTCCAACCACATAAGCAACATAACCCTTTTTTTTTCTCTTCATATTTATCATGATTTATGGTAATCAATTCCATCACATTGTGCTTTTGATCTGTCTGTGGTCATAGACCGATATACGTACACTGATCATGCTTTGAATATTTCTTAAGCAAATTAAAACAACAAGAAAAATTACAAATTTTCAGTTTGAAGATAACGTATCACTAATAGAACTAACATTTCCATGGAGGAAGAAAGATTTGTAAATTTTATTTGAAGTTAATTAGGACTATTTTCGGTTGGAATTAAACCTTGAATGGGATATGGATTTATGGAATATATATATTTTGTGAGGGGCTACGAAAGCAAAAGGGATTCATCATATATATATATAAGAATCCGAAACATACTAGGTGAACAATGATATATATACTCCTATATAATCTATATAATTTAGAGGTATCGGGATATCTATGGGTTTTCAACATTTTCTGATTACAATAATTGATGAAATGAGTAAATATATAAGGCGACAAGCAACCTTTGTTGTTTACGTGTGCATGTTAAAAAGACAATAATACCTTTCTATTTATCTCAATTAATTTTTTTCATAAAAAACTGTAATAATTTTGTATAAAAATACATAATAATAATAATAATAATAATAATAATAATAATAATAATAATAATAATAATAATAATAATAATAATAATAAACTCAAAGCTCCGCCATGGCTGGAGATTTTTTCTCCATCCAATTTGTCACAAAACGAACATTAATATACTGTATAATTGTATAATGGCTATACGTGTAATTAACTTGGAGAAATAGCAAGGAATATATTGGGGAATGAAAGTCTCCTATGATTCTGATCCGTGCCCAGCTTTTTGAATTCTAAGTAATTCTAAGGGTATGTCATTTTCTTTATTTTATTCATTCACTATCTATTCCCTCTATTCCAAATCAAAAATTCTAAGCACACTTATTTTTCAAACTTTAATCGTAAATTACTACTACATTACAAAATAAAAAAATAATAAATTATATTATAAAATAAAATTAAGTATACTTTCTAATATAACTATATTATATGTGTAATATAATAGTAATTAATTTACGGTCAAAGTTTAAAAAAAAATTACGTTTTTATTTGGAACGAAGGAGTATATATTAAAAAAAAAAATTCTTTTGGCGTGAAATATTCTTTATTGGGTCCTTAAGCATATATGGTCTCTCTCCCGGCTGTTCCCCTCAATCAAATCCTATGTACATTTTACATTCGCTGCTTTATTTGTTTTTTTTTGGTCCCCTACTAATTGTGTCCTGTATTATATATATATCCCATAACCTATTCTAATTAACATGTTGGGCACACCATCGACTCGTGTATGGACTTAAATTTCATTCTTTTAGTTTTATATTCTCAAATCCAAGACGAACTTTTCCGAACTTTCTTTGTTCTTTTGGTTTTTGGTTTTATCTAGGTGCTATGCCGTGAAATATCACCCACTACTTACATGTGAATCAAGTTGATTTGTGAGTGTTAAGTCGTACTATAAGGTTTTGAAAATATATAAACTCGACCACGTGGCTTGAACTAGAAAAGGGAGGAGCGGTTATCTAAAATCGGTTCGCTTAAGCCAAAATGTTAAGGGTGGCTTGTTATTATTGGAACTTCTCGTAAAATTGGATAAGCGTTGAAAACTTAAGAGTATATAAAATGTGTAAAAAACACAAGCAGAGTAGACAAATTAATGTCATCCATTAAGAAGATAAAATTGTCTCGCTCGTATTGCTTATATGAGATAATGACAATTACTTCTCTATTTCAAAAACAAAATGGCAATTACTTCTTAGGATAAAACTACTTTTAAACGTATAGGAGCACTCCAAATATTGAATTTGTTGAACTTCAAATGTGAAAAAGAGCAAGAAAATAAGTAAATAAGAAAGAGGGTTTATATCACTTTAGGGCTAGTTAGGACACCTAATAACAGAATAGGCCCCATTAGACCAACAATTACATATTAGGCCATAATATGGATTTTTTGTGTTGACCAACACATATTTACAACAATGCCATCAGCTCATTTTGGACAAAACAAATAAGGCCTTAACTCAATAGTAAGGTGAAACCTAAAATGTAATTGTATTTGAACACTAACTTTATTATTTTTCGATTATATTTTATTTTCTTTCTTTTCCTTTATTCTTTTTTTTTCTTCTTTTTGTCAACAATAACTTATTTCCTACAAAATGTTATTTAAAAAAAAACAAAATTTTAAATGTAGAATTATTGTAAATACTAAATTATTGTAAATCATACACCAACAAAATTTATATTTCAAAACATGTCCTAACATTATTTTCAAAAAAAAGATCAATATTTTTTCTTTTTTCTTTTTCCTTTTTCCTTTTATATTTTTCTGTTTTTAATTTCTTTTTCTTTTTTCTCTTCTTCTCCAAAAGCTCCGGTAGCGGAGCTTTGCGAAACTCCAATTATAGTTGTAAGCTCCAGATCGAAGCTGTGCAAGCTCCGATATGGAGCTTACACGCTCCAGCTCCTATAGTCGAAGCATTGCAAGCTCCGAGCTGGAGTTGTGCATGCTCTAGTTGAAGCCTTGCAAAACTCCGGTATCGGAGCTTTTGAAGTAAGAAAAAGGAAGAAAAAAAAAAATATATAAAAGGAAAAAGAATAAAGAACAAATATTGATTTTGTTTAAAAATAATGTTGGGACATGTTTTGAAATATAAATTTTATTAGGGTTTGATTTAGAATAATTTTGTATTTATAATATATTTATATTTCAAAATTTTCATTTGTGTTTTAAAATAAAATTTGGTAGGAAAAAAATAGCTTTATTGTTTATAAAAAAAAAAAGAAAAAGAAAAAGAAAAAAAAGAACGCAAAAAGAAAAAGAAAATGTGTGTTGAAATACAATTACATTTTGGGCCTCTTGTTAAGGCTTGTTTGGTTGTTCACAAATGAAAATTTGGATAGGCGAATTAAGCCTGGTTTGGTCAAATTCGACCCTAATCTGTAATTAAAAATCTAATGAAGCCTATTATGTTATTAGGTGTTCTAATTGACCCCTAAAAATAAATGGGCCCTAAGAAAGATATATTAAATGCTTTTTTTTGGAAAGTAATATTAAATGCTTTGATGGTGTGTTAGAAATGAAGTACAGTCCTATATTTATAATTCTCAATAGTTTTCATGAACACATGTATGCAAAAACCTTTAAGAAAGGACACATGAAATTGTTAATGAGTACAAATTCTTAACTACGAGTCATTTTGATCAAGTGGCATAACTAACCTCTATTTACCAAGTCCTCACTTCGAATTATATCCCTTTGGAAATCAATATCCTCATCTCAAACGAAGCATCATTTTTTTTATTATTATTATTTTTCTTAAAAGTTCCAATAAGCTAAAATGTTACAAGAGTCGAGTGCAAGTTCGAGTGGCTTACGATATAAATTCGAATCTAAAAACGACAAAAGCCAAAGGGGAAAATTGCAATTTTGGTCTCCTAACTCAACATCCTCCGCAAATACGATCCCTAGTCGATTCGCAAATTCGCAGAAAACGTCCTAAATCGAGTCAAGGGACTAAAAAAGTCGCGAATTTGGTCCCCCATGCCACCAAACCGTCTGACTGGGCTGCTTACTCGGATTCGTGCGAATTCAGTTCGTGATTTTGGTCCCTTTTTAGTCCCGTTCGTTTGTATGCGTGGAAATCGCTATATTACTCAGAAATCTCACCCAAATCGATCCCCAATTCATTAGAACTCTAATTCTCAAATTTTCACTCATCCAAAATTCACTCAAATTCACTGAAGATGAAAGAAATTGGCTCTCACAATCATCTCAGGATAGTGAAACGTGCCCATTCGAAGTTATTTTCCACGAAGAGGTGTGGTTAATGTTGGTAATTTCCGTGCTCTGTTTTGTTTACGTAATGCTCTGTTAAAGACAAAACGTGCCCATTCCTGGACTTGCTGTTGGGCATTCTGCACGTGACACATAAGACATGCTCCTTTCTCACAATGTGGATGTCAAGACTTTTCTGTGAGTTTTCTCCTATATTACCATGCCTTTTGTGTTCTCGTGCTATATTATTATCTCTGTGGTATTATAGTTCTCAGTTCAATCTAATACTATTGCATCACTTATACGAAAAATTTATTTTTGTAATACTTTCTGTTATGTTTACAGGTCGGTTTGTGAATAGAACATCCTCAAGAACCGATAAATAATATACAAGTATGGTGATTTTTACTTCAGAAATTGTAGCCTAGCCTTTACAAGATTGGTGGGCTTCATAAATTTAGCCTCGGAGAAATGATTTATGTTGTGTTATCGGTATCTTTAACTTTTTTTAAACAACCTATATTACAGTAAATGTAATCTAATGGCTTTTAGTATTGTTTTTGTTTTACTTTGCCGCTTCAAAGTATTGTTTCTGCTGCTATTTTCATCATCATCAAATTCATCAACATCAGCTTCTTGTAATGCTCTGTTTTGTTGCAGAAAGAAGAATGTTGTTAATTTCCCCCCTTGTATCCACATAAGCTCAGACCTAAGCCACCAAGGCAGCCACATCGTCTCCACCTAAGCAAAACCGTATAAATACGGGATCGTATTTGCAAATGAGATTTTTTTTTGCATTTTGCGAATCGACTGGGAACCAAAGTGGTGGAGGACGTCGAGTTAGGGGACCAAAATTGCAATTTTCCCGAAGCCAAAGGGGAGCATAATCTCAAACATACGAGAACGGACAGTGGGATACATTCAAAAGGGGAGAGGGGGCAAAAGACATGGATGAAGACCCTCCGCTAGGAAAAATTTTGCACTTTCCAACTTCGCAAGATAGTCCGCTGCACTATTGAGCTCCCGGTAGACAAAAGAGTAGGTGATGGACTCAAACCGTTGCTCCAGGAGTGCTACATCCTGGAATACCGTATGTTGCCCTGCTGCTGGTGCCATGGTCCTGTTAAGGCAATTAACAACATACTCAAAATCTGAAAAAATAGCTAACTTGGAAATATTAAAATTGTTAGCTAAGGAAAGTCCTGTCCTGATTGCCCAAAACTCGACCGTGTTGTTTTCAGTGAAGCCTATGTAGCTAGTTGAAACTTGTAGGACTCTACCATCGTTAGCTCTCAGCACCGTACCAATACCTGCACTACCTGGGCTGCCTCTCGCCGAACCATCCGTATGAAGTATAAAGAAATCCTCAGGAGGAGGAATAAAATGACAGTCCACTTCATAAGGAACACGAATGGTTTGGGAGTTGTTTTGATAAGATTTAACTCTGTTAAGAGTTTCTTTCCAGATTTGGGTTTGGTTAATTGGAATGTTATTAAAAATGAAATTATTTCTACTATTCCACATTAACCAAAAAGCCTTTAAAATTATTAATTGGTTGTTACTGTTGAGAGGGAGGTTGAAGAGGCAGAAAGAAAGACTACCTTGCGTGAGGCAGTCGTGCCTTGGGAAAAGGAGGTGGAGAAGAAACATGTAGGTTGGGCACTCAAAAAGAAAGTGGTGAATTGTTCCCTCATCTTGATTGCACAAGGGACAACTTAGGTTATCAACCAAGTTTTGTCGCCAGAGTCTACTGCGAGAAGGAAGTCGATCATGGAGTCCAACCCAATGGAAAAGTCTAATCCGAGGAGAAGAGCGCAGACTCCATATTCATCTCCACGGCCAGTTAGGGGCGGTGTTATTGGCCTGCAGTAGAAAGCGGTAAGCGCTTTTGACAGTGAAAAGGCCATTAGAGGACCAGGCCCAAACAAAACGATCAATCCTATGAAACGCATGTAAGGGCCAACTTGGGATAAGGTTTAAAATGTCAGTGGGAAGAAGATTAATCAGATGATCAAGGTTCCAAGTGTTAGTAAGAGGGTTAAAATCTGAGATGGTCGCTAACTCAAGGTTTGGAGGGATAGCTGCGACGAAGTCTCTTAACTTGAAGTTTCAAAGCCACCGATGATCCCATAAGGAAATGGAAACGCCATCACCAATAATCCAACATCTCGAGTCGAGGTTATCAGGTATGAGATCAACCATTTGTTTTCAGAGCCAGCTGTGGCTTGAACGATGGACAACAACCTCAAGTTCAACGTTAGGAAAGTACTTTGCTTTACAGGTTATTGCCCAAAGCGATTGATCATTCGAGAGAAGGCGCCAAACATTTTTGCATCTACGAAAACCTCACTCGCTGGTTTCTCATGAATTTTAGTTCATCATAACACACACCTACGTGGTCAAGTTATAACATTCATATTCATCTCCCAATCAACACGCGTGCGATAAAGACTCTTTCATCTCACGGATTAATAATTACAAGTTAGAACACTTCTTATGGAGGCTTTATTGGGCCTTATTTGGGACTAAAAACCCCACTTAAGCCCAAATAGCCTCCAATGGGGGCTATAAAGGGGCTACTAATTAGTAGCTCATGCCAATGAGCTACTAATTAGTAGCCCCTATTTAAGCCCCAAATATGAGATTTACAACAAAATCTCCAATAATATGGAGAAATATGGGTATATGGACCCACATAGAATCCTCATATAAGCCTCAAGTTGGAGATATCATTTGGGATGAACTTTTTTTGGGCTTTTATGTTAAAATACCTCCAATTAAGCCCAAACCCTAAGGAATGCTCTTAGTAAGATGTATATCAGCAGTTTGGATCTCTTTTATGTTGACATTTTTAGGATGGGTGGTTAGGGAGGTGAATAGGAATATTTTTTTAAGAGTGACAGAAAATTAGTGTTTGGGATTATTTCGGAGAGTTTAGTTAGTAAGGAAAAGTAAAATAATGATGTGTAAAAATGAGTTATAGAAAGAGAAAGGGAGATAATGGTTACAGAGAGATAAATAATATTGTGAGATAAATTTTGAAACAAAAACAATTAAGGAAAAGCTAAAAACTAAAAAACGTGAATAGTGGTGAGGAGTGGCCCAAAAAGAGAGGTAAAGCTAATTTTCATTTTTAGAATGTGACTCTCCGAAATGAAAAGAGAGCCAAACGCTCTATATTATGCATAAAAAACAGAGAGATACATGTACATGAAAAATGAACTTTTAACGTGTGGGGCCTCATGGCCAAATCATTAACTGACTCGGAAGCTCATTTGGTTAATTAATTAAAATTCCCACAATTAATCCGGAGGTTGGATGTATATATATTGAAGTTTCAACTTCTTATTATTCTTATTATCATGTGCTACTCCAGCACTCCACCACTCCGCCACCTTATAAGGCTATGTTCAATTGTTTGAAAATTGATTATTTTAAATTCAGTTCAGATTATTCAGTTCAGAACAGTTCATATGCATTAAGTTCAGTTCTGTTTAATTTAGATTTGCTTATAATATTTTATATTACAAATAAATTTAGTTCAATTCAGTTTTATTCAGTTTAACTTTTATTCAGTTCAATTTAGTTTAATTCAATTTAATTCATCAGTTATGTTCAGTTTAATTGAGACGAATATAAAAGAAATTAAGTCGAACATGCTTTTAATTTACTCAAAGAAAAAAAAAAAGGCAAGGTGACAGGAAAATAAAACTAATAATTAAAGCGAAGAGCTAATCACTTTTTTGAGCCTAAAGTAATTGTTTCAACATCTTTATGTTCACTCGCTTTTCTACTTTGTTTTCCTTTCCATGATAAAATTTCTTTTATCATCTATTATATCTATCTTCATTTTGGCATGTTAGAAATACAACATTATTATTAGTAAGAGGTATCAAACTCAAAGTTGATAATGGATGCCCAATGATAATAATTTCGACTTGTTCAATGATAGTAGTAATTTCACGTGTAAAGTCGAATAATCGTGGCATATCTATGTGAGTGCGTGTTAGAATATCTCATATCACCTGTAAGAGACATAATTAACATATATATAAATTAAATAACATTATCACTTGGTTAAATCTTAATAAATCAAATTGATCCCACAAATATTTTCTATATTTTTCAATTTTGGATACTTAAACCAAACGTTTGAGAACTAGTTTGGTTACCTTAAAATATACATGTAGCATCTAATAAGATGATTTACCGTATATATGTTGATAGTCCACTATCCCAGATTCTCCATTTTAGACAAATAACACATGATATTCATGATGTTCATAATTTCGAATTGATTTTCTTACGTACTAAAAATGCACTCGCCTAGCTATATTCAAAATTTTCACAAACTGGTCGGAGGCTTATTTTCACACTTGATCCATCAGTTGCAGAGAGTTATATTATTAAAGAAGGAATAAAATTTGTAATGAAATTGTTCACCGCCGACAGAGTATTTCATGTTCAAGAGAATAGTTTGATTATTTGTCTACTTTGTAAAATGAAAATCACAATCTTATACTTCAATAAATAAATAAATAATAAAATTAAAGTATAATTAAAGTGTATTGATCATTAAAACATCGTATATATGGTATTAACACTATGGAGGATCTACATAAACAGTAAGATTAATGGAAGTAGTTATTTTACTAAAATCACTCCTTATGGTTGGACCTTAACCAAAAGCTCATCCTAAATTAAATGAAGTATGTAATGGCGGTTTGAAGTCCAATTGAGGTTTTTTTTTTGTACCAATGTCACATATTACTTCATATTATTTGGAATTTTTATAGTGGGTTCCATATTTGAGATTGAAGTTTGGGTACTAATTAGTGAATCCTTTCTATAGCTTCAATTGGAATCTATTTTGGACTTAATTGAGATTTACCCTGAATAACTCTTTATATACTCCATAAGGGAGTGCTCAAAGGGCTCTAGTCAAGCAACATTTATTGTTCTACACTACTCCATCGATCAATTAATGTTGTTTGCCAAGAGGAATGCATGTACATGTACAAATTAGTTATTGTTGGAGCTGATTGATTAGCTTCATCATTATATATATCATCTGAAGGCAAAAGGAGTTCATCATTTTCATTTTTAGTTTAATGCTAAGTTCCTTAAGCTTGCAACGAAAGATATTCTACTCTATTGGACTTGGCTAGGATTGGCTTATCAATCTGTCATCCTCTAACTCTTGGCTTCTTGCTAGTAAGATAATAAACTCGACGAGGAGGGTGGCTAAATTTTGGTACGAGTATACGGAATTGTGGTTTGGACATGCTTTTATACTCATTGTGCTTGGAGATTGAACGTGCTCTTGTTCATGAATCTCTTATGAACTTACTTTCGTGTACCCTTTTTATAATTATTAATAAATAAATTTTTGTTTAAAAAAAAATCTGAAGGCAAAAGGAACACACACAACATAGTGTGATGGTGTGTGTGTGTGATCTGACGGTGGTGGAACGAGTATGATTTTTACAGTGATCCAGGTGTACGACCTGTTATACGACTCCTTATTTGTGTGCAACAACAAACATCTCTCTTTATTTTTCAAAGTTGATTTTCCTATTCTTGTCATTAATTATACTCCTTAGAGTTTAGACAAATCAGCCTTGTTTTTTGCGTTCGACCGTTGACTATAGGATGGTACTGCATCCTTTGTATATGTACTATGTATATCCATTTATTTTACTCCTACATATCATGGCACAGAAAATACAACAACGTGTAGCAATTTTATTATTATTTTTTAAATGAAAAGTTTTATTTACAATAAAACACATACGAAGTACAAGAGAAGGTTGTCCATAAGAGTTGCACCGCTTAGAAATCTCACAAACACCTAAAACCATGACAAAAATCAAAACTAAACAATTGAATAGTTCCGTCTTCATACCCGCACTCGCACACCCGACTAAAGTTTCTTCACCTATATGATCACATTTTCTTCCGCAGTTAGCCATAATATATACTTTATGGTTCGTGCGTACTAACTTTTACAAATCTTATTAGGGTTTATATCACTTTAGGGGCTAGTTAGGACACCTAATAACAGAATAGGCCCCATTAGACCAACAATTACATATTAGGCCATAATATGGGTTTTTGTGTTGACCAATACATATTTACAACAATGCCATCAGCTCATTTTGGACAAAACAAACAAGGCCTTAACTCAATAGTAAGGTGAGACCTAAAATGTATTTGTATTTGAACACTAACTTTATTATTTTCCGATTATATTTTTATTTTCTTTCTTTTCCTTTATTCTTTTTGTCAACAATAACTTGTTTCCTACAAAATGTTATTTAAAAAAAAATAGAATTTTAAATGTAGAATTATTGTAAATACTAAATTATTGTAAATCATACACCAACAAAATTTATATTTCAAACCATGTCCTAACATTATTTTCAAAAAAAAGATCAATATTTTTTCTTTTTCCTTTTTCCTTTTTCCTTTTATATTTTTCTTTTTTTAATTTCTTTTCTTTTTCTCTTCTTCTTCTCCAAAAGCTCCGGTAGCGGAGCTTTGCGAACTCCGATTATAGTTGTAAGCTCCATATCGAAGCTGTGCAAGCTCCGATTTGGAGCTTACACGCTCCAGCTCCTATAGTCGAAGCATTGCAAGCTCCGAGCTGGAGTTGTGCATGCTCTAGTTGAAGCCTTGCAAAGCTCCGGTGTAGGAGCTTTTGAAGTAAGAAAAAGGAAGGAAAAAAAAAAGAAAAAAGAATAAAGAACAAATATTGATTTTGTTTAAAAATAATGTTGGGACATGTTTTGAAATATAAATTTTATTAGGGTTTGATTTAGAATAATTTTGTATTTATAATATATTTATATTTCAAAATTTTCATTTGTGTTTTAAAATAAAATTTGGTAGGAAAAAAATAGCTTTATTGTTGATAAAAAAAAAAAGAAAAAGAAAAAGAAAAAAAAACGCAAAAATAAAAAGAAAATGTGTGTTGAAATACAATTACATTTTGGGACCTTGTTAAAGCTTGTTTGGTTGTTCACAAATGGAAATTTGGATAGGCGAATTAAGCCTGGTTTGGTCAAATTCGACCCCTAATCTGTAATTAAAAATCTAATGGGGCCTATTCTGTTATTAGGTGTTCTAATTGACCCCTAAAAAGAAATGGACCCATCTTATTATATTGAAATGTGATTATTTTTTTTTTAAAGGCCAAATTATATTAAAAATGAGCATAAGGAATGCTCAGAAAAGTTACAATACAGACGGAAAGCAATAAAAATCAGAGAGCTTCCAAAGCACAGCCTAGAAGAACACTACAAGGCTTACAACCCAGCCCAACTAGGCTACAAACCGGGCGCCAAAAAGAAGGAAATGTGATGTTGTTTTGTCTGTTTAGAAAAAGAAGATAATCACTTTACTCTCTTTTCACATTGATGCAATTTTTTGTATGATGCTATTTGACTTATTTGTTTGGAGCCTAAATGTTACTAATCGGGCATATTACTATAGTATATTTTAATTTGTAGTGATGAGGCAGTTTACTAGTTACGACATGTGGACATCCTAGCAACAAGGTGGCTCACATGTTAATCCAAGACATTTTTTAGATGATAGTTTTGGTTTCGCTTCAATGCCATTTGTTTCTTCCGATGTAACTTGGTTTGGTATTGATATATGATGGTTTTATCTATAAAAAAAAAGGAGGCAATGTATTGATGCACAGAAAATTGCGCAGCTTCATGTGTAGGAGTAGCAAACTATTTTTCCTCTATTTCTATGCAAGAATTCTACATTACTTTCAAAATTTCTGTTTCAGTACTACTTAGGTATGGAGTTGGATTATACAATTATGAAACTTTTATGGTAAGTTACTAAGTTATAAGTTCTAACGTATGTATAACTTCGATAATAGAGTACTATATTGTATTGTTAACAATTACGAGTATAATATTAAAAATTATAGGCACCGAGCTTGGTGCACCAATTCTAATTCATTTTATAAATGTTAAATATACATCACAATATTTTGGTGAATACATGGCACAATAACTTTCCATCTCAAGTTCAATAGATGTATGCCAAATAATTTCATTAATTTGTATCTTCTCAACAGATCAATTGTAATCGGGCCGTGGCAGACCAATCAACTAGGTTGAGAATAAAATAGTTTTACCTTTTCTTTTCTTTTTTTTTGGTTTTTAATTAATATTTGAAGAGAAAATGTAGAAGGGACAGAATTGGAAATGGCAAAAGATGAAAGAAAACAAGTGTTGACGACACTTGGAACAAAGAAGTACCCATAGGAAGTTGACAAGAGAAGGAATGGTGGGTGGTCTAACCCTAGAAAATAAGGGCATGGGCCCAAATTTCGTCCTCGAAAAGTGAGTCATAAATGTTGTTAGCAGAGGCCACAGGACTTTTTTGGCACAACAAAAGGTAAAATGAAAAAGAAAAATAAATAAATATGGATAGTGTAGCTGCTGCTAGCTAAATCATTTAGCAATCGATTGCTTTATGATTGAAAGATATAACTGTACCTACTGTACATACGCATACATACATATACATACACAGTGGAATTGAATTAAAATTAAATGAAAATAAAAACATACATTAAGTTAGAGAGCAATAAAGTGACAAGTGCAGGCACCAATAAAAGGACTTTTGTAAAGAAAAGGCTAAAGGCTACTTTACTTTTCTTTCTTTCTGAGGACAAAAGTTAATTTAAGGCACCTTACCTTACCTTACCTTACCCAGGGGTGTGTGAGGGGTGTGGGGTGGTAGTTACTCATCACAATGTCATGATGGCAGTATGATTATGAATGAGTGAGTGAGGAGGAATAGAATTGTGGTTTCTTAGCATGCACTTGTATTTATTGCTATTCTGAATTACACTGCCCTAGATGAGAGCGATCGATTGGGATAGTGTAATTTCATCCATTTCAATAAATTGTGTTACATTTTCGACAAATTTAATATTATCATGCACTTTTATTGATCATTAAAAAAACATGGATAGTTATTCAATTTATACCTACATGCGTGTTAGCCTAGTCAGTTAAATAGAGTCGTATCTCTTTCTTAATCGCAATTTAAATTTGACACGGGAGATAAACTTGTGATTACGATATTTTGTCCTTTTAACTTGGTTCAAGTTGATTTTAATATTTTAGGGTGTTTTATGGAAATTTGTTGTACATATAGGGGTGTGTGTGTATAATAATGCTACTATAGGTGAATTGAATGAATGAATGAGAGATCACATCATCACATCGATCGTTTACATGGAAAAGGGGCCTGTGGGAGTATAGACTGACAGTCCTTGAGGAAAGTCGCTGACCGTATTGTCTATCCCGCATTTAAAGCGGGCGCGCCCATTGTTGGCCTACTACTTACTCTGTTTCTGTTTCTTGCTTCTATACTATACTAATTTCTCTTTGGGTTGTCGCCATTTACCCATGTACTGTACTTGGTTTGTTGTTTCATAGTAGTAGCACCACCACCCAGGCCCATCTACCTCCAATTCCCCCATTAATACCCATCATCCGTCTCTGTCTCTCGCCACAGTTCACACCACTTGATAGAGATTGACCGGAATGTATAGTTACATATATGCATGTTTGTTAAGAAGACTATTTATTTACCACGACAATCTGTGTCTTGTTTTACAACAAATCAACAATATATAAGTATATCCCTTTGAGTTGCCTACTCAGACCATGTCCACTCTTTCAGACCACAAATATTTCAAAGATTCTTTATACTTTGGTCATAACTACTATACATTCATACCTAATCAACGTACGTACGTGACCGAATAAACATGTTACTTCAAACATTTATAATTAAGGAACTCTTTTCAATACCCTGAGTTTAATTGGCACTAGATCTTTGATAACATGATTTTCAACTTTCACCTCTCCTCCCAAAATTCAAAATTCGCATTTATAACCATGGACAATATTCGTCTTAATATCTACTACTCATATGTTTTTTTAGATTCTTTACGTATTCCTTTTTCGTTCGTTTTTTTAGATTTTTTACGTTTTCATTTTTTGCAGCTTTCTATCTCACAACTTTATTATGGGTCCTACCACTAAACCAAACAGTACACTCATCATACCAACCTCCTAAAAACCGTTCCAAAAGCAAACGTAAAGAATCTAAAAAAACAGATGAGTATAACACATGATTCGGTTTAAAATTTAACTAAAATTATCGGTTGAGTGTTAACAAAGTTTCACATTGCAATTTGCAAAGATATTAGTAATGAAAATGCAGGATGAAAACACTTAATTATAGTTCAATTACATGAATTTTTTTTCTTTTTTCCTTTTTTCTTTTTGGACTGCACAAAAGAGGGGGAAATTAGAAAAAAAACACTAGGCCCTGACCGAGCCTAGATGTAGCTCAGAGCCTCAGATAGTTTGACTCAAACTTTGCAACAAGTGGTATGAGAGTGTTAGCACCAAAACTTTACGGCATGGAAAGGATATTTTCTTTCATGGAATTTCCTAGCACCCAACCACGTTCGTAGCGGCTCGCTGGTCCTTTGGTACCAAGCAAGAGGTAGTGAACCTCGGGAAACAGACGAGAGGTTTGAAGGTCTTTTATTGGATCGGATGCTCTGGGCGTGCAACTATATTAGTTTTACATTACTATCATATTCCGAAAAAATATATGTACAAAAGTCCTTTTAAGGAGAACCTAAGAGTACTACACAACTCGGTCCAATTGTCCAAATAGTGTGATCCATCTTAGTTCTTAGTTCTTACCATAAAATTGTATATAATTCATCGTAAAATAACTATTGCCAAACTTGATTTACACCGATCATTTGCGGTGTAGGTTGAGAGTATACTATAGTGGGGAAAATTATATCATGGACCAAGTCTATAAGTAAGTTCATAGATTATGTATGTGGTCCATAATCACCCACGTCATATTCTTCAAGCAATGTGGATAATTTTGGGTCACATGATCTACAACTTATCCAACCACCTTTTGTCTCATCCATAGATCGAACCCTGCAATCTTTTTCACCATTTCAAGACCCTTTCACTACACCAACGTATAACTCCTTATGCGCAATTTTATGGTGCACCGTAAATATTGGGTTGTTAATAAATACTCATCCGTTTTTTTTTATTCTATATGTTTGCTTTTGGATCGGAGTTTTATGAGGTTTATATAATGAGTGTAGTGTGTTGGTTTAGTGGCATGACCCACAATAAAGTTGTGAGATAAAGATTTGTCAAAAATAAAGAATTTAAAGAAACGGACAAAAATGAAATACGTATAGAATAAAAAAAACAGGTGAGTATGGAATTTGAAAATGGATGTATTGATAGTGTAGTGTAATGATCATTGGTCAAAATTACAGTGTGAATGTTGACCGTTGATATCTGTGTAAAACTCATTTTTTAAGGTACAAGTTGGATTAATGATATGATGGATCAAATCGCATTTGTACATGAAAGATATAGGGTAAGAATAAGATCGATTATATAGGACAGTCGTACTACTATTACATTTTATATTGTCATGCATGTAAATACGAAAACAATTCATCTTTTCTCTTCTGAATTGAATGTGGCAAATAAAGAAACCCAAATCTATCAACATTGCTCTGACATGATCATATGAGCAAATTATACTTAACGTGTCGATTTGTAATAACAGACACATGCATGCATTAAACAAAAGTACGTACTCCACCTTTTATACATTTTATCATTTTATGCTTTACCAATTAGTCGATTACTACCATAGAAAACTAAAGTACGTATTTAATTATGTTTTTAGTTATCAGAATTTGCTTAATTTATCTCGATTCTTTTTTTTTTTCTCTTAAATAATCTCAATACACATTCGTTTCCTTTTCTTACACGTTCACCTTTCAACTTTAACCTCGTTCACCCTAAAAACTCACTAACGGATTGTAGTTAACAACGAGAAAATGGATGACCAAACTCAAGAAATTAAGCTAGATAGCTAGAAGTATTGAAAAATTAATATAAATGGCTAGATTCCATTCCTTCCCATCAGTTCGAGCTTTAGTAAGCGTTGGAATTTTATCATGGTATCAGAGTCATCTGGCTCATGTCCACCTGGGTTTGAATCTTGTCGGAGACAAACTCCGCCCTATATTAAATTTCCACTCGAATGGACTCCCCAAAGAGGTTGAAACCGACCACGAGTGCGAAGAAGTATTGGAGAGTTAATATAAATGACTAAATTTCGTTCCTACTCCCGTCAGTACGATATTTTGGGATAGTTGAAATTATATAAAAAAATCACATGCCATATTGGTAAATAAAGAAAAAAGAGAAATAATTCAGGTTTGAAGTGAGTGAAAATTGAAGAAGACTGCAAAATTCAATGGTACAAAACCAAACAGCAGGCAGGCAGGTACACAGGCGTAGGTGCATCCATCACATGGAGGCAGCAGATCAATTTAACTTTTTGTCCACATTTTTTTAAATGATTTTATTTATTGTTGTTATTTAATATTAATTTATTATAATTAAGTTACGAAGTAGTTTTCATTTCAATCAAACAAAATTGTAAGTATGTCGAAAGTACTTAAATTCTCAATGTTTATTCTCATTCTTCCTCATCACAGTTTTTGTAGGAGGGCCACCACACAAGTCAAATTGGATGGGTTTTAGTTCCAAATGGCAATTTCCAAAAGTGGGGTCGCTTTCTGTTCCGTCACCTTTCAGTTTATGCCACCACATTGTATTATTATTGTCAAGGGATTTTTTGGAGGAAAACAAAATTAAAAGTATCAAAATGGGCTAAATTTAGGGATGTGAAAATCTATACTATATGTTTTTTGAAACACGAATTATATAGTGCTCAGTGAATTCGTGTCATGATTTGATATGTAGAATCTAACTGACAAAAAATGAAAGAGAGCAGAAAAGTTCCATGTTAGAGATAACACAAAATTGTGTACTGAATTTCAAAGGTAAGTTAGTAATTCTTGAGTTTTTGTTAATCTAAAATATGGGAGTTATAATTATATAAGCTGGTGCAGTGGAATGAATTGAAAAAGAGTGGTGCAGGGTTTGATCCCTATTGAAGTCATAAACTGGTGGAGTAAAGTGTTGTTGGTTTAGAATTTGTGTAATTTTAATCATTTATAAAAAGTGATGATATTCTAAGGCCTTAACCACTAGGATACAATGTTGAACTATTTCAACTGGGTCAAGTTACTGAAATTAACATAAATTTAAGTTTTTATATGTATACAAGGGTTGGCTCTGGATTAGCTAGGTCCACTGACCAGTTTAGATTCACCGGTACCCCAAATTCTCTATTAAAGGGAATTGCAGTGGTTATAACATTAACATCTAATAAATGTGAATTATGTCCACAAGAGTAAAGAGGTAGAATCTTGAAGTGATATTAGGTCCCTATGCATTAGTCAAAAATCAAAACAATACTGAAGAAGTTTGTTTTAGGCCCAAATATAGAGTTGGATCCAGTTACCATGCCGAACACGATACACAAAGGTGCGCCTCCCCTACTTCCTTATGTTAGTAAACATAAAGCCCATATCACAAAAAGGTATCAACTGCGTCGTCCATAACATGTCGCCCAATTGCTGCAAGCAAGATTGAGCCCATATGAAAAGACAACAGGTTGAATTGGCTCGATGGTCCAAGCGGCAATGAAAGCTCCTAACGGAGGAATTGACCCGGTGGGTATTTTGAGTGAGACATTGTCTTCAACTAATATGCATAATCTTAATTAATTAAAAAGATGGAAAATAATCGCTTCATATAGTGGTGGAGAGTACAAAAATCGGAAGATAAATATAAAAGATACTAAGTGGTTGTTTGACTCTATTTTAACCAATACATTTTAGAGCTCTAAAAACGTGAGGCTGTTTGGCTCTATTTTAAGGGCTGAAGTTTTACTGTAGCGTTTTAAGCATTTTTCAATTTTATTTTCATTCCCCACACTCTCTCTCTAGCCTATAAAGTTAATAAACTTTATACCCTTCATTTTTTACACTCATCCTCCATATCCATATCATCTATACCCTTCATTTTCCTCAATTTTCGTTCCTAGTACCAAACAAAAACATTATCTTTTACTCATCATTATTATCCTACTCTATACACCTATTTTTCCTTAAAATTCATCCAAACACAATGTTTTTCATCTCCTCTAAAATGGATCCCTATTCATGTTTTAGAGCTTGAGCTCTAAAATGCTAAAAATATAGCCAAACAGCCTCTAAGTAATAAGTATAAAATAGGATATTCAATAAATATTTCTAATCTTACCTTATCAACAACTATTAATAGATAATTACCAATAGTAGAGAAAATGTTATATTAATTAGTATATCTTCTACTAATTGGACTCTTAGCCATTAAGTAAACCATAATCGTAGTCTAGATAGGATGTAAGAGGCTTGGATCGGTAGGGCACCTGGTTGGGCTTTACAGGTTCTCATCATCTTCACATACTTCTTATATGTATGTCATAACATTCGAGGCTTAGTACCTCGCCTGGGTACATAATATGTGGTATGTGTTGCGGGATGCTTCGCAATTAATCTTCTATTGTGTTCTATTGTGCTTTGTCCCCCTCCTAGTGTTGGTGGGTTCAGAGGTATAGAATGTCACGGGGGTGCTACTGTTCCAAAACATATCTATACCCTCTTCCTATTTACTATTCCGAGAATAATTTTGAAAAATAATTAAAAATAGAAAAAAGTTTCGAAAAAAGTTGTGAGAGTTACAAACTTAAACTTTAAGTTATTAAGCACATAGAATCACCATTCATAAACTATTTCTTAATTTGTTTTCTATTTTTAATTATTATTTGAAAGTTATTCCGACAATATAAAATAATAAGTTTTAGAGGGAACGAAGAGAGTTATAATAATAAAAATCATTAATAGTACCCTTCGATATTTTTCCTACCAAACCCATACAAGATATTAATCTCTCATTTGAATAAGGATATTATCACCACATCACCAATCTCTCAATCTCGTACATCACCATTGAATTACCATTGGTCAAATGACCATTCTAATGGTAATCCTACAAAACAATGCCTCATTTAAATTGCCACTATCAAGCATCTTTCGAATTATTCCAAATTCTGGGAAGCATAATCGAATAATTGTCCATCCAATTTCGACGCTTGATGCTTATTAAACATTATTATTAGGATGGGACCGATTATGTATTAGTTGAGACATTTTATAGTTTATTTAATGATATTCATTTTAAAATTAATTGAGTCACTAATTTGTAAAAAAAAAGTTTTTCACTAATTTGATATTCTCCGCCGAGTGAGTTCTTTATGTTTGTTTGTTAATTTATTTTATCTTCGTTTGACCTTTCATAAATACTAAAATCTTACTGAAAAGATAATTAAAAAATTATATTATGAAATTAAATATATTATTTTTTTATAATATAATTTTATAATTTTTTTGATTATTATAAGACTATCGAAATTAAAACAAACAAAAACGTTCACCAAATTAAAGGTAAGTAAATAATGATTGAGACCCACGAGTGTAAATGTTTAAAATTATCACGAATTTGCAAGTTTTCCACAATCCACAATCCAACTCGAGTGACTGATAATTCTGAGCAGCTTGCAGAAGTACTAGTGAGCTATGGTGTGGAATTTCTTTAACCAGGTTCGTATTGTATGTATCTTCATCCTTTTGGAGTGTTTGAAATTGGTTCGATTGTTCAGTAGAATAATTGAGCCTTGAATTGAGTGAGCATTGCGTTGAATTTTTTTGCTATCACTAAAATTGAATATGTTGCAATGGGCTGTTCAGTTCAGTATACGAGTACATTTGTTTGTTGTCCATTGTCATAATTGGGCTCTTTCTTACTTCTGCTGTGATGAGCTATTCGAATTCACTGTTATACTATCATGTGTAGAATTCGATGATTATAGTATAGTGATGAGAATAGTGGTAAAGTGAGGGACTGTAGATTTGTTTTGGTTCCGATCAAGCTCGGCTGCCCGTGATGACAAACAAGTTATGACAGGGAATTCATATGTGATATGTGCTAGCTAGTTTCCATATTGTAACCTTTATCTTAATTTTGACTGATCTGGTACCAATTATGTATTTGAGTAGGTTCTGTTAGTTTGTTGATTAATTATGCTTCTGCTGTTGAGTAAACAGAAGTATATAAATATATATGTAGCCATAAGCATAGTTTATTCTTCATGATCTTGTGAATTAGTACTATTTTCCATATCTCTAGTTGCCTATATTACACGGCCAAACGTGTTGTCTTGACATTGGAAAATGGCAGGATGATGGAGTCTGTAGCACCAATGGACTACGGGTGAAAAGTTGGTCGGGCTTCTCACGGAATCGAGAGTTCATTATTTCTCTAAATCATGCCATGATGTGTCTGTTACCTGAAAGTATCAGACATGGCGAAGCACCCATGAAAACCGGCACTGTAGTATGGGGTTTATATAACCACATGTGATGGCTTACTCATGTTAGATTGACTAAGCAGATGCATCAGCTATGTCTGTTATACCTGCTAGAATCCATTTTGTTTTTGTAAGCCTGTAAAGCATATTGCAATCCTAGCTGCCGCTTGCTATGCATACATGTTCCAGTATAGTTCCAAACACTAAAAATGTTCAAATTGTAGAAAACTTACAGTTTTCAGTGTGGAGTGGCATAAGCCAATGTGATGAACTTGGTTTTCTTCTTATTCGAAATTCTTATAGTTGACATTTAATTCTCTAGTTGCTCAGAACAAGTTCTACCATTGCATGTTAAATATTATGCTGTGTTTTCAAGTCTGTAGAACTGCTCGAATCTTCTGCTTCCAGTGGCATTAGTAGACACCTATTCCACTTCTACTTTTTTCTACATAACAATCTCTCATTACTTCTTTTATGAACTATACTTTAAAGCTCCATGCATTGTTTACGAATTATGTTTTTCATGTTCAAATGAGCATGATTTTGTAGTTGTGCGCATTATACCCTAGTACGTTTCTAAGAATGTGTTTTATTGTGGCGCGTTAAAGTTTCATTAGATCTAGAATTAACTGCTGATATCATTTTATAATTTTGAGAACTCTGACTTCCCTCATTTTCTCTGAACAATAACTTCATCTGAATCTACTGATGCAAAGCAATTAAAGATACAAGACGAAGAATTCATGTGGAAAAAAACGGTAAATGAAATTTGCCGTCTTAGCTACTCAAATCCACCTTCTATAGGAAATTAATTAATATCCAAAACCTATGCTTTATGCTCTTATTTAATCGTCTTGGATTTCATCTGTTAGGTGCCAGAAATATCTTCTGTTCTTTGAGTAAAGGAGATGGATGTCAGGTATGGAGTAAGTGGATCCGGCGATGAGAGCAACAATGCTTCTGGATATGAAAGGGCCAAGAAACAAAATCTTCGTTGTGCTGCTGAACAAATCCAAGAACTTGAAGCGTAAGTTTCTGCAAGCTAGTCTTTCTAATTATTTTACATACCAATGAAACGTCCTTTGTAATGTTTTGTTTTATCTTAAGCTTTATTTTCATGTACGTTTCGTCATACTCATGAATCACTCAAGTATTGTTTCCTTTCAAGAAAATTGGCGATTCATCTCTTTATGTTTAATTTTCTAATTTGTATAGGTCAGTAATCATGTATAAGTATTTCTTCATAGTAGATGGTTCTTATTTATGTCTAGTTGTTGTCCATAAATTTCTTGTTTGATAGCTGGGATTAGGCCTGACAATTGGTCCGGATCGGATCGATGCACCACTAAATCGGATCCGTTGTAGATCCATTTCAGTTTGGGTCTGATGGATCTGGACCAGACCCAGTAGTGGAAAAAAATGACAAAAAGAAAAAAAAAAAAGTATGGCTTTTGGTTCCAAATCCAATCGGATCCAGTCCAACGTGGTCCGGATCGGGCACGACAAAGTAAAAAATATTTTGGATCGAATTCGGCCCGGGTCGGGCCAAGCCCATTGATTGGTCCCAAATTGCAAGGCCTAGCTTGGATATTCCAAAAATTCCTTAAGCTTTTGAGAGGTTATTCAATGTGTGAACTCTAGTTTCTTGTAATTTTCTCTACTCATAAAATGATTTGTTTGGTATTTGTGTAGGTTCTTTCGGGAATGCCCTCACCCAGATGAAAGTCAAAGGCAACAATTGAGCAGGAATATAGGACTTGGCAAGGAAAAGATAAATAGTTGGTTTCAAAATAAAAGAACTCGGCAAAAGGTGCACTATGGCTTATACATTGTTATTAGAGCATTCCTTATGGAGGCTTTTTTGGGGCTTAAAGTACCAATTAAGCCCCAAAGAAGCCCAAAAATACCTCCAATGGAGGCTTTTTTGGGCTACTAAATAGTAGTCCTTGGAAAAGAGATACTATTTACTATTTAGTAGCCCTCAATTAAGCCCTCCATATTAATATTTTATGATTTTTTGTTTTTTGATTGGTTAATGGACTAATAATGTGGTACATGGGGTCCACAAAGAAGCCCCAATTAAGCCCCAAACCATTGGAGGCTTCAATTTGAAAGAGGCTTATTTTGGGGCTTTTATGTTTATAGCCCCATTTAAGCCCTAAACCATAAGGAATGCTCTTAAAATGCAATGTTATGAATCTTATCTTATGCCAATCTAAGTAATTTATTGGTAATGCTATTCAGGCTCAGAGTTACAAAGCTGAAAATGAATCCTTGCGGGCTGAAAATGAAAGACTTTATAGAGAGTACTTTGCACTGAGGCTAGAGAACACCATCTGCCCAAATTGTACCAGTGAGGATGAGAAACAACTCAACATACAGAGACTGGAGATGGAGAATGCAGTACTAAAAGTACAGGTAATTTTTGCCAAGCAAATATTGTTTGTCCCTATGAAAAGAAAAAAAGGTGGTTATATATATATATATATATATATATATATATATATATATATATATATATATATATATATATATATTTTATTTATTATTATTATTTTTTTAAAAACAAAATCTTGGGTGCTTTTCATTCGAGAAGCCAACAAGCATGTCAACAAATTACATTAGCAGAATACACCTCGGCTCAAATCAAAGAGCTGAGCAAACTAAAGAACCAACAAACCCATGTGGTTAATTTGTTGAGATGCCATTCACTACTTATAATATAACTTATGAGTAAATAAGTTTGCATCTGTTGGATCTTTACAATTTGACTGTAATCAATGAACATCATGAGTTCATTACATAATTATTAAGCACAAAGAGACTAAAGCCTCTTTGGTCGACTTGTTGAGATATGGATCATGTAAAATCAATAGGTGAAAAGCATGTCGCCTCAATAGAATAGCTAGAAAGCATTCGGGGAATCTTGTCTTTCCAAATATTGTATATTTATGAAATACCTAGTTGTAATATCACTCGAGCCTCGAGGTACATTTTGATTGCATTTCCTCTTTTCAGCTTGGGAACTTGAAGATCTATCAGCATGGACTCCAACCATTTTCTAGCATGTATGGGAATCGTGTTCTTGGTGAAGTGGCTGGAACTAAACCTACCATCTGCCTCGAACAAATTCATCAGACTTCAGGGAATGCCACATCTTTGTATACGTGGAGCCAAGTACTTGACATAGATGGGCTCATCATTATCAAGGAAGCGATTTCTGCCATGAATGAACTTACTGTGCTCTTTCACTTAAATGAGCTCATATGGATTAGATCTCTTGAGGATTGGAGATTTAATTTAAATATTGATAATTATAAGAAGCTTTTCCCCAAGCCAAATTATATGAGAACTGCAAGTGCTCGGATTGAATCAACAAAATATTCCGGTGAGGTGGCACTTCCGGCTAGATATGTGGTTGAAATACTTCTTGATACGGTATTAACTCTCATAATTATCCTATTGGCTCTAACATCTTTCCCATTCTATTAGTATTTCGTACCATGTTTATTTTGCAAATGGAGTGTGTTTTGTTTATTTTGCAGGATAATTGGAAGAATGCATTTCCTACTATTGTCCCGAAAGCACATACTATTGTAAAACTTGATACTGGAAGTATTGGTGGATCTTTGCATTTGGTAATCTCAAAACTTTATTTTCACACGTGTATATATATATATATATATATATATATATATATATATATATATATATGTATGTGTATATTGTTGCCAGGAATCACATTACATTCGTTCAATATGATATATAATTAATATGTAGGATGAAATCACAATTTGTTGTATGCAGTGAAAATGGAAAGCATTTATGCTGACTCAATGCAGATATAAAATCATATTAAAAAGAGTACATATGAAAATGGAAAGTGTCTAGTGCTCATGCCATGTCCTTCCCACAGATACCAGGGGCGAAGGGAAGAATAGCAGGGGTGGTGCTTGAGCACCCTTCCCCACCCAAATTAAAAAAAAATAAAAATATTTGTATGTTTTAAATAAATGAAACAAAAAGTAGTTTATGTAGGTGTTTTTCTAAGAAAATAAAAAATAGCCCTACTCAATATATATTTTGTTCATGTGCAATCTTGTAAAATGGACTAATTCCATCAACATTTGGCTAAATTTTATTTGTTTGGAAAAATAAATTTGTCGATGTTAAAAAATGTAGCATATATTTACATTGAGCCTTAGGTACTTAAAAATTCTAGCTTCGCCCCTGACCGATACCATCAAGTATTCCAAATTTATGATGTGTTTAAACAATGAGTGTCATGGCAGGTTTTTCCGACGAATGAGTAAGTTATTTTAGCTTTCTCTGCCATTTAACAACTGAAAGATTGATGCTTTGTCTGTCGTGTTTTTACCGCGTGATGTTAATTTAACATGTAGCATAATGCATAACCTTTTCCATATTTTTTTCTTTTTATAATGGTTTAGATAAACCATACATTTTATTCTTCATACAGATTTACGAAAAAATGCATGTTCTATCTCCTCTTGTGGCTCCTCGAGAATTCTATTCTATTCTCTATTGCCAACAAGTTGATCCAAACACATGGGTGATGGTAAAAGTATCCTATGATTTTATTAAAGAACTTCAGGACGTTGCTCCTACTCATGCTTGGAGATTTCCCTCGGGGTGTATGATCAAAGATCTGTTGAATGGGAAATCAAATGTGAGTTCTTTCTTGCACTAAATTCAAATTGGCTTGATTTCGCTTATCTCCTTGGAAATTGCATGATCAGGATCATAGTAGTAATTGGATGTTGTAGAGTATGAGTTAAGTCATCTAATATTCATGATATCTGTTCAATTGGGGACATTTCTTCTAACTCTGCCATATGTCCAAAATATAGTCATGGTTGGTCATTTAGTATGATATTCACATACAACATTTCTGGGTGGTACAATGATAGTTAACAAATTACAGTAAAACTCAACATGCTTGTGTTTTATAATGGTTCAATTTGAAGTTGTGAAACACTAAAATTTAATATGATTACAACTTACAAGGTTACTTATATGCTTTTGTGCCCTTTACTTTGATAAAGTACTCATATTAGTATTGCACTGCACTTGCAAAAAGTGCGACGGATCTATTAGTGCAAGCGCAGTGCAATACTAATGTGAGTACTTTATCAAAGTACTTGCGGTCCAACATTTCATCTGGTTTAGTCCACTCTTCAGTCTTCATTTGTTTTTCATAATTCAATCTATTGTCTACTTTTGGCATTCTTGTAACTCACCTTATTGAAAATGATACTTCTTTGCAGATTACATGGATCGAACATGTTCAAGTAAATGATAAAGCATTGAAGACTCATCCTTTATACAGAGACTTGGTATATGATTCTACAGCATATGGAGCTAAAAGGTGGATTGCTAGCCTCTGTAGGGTATGTGAGAAAATCACATTCTCAACGGATCTAACCATGTTACCTAAACATGGTCTTGGAGGGGGTAAATTAACCTGTCATGCTGCTTCCTGTGCTATGAAAATATGGCTATAATGCAATGGCGACGAAGATAAAATATTCTTTGTTTCTTGTTTTGGTTTTGCAGGGATTGACATTGCTGAAGGTCGGAGAAATCTAATGAAACTTTCTCATAGGATGGTGCAGAGCTTCTTTGAAGCATTGTGCATGCCCGAGAAGCTAGAATTTTGCCACAATTCCGATAAAAACAATAGTGGGGTTCGATTCTGGTTGCGAAATAGCAGTGGACTAGGCCAGCCTGAAGGTTTGATTGTTACTGCTGCTGCTTCTCGCTGGCTTCCAATTTCACACAAGAATCTCTTTGACTTCTTCAAAGATAAAATAAGGAGAGCTCAGGTGCATTAACTTGCTCATTTCTCGTGCACACTACTCAAATATGTAATTTTTCTCTTTCTTCTCGAATCATTTGTAAAGATCTAGAAAATTAAGTTTATGTGTTCTGCTGCAGTGGGATGTATTGGCTAATGGGAATCCGGTCAATGAAATCATTCAAGTTCCAACTGGGATAAAACCTGAGAATTGCGTCTCCGTACTCCAGGTAATCATATGTTTGAAATTTGAATTAGTAGCTTGATATTACGGTACTAGAACAGAATCAACTCACCTTATATTTTCATGGTTTAATGTGAAATATGACTTATGTTCACTTAGTTCAGAGATATGAGATAACTAGGATTAAAACCGTAGCACATAATTTGCGCAAAAAATTCCCAAGTGAAAAGTATTGATTATTATCTTCATAAGAAGAGGATGTGTGTATCAAATGCTATTTCCTATGAAGATATTGTGAAACTATACCCATTTTAAAAGCTATACTAAAAATATTTGTTGACATTATGTGTATTTGAAACAGCCTCTGGTACTCAGTGAGTCGAACAAGTTGCTGCTTCAAGAGAGTAGCATTGACCACCTTGGAGGTATGGTTATCTACGCACCAACTGTTCTCCAAACAGTTTTGTCCGTGGCCAGTGGTGGAGAACACACATCAGTGCCAATCCTTCCATCAGGATTTGTAATATCCCCTGATGGACACGATGATAAGAGGTTCAAAGCATCAAGTAGCACGGCAACGTCTCACTGCAATGGTTCGTTGTTGACAGTTGCTTTCCAAAATTAGTGTGTTGTAACACACCCTCAAATCAACTGATGGAGTCTGTGGTGAGCGTGCATGCTCTTATTGTCTCCACCATCACAAACATCAAAGTCGCTCTTGATTGTGCTGAGCAAGACTGATGAGCAGTTTATTTGCTCAAAATTCATATCGAATTACAAATTTACAGTGTACTGTTGTTAACAATTTTTATTTTATTGGGATTTTTTTTTCTTTTTTTCTTTTTTTACAACTATGCTATAATCATTGGTTCAGCTGTTGATTTTATATAGAGTTAGTTCTGATGATGTGTTTGAAGTTTGAAATTAGTGTGTGCGCGCATCTGGTTCGCACGTTAGTACAAATTCGCACAAGTCATAACCACCACCCAGGGGCGAACGCAAAAATTATATTTAGGGGAGCACAATTATTTTTATTTAAAAGTATATTAGACATTAAAAGTATTAAATTTAATTGTAAAATTAGTTAAAACTTTTTTAAAGTGAATTTACAAGTAACTAGAGAGTTTATTGTAAATTAACTTAATTTAAATAAATCAATAATTCTACCAGTAAAAATCATACTACACATACTATAGTAATGTTAAAGTTTGGTTAAGAATTCACAATGGTGACTCTTGTTGATGTGAGAATTGAATGTGTTCAGAGATTTTTACTTTGATGTGGATTGATGTTCTTAGTTGGTTAGAAAAGGCGTTTGTAGTTTATTAGGTGGGTTAGCAGTGGTAGCAGTATTGTATGGGAGATATCTTTCTAGTGAGGTATTTGTGTGGAGGTACTGAGGTCTAAGCTAGTTTGTATGGCATAGTTGAATGGTGTGGATCGGTATTGGTGATACGGTTTTTTGATTGCTTCCGGAGTATGCTCCGTGTATGATGTAATTATTATGGAGCATTCCTGATGCTCACTAATTTATAAAAGTTTTGCTGATTCAAAAAAAAAAATAGTAATGTTAAAGTTCAAACTTGAGTGGGACTCTATTGAGCTAACACTTACAAAGTTCAACTTCCCACCAAGTTTTAAAAACCTGATACTCACTTGTATAAAGACCGTAGTATCTTTTACAGTCAAGATAAATAAATGGTAAATAAATCGCTCTCAGATACTTGGAAGCCAACGAGAGGTATAAGACAAGGAGATCCCATATCCCCTTACATTTTTATCCTCTGCCAAGAACTCCTTGTGCTACTTCTCATGAAAAAATGTGAATAAAAAGAATTTACACCTCTTAAATCCTCTTCACATGGCCCTACAATTCCGATTCTATGCTTTGCAGACGATTGCCTAATTTTCTGCAGAATAACAAAAAAGTCTATGAAAACAATAAAAGAGGTTTTAAAAACCTATGTTGTGGCATCTGGACAGAAGGTTTGTTGGATAAAAAAAGTAGAATTTTATTCTCCAACAATACCCCTGTACATACCAAACAAGAATCACCCAATCTTTAGGGGTTATTCCGAATAAAAGGACAGATAAGTATCTTGGGCTACCATTTCTTATGGGACATAAAAAGAGGGATCTCTTTGATCAAATTATAAGCAGAGTAATGTCCAACATAAGCAATTGGTACTCAAAATATTTATCTTACCCTGGAAGATTAACCCGCAGCTCATTAAAGCTGTTACAAACGCTGTACCTTCCTATTGCATGTCAATAGCTAAGATACCAGTATCTTGTATAGTTAAGATTGAGGAGATCAATAGATTTTTTCTGTGGGATGGACAGAGAAATGGCAAGAAAAAAGGAAAAATAAAATGGTCAAAAGTTAGCAAACCTTATACTCAAGGAGGACTTGGAATAATGAACTTGTACTTACTCAATGATGCTTATACCCTAAAACACTCGTGGAGGTTTTACAACAAACAAAACTCGCTCTGGTATCAGGTCTATAAGAGTAAGTACTTCCTTAATACAACAATCCTTGAAGCTTCCTCTAACCCTAACCATAGTTGGTTCTGGAGGAATATAATTAAACTTAAAGACAAATTTGCATCTGGAATGCAAAGTGTGGTTGGAAATGGAAGGAACACTTCCTTCTGGAATGATAATTGGGTAGAGAACAAAAGACTTTATGATTTTGTTCATCATATCCGGGAACCTGAAATGCTTGTGTCAGACGTCATAAATAATAAATCTTGGGATTTAAATAAGCTCTCCAATCTAATACCAAAAGAGCTTATCTGGGAGATCATTGGAATTCCAGTTCCTTCTCAGGATATGAAAGATAAGCTCGTATAGAGTAGCTCAAAGAACGGTTTTTTTCACAATTAAAAGTGCTTACAATTTCCTTATGCTAAATGAGGAAAAGGAAAGTACGGTGGAATGGCCTTGGAAGAAACTGTGGAACATAAAAATTATACCAAGGGTAAAATTCTTCCTTTGGATTTGCATACATGGGAGACTACCAACGTCTGACAGACTAATTAAGTACAATATTGTGCAAAATGATATCTGTCAATTGTGTGAAACGCAACAAGAAAGCATGGAGCATCTATTCTTTAGATGTTCTGCTCTTCAGAATATAAGATCATGGATCATAAATTCTGAAATTTGTACATACAACAATCCCTTGGCTCATATAACTTTTCATACACAACAAAATTCAGAAGAACAGGTCAATGCTCTTTTATTTTGTTGGATGGTATGGAAAACTAGAAATGAAAAAATTTTCAGAGGGAAAACATTGAATGATTATCATTTTAAGTTGCAACTCTTGGAAATGATAAATCATACAAAGAGCAGTATCAACACGAAAATAGTACAAAAAGTAGGTGAAATTCCATGTAAATGGAATCCACCACCTACTGGTTTCCACTGTGTTAATATAGATGGTTCTGTCTTACAAGAACCTGGACAAGTAGGAGCCGGATGCATTATAAGAGATGAGCATGGAAAATTTGTCAATGCTGCTGCAATTTTTTTGGGAAGAACTGATCACAACACTGCATAATTTTATGGCCTAAAGATTGGCATACATATGTGCACAAATTTAGGCCTAAAAAAGGTGATTATACAAACTAATTCAAAATTCCTCATAAATAGCCTTTGTAGTCCAGAGATAGCAACACCAATCCAACGGATACTGCTGAGGGAAGCGGTCCAAAGAATGAAAGAAATGGAAGAAGTCCAAATCCAATTCGTATACAGAGAATGCAACCAGGTCGCTGATACAATCGCAAAAGAAGCAAGCAAACTAACTTTTGGGGATCCACAAAGACCTTTGAATGACAATGGTGATCAATGTTTTTGCTTTGTTTGGGACTGTTGTCCACAATGGATTAAGAATGTAATAGATCAGGATAATAAGACTTTTACTAGAGTTATTAGGAACAATCTATGTAACTCTTAAGTTATTTTTAATGCATTTTGATTTAAAAAAAATGTTAAAGATTTTGACTTTCGGTAAATAAAACATATAGTTTTAGTTATCGATATAGTATAGGCTACACATACAGGGGCGGCTCTGAGTTTTGGTGGCCCTGTGCGAACATTTAGACGAGGCTCGAACCCGAAGTACTAATATTAAGTACAATATTTTTTTAAAGAAACAAATTACGCGGCCTACAAAACATTTAGCAAGAGATTCAAAAATTAATATTATGAAATGTTGGTCCCTTTAAACAACAAGAAAAGACTAGAGGGGGGGGGTGAATAGTCTTTTCAAACTTTCGTCGTTTAAAAACTTTCTCAACAAGGGCTTATTACTTTTCAGTAATGAGTTTGTTGATACTTAACTTTCTCAGCAAGTACTAGTTACTTTTCAGTAACGAGTTTTACTGATACTTAAATTCAGAGAGCGGAAGTCTTTGTACAATAAGTGCTTTATCAGTAAGTGATAGTTTCAGCAAGTGAACAGAGTGACAGTGTACAAATAGATATGCTTTGCTGAAAACTAAATGCAGTAAGTAAATCACACAAACACTTTTATAGTGGTATCTGAGAGTGGCGTAATCTCTCAACTAATCCACTTTGTCCTTTCTAGGACTGAATCCACTAAGATAAGTTTGAGGTTCCTTACAACACCTATCTAGAGTGATTCGACAGAAACCAAAGCACAATTGCTTCGTTTCCAACCTAACTAGAGAACGAAACCTTGTTCTCCATCAAACTTGGGACTTATAATCAGCAACACTATGCTTGATTAAGTTCCCCCTGAATTTCACGCCTGAAAGGGTGTTTTTCAGTTAGAGAGGTTTGAGATGAGATAATTATAACTTATTCAGCTACAACAAGTAATCTAAGAAATAAAACTTTGAATACTTTGCAGTAAACAAGTTTGATTGTTTCTAGTGTCAAGACTTGTTCTTGTTCGAAAGAAAGAACACTTAACTAATTTCTTAGCCGTGTATGTTCTACTTCTTCACAAGTAGTTTTTTCAAGCTTTAAGTCTTGGAACGGATCAATGACAGTGAAGAGTATAGAAGGGTAGAGTGTTTACGCACAAGTGAGAGTTTGATCACGTTGTTGACACACTTCAACTCTTTGCCGGATGACCTCTATTTATAGTGAATCAAGGGAGCCGTTTGAATTTCGAATTCTAAGGCTTTGTTCCTTAAGATGTCATTATCATGCTTTTGTACTTTCAGCAGCGTCCTTTATTTGTCTTCTAGTCTTCATGTTTTTCGCGTGCTTACTTTGCATTTAATGTTCATTTGAATGAAATTCAAATATGAACGTTGGAGCGCAAATGCAAGTACTTTCAGCAAGGAGGTCACATATGTATTTCAGCAAGTGGCCAGTCTCAGTCTCAGCAAGCACAACCTACTATGTGATTTAGATTTTCACTTATGCAAGCTGTTGCTGAAGTTTCCACTTTCTGAGCAACATGTGCCTTTGGATACCATCTTCAGAAATCTTCTTTAGTCTTCAAATTCTTCAAGTTTCTGAAAGGTTCTAATGCTTCAATAGTTTGTTTGTGTAAACAAAGTACATCATCAGCAAATGCTTCAATAGGTTGTTTTTCTTTTCAGAAAACAAGATACATCATAAGCGGTTAAAACACCTATCTAACACCTACACTAAGTCTTCAGCAAACGTTCCTATTTTACAATGTCCTTAAAATTCTAAATTCCTATGGACCTTAAGAGTACTAATTACTGGACTTTCCTTAATTTAGCATGGTTAATTGCTCATCAAAATTACAAGTTTCCTAACATGAAACATACAAGAACCCCTAAAAATTCAGAATTAAAAAATCCAGGAGGGATGAGAGAAGGAGGGATGAGAGAAGGAGAAAAGAGCCTTGTAGAGCCTACTGGGCCTCAAGGCCCAGCCCAAAATATGGCCCTGTGCAGTTGGGCTGACTGCACAGGCTTTGGGCCGCCACTGTACACATACTATAGTATGATCAAATATAGTTTATTAATATCTCTCACACACATATATATAAAATTATCTATAAACAAAAAAGTTACCTAAAAGTTGAATCCAAAATCGAATAAAACTGAAATCTTAAAGAATGAAAAAATATACTACATGGTTTATAAATAGAAATGTGCTCTTAAAACCCAAAAAGAATATAATATAAAAGGAAAAGAACAAATTTTTTTCATACTACTACTACTGAGTGCTCCTCAAACCCAAAAAGTGAAAAGAAAAAAAATATGGTTTATAAATAAAAATGTGCTCCTAAAACCCAAAAAGAAAATAAAATAAAAGGAAAAGAACAATTTCTTTTTCATACTACTACTGAGTGCTCCTCAAACCCAAAAAGTGAAAAGAAAAAAAGTAAAAAGTTTCAATAATATGTGGTTCGCCTGGTTCCAACTCTAAATTGCCTAGTGCTAAACCAGCTGTTCACAGACTTATCGTACAAACTAAACTATTTTATCTATTAATCAATTTATATATTTGAGAAAGAGTATAATAGCAACTTCACGTTGAAAATCCAGGGGAGCACTTGCTGCCCCTTGCTACATGGTGGGCTCGCCCCTGCCACCACCTACAATGTTTCGCGAATCCACATTTTACATTGCACACAATTTCTAATATTTGTCTGTATGCAAATTATGGAGGTAGAGTTAGTTCTGTTGATTAAGAGTGATGTTATCAATTACTAATTATTTTATGTATTTTTGCCGCTTAAGGAAAAAAAACTAGTTATTATATGCAAATCATCCCTTCACCAAATAAGGTTTTTAAATTTTGAGGATATGTAGATTCTTCTTGTGGAGTGGGAAAGAGGAGGTGACAGAAAGCGCTGGTCACATGGAATAGTATACATGATACAAAACTTATATTGGGATATGATTCATATGAAGTAACATAATACGATTACCCACATGTTTTTAAGTCTTTCTTTTGCTCAATGCTATCAGGGATTAAGGTGTAAAAAAAAAAGCTAGATGACATAAATCGCTCCTAAACCTCTTTGCTCTATGTCTGGCGCTCTTTGAGCGAAAATCACGCTCTTATTCGCTTTAAGAATTTATAAAGTGCGCTTTAAGACATGACCCAAAATTCCAAAGTATTTTTCCAAAATCCATCAATCCATTCCACGAAATTTTGGTGTCGGACTTGGAGTATGTGCTCTGCTAATATATTAGCATCTTTGTGTGGGTTCTAAGTTTTAACCAATATAAACATGTCTGGCTCACTTAATTTTTGGGTAGTTTTTTTACTAACTTGGAATATCTGGATGAAGATTAATCGACATGTAAGAATAGTTGGAGATTAAAAAATAAATTAAAATGGATGTGCAACTACGATCGTGAATTGTAGTGTAGTTTCTTTTCTAGAATATCATGTTTAGGTTGGATGCTTATGATTTTAACATGTGCGTCTTACTAATACTGAGATATAGAATCATTTGAATTTTGATGAACATTGGTCAATGGATGTAATGTATTATGAAGTTATTTAGCGCGCGCACACACACTATATTTATAAAACTATTTATTTATTAATCAACGTTCTAAATCGATTTTGCTCTCTATTTTATTTCATATTTACGATTTTGCCATTGGTGAGATAAATGCATCTCTAACTTGATTGTCAATCGTTGCGTTTGGCCATAAGAAGAAGCTGGTTGATAATTATGACCCTTCGACTGGCCTTGTGCAGCATGTACAACTGAGAGGTGCTCTGATGTCCACGGTTCCACTGTTGTATGTCAGCCTCATGACAAGGACCTGGCACAGCAGGAGCATTCCCTCAGACCTTCACTCCTTTAAGTGGGTGGATGAAAGTAGTCATAATTTGTAAAAGAGAAATCATAAATATAAACTGAATACTTCACTCTCTGACTCTCGCTCGCTCGCATAATTTTTGTAGTTCTGATGATGTGTTTGAAGTTTGAAATTAGTGTTTGAGTTGCGCATTTGGTTCGCAGGTTAGTGTTTATAAACTAACGAATTTCGATCTCGTTAATTACCGATTTGGATTTTGGCTAGACCTCACCATACCAATTTGGAAGAAGTGTTTTGTGACACGTGGTCTTGTTCTTCATCACATAAACACAGCCAGTATATTATATCTCCATTTCTATACTACACTATCAGTCTATCTAACACTAAATCATCATCGCAAAACACTGAAAACAAACAGAAGGAAAATGGCAGAAGACGAAAGCCGAGTGCGTTTCGGGATAATGGGTTGCGCGGAGATCGCCAGGAAAATGTCCCGTGCCATAACCTTATCCCCAAATTCCTCCGTCGTGGCCGTAGCCAGCCGTTCCATTGAAAAGGCCAAACATTTCGCAACTCGTAACAACTTATCATCAGACCAAGTCAAGATTTACGGAAGCTACGACGAATTACTCAACGATCCATGCGTAGATGCTGTTTACATGCCACTGCCCACAACCCTGCACGCCAAATGGGCGGTGATGGCTGCTAAAAAACGCAAGCATTTGGTGCTGGAGAAGCCCACTGCTATTGACGTTAAGGTGCTCGATGAAATGCTTCAAGCCTGTGATTCCAATGGAGTGCAGTTTATGGATGCTAGTATGTGGTATCATCACCCCAGGACTGCCAAGATTAAGGATTTGTTGTCCAATTCTGAGCTTTTTGGCCGTGTTAAGGCTGTAAGTCTCTCTCTCTCTCGTTGAAAGCTCGTAACTCATCAATTTCAGTTCTGTTCAGTTTAGATTCATTCGGTCCAGTTCATTCTCATGTTTTTATTTATTTTGAGAAGAAAGTTATGATTTGCTTAGTTGTTTTTTTATACTACATTTACATTTATGTTCAGTTCAACTTCATAAAGTTCAGTTATGTTGAGCCGAAGATAAGATAGCCTAAGTATGCCAAGAAAGTCTCTTGTTTTCGATGATATTCACATTTGGTTGCATGTTTCCATCGATAATCTTCTTTTATGTCATAGTTAATAATCTGCTTTTTATTAGAATGTGATCTGCTAATGTATTTGAATGAATATTACTCCATAGGAGTAGTAGATAATGATAATTTTCAGCTCAACTTATAGCTTCATATAGCAGATTGATTATATATTTATATTTCATTTCTGATTGAATTTAAAATTGATATGGTTATCAGATCCACAGTTCGTCGTCATATTTCTTTCCGCCAGAATATCTACAGGACAACATACGAGCAAAGCCAGATTTAGATTCTCTTGGTGCATTGGGAGATGCTGGATGGTACTGCATTGGTGCCATATTATGGGCTATGAACCAGAAACTACCAACGACTGTAACTGCTCTGCCCAGTACTCTGAAAATTCAGCTGGAGTGCTTTTAACTTGCAGTGCCTCTTTGCACTGGGAGGAAGAGGAAGTTGTTGCGACGTTGTTCTGTTCTTTTGTTTCACACGAGACGATGGATCTGGCAGTTTATGGTTCTAAAGGGACAATTCAAGTTAAAGACTTGATAATACCTTATGAGGAGACTTCCGCACCATTTTGCTTCACTTCTGGTGCTAAATTTGTTGATAAGCATATTGGCTGGAATGTGAAACCTCAAGAAATTCACGTGCCTACTGAGCTACCGCAGGAGGCTAGGATGTTTCAAGAGTTCTCCAACCTGGTTAAAGGCATTAAGGATATCGGACTTAAACCGGATACAAAATGGGCTCTTACTAGCAGAAGTACTCAACTCGTCATGGATGCAGTGCTGAATTCTATAGAGAATGGTCATAAAGCTGTTCAGATGTAAGTATCCATACCAACACTGGATATTTTCCATAATAATAACTTCATGCTTCTCTTGAATCTTTATTGCCTTTAGCTTGCCAGAGGCCCGGTTTCAGCAACTTGGAAATTATATTACTCTGGTGTATGCCATATTCCAATTTTATTTGAATTGCATAAGTGAAACCTAACTGTAATGTGGTGAAGATGAAGTCGTGTTTGAATATAAATCAGTTTACGAATTACCAGTTCATGTGAAAAGCTTACTTGAAAAATGCATGCACCGGTTTCAGGTTACAATAGCTGTTCATGTATTGAGAATAATCTTGATTCTTAACTTGAAGTTACATGCTCAAAACGAACTTATCCCTTACATTAACAGCAAAAGTAGTGAAGAGCTATAATTTTATTAAATGGAGCAAGAAAAAAAAAGTTTTCTGCTACCTAATAATACAGAAAGGATGTTCTCATAGCATTTGATGAACCATCTATATCAAATAGTTAAAACAAAGAAGTGTTGTTAGTTATTTGACTTTTACATTCTAATACTTTATGTATCTATGCCTGTTACGCAGATTATATCTCTGTGAACTTGTGTTAGGCTCAAGTATATTTTCTCCTACTTCCTCTGCAAAGATGTAGTCAGGGTCCTCTAGTTTACCAACATCTTCCGGTAACTCTGTATTGACCCATGAAGACCAATTCACCTCACTATCCTCATCCATTTCATATTCCCATTGTTTATATCTTTGAATTCCGTTGACCTTGTCAATCAATGTCAGTAGTATCTGATGATTCAAAACTTCATAATCCCTGCATAGTTGACAAAACATCCATAAGATTTAAGGTAATATGTGTGAATTTCATAACCACGTTGCTAAATGGATGTTTGAAATATCACCTGTATGTCCAAATAGCGTATAGTAGTTGAACTGAGGCTAGAATTAGGAACAATGATCTGACTGAAATCACTGTCCATGCCTGAGGTTCTAAACTGAATGTTGTGAAGCGGATTATACTCAGCTCAATGGAGAGTGCCACACATAATCCTGCAAGAATACTAGAATAGTAAACAATGTGCTTTGAGGTGAAGGAAAGGACATCATAGAAATGCTAACTTCAGTTGAAGTTGTAAATAATACTACTTACCTACATATAGCCTGGTTCTGACATTGTATGTTTGCTTCATACTTGTGAACATGTAAAGAACAAAGATCAGTAATGAATAGATGATAAATATTTTGACTGATCTTGATTCCTTCAGCATTTCAGTATGCAATGCGAATAGCTTGTCTATGGCATTCAGCATTCTTGCTTGCTTGTTTTCAAAAGCTTCCTGAGAAAAGGTGTACAAATTATGAGAAAACACTTATGTGCAATATTATCAAAGGAGTGCTGCTACTTAAAATGACTGGACTTACCTGAGCTGCTAATATTGTCTTTGAATTCTCTGCAAGATGACTATGCACCTTTTGAAGCTGTTCCTGACGTAGAAGAAGCTCCTCTTGTTGTTTTTTGCCGAATTCTGCTAACTTTTGCAAAGTCCCCCTGCATGTATTAAAATTAACCGTGAATTCGTTTTGATTATTTCATTTAGAGATGCAACTTTCTTAGAATATATCCTGTGTGCTTGTTACCTGCTTTCTTCCAGGGCTTCGGATTGAAATTTTGTGAGAAGATGAAGACCGTCAAGAGCTGACAATTGACCCTCTAGAAGTTGTTTCTGCTTGTCCAAAGCACTGCCTGTCAAACTCTCAATGTCATCTGCTTTATCCTGCAGAGTTGTCATTTTTGAGAACATTTCTTCTCCAACTTTACCAACCACCTTCTCTATTTCAACCGTTTCGTTCTTCAAGTAAGTTATTTCTTCGCCCAGAGTATGATATGAATCATGAAGCATTTCCATCCCTTCATCCAGCTTATCTTTCATTTTTCGCTGACCTTCCATTAGTTCTTCTTGAGAATCTGCAATGCCTTTGGATTGCTCGTAAACTTTCTGTGAATGCTCCTTTAGAACATTTACATTATCTTGAACTTCTTTCGACGTTTCGACCACATGTTGAGTCTGCAGATCAATAGATTCCAACGAACCATGTATCTCCTTCGAATTCTGCAATAGAATCTTCCCTCGTCCTTCGATAACCTCTAGCTTTGCTTCTGCATACTCCGCAGATAATTTCAGCTCATTTACCAGCCTCTCAGTTTGATGCTTAAATGCAAGAATCCTGCAGAATCAAGAATCATATCTGTGTTAGCGAGTTTGACAGAAATGGAAAGCGAAAATAAGCATAAGAAATAGTTACAGTGATCGAAAACCGATGAACTTACTGCAATTGATGGCAGATGGAGTCAATCTGAAGAAAATACAGCCCATAAGTTTTGTGATGATCATCATTCAATTTCTTGACACAATCATTGATCCGACGATTCCGACCGCACTGCGGAAACGGAGTTCTTCCCGTATGCCTCAAATAGCAATCACTCAGCTCCCAGGTAAGCCTATCTTTCAAATCCTGATCCGAAAGAATCTTAGAACACCCTGCGAAAAGGTTACTATACGCGTTCACCCAACAAGATGTTGGTGCACGCATCTGTATCTTCGCGGCGTTGATCAATTCCACAGCCTTTTCATCATCATTCAGGTCTTCAAGAGCAAACTCGGCCCCGATAAGCTTGGGGACAGATGAATCGCTCGGAGATTTCGGCTTGCTGTCACTCTCTTTATTAGATGAAGAGAACCAGCCTCCCCACGATTCACTTGCCTGCGACGAAACAGAAGCACAAACAATAGCAGGGCGAAACATTGTTGTTGATGGCTCATAATCGGAAACCTGCAACACGGATTTGGTTGGCTTTTGTATCTGCTTATGATTTTCGAGATGTCCCATCGAGTGCGTGTTTGTTTATATATATATATACACAAGACGAAAGGGAGAGTGAAAGTGATGTGTGAAACTTGGCGTCCAAGTATGGGAAGAGACTTCAGGGTGAAGACACAAACGTTAAGAATCTAATGTTAAATGGAAAGTGACATTTTCTTGAACTCCAGAGAAAATACAGGTGAACTTTTAAGATTTATTGGAAACTTTTGATCTTCATCATGTTCCATATTTCTTTACCAGCGTTAACTTACTAAATTATGCTCAGGTGCCATTAAATGTAATCTCCAAGTTAAGAGATTTTTACGCCTGGACCCCCTCTTATGGACGTGCTTTTCAAATCTTTCCTCGTTAATAAAAGAATTACATATAGCCCCAATTTAAGCAGTTGCGTTGACCTGCTTATAATCTACTGTTCATTACTAATTATCCAAACACGCCCTTATACAATTTAGCCTTATTCCTTTAATCTTATTTGCAATTTAATCCTTTTTCTTTTTTTTTCTTTTCTTTTTCTCTTTTTTTCTTTTCTTTTTCTCTTTTTTTCTTTTCTTTTCTTTCTTTAATTCTATTACCGGATTCCGGCAATGGGTTGACCGGAATCCGGTGGAGCTCTGTAAAGAGCTCCGACGAGCTCTATAACAGAGTTCCGTCGGAGCTCTTACGGTGGAGCCCTGTAAGAGCTCCGACGGAGCTCTGTTATAGAGCTCGTCGGAGCTCTTTACAGAGCTCCGCTCCGTCGGAGCTCTTACAGGGCTCCGGTGGAGCTCTGTAAAGAGCTCCGACGAGCTCTATTACAGAGCTCCGTCGGAGCTCTTACAGGGCTCCGGTGGAGCTCTGTAAAGAGCTCCGACGAGCTCTATAACAGAGCTCCGTCGGAGCTCTGTAAAGAGCTCCGACGAGCTCTATTACAGAGCTCCGTCGGAGCTCTTATTGCAGCTCCAGATCTGGAGCTGCCAACTCCAGATCTGGAGCTGTAACAGCTCCGATCTGGATCTGTTTCACGGCTCCAGATCGGAGCTGATGGTGGCTACCGGATTCCGGCACCGGAATCCGGTAAATTAGAAAGAAGAAGAAATAAAAAAATTTTGGGGAAATTTATAATTTAGATAAGATATGTGGGTTTATTTTGTAATAACTTAAAGTTGAGATTGTTTGGTAAAATTTAAAATCTGATAATTGTTCAAGGACAATTATGTATTTTCCATGATTAAGAGCGGCAAAAGTCAAGATCGTGGGTTTATTTGTAATTGTTTTGCATAAAGAGGGTTTATACGTAATTCTTTTACTAACGAGGAAACATATGTAATTACCGAGCATAAGAGGGGTCCACATGTAAATCGCCCCCAAGTTAATGACTTTCTCTTTATTCAAGATTCTGTATAATTATAATTTCTAGAAATTGCTAATTTTATCCTTCATTCATTCTCCCTCCTCAAACTAAGCTTATTATTTCAAAACATTATGTAATAATCTTTTACTCCGTTTAAAATTCAAATTTGATCCTTTTTAATGCCGTTTCAAAAAAAAAAAAAAAAAAAAAAAAACCTCTTTAATGTAATGTAGATGTATAATTTAATGCAAAATATTGAAATGTAGACACTATTATCTACAGTGTACAATTATTTACATGACACAATGCTGAAGCCTGGGGCTCTTAGCCTCTTACACATCTAAAAACCTGCAAATATTATAGTACAATACCAATTCTCAAAGAAACATGCAAAATGTAACATAACAAGCCAAAATTTCTTATTCATTTTCTATAGTATCTGCATGTTATGAGCTTGTCTTTTACAATCATCTATGTTACATGCTCTAGCGGCCGATGAATCGACTCTGCGTCATCGTCGCACTAGAGGCTTCTGTACCCGTAGATGTAGCAATAGACATGCCACCAATGCTCCCAGAGTAAATAAACGAAGAAGGCCGGTTTGGAGTTCTTGTGTCTTGTTCATTTTTACTTGAGAGCAAAATCAGAATCTCAGACATTGTAGGCCTTGTGGAAGGAGGTGACTGTGTGCAAATCAGTGCAATTTCAACCAGTTTCTTCACATCTTCAGGTTCATAATCACTCGTATCCAATGCTGTGTCGACTATTGTGTCATGTGTTCCACTCTCATACAGTTTCCACGCCTATATATAGTCACCGTGAATCACAACAATGTAAGATATAACACCTTCACACTATTTATCAAAGTTTGGCAGTAGAAAGTGAACAGTATAAATATAATGTACGTACCTCTTGAAGTAGATACCCAGTGTCAGAGTCAGCATTCATGGCAGTGCATCTTCGCCCACTAATGATTTCGAGTATTACAACCCCAAAGCTGTAGGTATCAACTTTCTCTGATAAATATCCATGGATTGCATATTCTGGTGCTGTGTAACCCCTGATAAAACAATAGAGAAAGCACACAAAAGTGGCCTATTAGAGCTGGTGTAATGATTTCAGAAAGTGTTAAGATGCAGAAAGTTCAGATGCACTTACAAAGTCCCTGCAAATTTAGTGTTAACATGGCTCTGATTCTCTGGAAGAAGCCTAGCCAAACCGAAATCTGCAATCTTGGCTTGAAACTCCTCGTCGAGCAGAATATTCCCTGGCTTGATATCTCGGTGTATGATGGTTACATGGTATTGTTCATGCAAATATGCAAGACCTCTAGCTGTGCCGAATATTATATTAAACCGCTGTTTCCAGGTAAGCAATCTCCTTGTTTCGCCTGTCATTCACAAGAATTGGACGACATTGTTCAATTTGATTTCAATTGGCAGAACAACGTATATAAATGGTTCTTACATGAATTACCTAACACCTTACCATATAGAAATCTATCAAGGCTTGCATTTGCCATGTACTCGTAAACAAGGAGGAGTTCTGATTTCTTAGTACAGCACCCTAAGAGACGAACAAGATTGCGGTGATGAACATTACTGATAAGCCTAACTTCAGTGTCAAAGTCGGCCTTTGCTCTGGTGTAACGTATATTCAGTCTCTTAACAGCAACGATATTCCCATTTTTCAAAGTCGCCTGTAAGTGTATATTTTGTTAGTGGTAATGTAAACAAAAACAATACAACACCAAAGTACATAACGAGTTTCTTACCTTGTAAACGTCGCCAAAACCACCTTCTCCTAGCTTGTTTTCTTCACTAAAGTTCTTTGTCGCAGATTTTAAGTCCTTATAATTGTATCGATTGGTCCTTGTAGTTCAGTTGCTCCCAGTATATCATCTAAACGAAGAAGAGAAGCATGAATCGTAATGACTACGTTGTCTTGTTTTTTGCCATGGCTATATATATTTTCCTTGATCCAACACCCAAACCTCGAATTCTAATCAACACAACTGTTATTAATTAAATAAATGATCTAAACAACAAATTTAAGTCACCTCTTTTTGTTCTTCGCACGTTTCGTGAAAACTTATACCACAAGAACATCGCAATCAGTATCAGCACAAGCCCTGCACCTCCAACAGCACCACACATAATTGCCTTTCTGCTAGTTGAACTTCCTAAACCATTAAAAGAGAGTAAGTTTTATGTAAATCTGTAACTGAACTTATCCAGACATTAGTTCCAAATATTTCGCATATGAACTATAAAAGCATGTGAATGGGAATAAGAATTTACTGAAAGAAAAAGGAGTTACCTCCTCCTCCTCTCAGGAAAGGAGCTATATTTACTGTCTGATTAGCTGCAAAAAACGGGGTGACTGAATAACGCATGAAACAGGCTGCATCATAAGCCCTTACATCTGCACATGCATTTGTCAAACAGTCCTTTATGTTCGCTTGTGCAACAGTCAAGCAGTCTCGGCAACCTGTTCGGCTTATTGATTCAGCACATTGTGCCATGCCATAAATAGTCAAGTTGCCACCACTAGTGATCACAAGCTGTATAGTGGCTGCATAGTAGCCTTGGATTCTTGGCGTTGCCAGCTGCAGATTGTGCACCAGTGTTTGAGCCGCTGTAGTAAATGCACAAAAGCCTGAGGTGCAGTTTGGTTTCCACAATCTCCAGAATTTCCAGGATGTGCAGACTGATCATAGAATTTGTTGCTCTCATACCTTATAAACAACAATAAAAATAATAAAGCAAAATAAGTAAGTGCACCATGCAACATTAATGCACTCTGTTCAATCATGAACCATATCTTGTGTTGTGCCCAACTGAACCACATGATCAATTAGTTTTTCTTCCATTTTGTTGTATTCAATTTCCTGTGGTTGTGTTTTGTAAGCTAGGTTCAAACTCTTAGCGGAAAACCATATATTGCACCCTCTAAATTGATTGGTAGTATGGTCCACTTTGAGCCGCCAAAGTAAATTTGAGGTCTAAAAGTTCTTAACTTTAACTTGTAGATTTTCACCTGAAGTCATAGTACTCACATATTGAAATAGGACTCGTAACTTGCCTTGTTAGCGTCTCTAATAACAAAAAAGGATTACTTAGGTTTACAATTACATTTTAGTCCACGCTCTTGATCAAATTAAGTACTATTCCAAATTCAGATTTTTACTTTGCCAAACAAGACTTGAAGTTTTCTTTTAAAAAAAAAAAAAAAATTAAAAAATTAAAAAAAGAAAAAATGAAAAAAAATGAACTCTGGTGGTGGAGCTCTCCACCTTCCATGGTGGAGCAGCAACAGCTCCACCACATATGCTCCAATTGGAGCAGTTTCTTGCTCCAATAGGAGCTTAACTGCTCCGATCGGAGTAGTTTCTTGCTCCAATCGAAGCTTAACTGCTCCGATCGGAGCAGTCACTGCTCCTGACTGCTCCGATTGGAGCAGTTTATTGCTTCGATCGGAGAATGAAGCAGTCACTGCTCCGATCGGAGCAAGACTGCTCCGATAGGAGCCGATCAGCTCTGATCGGAGCAGTTTCTGCTCCGATCAGAGCTGGCTGGAGCAGTTTTTTCTCTGATCGGAGCAGTTTATGCTCTGCTTCGATCGAGCAGTTGCAGCTCCGACCGGAACGGAAAAAGTTCCGGTCGGAGCTTAATTGGAGAAGAAGGTTAGGTTTTTTTTTCTTTCCTTAAGGGTTGTTTGTTTTGCCAATTTAGAGGGGATGACAAAGATGTAAATACTAGCTAGTCAACTAAAAAACTGCTGTTTTCGGACCAAAATGTAATTATGAACCTAATAGGTATCTTTTTGAGAACCACCTTCATAACTCTCCCTAGAAATATATTAACTCTATTGGGGCATTGAAATATTATAAGACATGGGTATATATATCATATATATACATATGGAATCAATTAAAAACACATTAAGCATACTTAAAAATGCATTAAGATATAGTTTCTACAACAAAGATTAATATAACTGGTGTTTACAAATTACTACATACATGCATCAAATAAGAGCTTCACAAATATGTGTCATATTAACTGATTAAGGTTGAAACTTTTATGAAAGATACAATGACTGTTGGCTCTAGAAACATTCCAAAGTAAACAAAAAAAAAAAGAAAAAAAAAATTACTACACCCTCCTATTTTTAATAATTGTCATTTTAGCTTTTACACTATTTAAAAAATAATTGTCATTTCGCATGTTTCAAAAAGTAATTTCAATATAATTAATGTATGTTGTTGAATTTCATACCATTTTGAGGTATCCTATTGGTTGAAACTTGTAGTTAATGCAATATTTTTAGTAAATCAATAAATTGAATGAGTTGTATTAAAATGTGTGAAAACTCTAAAACGACATTTAAAAAAGATAGGAGGGTCATACTCAAGCGGGATTTTCTATATCAATTCCTATGCCAACTTCTATGCCAGCATTATGAATGTGACATGTGACAACAAATTACCTAGACCATCACACCATATAACCCCTCTTTTTATTTCCTTCATGTTTTTACCTTATGCCATTTGTTTTCTTTCCTTTTTTTTTTTCCAATAGTTTTAGAGAAAAAAATTTCACATGGTAAAATTTTGGTGGTCCATTTTATTTTTTTATTGCAAAATATAATTAAACAACGAAATAAGATGTTACTTTTCGGTTCCAATTTTGGATTAACACTCTATTTTGTTAATTTCTTTTACAAATAATATAAACACAAAATAACTTTGAATTCTACCCGAAAAAAATTAAAAAATTTATGTTATGAAGACATAATATTTATACTTATCAAATAATAACTTTTTAAAATTATTTTTCTGATATGATTTGAAATTAATTTAAGATCAAATGAATTTTTAATTTACAAGGTTAACAAAATATGGTGGAATGAAGTATAATAATAGCAGATGTAATAGTATAAATATTCATGCACAATTATTTCCAGAGCAATACTGGAATATTTTTAAAAATTAGTATAAGGTAAAACTAAATTATGCAAAATAATTATCTTTCTTTTCCTTTTAAAATTCACATTATCATAATAGAACTATTGGAACATTCCATTTTCATACCGGAACTATGCGAGAATAATTTCTCATAATGCCACATGAATTATTAATATTAAAAAACCATATTATATTTATTTAGTTGGTTAAAATTTGGGTGGAACAAATTCCCTATAAATCATTAAGCACAAAACGAGAAGAAATGATAATTATTAAGTGTGGAGGTTTGTTAAATTCGTTGCCACGTGTCAAATTTTTAATGTTGGCATAGAGGGTGGCATAGTAACTGACATAGAAAATCCCGCTCGGGTCACCCTTCCTCCACACCATTTAAATCTTTCTAATTGATAAAAACTATGCAATTTAATAAATAATGTTAAAGAATTGATTTATATTCATTTTTTAAAAAATTGCTTTCGTATTCCTTTTTTTAGATTAATTACATTTCTTTTTTTTTTTTGGAAAATTTTATCCCACAACTCACAACTTTATTGTGAATTCTGTCACTAAAAGAAACACCACACTCATTATTTCAATCTCCTAAAAAAAGCTTTCCAAAATCAAACGTAAACCATCAGAAAAAACAGGTGAGTATAAGAGAGTGATAAAGAAGAAAAGAGAAAATAATAAATAATTCATAGTTGTAAAAAGTTTCAATTTTAGAGTTAGAAAGTTTGTAATGTAACCGTAAAAAATTCAAAGTAGGAAGGTTGTAATATAATGGATAAATTATTCATTAAATATCTTTCGTTTCAATAATATTGTATTTTTGCAGCGGTATATATCAAGGTAAATGTAGAATGATATACATGTCCTGATAATATCGTATTCTCTTCCATTATTATTGGTTGGTATTATTAGATTTAATTTTCCATATGTATTGTTTAATTATAATTGAACTATATAAACCTCCACCTCTCCATCTCTTTTCAAAAATATTTGAAGGAATACATGTGAAGGGTATTTTACTCTGCTCAAATAGTCATTCAATCTTCCCAAGTACTATGACCGCAGTTCGTTTCCTCTTGGCCACCATGGAGCTACATCATTGAGTGCCGTTTGGATCAATCAATTCCGTCTTGAATAGTACTTCTTCCATTTAAAAATACTTTCATTCAAAATAAAAATAAGTGAAACATTTTATTTTGTTAGTTTTTTAAATTAATCATAAATTATACAATAAAAATAATTATAAACATTATATTTATAAACTAGAATGTTTATATTTATATAATATAAAGTTTTAAATTATTTTTCATGTGTAATTTGAGGTCAAACCGACCCTAATAAAAGTCAACAAAACAAAATGTTTCAATTATTTTTGGACGAAATAAGTAGGTTAAAAAGAATGAATTGTATTATTGTGTACTCATCTGTTTATTTAAATTCTATATTTGTTTTGTTGATTTGTTTTAGCCCCATTTGAACCTTCAATAAATTTTAAATTAAACCGCAAAAATAAAATGTGAAATAATATTATGAAAGTCTAGTCACTCTATTTTTAAAATGTAATTTTTTTAATTTTTATGGTTTGATTTACAATTTATTGAAGGTAAAGTAAACTAAAAAAAAATAACAAAACAAACATATCGAATCAGAAACAAATATGATGATATGTACCTAAGAAAACAGCCATCATAAATAACACGGGCACCATTAGCAACAGAGCAATGCCTAATCTGAGCCACAGCAGCATCATAGCACGCCAAACAATCACCCCGAGACATATACTTCCTACACTGCACCATCGCGTAAACTGGCCGCCGTGCAGTCGCGAAGTGACTTCCACCTGAAAGATCACCCCTGAGCTCGGATAATGAGCGGTTGAGATTTTCAAGAAAGCTGTGCGTGTCCGTTGCATTGTACGTACCGCATCCCTCATTGACCAAGTTTATCTGAGGCTGTGAATTTGCTTTTTTCGAAAATGTCAACACGGCCACCAACAACACATCTAGGCGGAGCCACCACCGCAACTGGCTGAGCATAGTTTTGGTTGTGTTGTGTGAGTATGGAGAATTTGGATGAGTTATTATGAGTGGAATGGTCGCCGGCTATGGAGTATATATGGAAAATATCTGTCATTTAAGTGGCTAGTTTTGAGTAAGAAGGATATTGGAACTTTCTTCAACACCCCCTCTTTAATTCTTTATTCTTCTTTTTTTTTTCCGTTTTTTTCTCTTTAAAGAATTTTGAGAATTTTTTAATTACAAGTACCATAATTGTTATGAACAGTATTAATCTAGGCCACCCATTTGCTACCTAATGACTAATGAGGAACTATTCAAAATTGGCCGAATCAGATAGTGATTTCTCTGATACTTACAAAATAGATTTTTCTACCTTAAAACTAAAAAATAATCATCTAACACAAAATACACCATTTAAGTTGGGAAAATGACATTTTTGTCCCAAAGTTTCATAGGTTAGGTTTGATTTTGACAAATGAATATACGTAGTCCTATATGTTTTCTTATACTGGCAATTTTGGTCCCAAAGTTTAACAACTGTGGTAATTTTTTTTTTTTATATTTTATGATGAGTGATGATGTGGTGCATAGTCAACAAGTCAACGTTCCCATAACACATGATGACATCATTATTATGATGTCACATTCCCTTTTTCTAAAACAAAAAATTTAATAAAAATTTAAGAATCATATTTTCCTATATAACAAAAATTTAAGAAAAAAATTTAGAATATTTTTTTGTTTTTTTGTCAAATAGAAAATTTAGAAAAAAGAAAAAGAAAAACCCAAAACAATGAAAATTAAAGGGGAAAAAGAAAAATGAGTGTGCTCTCCAGATTGAAAATTATTTTTTGATGAAATTGCAAATATTCACCGCACTGTATTTAAAGAACACCTCTTTTTTTACCCTTTAGTTTTTATTTCCATTTTTCCCTCTAAATGTTATGTTTTTTTTTCAATAAAACGTTTCTAAAAAGATTTTCTAAATTTTCTGTTGATTTTTTTGTTTCTTGATTAGTTGATTTCATGTTATTAAAAAAGTATTTTAAAATTTTTAAATAAATTTGAGGTTATTTATTAACAAATATGACATCATAATGATTTTATCCGGTGATGTTGACTTGTTGAATGCGTCACCACATCACCAATAAAAGAAAAAAATAATAATAATAATAAAAGACTAATTTTGCCAAAGTTATCAAATTTTAGGAATAAAAGTGCCAATAGAACCAAAATACATGGGAGTACATTTGCGAGAGCCATAAAACTTTGGGACCAAAAATGTCATTTTTCCTAGAGTGTTTAACAACAACAAACAAAAAATCGGTATCTATCTCCATACCTTCTTTCTGACTTGTCAAGAGACCGCGATATATGAAATTTCCATCCTTTGAGTGAATTAATAGTTGTGGCAGTAGGCGAGCCCCTGCGCATTTGATGAAGAAAAAAAAAGAAGTATCAGGAGATTAGGTATTTGGAGGAGAAAATAAACTAAAATAGATGGAGATGATAGTGTCTACCATATTCTTCAAAGTTCTGGCTAATTGTGGAGGCTGTGGAGAAGCCATCTAGATAATTTTTTTATTTTTTTTAAACGGCCACAATAATATATATAACCCATAAAAACGAGTTTACAAGAGTGGTGCATGAGAGATGAACGTCAAAGGCAAACCTCAACATCTAAACGACGAAGCATAGAAAGAGACACGAGCACACCCCAAACTCGTTATGACCAAAATGCTAGTTCACCCCCTCCCTATCTATTATGTCCATCCTACTGGCAAGAGGCCAAGATCCGGGAGTTTAATTTTTCCGTCCATTTAAGCCTGAGGGTTGTTATCAAACGAAAACTGATTTTGTTTCTCGATTGTCACTCCTATGAGCTGGAAGTGGGGTTGTGGTGCTGCATCATCGCCCTGGGAGCTATGGTAGTGTGGGCTCGATTCAATTAGTTTCGAATCACATGCGTTTGTTCTGGAGTTCGAAGGACCAACGTTATATAGTCTGAGTTTCAGTTTTAGATTCTCCGGGACCATAGCTTAGCTAGAGTTTTTCGGGTTTCGTGCTGTTTTGATATTTCCATTAGCTTCATTGGCTATTTGGATCTCTTATGTATTTGAGGTTTAGTGATACATCTTGTATCATGATTAGGGTATACCCCTTTTATTCCCTCCCGCTAACCACTATAATTCACTGCAAAGGTGGGTAATGGGTGAGCTACCAACTCATGAGTGAGGAAAAACTACTAACTTGTCTTGAGATATCTGACATTCTTACCGGATCAAAAGTACATGTTTCAAAAATATACATACACATATACACACATTAATACAATCACCCGTATACAAAAGTTTTAGCATGGTGTAACAAACAAAAATTTGCTCAATCAGAACTATGGCCACAAGAACACTGGTATCTGTATAATCGGGACCGGAGCAGAATAAAAAGAACTTGCTATAGTATATGTATGCTATGAGCTTGTCTGGTACGATCTTCTATATGTTACATATGCTCTAGCGACCGATGAATTGAGTTTGTGACATCGTCGCACTAGAGGCTTCTGTACCCGAAGATGTAACAAAAGACATGTCAACAACAACACTCCCAGGGTTAATAAACGAAGAAGGCCGGTTTGGAGTTCTTGTGTCTTGTTCATTTTTACTTGAGAGCAAAACCAGAATCTCAGACATTGTAGGCCTTGTGGAAGGAGGTGACTGAGTGCAAATCAATGCGATTTCAACCAGTTTCTTCACATCTTCAGGTTCATAATCAGTCACATCCAATGCTATGTCAACTAGTGTGTCATGTGCTCCACTCTCATACAGTTTCCACGCCTACATATATATAGTCACCGTGAATCACAACAATGTAAGATTTAAATCTTCTATAGGCATGCATACTATCTATCAAAGTTTGGAAATAGAAAGTGAACAGTATAAATGTACCTCTTCGAGTAGATACTCAGTGTCAGAGTTAGCATTCATGGCAGTGCATCTTCGCCCACTAATGATTTCAAGCATTACAACCCCAAAGCTGTAGGTATCAACTTTTTCTGATAAATGTCCATGGAGTGCATATTCTGGTGCTGTGTAGCCCCTGATAGAACAATAGAGAAAGCACATAAAAGTAGCCTATTAGAGCTGGTGTAATGTTTTCAGAAAGTGATCGATAAGATGTAGAAAGTTCAGATGAACATACAAAGTCCCAGCAAAATTAGTGCTAACATGGCTCTGATCCTCTGGAAGAAGCCTAGCCAAACCGAAATCTGCAATCTTGGCTTGAAACTCCTGGTCGAGCAGAATATTCCCCGGCTTTATGTCTCTGTGTATGATGGTTACGTGGTATTGTTCATGCAAATATGCAAGACCTCTAGCTGTGCCAAATATTATATCAAACCGTTGTTTCCAGGTAAGCAATCTCCTTTTTTCGCCTGTCATTCACATGAATTGGACATTGTTCAATTTGATTTCAATTTTCAGAACAACATATCTTAATGGTTTTTACATGAATCACCTAGCTGACACCTTACCATATAGATATCTATCAAGGCTTGCATTTGCCATGTACTCATAAATAAGGAGGAGCTCTGATCCTTTAGTACAACACCCTAAGAGACGAACAAGATTGCGGTGATGAACATTACTGATAAGCCTAACTTCAGTGTCAAAGTCGGCCTTTGCTCTGGTGTAACGTATATTCAGTCTCTTAACAGCAACGATATTCCCATTTTTCAAAGTCGCCTGTAAGTGTATATTTTGTTAGTGGTAATGTAAACAAAAACAATACAACACCAAAGTACATAACGAGTTTCTTGTATTTACCTTGTAAACGTCGCCAAAACCACCTTCTCCTAGCTTGTTTTCTTCACTAAAGTTCTTTGTCGCAGATTTTAAGTCCTTATAACTGTATCGATTTGGTCCTTGTAGTTCAGTTGCTCCCAATATATTATCTAAACGGAAAGGAGAAGCATGTATGGTTACCCCGAATTCTAACTAACGGAACCGTTTTAATTGATGAAATGATCTAAATAACAAATTTAAGTTACCTCTTTCATATTTTCGTGCGTTTCTTGAAAACTTATACCATAAGAACATCGTAACTAATATCAAAACAAGCCCTGCACCTCCAACAGCACCACCTATAATTGCATTTCGCCTACTTGAACTTCCTAAACCATTAAAACAGTATGGTTTGTGTAAGTCTGCAACTGAACTTATCCATAAATTAGTTGCAAATATTTCGCATATAAACTATAAATGCATGTGAATGGGAATAAGAATTTATTGAAAGAAAAAGGAGTTACCTCCTCCTCCTCTCAGGAAAGGAGATATATTTACTGTCTGATTAGCAGCAAAAAACGGGGTGACTGAATAACGCATGAAACAGGCTGCATCATAAGCCCTTCCATCTGCATTTGGCAAACAGCCTTCTATGTTCCCATGTGCAACTCTCAAGCACTCTTGGCAACCTGTTTGGCTTATTGATTCAGCACATTGTGCCATGCCATAAATTGTCAAGTTGCCACCGCCACTAGTGACAGGCTGCGCAGTGGCTGCATAGTAGCCTTGGATTCTTGGCGTTGCCAGCAGCAGATTTTGCACCAGTGTTTGAGCCGCTGTTGTAAATGCAGATGGCTGAGGTGCAGTTTGGTTTCCACATAGTTGAGCATTTCCAGGAAGTGTAGTCTGATCATAGAATGTGTTGCTCTCATACCTTATAATTAAGACATTAATAAAGCAAAATAAGTAAGAATCTGAACAAAAATTACTAGCTATCACACACACGGCACCTCGTGTGGGCTAATCACCATCGAGCCAAGCATGTTGACAATTTTTGTGCCTAGGAAAACACGAAAAATCCAGTGCAAAAGAACCAACTTTGTGAGTTCTATTAGGCTACCAATCCCAAATAACCAAAATTGTCAGATTGCGAATTTTATACATAAGTTTTAACTGATAGGAAAGGCCATACAACCTGCATTTTATTTGTTGAAATTTTAACTGATAGTATATATATACGTTGCAGGATCTTCACGAAACTGACCTGAGGCATTTCAACAGATTCAATCTGATTGACATGACAAAAATGTAGGTTGTATGCCCTTTCCTATATGTCTCCTTCCTTTCCTTTCCTACTTAATTTAGTATATAATCTTTACATTAGTTGAAATTACAACCAGTTAAATTTATATTTGCATAACAATGAAAGTTAATTAGTTCAGTTCAATCAAAGTTAAATCATATCTCATTTCATTTTAAGGTCATACATAATTACATATATCCAATATCACCATAACTTGCAAAACAGGGCGGGTCATTAGTAAAGATGGTTCTTAATCTGATTTAGGCAGTTCACTAAAAAAAAAAAAAAGAGGCTATCTGTATTCCTCGCAAAGCCCTGAAATTCCTCACTGTTGACTATCTGAGAGGAAAGGTTCCTTTTAGTTGATATTCGTGACGGATGTTCATCAACTGAGAGAAATGTTTCCTCTAATGCTATGTTTTCTTGTAGTGCAAAGATACAGCAAACAAGTTGACAACTTGTAGACAATAGTATCTATCAAGCTAGCTATATAGCAAGTTGATAACTTGTGGTGAAGTTATACTGAGTAAGTGCACCATGCAACTTTAATGCACTGGTCAATCATGAACCATGCATGTCATGTTGTGTTGTGCCCAACTGAACCACATGATCAATTATTTTTTCTTGTATTTTGTTGTATTCAATTTCCTGTGTTGTGATTTGTTAGCTAGGTTCAAACTCATAGCATAAGCAAACACATCTTTTTCACAAACAGAAAGAAAAAAAAAAAAAAATCTAGGAAGAAAAAATCATAGCAGCCTCAAAATTGATTGGTATATCGTCCAATTTGAGCCGAACAGACCATTTCATTAATAACTTTCTAAGGGAACTATTCATCGCGAACTTTGACCACGTATAAATCCTAAATTTTATTAGAGAAAAATATAATAAAATTATATTATGAAATTAAATGAAGTATATTTTCGTAATTAACTTTTAATTTATATTGATATAGTTTATCTTAAAATTTATACGTGGTCAAAGATCGCGATGAACAGTCCCGTTAGAAAGTTATTAATGAAACGGAGTAACTAACTTTTATAGTTGTCCTAAAAGTCCTCAACTTGAAGACTTTTCACTTCAAGTCATAAGACTCACAGAGAGAAATATTAGAAGAAATAAGTATATATACCATATACATATGGAATCAATTAAAAACAAATTAAGCATAATCATCATCGAACCAAACACATTGTCAATTTAGCACCAAGGAAAACAAGATAGAATTATATATATACATCTGATTCCGGTAAATCCAGTCCCAAAAGAACCAAACTTTTTGATCAGTTCTATTAGGCCACCAATCCCAAACAAGCAAAATTAAATCATATTATTGCAATTAAAAATGATTTTGAACACATAAGGTTAAAATGTAAATATATTCACTAGTAAAATAAATAAATTTGTGTAAATGTACCTAAGAAAGCAGCCATCATAAATGACACGAGCACCATTAGCAACAGAGCAATTCCTAATCCGAACAACAGCAGCATCAAAACATGCCAAGCAATCACCCCTAGACATATAATTCCTACACTGAACCATCGCGTAAACTGGCCGCCGTGCAGTCGCGAAGTGACTTCCACTTGAAAGATCACCCCTGAGATCGGAAAATGTGCGGTTGAGGTTTTCAAGAAAGCTGCGCGTGTCCGTTGCATTGTACATACTGCATCCACTGTTGAGGAAATTTATCTGAGGCTGCGAATTTGCTTTTCTTGAAAACATCAACACAGCCACCAACAATACCGCTAGGCGGAGCCACCACGGCAACTGGCTGAGCATGGTTTTGGTTGTGGTGTGTGAGTATGGAGGAGTCATTATGAGAGGAATGGTGTTACCGGCTATAGGTATATATGGAATATTGTGAGTGTATGGTATCTGTCATTAAGTGGCTAGTTTTGACTAAGAGTGGAACTTTCTTCAACTACAATTTTCTACATACACACGCACACACCTTTTTTCTTTTTCTTTACTTATTTTTCTTTTTTTTTCTTTTTTTAATGTTTTGATTACAATGACCATTATTATTATTATTATTATGACTATTATTATTATTACTATTATTATAATAAATTATTATAAATCAACGACAATGAAAGGTTTACAAAAAATTAGTGGGCAGCCGAGAAACAAGCTGTGCTCCCACTCCCTTAGCAATAGCAAAACTAACTCTAGAGAAAATAAAATGAGCAGCGCGCGCCCCAGGATCCTGAGCCAAAGCGAAACCCCGGATTCTAACAAGCAAATCCACAGCATCAACATCGAACTCCCCAAGTGTCGAGAAAGAGAAAGGAAGGAATCCATACCCCTTAGCCACACACAAGTCCTGATACTTCACAGACTTGCGCCTGGCAGCATCAGCAACCGCATGTCCAGGCACAAAGTCCACCAACCCAGACCGCGTCAAGGGGGAGACCCAGTCAGATCCACACACACATCCCGACCCCTATCCCAAGCATAAAGGAGCAAGTCTGCAGGACGGAGGGACCTGTCACTCCCATCGCTCAAACCAATATCCACCTCCTTACCAGCAGAGATGCCAGATCGAAAACAGACATCCAAAAGAGTGTCACGAACAAGGTTATGGCGGTGCTTGATACCCACCATCCCAGCACACGACACCGCATGATCACCAAACAAATCCCCATCAAAAACTTGAGAGCAAGCAAAGCAAGGCAAGGACACCGGAAACAAAGCAACACCAAGCCGATAACCCAGGACACACCTGTAAGTCCTCCCGTTCATAGTCTGGCCCAAACCCGAGATAGGAAAAACTCGCAACCAATCAGAAGAATGGGCACCTTGTTGAGACGTCCAAAGAGCTACCTGGCGAGAAGATAAAGAGAAAACAGATTCTGCAGAAGCAACAACATTCGTGAAATATATATCTGCCAGTTTCTTCATAAGTTTGGGGGCAGCGATCTCACTGGGGTTGCTCAAAAGATCAGAACCTGTGGTCTCAGTAAACAAAGACAGTGCACCATCAAAAGCAGGGCCAAGAGAAGTGATACCAGAAGGACACAAGAGCTTAGCCTGCAAACCAGCAGACTGGAGGCGGGAAGCAATGAAGGCATAATGGCGAACATCCGCAGCAGTATAAACACCAAGCCCCCCAAAAGAAAAGGGTAAAGTAGCAAGCCGCCACTGCCAATCACCAAAACCGGGACCCGACGCCGTAACAATACGCTCCAAGGAGGATCTGAGAGCCCGATCAAAAGAAAACTGGGCCGACTGAAAGAAACCAGGAGGGCAAGTACGCAAAGCAAAATAGAGCTTTGAAATACCAGTACAAGCACGAAGCAACAACAACTCACACTGCGGATCATTAAGCTTGGCAACAGAGTCCATGAGCTCGATGGTCTTATTCACCCTCTTCACCACAAGCTCACTACTAAAACCAGGGCACACACTGACCGAGCCACCTAGGACTTTGACCCCGCGGAGTGGCCTGGCAATAGAAGGAGGAAAAACACCAGGAACCCTACTCCTCGGATCTTCCACCGGCAAAAAAATCTCAGTTTTGTGAACATTGAGGTGAAGACCAGAACGCGGCCCGTCCTCCAAGATCATCTTTAAGACCTTGCCCACAACTAAAGTATCGCCGACAATGGTGCCATCATCCAAATACCAAGCGTGCAAGGACAAGTCAAAAGAATCCCTGATCTTACAAACCAGCGGGTGTAAAACCAAAGCAAAGAGAAGAGGACCCAAAGGATCGCCCTGCTGGACCCCCTGACCAGACCAAAGAATGTGCTCCCCATAGTACAACCTGGCAGGACTGGAATAATAGAACTCAATCCAACGGGAAAGGACTGGACAACGGCGACGAACCTCAAGCAACATAACCTCACGATCTACCATGTTGAAAGCATTCTGAAAGTCAACTAACAACATGGTCAAGCCCACCTCACTGCCTCTCGCCTCAACAAACCGACTCAAGGCATGAAGAATAGCCTCACCTCCACAGGGCACCCCAACACCAAACTGGAGACCGTCAAAGTACCCAGACAAAGAAGGGCCAACCAAAACAACACCCACCTTAGAGACCAGGCGCCGCCAAACAGTACCCACAGCAATCGGACGTATACCACCACCCGGCTTAACCAGCGGAGTGAGAGGCGCACTAGCAATATACTCACCCAAAACAAGCGGGCACCGACCCTCCAAGAAAATATGAACCACCCGAGTGATGGAGGTGATCAAATCATCAGAAAGAGCAACAGCAGCACCGCCCAGACAATCCAACAAGTGCTGAGCTCGCAGACCATCTCGACCACAAGAGGTGCCACGAGGGAAACTACGAATCATATCCCGAACAGTAGTACTGGAAGCAGAAAGGGCACCAAGGCCAGCAGGAAAAGGAGGCAGAACCGGGGAAGGAGCAGAAGGGTGCTTTTCCTTCAAAGCCTCCAGAGTACCAACCGAATAAGGAGCAACACCAGAAGAAGAAAGAACCCGAACAGCTGCAGAATAATGCCCGTCGCTAACCTTCCTGAGACATTGATGAATATTGGCTTCACCCAAATCTGAATTTGACTCCTGCCGAAAAGAAGGCGAATCCACAGCCAAAGCGTCACGAAGAAGCTGCAAACTACCCCCAGCAACATCCCAAGTACGGAGGGCAGAAGCAATGCACTCCTCCTGGCGCTTACGCCTAACAACTGCCCGACACTCAAGACTACTCCTCGGAGAGAAAGTCTTGAGCGTACAAAGAGGTAGCGCAAGCAAACGAACCCAACAAGAAAGGTCATCCGGAGAAGAAACCACAGAATCCAAAGCACCCTTTAAAACCCGCGAAAACCCCATTCGACACTTAGGAGGGATTGACTTGACAGTACGTAACCCCTTAGCCAACAAAGCATCAAGAGAAGCCAGCGAAAAACCCTGAGCAGCCGACACACTACCACAAACAGGCGAAGAAGTAACAGGAGCACGAGGCACATGGATGTCAAACATAGTGAAATGAACCACACCATCACCACAATCAGGAGCCTCCACTACATTGTGACTACCATGTCGACACCGCGCACGAACGGTATGAGTAGTAAGGCAAACCCCATAGAGCCAACGACCCATCCGCCTCAAAGTAGCTTCAGCTGACAGATAAACAGGTAAACTAGTAGCAAGAGCATTACGCGTGACAATTTGCGCCTCACCGCGAAAATGGCGATCACGCAAGTGGGTAATTAAATAACTACTAGTAAGACCATTTCCACTGCCATCCTGACACTCAGAAAGTCCAACGAACGGACAATAAAACCGCACAACCTCTGGCATTGAACAAACCTCCAAACAACCAAACCAAACCACAACCAAACCCCATGTCAAAAAACACTGAACGTCAAAGAACACTGAACCAGGAGCAGAACGTGGCAAACCAACCAAACTGAGCAAGAGTCAAACAGTGACAGAAAGCTTGGCACAACACCACACGGCCAACAACGCATAGACACCAGAAAAACGCAGAAACAGAGGAAGAAACAAGCAAAAACGCCTCACAAACAGAAACGCCGCTCAAACAGTACTGAGTCGAAACACCGCAGAAACAGAGCAACAACAGAGCCCACAAACGGCGCTGCAAACACAACCCAGAAAAGAGGCAAAAAAAAAAAAAACGGAAAGAGGAACACAGCGAAGACGGGAGGCAACACTGAATTTCGCTCACACAATACGGCGAAATCCGATCAATACCACAACGGAACCGACTAGATCAACGCAAGACACAAAAACAGAGCACAAAGGGAAACAACGGGAAATCCAACACCGACAGAAACCCGATCAACCAAAACGGCAAACAACGGGAAACCCTTACCTGGGAAAGGCAAATTGCCTCCTACCTGAGACGTGAAGGACGCCGGAAAATCATTACGGAAGGGCGGCGGCGAGCGCCCAAAAAAAGTCGCCAGAGCATAATCGTTTGGAGTGGAATTCAATAAATAAAAAACAATGAAAGTTTACACAAAATTGGAGGGCAGTCGAGAAACAAGCAGTGCCGCCACTCCCTTAGCAATAGCAAAACTAATCATAGGGAAAATATGATGAGCAACACGTGCCCCAACATCCTGAGCCAAAGCAAAATCCCGGATTCTAACAAGCAGATCCACATCCTCAGCATCCAACTCCCCTAGTGACGAGAAAGAGAAAGGAAGAAATCCATATCCCTTAGCCGCACACAAGTCCCGATACTTCGCACACTTGCGCTTGGCAGCATCAGCAACCGCATGTCCAGGCACAAAGTCCACCAACCCAGACCGGGTCAAGGGGGAAGACCCGGTCAGATCCACACAAACATCCCGCCCTCATCCCAAGCGTAAAGGAGCAAGTTTGCAGGACGAAGGGACCGGTCACTCCCGTCACTCAAACCAATATTCACCTCCTTACCAGTAGAGATGCCAGATCGGTAGCAGACATCCAAGAGAGTGTCACGGACAAGGTTATGTCGGTGCTTGATACCCATCACCCAAGCACACGACACCGCATGATCACCAAACAAATCCCCGTAAAAACTCCGAGAGCAAGCAGAGCAGGGCGCGGACACCGGAAACAAAGCAACACCAAGCCGATAACCCAATACACCATGTAAGTCCTCCCGTTCATAGTCTGACCCAGACCCGAAATAGGAACAACCCGCAACCAATCAGAAGAATGGGCACCTCGCTGAGACATCCAAAGAGCTACCTGACGGGGAAAACAGATTCTGTAGAAGCATTATTATTATTATTATTATTATTATTATTATTATTATTATTATTATTATTATTTATTATTATTATTATTAATAGTACTTTCCCTTTTGATAGGTTACCTGATGACTAAGTATTCAAAATTGGCTGAATGAGATAGTGATTTCTATTTTTATTTTTTTTGAATAGGCCAAATTTTCACTAATAATACCGAAAATGAGAGGAGCTGTCAGGTACAAATTTGATTTTTCTTTGATGCTTTCTATATATCTTAAAACTAATTAAATTGTCTAAAAAATAAAAATGTTACGGGCGCACCGAGACCATTTAAGTTGGGGAAGATAACATTTTTTTTTCAAAAATTTCACATGTTTAGCAAATATAGTCTTATGTTTTATCATAATGGCAAGTTTAGTCCCCGAAAATCAGTCTTGTTTTTTATTGATGATGTGGCGATGTAGTCAACGTTGCCACATCAACTGATGACATCATAATGATGTGATATTAAAAACTAAAATAATTTTAAAAAATAGAAAATTTATTAAAAATTTCAAAAAATATATTTTTTTTCTAAAATAACAAAAATTTAAGAAAAAAATGATATATTTAAAAATAACAACTAACATAAGACGTTTAGAAAAAATATACTGTATTTTATAAACAAATAAAGAATTATAAAAAAATGAAAATTAAGGAAAACAAAAAGAAAAATCCGAAAACAATGAATATTAAAGGGGAAGACACAAAAATAAGTGTGCTCTTTAGATTGATATTTACCTTTTGATGAAATATAATTGCATATATTCACCCTAGTCAATTTAAAGAACCACCCCCATTGTCTTACCCTTTATTTTTTATCTTTCTTCTTGAAATATATCTTTCTTCTTTACCTTAAGGTATTTATTCTTGCAACATGACTCCATAGATTTTCTTGTCCTTCAATCATTTTCCATCCCTCCTTGGTCGAGAGCTACATTAGATTTTCTTTCGACTGCATAACCTTTTGCCATCCCACAAGACTCCTGAGAATATCATACATTTCCTTTCCTGAGTCCTTAATGTCTCGGGAGTCTCCCAAACTCTCAAAATCATCACTTCTAGTTCTACTTTATCTCCTCGGGTTTTATAGGAAACTGATGAAGACACTAATTAAAGGACTGAATAAGAAGGGCAATGTATCAGGATTCAGTTATAGGAAGTTTGAAACTAAAGAGGCCGAGGTTAGAGGCGCGAAGAAAGTGAAGGACCAAAGTGTTAAAAGCAAAGAAGAAACCAATGAGAAGAAGACACGAACATGCAAACTATTCAGAGAAAAAGATAGAGAGGCGGACTGAGATGGGGCGCCTTAGTTCGTTTGAGTAACGACACAGTAAAGGAAGAAACGGTGTCGTTGTTGTCTGCCCAGTAGCCTGCACCGTAAGTATGAGCAAAGCTTGACCATAGGATCAAGATCAACGGCGATTAGGAATAGTTATCCACAAATTGTTTTAGGGCTTTGCTCGCACTATCCGTTACGCAAGGATTGCCCAATGAAATTTGATTGGAGAGCACGAAAGTAGGACAATTTTGTAGTATCATAAGTAGCACCTGTAGTTAGCGTTCTTTTCTTCAGTGTTTTGTAACAGTCTTTTAATCAATCTGCAAATGCTTCAGTAATAACTGCGATAGAACATATGAACAAGAAAGGTATGGAACTCGTTTGCAATTTGAAAAGACAAAAAATGCAAGGAAACAAAAACAATCGGGACCAAGGCAGAATAAAATAGTAGTACTATCTGTATGTTATGAGCTTGTCTTGTATGATCATCTATATTACATTACATTCTCTAACGGCCGATGAACTGAGACTCCGTCATCGTGGCATTAGAGACTCCTGTAGTTGAAGATGTATTAAAAGGCATGTCAAGAACAACGCTCCCAGAGTTAACGAATGACGATGGCCGGTTTGGAGTTCTTGTGTGTTGTTCATTTTTACTTAAGAGCATAACCAGAATCTCAGACATTGTAGGCCTTGTGGAAGGAGGTGACTGTGTGCAAATCAATGCGATTTCAACCAGTTTCTTCACATCTTCAGGTTCATAATCACTCGTATCTAATGCTGTGTCGACTATTGTGTCATGTGTTCCACTCTCATACAGTTTCCAGGCCTGTATAGTCACCGTGAATCACAACAGTGTAAGATTTAACACATTCTATATGCATGCATGCTATTTATCAAACTTTGGCAATAGAAACTGAACGTGAACGTTATGGATGTACCTCTGCAAGGAGATATTCGGTGTCAGAGTCAGCATTCATGGCAGTGCATCTTCGCCCACTAATGATTTCGAGTATTACAACCCCAAAGCCGTAGGTATCAACTTTCTCTGATAAATGTCCATGGAGTGCATATTCTGGTGCTGTGTAACCCCTGATAAAACAATAGAGAAAGCATGTAAAACTGGCCTATTAGAGTTGGGGTCATTGTTTTCAGAAAGTGTTAAGAGATGCAGAATGTTTAGACCATGAACTTACAAAGTCCCTGCAAAATTAGTGCTAACATGGCTCTGATTCTCAGGGAGAAGCCTAGCCAAACCGAAATCTGCAATCTTGGCTTGAAACTCCTCGTCGAGCAGAATATTCCCTGGCTTTATATCTCTGTGTATGATGGTTACATGGTATTGTTCATGCAAATATGCAAGACCTCTAGCTGTGCCAAATATTATATCAAACCTCTGTTTCCAGGTAAGCAATCTTTTTCTTTTGCCTGCCATTCACATGAATTGGACATTGTTCAATATGATATCAATTTGCAGGACAACATATATAAATGGTCTTACATGAACCAGCTTACCATATAGATATCTATCAAGGCTTGCATTTGCCATATACTCATAAATAAGGAGGAGCTCTGATCCTTTAGTACAGCATCCTAAGAGACGAACAAGATTGCGGTGATGAACATTACTGATAAGCCTAACTTCAGTCTCAAAGTCCGCCTTTGCTCTGCTGTAACGCATATCCAATTTCTTAACAGCAACGATATTCCCATTTTTCAAATTCGCCTAGAAGTTCACAATTCGTGAGTGATAATGTTAAACAACAAATAACACAACACCAAAGTATATAACGAGTTTCTTGTATTTACCTTGTACACATCGCCAAAACCACCTTCTCCTAGCTTATTTTCTTCACTAAAGTTCTTTGTTGCAGATTTTAAGTCCTTATAATTGTATCGATTTGGTCCTTGTAGTTCAGTTGCTCCCAATATATCATCTAAACGAAGAAGAGAAGCATGAATAATAATGGCTACGTTGTATATATAATTTATCCTCTGATCCAACACCCAAACCCCGAATTCTAATTAACAGAACTGTTAGTAATTAAAGAAATGATCTAAACAACAAATTTAAGTCACCTCTTTCAGTTTTTCGCGCGTTTCTTGAAAACATATACCATAAGAACATCGCAATCAGTATCAGAATAAGCCCTGCACCTCCAACAGCACCACCTATAATTGCATTTCTGCTACTTGAACTCCCTGAACCATTAAAAGAGAGTAAGGTTTATGTTAAGTCTGTAACTGAACTTATACAAATCATAGTACATAAGTTGCAAATATTTGGAATATAAACTATAAAAGCATGTGAATAAGAATAAGAACTTATTTATTTAAAAACAAAAACAAAAAGGAGTTAATTACTTACCTCCTCCTCCCAGGAAAGGTGCTATATTTACTGTCTGATTAGCAGCAAAAAACGGTGTGACAGAGTAACGAACGAAACAGGCTGCATCAAAAGCTCGTCCATCTGCATTTGGAAGACACCCCCTTATGTTCCCTTGAGCAACAGTCAAGCAATCTCGGCAACCTGTTTGGCTTATTGATTCAGCACATTGTGCCATGCCATAAATAGTCAAGTTGCCACCACTGGTGACAGGCTGCGTCGTGGCTGCAAAGTAGCCTCGGATTCTTGGCGTCGCCAGCTGCAGATTTTGTAGCAGCGTTTGAGCCGCTGTAGCAAATGCAGATGGCTGAGGTGCAGTTTGGTTTCCACATAGTTGAGCATTTCCAGGTAGTGTAGACTGATCATAGAATGTGTTGCTCTCGTACCTTGAAAACAATAGTAAAGCAAAATCAGTAAAATGGTGAACAGAAATTACTAGCTAACACACACACGGTGCATGCCTCGTGTGGGCTAATCATCATGGAACCAAACACATTGTCAATTTAGCACCAAGGAAAACAAGATAGAATTATATGTACATCTGATTCCCGTAAATCCAGTCCCAAAAGAACCAAACTGTTTGATCAGTTCTATTAGGCCACCAATCCCAAACAAGCAAAATTAAATCATATTATTGCAATTAAAATGATTTCGAACACACAAGGTAAAATGTAAACATATTCACTAGTAAAACAAAAATTGTGTAAATGTACCTAAGAAAGCAGCCATCATAAATGACACGAGCACCATTAGCAGCAGAGCAATTCCTAATCCGAGCAACAGCAGCATCATAACACGCCAAGCAATCACCCCTAGACATATAATTCCTACACTGAACCATCGCGTAAACTGGCCGACGTGCAGTCGCAAAATGTCTTCCCCCCGAAAGATCAGCCCTGAGGTCGGAAAAGGTGCGGTTCAGGTTGTTAAAGAAGGTGCGCGTGTCCGTTGCATTGTACATGCTGCATCCCCTGTTCAGCAAGTTTATCTGCGGCTGCGAATTCGCTTGTTTTGAAATGGTAAACATGGCCATCAACAACACCGCTAGGCGGAGCCACCACCGCAACTGGCTGATCATGGTGTGTGAGTATGGAGAATTTGGATGAGTTACTGTGAATTTAATGGTGGTATCTTTATTACTATGTGTCTATATATGGGAGAAATATGGTGGTATAAGTATTGTTATCTGGTTTGACTTAGAATGCAACTTTCTTCAACTCTTTAATTCCTTTTTCCTTTTTTTTCTTCTTCTTTATATTGAGAATTCTTTAATTACTTACAGCTGCCATTACTATAAGTAATCTAATCCATTATTAGTTAAATCCACCAACCAATATTCATTTGCTACCTAATGAGAAAATCTTTAAATTTGGACGAATTAAGCAGACACTGATTTGATTTCTCTTTGATGCCGCTAGGTATAAAATTGATTCTATGGTGGAACGGTTGGTACGTAAAAAGGGGTAATATAATTCAAGGTTACATGTTCAAATTGCACCGGAAGTGAAATTAAGAAATTTATTTGTGCCTTCTCAGTCTAAGGGTAAAGTAATAAACAATAAAAATAAAAAACTCTACTCCCTCCGTCCCAAAATTTTTTACTCATTTTCACTTTTTCTGGTCAACAGTTTTCGACTTTGACTATAAATTACTCTTAAATTGTAATGGTAAAATATATAAAAAAAATTATATCATGAAACTTTACTTCCTAAATTTTCATTATGTAATTTTCTTACATGTCTACAATTACAATTTAAGAATAATTTGTAGTCAAAATTGAAAATGGTTGACCTGAAAAAATCAAAATGGATAAAGTTTTCTGGAATGGATGTAATATTTAAGTTAAATTAAGTTATCCAAAGAATAAAAATTTAATGTAAAGACCATTTTAAGTTGGTATAACTTACTCATAATTATATATTCATTTCTATTTCTCATAAAAACTTTCTAACTTTAACATTTCTTATAAAAATATTGACCACAAATTTTTTATATATAGTTATATATTTATGTTTTATAATTTAGAATTTATTCATAATCATGGTTCGAAAGAAAAAAAACTCAAGTACAAATCCATTTAAAACTTTCTAATTTGATTTATTTTTTATTTGTCTTTCAATTTTAAACTTTCTAGTTTGTTTTCAAGTGTTTTTCATGTTATATATTCTCTATCTTCCATTTTAAACTTTCCCATTCGGACCGTGTGCAATTTGTCAGAGACAAAAGATGTAAAGAAAATGAAACAATCGGTACCATTAAAAGAAGAAAAAGAACTTGCTTGAGGATCGGAATAGCCACAAAATATTGAAATGCAGACACTATTATCTACACATGGTTTAATTACAATTACATGCCACAATATCTACATGCATAACACAATACTAGTATTATTACATAACAAAATGTAACGTAACAAGCCAAAATTTCTTATTGGTCCGTATCTATAGACTATAGTATCTGATATCTAAATGCAATAAGCTTCTCTGATATGATCATCTATATTACATTACATTCTCTAACGGCCGATGAACTGAGACTCCGTCATCGTGGCATTAGAGACTCCTGTAGTTGAAGATGTATTAAAAGGCATGTCAAGAACAACGCTCCCAGAGTTAACGAATGACGATGGCCGGTTTGGAGTTCTTGTGTGTTGTTCATTTTTACTTAAGAGCATAACCAGAATCTCAGACATTGTAGGCCTTGTGGAAGGAGGTGACTGTGTGCAAATCAATGCGATTTCAACCAGTTTCTTCACATCTTCAGGTTCATAATCACTCGTATCCAATGCTGTGTCGACTATTGTGTCATGTGTTCCACTCTCATACAGTTTCCACGCCTACAACAATGTAAGATTTAACATCTTCTTTATGCATGCATGCTATTATCAAAGTTTAGCAATAGAAAGTGAACAGTTGGATGTACCTCTTCAAGTAGATATTCGGTGTCAGAGTCAGCATTCATGGCTGTGCATTTTCGCCCACTAATGATTTCGAGTATTACAACCCCAAAGCTGTAGGTATCAACTTTCTCTGATAGATGTCCATGGAGTGCATACTCTGGTGCTGTGTAACCCCTGATAATTAAAACCAATAAAGAAAGCACATAAAAGTGGCCTATTAGAGATGGTGAAATGTTTTCAGCTAGTTATAAGATGCAGAAAGTTTAGATCATGAACTTACAAAGTCCCTGCAAATTTAGTGCTAACATGGCTCTGATTCTCAGGGAGAAGCCTAGCCAAACCGAAATCTGCAATCTTGGCATGAAACTCCTGGTCGAGCAGAATATTCCCTGGCTTAATGTCTCTGTGTATGATGGTTACATGGTATTGTTCATGCAAATATGCAAGACCTCTAGCTGTGCCGAATATTATATCAAACCGTTGTTTCCAGGTAAGCACTCTTTCTTTCTCGCCTGTCATTCACATGAATTGAACAATGTTCAATCTGATATATATCAATTTGCAGAACAACATATACAAGTGGTTCTTAATTACGTGAATCACCTTACCGTATAGATATTTATCAAGGCTTGAATTGGCCATGTACTCGTAAACAAGAAGGAGCTCTGATCCCTTAGTACAACATCCTAAGAGACGAACAAGATTGCGGTGATGAACATTGCTGATAAGCCTAACTTCAGTCTCAAATCCGCCTTGCTCTGCTGTAACGTATATCCAATCTTTAACAGCAACGATATTCCCATTTTTCAAAGTCGCCTGAAAGTATATAATCCTTTGGTTAGAATGGTAAAAGGACCATCAGTACAGCACCAAAATCACTTAACGAGCTTCTTGTATTTACCTTGTACACATCGCCAAAACCACCTTCCCCTAGCTTATTTTCTTCACTAAAGTTTGATGTTGCAGATTTTAAGTCCTTATAACTGTATCGATTTGGTCCTTGTAGTTCAGTTGCTCCCAATATATCACCTAGACGAAAAGGAGAAACATGAATAGTTTTGCAATTAGGCTTATCATATTTCTTCCCGTTCCACAACATATATCAACAAATTGAAGTTACCTAAACCATGAATGCTAACTAACAGAAATGTCATTAATTGATGAAATGATCTATAGCAACAAATTGAAGTTACCTCTTTCAGATTTTCGTGCATTTCTAGAAAATAAATACCATAAGAACAAAGCAATCAGTAGCGATGCACCTCCAAGAACACCTCCAATAATTCCACCCCTGCTACTTGAACTCCCTGATCAGAAGAGCAAGGTTTATGTAAGTCTGCAATCGAACTTATCCAGATTATTGTACATAAGTTGCAAATAATATTTTCGCATATAACTATAAAAAGCATGTAAATAAGAATAAGAAATTATATACTTAAAGAAGAATTACCTCCTCCTCCTCCTCCCAGGAAAGGTGCTATATTTACTGTCTGATTAGCAGCAAAAAACGGGGTAACTGAATAACGAACAAAACAGGCTGCATCGAAAGCCCTTCCATCTGCATTTGGCAAACATCCCGCTATGTTCCCTTGAGCAACAGTCAAGCAATCCCGGCAACCTGTTTGGCTTATTGATTCAGCACATTGTGCCATGCCATAAATAGTCAAGTTTTCACTACTAGTGACAAGCTGCATCGTCGCTGCAAAGTAGCCTCGGATTCTTGGCGTCGCCAGCTGCAAATTTTGCAGTAGGGTTTGAGCTGCTGTAGTAAATGCAGATGGCTGAGGTGCAGTTTGGTTTCCACATATTTGAGCATTTCCAGGAAGTGTGGACTGATCATAGAATGTGTTGCTCTCATACCTTATAAACATTAATAGAGCAAAATGAGTAAGATATTGAACAGAAATTAGCTAACACATAAACACACAGTGCCTCTTGTGGGCTAATCATCATGGAACCAAACACGTTTCAAATTAGTTCCAAGGATAACAAGATAGAATTAGACCTCTGGGGGTTCCCTAAATCCAGTCCAAAGGACCAAATTTGTGAGCTCTATTAGGCCACCAATCCCAAACAACCAAAATTGTCAGTTTGCGAATTTTGTACATAAGTTGTTACTTGGGCTGCTCGTGGGTGTTCACAGAGTCGTTTACGGAGCAGTTCACAGCCTCATGAACAACTTTTTATCTATTGTGGTGGTTCACAATCAATTTCACCAAACAGTTCACCCCAATTCACTAGCAAAGTTGTTCACGCATGGCGTGCTGTTCACAACAAAAAAGAAAGGAGCTTTTAATCAGGCGGTGACACTTGTCACCACCTGATTCATTCTTTTTTTTTTTTTTTAATCTTTCATTTTGTATCTAAAACATCAACAAAATAAAATTCGAAAAAATCTGAAAAAATTACCAACACTCTTAGTTTTGTTTTCTCTACATATAGACATCAAGTTTGTATATGTTTTGATTATTTTTTATAGTAAAAATCAAAAACATTAATATTTAATAAAATATATTTGTTATTTTAAATTGAATTTAATATGAAATTAAAAATATTAATTACCATAAAAAATAACCTAAAAATTAAATACAAAATTAAAAAAAAATGAAAAAAGAGTGATGAACTGCATGAACCAGTTCACCATAGCAAGCTAGGGAACTGAAATGTTGTTCACACAGTTCACTACACCCAAAAAACTGTGGTGAACTCCAGTTCACCATAGTGAGCATCCTTATATATACTTGCAGGATCTTCACTAATCTGAGCTGAGGTGTTTCAATTCAACCAATTCAATCAAAACACTAGAAAATTGAATGACACAAAAATGTAGGTTGCCTGGCGTAACTGGCCTTCTTATATTTTCTGCTTCATTTTCCTCTAGGAATCTTTGTATCAGTTGAAATTATAACAAATTAAATCCAAGTTAAATTTATGATCTCATTTCATTTTCAAGTCCTACAATATCATCATAACTTGCAAAACAGGGTGGGTCACTAGTAAAATGGTTCTTAATCTGAATTAGGCAAAGATGCAAGCAAGTTGACAACTTGTAGTAGTATCTAATCTAGTAGCTATATATCTCCCTATCCTATATGTGAATTACGTAAATGCACGAGCCAGACATGTACATTGTGTCCACCACCCCTAAAAAACAATTAAAAAAAAAAGAACTTTTTTAAGTAATATTATCGATTTTTTAGAATTTCGCCCCTCCCCCCACCCCACAACTTCCGATATAACTTTATATACGTAATTTCACCCCAATTTCAAATTTTAGGTCCGACCCAAACTGCTCATGCAACAATCCAGTTGTCAATCATGAACCATGTCTTCTTTTGTACAGGACAGTTGCTGCCTCTCCAACCATGTCTTTCTTTTTATTTCATACACAAAGTATCTCTAGACAATGGCAGAGGTTTGATCAATCTCTTGGGCAAAACATATTTTTACACAGAGTCACAGCGTTATATATTAGCTAGTAAAAAACACCACCCTCAAATTAAAATTGATTGGTATCGTCCATTTTAATTGGGCCCAAGTAAAGCTGGAGTCCTCTTACTCATACATACTCTACCTATTTTCCTCTTTATACAATTTCGTCCAAGAAAGGTTAAATTAAACAATTCGAATTTTCAACACTTGTGGACCATATGGTTATAAAAGCACGTCGTTTTCGATCATGGCAGGTATATCTGCTGCCGGCCGATTGACTAATAGTCATATTCCAATCTAATTAACTACCAAATTCTGAATTTTCGTACCATCATTCAACTCTAGTTAAATACTCCATCCAATTGACTTAACAGACTATAGCTGAAATATGAGTTACAAAGTAGGCCCTATTTGATTTCGTCTCGAAAAGTTAAGTTCTCAATGCAGATTCCTTTAATTATTTCTTACATTATTTCTTATGCACTATTCTACTGTATTTGTACTTGTCTTTTTATTATAAAATTTTGCTGTTTCAAAAAAAAAAAAAAAAAAAAAATTCAATTCAAATATATTCAAATGAATCAAAACTTACTCTACGACTATGAATTTATCACGTAAATACTTAAAATGAAACACATAACATAAACAATGCAATTGTATTGTATTGAAATATATACCTGAGAAAGCAGCCATCATAAATGACACGAGCACCATTAGCAGCAGAGCAATTCCTAATCCGAGCAACAGCAGCATCATAACACGCCAAGCAATCACCCCTAGACATATAATTCCTACACTGAACCATCGCGTAAACGGGGTCCGCTGATCTCGACCTCCCTGCGGTCGCAAAGTGGCTCCCGCCCGAAAGATTGCTCCTGAGGTCTGAAAAGGTGCCGTTGAGGTTGTCAAAGAAGCTGCGCGTGTCGGATGCATTGTACTGGCTGCATCCCCTGTTCAGCAAGTTTACCTGCGGCTGCGAATTTGCTTGTTTCGAAAAGGTCAGCACGGCCACCAACAACACCTCTAGGCGGAGCCACCACATGGTTTTAGTAATGGTGCGTACGGGAGGATAGGAGGGAGAATTTGGAAGAATATTGTGAGTTATGGTCGTGGTATATATCTGGGGACTGCGGGTATTATATGAGTATATGTCGTCGTCATTCAGTGGCTAGCTAGTTTGACTAAAGAATTTAACTTCCTCATTTATGTCATTTATCGGCCATTGACATTCAATTTGGGTGATTTCATATTATAAGTTTATTAATTATTTTTTCATCATAATTTGAACATACTCTGGATTTAAAAATTAAATGAAACCATAGGTGGGAAGGCATGACCAAATATTATTAATTTGACCAAATATTAATTTACTGCTACCGAATTATAATTACTGTTATATATAACCGAATTCATATTATCGTTATATCAAACTACAAACTACAATAAGCTAGCATTCTTACTCCAACTTTTCGAGAAAAAAAAAAAAAAAAAAAAAAATTCTTACTCTAATGAAGACAAAAAGTAAAAATAAAAATAAAAAAGAATAAGAAAGAAAATTTGAACGACATGCCCTCTACATCTATATTAATTCTATATTAAGTACAAGGGTGTTTGTAGTTGGCCAAGTGTCCACACACAGACACATGCATTCCCATCGCGTTTTGTAGTACTACTACTACCATAGTTTGGGTCATCTAATACAATAGTTTAGTTTGGGCCTAATTTTGTGGCACATGTTATTCAAAAAGCACACGAGTAACAAAGGCTTTGAGCATATAATAAACCCAATATCAATATCAGTAAAAAGAATCAAAAAAGTTCAGTATCAGCCCACTACTGTTTTATCCCCTTTCCACCATGTTGTTGACCTAAATCATATAGCCAACTTTTTAGGTTTTTCTATCTAATTTCACATAAAATACTCACTTACTGAACTTGTATCAGAGAAGTTACTTACTTATTTTTTAATTACAAATGGGTACTCACTCATTCAACTTGTATTACAAAAGGTACTATGACGGAATATTCCACCGGAGATACCATTACAATAATTAATATAACTTGGGGGGCTATTTGTTATTAGAGGATCAAATGTATAAATTACCAAACTATTTATAATCTTTCCATCAGGTTCACAGTTCATCATGTTATATAGATATACTCCTGACTCCTTTTTTTAATCGGTAAAGCGATGATCAATAATGGTTCACCATTTATCCCGTACTGACTCGAACCCCCGACCTATTGGTTGGAGGTGAAATGATGTTGTTAGGATCAAAATTAATATTTGTTTAAAAGTTAAAGAACACTCATCACTACACAATACTTAGTGCAATGGCAAGTTGTCCCCGAGTGTCATTCTCTCGGGACCTAGCATGGCTTTGTTTGGTTATTTTGCAAGTGATTCCAGCAAACAAGAAGTTCAGTTTTGAAAAGAGTTTTTCAGACTTTCAGAATTACCCAAGCGAACAAACTAGAACAAGTGTTTGTAAAAATTAGGAGAAAGGGTTGGTGGTAGCTTAGTGGAATTGACATGTAATGAATCACGGTTATGCTCACAAGTTCAGTGCGTAAAATCTTCAACAAGTTCTACTACGTAAACCGTCTAGGCAAGTTTAAGACACACATCTTGAAAGGTTTATATCAATACTTTAGTAGTGTTGTCACAGTCACTATCTAAAATCATTAACATATAATCTCATAGCCTTAATTGACCAAGAGTTGTCACATGCTCATTTTCAAAAATATTTGATTGGCAACTACGGATCATATGCAACCAAGAGCAGCAAGAATGAATCGGAGCCTCATGCAAGCATAACGTAATTCATAGTATGTACAATTTCACATTCTACCACCAACACAATAAATTTAGCTACTCATACTCATCATGATAAACATTAATTCATATGAATAAACAATGTAATACATGAATTCAAATACAAAAAGAAGAAATCTGATACAAGTTACCACCAAAGCTGTCACTATTTGATGGAAATGCTCTAGAATCACCGTCGTAGATTGGTGTGTGATGTAATCCAAATGCCAAATCTCCAATCTCTAATGTATTACAATGGTAAAATTGTTCTAATATGAGAATTAGGGCTTCAGAGCTCCAAAAATGCAGAAGGAATTATTCTGAAAAGACTAAATGTCAAAATTGTAACTGAAGTTTTGTATTTATTGTGGAAATCTGCTGCAGAATTTTGAAATGGGTGAAGCGCCCTGCAGAGCTGAGCGCTTCGCCTAGCTCTACTGGGCGAATGCCCAGCAGCAAAACAGCTGCAGTTTCGAAACTGCAACTGTATAAAAGCCTGGGGGAATCACCCTGCAGAGTTGGGCGCTTCCCCTGGGATCTGAGTGCAGCTCCGGCTCTTTTTCTTCAGCTCCAAACTCCGAATAGCTTTCTAATCCCTTGAAAACACGGTCTTCATCACTTATTCGGTCCCGGGCACTAGTGAGCACGTCCATGGAAGTCGTAGCACTCAAACATGATCCAAATGCATCCAAAATGTTGCGTTTGAGCTCAAAACCGCCACTTTGTACCTAAGTACCTGAGAAATGCAAAAACAAACTAAACGTGACACTATTTGTAGAAACTAATAACAAAACTAAGCTAAAAGATAGCAAAAGAAAGCAAAAAAAAAAAAAAAACAAGATGAACGTGCCAAAAATACGTTCATCATGTAACAACTTACGAACTGAGCTACACTCCGTTGTCTATACTCATGAGTCCTGATTTATACACTACAAAAAAATCCCTACCTCTGTCACCACTAAATTTGTGGCGAAAGGACGTTGACTGCGTGGCCAATAGCCATTGTCCACCGCTAATCGATCTGTGAACAATATTAGTAGCAAAAGAAGGGGTGGCTAATGAATAATGCCACCACCAGCGGCCATTGTTTGTCTATTAGCCACCGTGGTCAATGCCTATTAGGCACGAAAATGCGGTGGCAATTGTGTTTAAGGGGAACAAAAAGAAATTGGCCACCGTTAAAAACCGTGGCAATTGTATTTACTGGACTGGAAAAAAAAAATAGAAATTCAAAAATATTTACTTTAAATCATATTGCTGCAATGCAGAATATCTTGGATGGAAAATAAGCTAATCTACATCTAAAAAGTTAGTTCAACATTAATCAATGCATCTGAGGAACTTAGGGCAGGCCATATTTCTAACTTGACTCCGAGTTCCTTGGAGTTGGATGCGAGTTGAAATTTCTACTCCGTTCAAGATCTAAATGACATGAACAACTACCCCATCAGTCTTTTAAATATGTTCATCCTGTATAGAAGTGCAAAACTAGTTTTAGATATCATATTTTAGATTAATAATAGCATTTATGTACTGATCCTCACAACGCAGACAAAGGAACCTACTAATGAAGATGCTGACTTCTATAATAATTATAAAAAAACTAACTAAATGAATACTATATCAGAGCAGAAATGTACAAATAAAGAAACTTACATTTGCTCCAAACAATTCCAAGTATATGTTGTGAGCTACTGAGCTTCAGCAACAATGCGGACAAGGTCTCTGTGACTAAGTATATGTTGTGACTTGTGAGCTACCAAGCTTCAGCAACAATGCGGACAAGGTCTCTGTGACTATTCTGGAGTTCTTGGTAACACCTTTCATCATTTTTAGCAATCTAAACAGGAGTCAAAAAAAGAGCACAAAATAATATTATTGAAAGATATAGAATAACAAACTTTGAGTTTAGGGAAAAAAAAAAAAGCATCCTTGATGAAAAGTATAATTGATCAAATTCACATGCTAAATAGGAATTGCATAGAAAGTTAATACAAATAATGAGCTTGAATGCAAAATAGGTCCATTAAATGGTCTCTGCAATAATAAGTCTTACAAATGGAAGAATGAGACTATATAGTAAAGCTGCGAAAATGCAAACTATAGTAACTTTTAGCAAAAGGAAGTAATGAGTTACATACATGTAATCATAGTGAAGGTTGGTTCTTGTTCAGAAACCTACAAAATATGAGAGGGAGAGAGAAACCTACAAAATATGAGAGGAAGAGAGTAAATTCAAAGTTACACGGGCATGATAAGCAATCATATTACCACTGCAAAATATATGCAATAATATCTATCCCTATCACAATCATACTAGCATTGCAAAATTAAAACAAGGGTAAAGTTGAACATGATATGTTGTGAAATGAAATGCATTGCTTATAGGTACAAACAATTACTTTGAGCTGATCTGCGATAGACCCCAACTTAGTGAACGAAGTCGTATTGTGCTCGATGCTGGCCAGCCCCTAGAACCTTTACAATGAAAATATAGGATTGAAAACTAGAAACAACATCAATTAAAATCAATAAATCAATAGTCATTTGGTTGACCAAGAAGAATAGTTAATCACCGAAATCGAAATTATGTATGTCCTAGAGACAACCATTTGTGGGATGATATGTACTTTAGTACTTAGATCATAATCAGTTTGTTATTATATGGGGCAAATATATCTATAGTACCTTTTTGTGAGCCTTAATTATAAAATAGTACCCACTACTCAATCAATTACATTTTGGTCCACGAATTTGACCAAATGGCGCTCTAAGTACTGTTCCTTTTTCAGATTTTTTGAAAGCCAAACAACCCTTACTATTATTAAAAAAAAAAAAAAACAAAGGAAAAAAGATAAAAGAAAAAAAAAAAAAAAACTTCACCTCCATGGCCTTGGCCGGAGCTCCGACCAGACCTGTAGCGGAGTTGCTACAGAGCTCCGATCTGGAGCTCTACAGCTCCAGATCGGAGCTGTAAAGCTCCGATGAGGAGCTCTGTTACAGATCTCCTCGTCGGAGCTTACCAGCTCCTCATCGGAGCTTTAAAGCTCCGTTGATCGGAGCTTTACAGCTCCGGTCGGAGCTGGTAATCGGAGTTTATTACCAGCTCCTCCTCGGAGCTTAAGTTTCGGTACCGGAGACCGGAATTACTCCGGTACCGGAGGCATATATAAGGAGGAAGAAGATGGTAAAAAAAAAGAAAAAGATAAAAAAAAAAAAAAAAAAGAAAAAAAGGAAAAAATATTAAATTATTTGAGAGATAAGGCTTGTTTGATTTGGGGGTTTTGAGACAATGGCATTTATGTAAATAGGGTCCAGTCAACGCTATTTGGTACCAAAATGTAATTGATTGAATAGACAATTTTGAGTTAACTTCCTCATAAGAGGGTACTAATCTGGCATTTTCTCTTAATTATAATATATATAGTTAATTGGATTCGCATCTTTGAATTATCTATTTGGTTGTTTTAAGATAATTCTATAAGATGTTCCCATGGACTATACGTTATCACCAAGTGTGTGAGAACTTGGATGACAGAACGTAAGTCCTGAAACAGTCCCAATCGAGGTCATTGAGATTAGGGATATCAATGACGCACGTTAAAGATTGGCATGCGATCTGCATCATATTCTTAGAGGAATGTAGTGCCTCTCACAACTACGAACGACTTGGTTATTCATGATGGATGCATGAAACACCTTAGAGGGTGTTGAGTGACCCACCAAGAAACCGTTTGATTAATTCTATTAAAGTGTCTACGGAAGTATAGGTGTGTAAGGTGATTTAGTAGTCCTTCGACTTGAGGTCAATACTGACTACATGTGTGGAATAATATATCTTGACCATGACCAATGCTTGCACTCCACATGGGTAGATACGGCATGCGTTAGATATATTATGAAGCGCATGGGAGTAGTAGTTGAACCAAAATAGAATTCATTCCTCGCAATAGACATTGGAGAGAATACTCTACGTCTCATAGTTAGGTTGATCGTTAGTCTTTGGCCAATGCATTACGATATATTCAAAATAGTGTTTGAATATGATCGATGATCAACTAACAAGAATGAGAAAGAAATGAATAAGTTATTGGAACAGACACGATATCAAGTTCTTCTAGACTTATTCGAGTATTCGAGAATGAAAGGACAATGTCAACCTTACACTAAAGGTGATTTTTATATCCTTACAAACGTCCTTATATATTAATATTGTCCGGTAAACCGTCTAGGAGTTTCACCGTGAACCTAATTAGATTAGTGATTAATATATAAGGCCATATGGGTCACACTACATGAATAGTACTCTACTAGATCGGGATAATTAATAAATGAATATTAATTAGATTAATATTATTTATTATAATTAAAATATGTGAAGAATTTAATTGAGTCAAATTACATTTGGACAATTAAAGTGGAGTGTTGAAATCGGGTCAAATTGGATTTGGACAACAAATTGCAATGGACTGAAACAAACAAGAAATGGGCCAAAGGGTGCTGCGCCAAGAGGGCCGAGCAGAATTGTTCCTCCCGGTAGTATGATAATGGGTGGCACGTGCCTCACCCATTTTCTACTTGGTCAGTTTGTCTCATTTGCATGATATAGTAGTTTTTGTTATTTGTGAAGAGATGAATTTTGATGGAGTGGTTTTGCACGTACAGTAGCAAAAACACAATCAGTATAATTCTACTTCTCCTTTCTCTTTAGCAAAGTAACAAAAGAAACAACTTCTTCTAGTTTGTCTTCTTTTAAGAAGATAAAAACAAATTACACACAACTTCATATAATTCACATAATCCTTACTTGGTTCAAAGAGTTTCCTAACACTCTTGTTGATAGACCAACTTCTATGGATACCGAGGTTAAGGATTGCAAGCTGGAGAATCCGAAGGACTGCGACCTATTGGGAGACGAGCTTGAGGACTTGCAAATCAACGAAGAAGAGTTGGAATCATTTACAAGGAAGCTCGAAGAAGAGATCGAGGAGCAACATATTAAGTTTGCTGAATCGAAAGACGAGGATTTGGAATCTCTTAAATCGTAAGTGCTGATCTCTTTCACGTATCACATGTTAAATAACTGCTATCAAGATTAGTCGTTAAAATTTTTGAAATTCAACTGCGTATGATTTGATAAAAAAACGACCCTAAACTCCTACCATCACCTGTCACTTTTATCTGTACTACTGTTGAAGACTTGCAAATCCATCACAATTCACAAGCTACCATGTATCTAAAACAATAAAATCCAATCTACTGCAAAAGTCAGCACCGAAACTAGTTTTACTCCTAGCGTAAGATCGTACATATCAAGACATGAAAGAGGAGAGTGAAATATCAATATATGCACAATACATGGTTTCTATTTTCTGGGCAAATACCCTTTATGTGAAAAAAGAACCAAAATCAGTGGACGCAGAGAATACATTAAGTGCCAAAACAAGCAATTAATACGAATTCAACGACAACAGTTCGAAATATGTCATCACCGAAACTGAATCATCAAAGGAAAGAAAGCTAAAAAAACAACCGCCGTAACCTAGCAGTGAATAGTTAATGCCATTAGAGAGGGATCTCTTCCGATCGAAGACCACATCGTCAATCAATACAGGTCGAATTGCAAATCGGAGTAAAGTAAGAAAAGATTACCAGATAGATCAACCGAAGGAGAAGGAATTTATGTGCCGTGAAAATGGAGAAGGAGACGACAGGGGCAATTTGATGAGAAGTTTTCGTTTTGGGGTTAGGGGTTTCATCTCACGGTAGTGGGAATTAAAAATACTAATTAATTGTTTTTACCAATTTAATTATGAAAGAACTACAGTCCTCAACTCGCGCCGAAACTAGCAGATTTGCAAGAATGGAGGGACTGCAATGCGAAAGGAAATTTTCTGGTGGGAAAAATTTACAGGGGATTGAGAGGGACTAAAGACAAGGTTATATGGCGTGACTTGGTGCTGGGAAATATGGCGCGACCCCGTGCTACGTTCCTCCTATGGCTCTGCCTACAAAAGCGCCTAGCCACCAAGGATAGACTAATGCGATTTGGAGTGCATACTGACGGTGAATGTTGCTATTGCAAGGGGCCTGAAAGCGTGGAACACCTATTCTTTGAGTGTGCTGAAACAAAGAAGATATACATGAATGTCATGAGATGGCTTCAAATCAACACGGCTTGGACGGACTGGGATGCGGCAATTGCCGAGTTGAACCGCCAGGCAGAGGGTAAGAGCTATCGATCTCAGCTGTTGAAAGGAGTGCTGGCCGAAACGGTATATGGCGTGGCATCCTATACCAGGAGAAACTGCGGCAAGAGGCGCACAAGCTAAACTTTGGATGAAACTGTGATGTAAAGTTGTCATTTTTGTTTCATGTTTTTCCTTTGATTTATTTTGGTCACAAGGATGGTCTGGACCATAGAGTCGATCTTTTGTACTTAACCGTTTGGAGGTAATGATAAATATCGTTCAGTTCCAAAAAATATGAAAGAACTACTACAATGATTAATTGCCACGTTTAATCTGTAGCTAAAACATATTCGTAGGTAAAAACAGTTGACTCGCATTGGCACCTCTAGGCAAACAAGAGTCACCGTCTTCCCGAGGCCATTGTGTTTATTTGGCCACCGATGAGCAGCAATGGCAAATATCTGGTGGCGAAAGTAGACTTTTTTTTTAGTAGTTACAATAATTTATCTATTCAAAAGCTACTAATTTTAAGGCCCTTAATGATATACGACACAAAACATGATTAAGAACCAAAAAGCGTCTAGTATTAAGAAAGGTTTGTATACTAGAAAGATTTGCATACAAAAATAGCTCAAGCATCAAAAAATGAGTTGCTCTTATAACCCATAAGCAACATTTTTTTTCGGTTCATGACGACCCGGACATATATTAACTATCAACCAAACTAGCAGCCCACGACCTTCACAATTATTATCAGCGTAATTTACATGGCTTTTTTTTTTTTTCTTTTTTTTTTTTTTTTTTTTTTTGTTTTTTTGCATAAAAGAGCCTAAGCTCGAGTTTTATTGGATGGAAAACACTTCACGGGGTTTCTAGGAACCCACAAGAACAAGTAGGTTTAAAGCTTTGCGATGACAAGAACATAGATTTTCTTGCTCATCCACAGAAAAGCAAGAAAAATATTACATCGGAACAATTATCAAGATAATCCATTTTAATGAACTAAATCATACTCTTAAGGGCATCTTAACATATTGTCTTTCTTTTATTTCAAGGCACGTCCATCTAAAGATTTGATTAGATCGTCATCTACAACACTTGGCTCGCACCCACCATATTCCGGTTCATAGTAAACTTCAACAGGGGCTAGAACAATGTTTTCAGGTTCAACTCTTTCATCTCTATTAATCACCAAACCCATTTCTTTCTCCCGTACACACTCTTCTTGGGAACGCACTGACTGATTCACCAACGATGTTCTTGTACCCAAAATCTCTTTTGCCCGAACCGCTAGCTTAGCATTTGCTTGGCTTTTGGCCTGGCGAGAAGGACGAGAACTTGGAAGAACAATCTTAACAGTTGAGCTTTCACTAGGAAGAGAAGATAAAACAACATCAGAATCCAAAATCTCATTTTCCTCTTGATTGGGACAGAGCTCAAAATAGCGAAGTTATTCTGCAGAGTAAGCTCTTCAACAGGGGCATCCTTTGGAGGGGAGGAAGGACGCGAAGAGTTAGACGGAGAGTGGTGTAAATCGCCAACTATTTGCCAATGCTTAGATTGATTAGCATGCACAGGAGAGGTCACCGGGCTCCATTCTGGCCACTGCTGGGAATTGACCGGTCTACATTGTGGTCCTTGGACATCAGAAGTCGGATGATCATCCACAAAATGATCTCCTTGATTAGGAGTCGCTAAGACAGGTCTTTTTTCAGGATACTTGCGAAAACAAACAATTATTTTCCAAGTGACCAAGTTTGTTACAATGAGAACAGAAATGAGGATGGGGTCAAGTTTGACTCCAATTTTGATGACTTGATCATGAAATTCAATTAAGATAGCTTCGGGGATTGGTTTAGACACATCTAATTCAACAAGAACCCTAGCGTTTTCAAGTCTAGCAGAAGAGGCTGTCGCAGTGTCTACCCTTAGAGGTTTACCTAGGGGTTTTACCATTTCAAAAAGAGGTTCCGGATTAAGAACAGGACTGGTAAGTGCCACAGAGAAATCCATACAGGCATTATGGGCGAATCTTTGTTCAATGAAGCAAGTGGAGACCATTTGGAAAACCTTAAACTAGCAGACCCAACAGAAATAGAAGATTTCATCCACAATAACTCGTAATCATCAATCAAGGCTAAACGAACAATAATACTTTTCTTATCAAGAACATTGATAAAAAATTTACCTTTCAACCCAAGTTTATCAATGGCAGACTTGATTTCTTTGACAGCAGGGGTAGCAGACTGAAACTTTCCAACCAGTGTCTTGCAGAATGGTTCCGCCAGTTTTCCAATTTCCAGGTCAGAGAAAGATACTAATGGCAGCCCATCTTTCACACATGAATCCTTTGAAGTAACCAAAGATCTCTGAGAGGTCGTAGCTTTTGAAAAGAAGTCTTTCGCAGACAAAGGACCAGTGGGCTTGAGAAGTATGTTTTCAGCAAAGAGCCCAGAAAAAGGTTTGGAAACGAGAGTAGTGGTAGGCGGTGTGCCGGGAGGAGCAAGAAGAGCCATATCTCGCCACGGAGAGTAGCAATGTCGGGTGGTGGTGGAGGAACCAGGGATGATTCCGGCAATGAGATTGGGGGTTGTGGCAGCCGCCATTGGTAATTGAAAGGCAGCGGCGCGTGACTTACAGATCGGGCTGAGAAGCTAGCCAGGGGAAGCTTCCATGGTGGAAAGGGCAAAAGTGAAGAAGGTGAGAAGATCAGGCAATAAGGTATTGCCCATGGAGGTCTTCAAATGGCGTGAATAGTGATAGACAGTGAGAGAAAAATGAAAGTTAGAGAAAAATTTGATGATGGTTTCACCTTCTATTTTTCACAAGAAGAAATCGAATTGCAGTAATCAGGGGAAACTTCCACTTGCGTTTAGTTCACCAGACGCGGATGCCTATGAGAAGTTGTGAGTATCTTTCAAGTGGCAAGGGTTTTTCCCTAGTTTTAACTAGTTTGGTTGGAATATTTTGTCGGAGTATTTTTTGTGATACAAGTTGAATAAGTGAGTACTCATTTATGAATAAAAAAAATAAGTGAGTGTCTTCTGTGATATAAGTTGAATAAGTGAGTATTTTATGTGAAATTAGCCCTTTTTTCTGTTGTAAACTTCCCTCAAATGTCTCACTATACTGCATTTTCACAGTCCACTAAAAAAAGAAGAATTGTATATTCATATTCAAACTATTATAGTTAGACCAATATAATGCGTTAAAAGATTTTATTAAAATGAAAAAATTATTCGAGTTAATTATAACTCTGAGGGAGATGATGTGAATATTCTTACACAACTTCATTCTGGACATTTGATTTAGGTTGATAATTATGTATGTGCCATAGTATGTGGGGTTATGATCAATTGCATCTTACCTACTCCACTGAAGTTTTTTTTTTCTTTTCTTCTAAATATATTTGAAAAAAACAAAACAAGTGCACCAGAACAATAATGATAAAAAAAAATCCTATTCCTTCCTCACCAGTACTACCACAGCCACTTGCATTTTACCACCAACCATTGAAAAAAGCGAAAAACAATTCCACTTATATGTTATCACTATTCCATATATATATATATATATATATATATATATATATATATATATATATATATATATATATATATATATATATATATATATATGTCTGCATTAGAGACTGGTGGGAGTACAATTTTGTTATGTGGTGTTGATTTGGTCCTACAAAAAGTTGTATGTGTGGTTAATATTAGCAGGTAAATGTGTAATTGTCTGCATAGCACACAAGTAAATGCTCCTAATAAGCAAACTTACTCCATTAACGGCTTGTTTGGCATTAAGTTAAATGTGATAGTAACTGTTTTAGTATTTGAATAAATATATATTTTGAGTGTTGAATATTTGGAGTAATTTAGTGATATTGGTGGTGGATGAAATGGATCATATAAAGAGAGAATAAAATAAGTACGGAGTACTAGTTAGAAATCGAAGAGGTTGAAACAAATGAAAATAAAAGAAAAAGGAAGTAAGATTATTTGATTTTTAGTGACAACTATGACCTATTTCTCAAAAAGACCTCTATGTGCACACAAGTATATTTTAGTACAAAATCAATTACATTTGAGTTGACCATCACTTAAGACACTTTTCAACCAAACATGACTTAAGAAAACTATATATTTTTAATAAAAAAATTAATTTAAAAATTTTAATCTAAAAAGAAATCAAAATTAATTTAAAATTAATTCATGTTCTTCTATGAGCTCCGGTACCGAAGCGCCGGAGCAAGCTCCAGATCGGAGCAAACTCTCCGATCTAGAGCTTGCTCCGAACTGGAACACGCTCCAGAGTGCAGACTGGATCTGGAGCTTGCTCCAATCACCGGAGCAATCTCCGATCTGGAGATTGCTCCAGTCACTAGAGCAAGCTCCGGTGACTGAAGCTTGCTCTCCGGCGACTGGAGCTTGCTCCGATCTACTGGAGCAAGCTCCAGTCACCGGAGCTTGCTCCATTCACTGAAGCAAGCTCCGACTGGAGCTTTCTCCAGTACTGGATCGTACTGGAGCAAGCTCCGGCTGCCAGAGCAATCTCCAGTACCGGAATTGGTACCGGAGATGAAGAAGAATTGAAAACGAAAAGAAAAAAGAAAAAAGAAAAAAATAAAAAATTCTCTTTTTTTCATTTTAAAACACTAAAGGTTGTTTGGATTCTTCAAAATTCAATTTTGGAACAATGAATTTGTGTTGACTTTGAACTAAAATGTAATTGTGTGCATAATGAGGTTCCTTTTGTTATTAGAACCATTAGTAGGGTATTAAAAATCAATGGACCCAATGAAGTAAATTTGTTGAGATGAAGAAACACATTTCAAAAATCGGATGCCAAACAATCACGTCTTTATACGGTACACAAAAGCCTCTCAAGACTTAGTTGCCAAACAAGCCACAAATGTTCTATGATACTCGTACACTGTTTTGGAAAAACGAAAAATGTAGTAATAAAATCGGTAAGACGGGGTGGTTTTAGTTTGTGATAACATTTGGAGTTATAAAACTAATTAGCAAACCTTGTAGGGGTTGCATTACAAATTGATAATAATAGTAAATCTGGGTAAGGCCCTCTCCATTAGAGTCTCAACTAGAAACTTGAGCTCTTAGTTGAGACTCCAACAGAGACTCAAGTGGATTAAGTGTTGAGCTTGAACTCAACTGATGAGCTCAAGCTCAACTCATATTATATTAATTTTTCTTTTCTTTTTACTTTTTTTTTCTTTTCTTTCTTTTGTCCTATGTGTTGTCCTATTTATTTAATTTGATGTATTGATGATGAGTATACATACTACTACTAATCTACTACTTCCTCCATTCCTTATCAAGCTTCTCATTTCATTTCGTTGACTTTTTCGAAACTTTGTTTGACTCCAAATTAATCCTAAATCACACCGAAAAAAATATTTTGAACTTATATTATAAAGTGGAAATCTTATATTTTCATAATATAACTTCAAATATTTTTTTTCAATAACATTTATGATTAATTCGGAGTCAAACGGAGGCAAAAAAAAAATCAACAAAACCAAATGGGAAGCTTGATAAGGAATGGAGGAAGTATTAGCTAGCGTGTTGATGATCAATATACTACTACTAACGTTTTTTTTTTCTTTATTATGTTTTTTTCCTTCTTTTCTTTTTTATGTTATTATTTTATTTCCATATTATAATGTATAAATAAAAATAATAAATTGAAATTATAAAATAAGCCATTACATTACATTCTCAAAAATTGTTTAACTTTTAATTTTTCACAATTGTATTTTATAATTTGATAATCTATTATAATATTTTTTTATTTAATAATTTTTTAAATATTCATTGCATTCCGAAGTATTATATGATGTTTTAAAATGAAAATGAATAATTGATTAAAAAACTAATGAAAAAAAAAAGAGGATGAAATAAAAATATAATAAAATAAATGAAAAATAGGGGAATAATGGGGATCAACTGTTGGAGTATGTTAGGAGAGATGGGATTAAGTTAGTGGAATTCTGACGTGGCGTAGTTGAGCTCCACTTTTGGGATCAACTGTTGGATAAGGCCTAAGGTGGGGGGTCCGAAACACCTAGCCAATCAGCGCAAGGTAGTAACGTGACAGTGACATGTGGCATCCGCCGACGGATAAAGACAAAAACATCATTGTCTAATTCAAAAACGGAAAATGCAGTATCGGAGCGTACTGGAGCAAGCTCCGGCTGCCGGAGCAATCTCCGGTACCGGAATTGGTACCGGAGATGAAGAAGAATTGAAAACGAAAAAGAAAAAGAAAAAGAAAAGAAAAAGGAAAAAATAAAAAATTCTCTTTTTTTATTTTAAAACACTAAAGGTTGTTTGCATTCTTCAAAATTCAATTTGGAACAATGAATTTATGTTGACTTTGAACTAAAATGTAATTGTGTGCATAATGAGGTTTCTTTTGTTATTAGAACTATTAGTAGGGTATTAAAAATCAATGGATCCATTGAAGTAAATTTGTTGAGATGAAGAAACACATTTCAAAAATCCAATGCCAAACAATCACGTCTACAGTACACAAAAGCCTCTCAAGACTTGCCAAACAAGCCAGAAATGTTCTATGATACTCGTACACTGTGTACACTGTTTTAGAAAAACGAAAAATGTAGTAATAAAATCGGTAAGACGGAGTGGTTTTAGTTTGTGATAACATTTGGGGTTATAAAACTAATTAGCAAACCTTGTAGGAGTTGCATTACAAATTGATAATAATAGTAAATCTCGGTAAGGTGGGGGTCCGAAAACACCTAGCCAATCAGCTCAAGGTAGTAACGTGACAGTGACATGTGGCATCCGCCGACGGATAAAGACAAAAACATCATTGTCTAATTCAAAAACGGAAAATTACGACAATTTTCCTCAAAACCTAGGTACCACTATCGCTGACAGTAACCATTTACAAAATTCACACATACTGTACGGACAATACATATAAAAATTCATTTCAATTGTTTTTGATAATTCCCCATTCCCATTCATTCTCCTTCTATCTATCTGAGTACCTTCCGCCACAAAATTTATTCAAAATTGAGATACTACTAGCAAAATTCTCCAACTTTTGATTTTATTCTTGTGCTTCAACTATTTTTAAAAAACTTGCAAGTTGCACCACTCACATACAAAAAGCTTCAAAATTGCAACAACTTGTCATTCATATCTCAATCTCGCATGGAGACCATTTATCCTTCCCAAGAGCAAAGGAGATACAGCACCATTTCAAATTGAGAAGCTGAAATTCAATCATGAGGTTAGTATTTCAATTTTTATGACATGATACTGGGTTAGGTGTGACTCGTATTTCAGTTTCATGGACATATAAACAATCTTACTTATGACTTATATTTTAATTTTGTACATGAATAAATGATCTGTCTGACTTGTAACTTACTCCTATAATTTAGTTTTGTGAACATGAACTGTTTTACTTGTGACTTGTATTTCAATTTGTTGGACATGAATTGTCTTACTTGTGACCTGTATATACTGTATGAGATGTGTTGTATAAAATATAACTTTACAGTCGTACGTGGGTCCACTATTATTTGTATATACATAAAAATTTGTCCAATGATACTAAGTTTATTGTGTAGATTTCAATTGGCCGGATTGACTGTGGTTTATTTGAAAATTTAAAGTCTATTTTCGAGTAATTTAAGAGTCGATAAATAATTTTTACGTTGGCCCAATTAAGGGTTAAGTTTGTTAGTGGGGGCACTATATAGGTGAATGAAGTGTGTTTTACGAAAGTAATACTATAATAATTTTAAACAGTAGAGAGATCATGTGACGAAATATAATGGAATCTTAAAGAAATACTCCCTCTATCTACCTGCGAAGTTTTCATTTGATTTTGTTAACTTTTTTTTTATATTCGATTTGATTTCATATTATTTTTATATCATACCGAAATATAATTAACGAAATTATATTATAAAATTAAAGTAATAATAATAATAATAATAATAATAATAATAATAATAATAATAATGGTAACTTTGACCGTAAATAGTGGTTGTTCGCTAGTTGTAACTTGTAAGTAGTAGATTAACTCCCATAGTACCTTTTGTGCCAAAAAATAAATATAGTACTACCTTTTTGTGCCAAAAATGTAAAAATTGAGTACCTTATCCTTATAAAACCCCTAAAACAAAATTGTCCCATAGTACAAAGTTTAGTGTATACCCAAAATTGCAATGAGCTAATGAGCTTCCTTTAGCTCCGTTTCAAAAATTTAATGAATCTAGTTCATCTTACTATCTTCCCATTTTTATTTCTTCTGTGCCGATTGGAGTTATAATTTGATAAAATAGAACTACGACAGTTAAAATATTTGTCATAAAAAAAAATCTCCTGTCAATGCTTTTTAAAATGCAATAATTTAGTATTAGTATTAAATTTTTGTTGAAGGAACTGATGTATAAGGATGTAAACTAAAATTGGCACTCCTCGCTTTTTAAGGTGAAGAATGCTGGACTTTATGTTAATAAAAGTACGTGTTTTTAGTGAAAAACAATCCTCGGCATGGTGTACATGGTATAACCAAATTAGAGAGAAAAGTAATTTGAAACACAAAATTCATGAAACTGCATGTGCAACTTCATATATATATATATATTATATATATATTGCTCACTTGTTTTTTTAGATTCTATACGTATTTCATTTTTGTCCGTTTTTTTATATTTTATACGTTTCTATTTTTGGCAAATCTTTATCTCACAACTTTATTGTGGGTCATGCCACTCAACTAACAAACTACAGTCATTATATAAATCTCCTAAAACTCCTATCAAAAAGCAAACGCATAGTTATCAAAAACCGATGAATATATATTATTGGAGATGATCATGAAAATACTGAAGCTAGACAATTAAAAGTCAAATCCCCATGGACCTAATCTATGTATATACTCGTATACTAGGTTCACATATATATATATACTTAACCTCAACTTGCTCCGAATCTATAAAGCTAGTAGTAGGAGATAATTATTAATTAATTAATACAGTACAGGAGTAGATAATTAATTGCCTGATTAGTTGGAAGATACTTCATTATTATCGCTACTAATTGCAGATAAGAAAGAGACAACAAAAGTACTGGTGAAGTTTTGCAGGTAATACGTAGTATATATTACTACTAAAATCTCACGATTTATAGTTTGATTTTAATTGGAGTCTTAAACGTATAAGTTCACAAAATCTATTTTAAATTGAAGTTTTAATGGTTTGAACTTTAGGAATTAATTGAGATTCTATACGGACCAAGTGATAAGGGTACATAGGTATTGATGACGAAGTGTACGTGGTGGGATGGACATTGTTTTGTGATATTAGTACAGCTCTTGGACATATGTAACTGCGGTTGAACACCAACATATATATTTCAATTCATACCATTTCCAATGCAAAGTTAAAATCTGATACATGATCACTTTGTGATTAGAATGTTTTCAAATATTACCTTTTCTCTCTTCAGATTTCAATAATAGTTCCATGTTATCCAAGGAATTAACTACCATAAGCAGATCTTCATTTTCATTTCTTTTTTGAAATAAAACTACTTAATATTAAGTAAGCAAACGGAATTAGAAGTTACAGAACATTGTTCACTCTTTGACTTGGTTGCGGGGTTGAAATTATACGATTATTAGATACAAAACGTTTTAACCGATTCGAGTTAATATCCCAAATACGTAAGCTATTCCTAAGAATAAATTAGTTGAATTTGGGAATATACATCTGGGATATCTTCGGGAATACTCATAAATATCCCAATGTCAGATCTTCATTTGAGTCATAAGATATAATTAATGTGGTTCAAAGAAGTTTTCAAAGGACAATCCAATTTCATTCAAATCTTCATCATCATCCTCCCTAAATTAATATACAAGGCTCACCTGGTTCAACCAAGTTTTTTTACCTAAAACTACACCCCCTAATACTTTCGTGTAGGGTGCACCTAAACACCCCGAATCCAAACTTTCTCAATTTGTTATGTATATACACATTTCTTTTTAAATACATTCTTCATTTAAATTTAATATTATTAAGTAATTATGATAAACATCACATTTATGTTTTAAAAAATCATACTCCTCCATTTTGATCACAAATTTTCGTTTTTTCGAATATAAAATTTTAATTTCGACGGAAGGTTTCAATGTGAATATTGAAATTTAAATTTAATATAAATGAAAATACAAAAGAAAAAAAGAAATGACAAAGAAAGAAATAATTGAAAAACAAGAAAACAGAAAAGTAATAAATAAAGAAAAAATATTGGTGGAAGGAACCTGTTACAAATTTTGAAAGAGGTTCCACCACCGAAACTTGTTGGCACCCTGTCAGGTGATCCAACGAAGTTCCAACAAATTGGTGAAACCCTGTTGAAGCCTGACGATGGTGTAATTATTTTATAAACAAATCATGAGGGTCCAAATCCAAATGGACAACTCATACCATTTAAACGTGTGTCTCGATCTAATTATTGTTATTATAAATACAATACAATTTCCATCATTAATAATTAAGTCTAGGATTGAATTTTCTTTACATTATACTCGTATAAATATATAAATAGCCAAATAGGGGTGGTATTGTATTTTCCTTTACATTACATGTAATAGGAAGTACCCCTTGGCTTATAGTCTTGGTCTTCCATGATAATTCCATTTCCAGCAAGTCATAGTATAGTAGTTTTCTCCTCCATTGATGGATTTCTCAGGTCATGTAAAGCATGAACAAGAAGACCACAGCACCATTGCATTTAGCAACAACAAATTACCTGAAAACAGTACTAGTACATCTCCAAGAAAACGCTACATCGGCGTAAGAAGAAGGCCATGGGGTAAGTATGCTGCGGAGATAAGGGATTCAACCAGGCATGGAGTCAGGGTTTGGCTTGGAACATTCGACACGGAGGAAGAAGCCGCCTTGGCCTACGACCAAGCCGCTTTCGCCACTCGTGGACCCTCTGTTATGATGAACTTTCCATTACAGAAGGTTATGGATTCCCTTGAGCAGATGAACTTTAAGTGTGAAGAGGGCTTATCACCTGCCAAAACATTGAAGAACTCGCATAAAAGCGCTTCAACAAGGCCCAAGTTAACAAGAAGCACCAGCACCAGCAGTAGTAGTATTTGTAAAAAGAACAAGCAAGTGAAACAAGAAGATGAAGAAGAAGAAGAAGAAGATGTGGTTGTTTTTGAAGATTTGGGATCTGAATTGTTGGATGAACTATTGAGCCAGTATTCAAGTGCTCCACACAGTAAGTAGAAAAATCAACCCTTCTTATTCCTTATATTTCTTGGATGATCTTTCTACTCAAAGATCTTGTTTTTTTTCCTTTTTTATATCCTTAGCTCTTAAATTGTCTTCATTTTGTTCTTACCTTTTTGGATATTCTGTTTGTTAATTAAGTATGATCTTGTCCTCATGAAATTTCTCTTCATTGTTTGTTGCTACTTTTAACTCAAAACCTCAAGGCTCCACCAATTCCACCTACTGATCAATTGTTATTTCCCCTGGACTGTAATTTTGAATTTTAAGGCTTTCAGATTCAATTGAATTGAGGTGAGCAAGTTGTCATCTTCCATTTCCCACAAGACTCTTTACATTTTAAGTAATTATGAGTTCAGTACTTGTGCACTTTCGTGAGTTGTGTCTTTCTGACTCATATATATGAGGATATAGGATTTGGTATCTATGATCTTATGTATGTACTTTGTGTCATGGTTAATTAACAAGTTTTGATTGTTTATCAACTGAAGATTGTTTAAGATTAGTTGTTACTTGAATAAAGTTTTAAGAACTGCTAGCCTAGCTATTATAAAGTGACATTATTTGCTGAATGATGAAGAAAGAAAAGACTTTACACTAATACCCCTTTATATCATCATCATCATCATCATGTCATGATACTGGCATTTACTTTTGTAGAAGATATCACAATAATTATACGGCCCTTTATGTTCTTTCAATTAGAATCATTCTCAAACAAGTAATGGCCTTTTTTGCTGTAGACAATGAGGTTGATTTCATATAAACATGTAAAGTTTAATTTGACATAGCATCAATCAAGTAAACATGAATTTTCACTCGGATTAGGGCTACATGTACGTCCCCAAGTATAAAGTTACAAGTTAAAAGATCTTGAATTTTAACCCCACCCATATGGAGTAGTCCTGTAGTAGAACTATTTTGCTACAGGTGTTAGCTTGCTGTGAGTTTTATGCAACTGGTTTGAATTTTGATGCTCTGATTCACAGTTCTTTGTTTCCTGGGCCCTGCCCTATAAAAGTTGTTTTGCTATTTATAAAAATAAATAAATTAATGTGCCATGAGGACATCAGAATTTAGATATCAGGCATGCTTATGTTATTGTCACTTGTCAGTAACCATGATAGTGATATTACACTCTCACAGTTCTACTGGTTCATATAATAAAAATTTACTACTAATGAGGTGTTTAAAATTATTTTTTAGGAGTTTGATATAATATGTATATTGTTTAATTTTTTGGTACTTATCTATGGTAACGTGTAAGAATCCAATTTTTTTTATTTTTTTTTCTGAACCGGTAAAATTAGGATCAATAATGGTTCTCTATTTACTTCCGTAGTGACTCGAACTCTCAACATATTGGTTGGAAGTGAATCAGTTTACCAACTAAGCTACGCTTCGTGTCAAAACTCCATTTCATTTTGTTGATTTTTCGATGTCCGGTTTGACCTCAAATTAATCATTAAAAAAATAATTTTAAATATTATATTATGAAATACATTTCTTATATTTTCATAATATAATATTTAAAATTATTTTTTTCAGAATGAATTATGATTAATTTCATGTCAAACTGAACATTCAAAAAGTCAACAAAACAAAGTGGGGGTTCTTCAAAGTGACAGGAGGAAGTACAATAAAAGTTGTTGATAAGCGTTCTCAATTCCTTAAAACTTTGAAATTTCGGGATCTTACATTGAAACTTTTACTTAAAGAATGATGAAAAAGAGAAAAAATGATGCCAACAAGATCCAAACCTTAAATTAATCAAAGAATTATTGAAAATGATTTTAAAAGAAAACACAACGCCAACCCCAATTCCTTGTACTTGAATATCCTTAAGGAATGACACATATACATACCACATTAAAATTGAGTAGGTTTAAGTTGTATCTATTAATTGATTTTGATTATGTATGCTAGATTTCTAGGGCATGATAGAGTGTAAAGATGGGTAATTGCTATTTAGAGTTGTGTTTGAATTTAATTTTTTTATCAAAGCCCGATGGACCCGAGTACAAAACGAACCGTTTATAAAGAAGTTTGATATCACGATCTGTCAATTTGTTTTCTTCTAAACACAACAAAATTTATACAGTGAACCATAGGAAGTACAGTTAACGGGTCATCTCGAGCATTCAAAAACTCGCAGATACCAATTATTCAAGTCATTTACACAACCACACCGAGAGTGACGAAGTCAGAGGTAAAATTTAGGGGATCCAAGTTAAAAGTAATGATATCTTTCTATATAGAGTAGAAAATATTTCAAAAGAGCAAATGCTTGCCATAAATCTAATAAAAAAATTTCAAAAACAAAATTATTTTTCATATATATTATTTCTAACTATACTTATACATTTAAATGTTAAAATAATATTCTACATCATACATCTAATATAAGATTTCAAGTATTAAAACATGTCACAACGATACTTAAAAAAAAAAAACACAAAAATAAATAAATAATAATAATAATTGAGCAACACATCTAGATTTAAAAAGCAAAATCATGGAAGATAAAAAGAAAATAAAAAAATTAAAATGATTGGAAAAGGATTAAAGAAACACATAAGAAAAGAGAAAATAGAAAGAAGAGGTAAGATGTTAATTTACTTAGATAAAATAGAAAAAGAAGTATATTGGGACAAAAAGGGTATCGAACCACCCACACCACCCAAATAAAAATCTTTAAGTTACTACCGCCAGAACAGATAGATATTATGAAAATGAAATTAGATGATGACTTTCGGAATCTTTTTGTTTGATGTCTTTCTCTCTAATTCGTTGATGGATTATCATGATTCATATTCTGTCGGTGTTTTGATTTTACCTTCTCTAATTTGTTGATAGACTATATATAATGTTTTTTCTTTGTCGTTGTTTTAAATTTGTGTGAATGCGACATCTCTTCCCTATCTTCGATAACGAATTACCGAAGAATGATTTTGAGTTTTAAAGGAATCTTGAAATTGATTCAAAATCGTTCTTCGATCTGGACGGCATGTGCGGGATATGGAATCTCAACAAATTCGTTATCCGAGTTAAAACAACGGAATACTACTACATCCTTTGATAAGGGTGGTCGAGTGGTAAGAGTGTTGGAGTAGCACATGAGAGGTTGAGGTTCGGACCCGACTGAGACATATATATGGTGGTAAAGGCATAATTGGGGTTATTAGGTTGATATCAAGAATTAGTGTAGAAATAGAAGTAGGGTAGTTAGATTTGATGTTTCGAAAATAAAATAAAATAAAATACATCCTTTGAATTACATGTATGATACTATATATAATATACAACACGTAACATGGTAGGTAACTATTGGTCCCCTAAGACAACAATGTGTAAGACTAGGGGTGAATAGTCTTTCACAGTTATTGCAAACTTTTGCTCTCTAAATCTATTTCTCATAAACCTTGACATTTGTGTTTAAATATATGATACTTAATCGATCTGATGTTGCTTTTGCAGCTATCTGAAGTTCAACAATCAGATCATATATATGTTTCTCAGATAACTTCTGATCAGTTATCTGATACTTATACGTTCAGAGCGTGGAAGACTTTTGTAATAGACGTGTTTATCAGAAAGCTATAAGCAACATTCAAAAAAACAAATAACAAAAGTAAATGACACAAAACTTTATAGTGGTCTCTAAAGATGGTGTAATCCTTCAACTATTCAACTACCCTTTGTTAGGGATTTAAATAAAGCACTAGATAGATTTCTGAGTTCACCTTACAAAATCCTATCTATTTTCATTTGGTTTCGTACCAAAAGTCCCCGCCCGAGTTATTCCCTAGCCTCTTTGGCTAAGTACTTCCTATACTCAAATCCCGGAGTTATTTTTTTGATGTACTCCACTAAGTACTTCCCGTGCTCAGCACTTTTAGAGTTCTTCTTAGCGACCCATCTGAGTACTTCTTATACCCCTATGTTCTTTAGTTGTTCCTTAGCTTCCACCAAGTAATTCCTCAACTCCTCTTCCACGGATTATCTTTATGACCTCAGTGAATTAGATCTTCTTCGTGTTTTCTCAAATAACTTTTTAGTTATGGAGAGAAATTTCAGATCTTGCTTTAAATACTTCACAGTATTCAGTGAGTAAGTCTGAATCTGACACAAGTGAGAGATCTGCCAAATTCATGGATCAATATATAGAACATACACCAACGTAGCATTGAGCAGATATCTCAACTTGTGGTGACTACGATACTTGTATAAACTCACCACCTGAACGAGATTCAACGTCGTTTCAGGTTGGAGAGTTGAACATGTGTGAGCGAGTGTCCATAGCCGAATGCACATTTTAGAAGAGAATAAGCTAGAGTAGATCTATCTACAATGTTTCTGTAAATCATTTTGTAAACCAATTGCAGAAGATCCATTATATTCTATTGGGTGTCTTATCTCTCTTCCTAGCTAGCATATTATTATACAGTACTTTTCTAATTTTTCAGTTGAGTGCCAGTGTGTACACCATATTATGCTAGCGTGTTCTTCAGTATATTTCAACTGAATGAATGTACAAGTTTATCACAAGTGTTGGTATTTACAGTCGAAACTGATAAACCCTTGGATAGTATCCGCTGGGTCAAGATTTGATTTCACACTATTCATACCTAGGACATAGCATTGTGTAGTCACTATCACGTTTAAGAGACGTGTGCTTTTGGTTTAAACATTTGTAGTATGATTTGAATTAAAGAAGTTTACTACATTTTGTCCTATTATATATCTCAATAGCATTATCTAAGCAATCTTATCTTTGAACTGTAGCCGTTATTCAGAGACTCAAGGATTCATTGAATGACAGAGACTTTTTTTCAGAAAGCGTGTCTCCTTAAGGACTGGGGTAGTAAGACCATTTGCATTGGTGCATCCCATGCCATGGCATTGGTGCCATCCCATGCCATGGCATGGTGCACTATTTTGCCTCCATGCCGCGGCATCGTGGTTTGTTTCTGCATTGGCGCGGCATCGTGGCCTTTTTTTTTTTTTTTTTTTTTTCAATTTTTAATTAACACAAATTTTATGTTAACACAAATTTGAAATAACTTACATCAAATTTAAACACATAACACAGAATCATACTCATTATACAACGAGTTTACATCAAATTTAAAACACAAAATCTAACGAATTGAGATGCAACAACCACACAACACACAAACATAAAATGCATGAAACTTAAAACAAATAAGACACACGATTGATGAAGCTCGCACAATCAATCACTAACACCTCCAGATATGTTCCATGAGGTCTGAAGTTAGTCGTTCATGCGTGTTGATGCTATGCATCTGTCGGTTAATATTCATGTACTCATTCAGAGAGTTTATTGTTTATGTCGTCCTTCGAATATGAATTCCACGATCGAAATCCTCAACGTAAGACCTTGTGTCGTCCTCAAACTCTTTCTTCAGGCTTTCCATTTCACTTTCATAGTTTTTGTATGTGTGGCGTTCATCCTCAACTATCATATTGTGGAGTGTGATGCAGCAATCCATGATCTTACGGAGTGTGGACTTGTTGTGAGCAAGAGCCGGATTTCGTATTATTGCAAACCGTGCTTGCATAACTCCAAAAGCTCGTTCCACATCCTTACGACAAGACTCATGGAGCTGAGAGAACTTGGATTCTTTATGAGTGATGGGATTGGGGATGGCACTCACAAACGTAGCCCATGCTAGATAGATGCCGTCAGTTAGGTAGTACGGCATGCTGTATTGATGGCCATTCACCGTAAATTTCACAGGAGGTGCAATGTCGTTGAGAAGATCCTCGAACACTGGTGAACGCTGCACGATTGATAAATCATTGAATTTTCCGGAAACTCCAAAGAATGAATGCCATATCCAAGTGTCTTGGGATGCCACAGCTTCTAACACAAGGGTAGGACTTCCACATTTCCCTTGGAATTGACCGTGCCACTCCGTCGGACAGTTCTTCCATATCCAGTGCATACAGTCGATACTCCCAATCATGCCCGGAAAGCCTCTTGCCTTGTTGATTGCTAGAAGTCGCCGTAAGTCGTCTTCATTGGCCTCCTCATGTAGGTTGCGCCAAACTCTGCAACCACAGCGTCACAAAAACGCGAGAGACATTTCAAAGCCGTACTTTCACCAAGGCGACAATACTCATCAAGCGAGTCAGCACAACACCCATAAGCTAGCATTCGAATGGTTGCGGTACATTTTTGGTGTGTGGATAACCCTGACGGCCTGCAGCATCTAGCTTGCAGACAAAGTAATCATCTTGACGCACAACACCAGCAACTACTCGTTCAAACAAGGCCCTACGCATTCTGTATCTGCGTCAGAACTTATCTGCATAAGTTCCGACCTGACCAAAGTAATCACGCTCCATTAGCACGGCATGTGAAACTCTTTCCCTGTCAATATATTTTCGCTTCTTCTTTGACGTCTTTTTTGGTTGTTCTTGTTGTTGATGTTGTTGGATGGAGTGCATCATATGGGGTATGTTGTTCATTATGAACTTTTGAGCTTTTTTGAAGGTATTCGAGGAAGAGGCAGAGGAAGAATATGCAAAGGAGGATGCAAAATTCAAACTTTCATCAGACGATGACGAGCTTGATGATGAAGAGCTTGATGACATGATTCTTTTAAACTTAAGAAGTGGAAGAAGGGTTGGTGTATCGAAATTAAGTTCCAGAGTTGCAATATATAGACATGGATGAGACACATTGCCTCGGATGTGATAAGATTTTTGAAGATAAGATTTTTGGAGATAAGATTTCAAAGATAAGATAAGATGCTTAGTCATGGCTGAGTCAGATTGCATAGGATGCTTCAAGTAGTGTTATGATTACTGACGAATTCAAATTTATGATATCTGACAAAGTAAAGTTCTGATTCCTGACAAAGCAAATTAAAAAGTTGCTTGACTAAAAGTAAAGTTTTGATTCCTGACAAATTCAAATTCAAAGCAAATTCATTTCATTACAACGGATACATGGGAAATGAAAATACAAACAAGTCATACTTACGAATGTAAAATAACACAATGCGAAAATTAAAGTACAAACACGCCACACTTAAACGCCTAAACAAACACACTTAAACACTTAACAAACACATTTAAACAAGTTCCACCCTTCAATTGTTCGGAAACAATTCGGCTCTGAGTGCATCTGCCACTGCTCTCTGCTCGGCATTCAAATTATCGTAGTGAGGCAACAGATCCATCAAGAATTTCATCCGCTCATTCCTCAGCTTCTCCTCTTTCAAGTACTGGTCCTTCAGTTTCCTGGCCTCCTTCTTTTCCTCCTTCTCCCTTTCAAAGGCGAGCCTGCTGTTATGAGCTTCCTTGTCCCACTCAATCCTCTGTCTTTCATACTCAAGAGATTGGGGATAATTACCATTGAATCGCACCCATCCCTCACCTATCGTCTTCATTGCGGAGTTGCAAGAACTTCCACCTTGTGCCATCTTTTTCGCCTTGTCCCGACCCATAGGTGATGTAACCGAGTTTGTCAGACTCAATTAATCAAATAAATTTGTTATTTAGCCAAAGGCAATTCACAACTACAACGAAAACCGTAGTGTAGTAGTAGATGCCCTTGAGTGTCGACCTCTAAGGACTATAACTAGCTTTATCAAATCTAATTTGGAATATAAAAACAGCAGACGGTATAGCAAAGGTTTTTCTAACAGATAATGGAGATTGGTGATAGTATGGTCCTTCAAAGCATAACGGGTTAATAATCATGCGTAAATTCCTCGGTTTTGCATGGAGATCTTTGATCAATCAATTGTCCTGTTGTAATTATCAAGCACTACGAACATAAAGATTCTGACAAGTCAAACACTACTGTCCAATTGTGTTCCGTAATTATTCAACACTACGAAGATATAGATATGCATAGGTCGACGAGGGTCCAGATTGTGCATAATAATTAATCAACATACGAAGATAAAGGTTGTGCCTGATCAACGAAATAAAGCAATAACACGGAGTATAATGCGCGATACAGCCATTAGCATAATTATCAACCATTCGCTAAGAATTCACATACTATCACCAACGATAAGTTTAGCTACTCATAGTTGTCATGCAATCAACATAAATCATACCACGAATGAATGAAAACATGATGAGAGATATATAAAAATAAGTAGAAAAACTGTAAGATACAATGTTACCGAAGGGTGTCAGTCTCCGAAGAATCGCGATCTTACAAGCTCCAAACTGCTATGAAAAAGTATCTCCTAAGCTACGAACCCCAAAACAGGCTCTGGGAAGTTCCTACCTAAAACTACAGAGAAAGGTGAGAGAGAAGGTCTGGAAAAGTATGAAAAACGGAGAAAACTGAGCTCATATATATAGGCTTCGAAATACTGTGGGGCGATTCGCCCCACGTCCCGGGCGATTCGCCCGGGAGTATTTTTTGGGATTTTCCGCGTTTTCGACGCGTTTTTGGATTTCTTCCCCTTTTTGGACTCGATTTCTGACTTCTAGTGGCCTTCTAACCTCCAGATTCGACCCCTAGACTCCAAATCCTATCTTCGCTTTGTTCCGTCCCGATCTTCTATCTCACACGATAGATTTCTCGTACACTCATTCTTCCGGAAATGGAAAATTCGGGAGTCCAATTAAAAGCAGGGGGCAGAATAGTGTATTTGACATTGGACTTCGGATCTCCGCCCGGCTTGCTTAAAGAAGGACTATGAGTCACTACCGAAGGGGAAAAATGCGCACGAAGAATCGGAAACCTTCAGATACTCCAAATAGGCTTCTGGAACACCAATTCCTTGTCAACTTCAATATAATTGCCCGGAAATCTTCGTTTTTCAACCAAAACCTGTAAAAATAAAAACTAAAGGGAAACGTGACACTATTCTAATAAAATGCACTAAAATATAGCTAAATTAACATAGAGGATAGCTAAAATAGGTGAAAAAGACTCAAATGAAAGTGTAAAATACACATTCATCAATAGGGCGTTTCGGACTCGAGACACTGTCATCAATTAAGTGGTATCACTTCGTCCCACTACTGCCACCTCCCGTTGACTCCATTCGTTCATCCCCATCTACATCAACATCCACAGTGACATTGTTTGGATCTTGCTTCTTCTTCAAGTGAGTCTCCCAATTCAGGTACATTTCATACATCGGGTACGACTTCACAACATCCCACTGTTTAAACAGATGAAAACCAGAGCTGTACAGTGTGTTTTCCTTGTGAAATTCCTGAGCCGTGTTGATCACATCGTCGTTGTTGAATCCACTACGCTGGCCAACTGCACTCATGATGAACGGCGAGTTTGTCAGTCTCGAATTCAATCAAATAAATTTGTTATTAAGCCAAAGGCAATTCACAACTACAACGAAAACCGTAGTGTAGCAGTAGAATGACCTCGAGTATCGTTCTCTCAGGACTATAACTAGCTTTATCTATTTAACTAAGAATATAAAAATAGCAGACAGATAGCAAAGGGTTTTTCTAACAGATAATGGAGATTGGTGATAATAACGGGTCGATAATCATGCGTAAATTCCTCGGTCTTGCATGGAGATCTTTGATCAATCTAATGTCCTGTTGCAATTATTAAGCACTACGAAGATAATGATCCTGACAAGTCAATCTCTATTGTCCTATTGTGTTCCGTAATTATTCAACACTACGAAGATAAACATGCGTATAGGTCGACGAGGGTCCAATTGTGCATAATAATTAATACAACATACGAGAATTTAGGCTGAGTCTGATCAACGAAATAAAGCAATAACACGGAGTATAATGCGCGATATAGCCATTAGCATGATTATCTTCCCTTCGCTAAGAATTCACATACTACCACCAACGATAAGTTTAGCTACTCATAATAGGCATGCAATCAACAGAAATCATAGAAGAAAACATGTTGAAAGATATATTAAAATATGTAGAATAAACTGTAAGATACAATGTTACCGAAGGTTGTCAATCTCCGAAGAATTGCGATCCTACAAGCTCCAATCTGCTATGAAAAAGTATCCCCTAAGCTACGAACCCCCAGAACAGGCTCTGGGAAGTTCCTACCTAAAACTACAGAGAGAGGTGAGAGAATAGGTCTGGAAAAGTATGAATTTCGGAGAAACCATGAGCAACTATATATAGGCCCCGAAATACTGTGGGGCGGTTCGCCCCACACACGGGGCGATTCGCCCCACGTCCCGGGCGGTTCGCCCGGGAGTGTTTTTGGCGGAATTCCGCGTTTTCGACGCGTTTTTGGAGTTCTTCCCCTTTTCGGACTCGATTTCTGTCTTCTAGTGGCCTTTTAACCTCCAGATTCGACCCCTAGACTCCAAATCCTATCTGGAAACCTTCAGATACTCCAAATAGGCTTCTGGAACACCAATTCCTTGTCAACTTCAATATAATTGCCCGAAAATCCTCGATTTTCAACCAAAACCTGTAAACTAAAATTTAAAGGGAAACGTGACACTATTCTAATAAAATGCACTAAAATATAGCTAAATTAACATAGAAGATAGCTAAAATAGGTGAAAAAGACTCAAATGAAAGTGTAAAATACACATTCATCAACTCACAACCCTCTCATAACAGCCAAGCCAATTATTAATTTCCTTCTTGATACGTCCGACTCTTTTGCGCATTGAATCTGGAGTGCGGTTGATAAGTCCGGCGTGCAAACCGTCCGCCCTAGCGTCCTCATACCTTTCATAAACCTTTTTGAATAAAGTAGCATACCTCTGGTTCGTACCGATGATAGGATCTGAGCAAACATCCATATAGCAACGAAGGAGAACCAAATCTTCCTTCTTGGTCCATTGCATGTTCCGTGGTGGAGCCTTGGCGTTTGTCGCATCAGCAGTGGCGACCTCCTTCCCTTTTCGGCTACGGCCCGTTGGCTTTGGCTGATTTTGGGACTGAGTCTCTGCAACGAACTCAGGAGTTTGGGAGAACATTTCCGGTATCTGAGACTGAGGAGATGGGAAATTTTGGGTGTTTGGCTCTTCGGGCTCTGATGAACGTGTCAGATTCAATCAAATAATATTTGTTATTTAGCCAAAGGCAATCCACAACTACAACGAAAACCGTAGTGTAGCAGTAGAATGACTCGAGTGTCGTTCTCTCAGGACTATAACTAGCTTTATCTGTTTAACAAGAAAATATAAAGCAGCAGATAAAAAGCAATAGGGGGTTCTCAAGCAGATAAGGAGGCTGGTGATAGTATGGTCCTTCTTAACATAATGGGTCGATAATCATGCATAAATTCATCGGTCTTGCATAGAGATCTTTGAATGAATCCTGGGTCCAGTTGTAAGTATTAAGCACTACGAAGATAATATGAGTCTGACCTGTCAACAATGAACGTCCAATTGTGTTCCGTAATCATTCAACACTACGAAGATAATTAAGTCTGATTGGCCGACAAGTGTCCTAGTGTGCATAATAATCAATACAACATACGAGAATTTTGGTTTCCACTCATCAACGAAATAAAGCAATGACACGGAGTATAATGCGCGATATAGCCATTAGCATGATTATCTTCCCTCGCTAAGAATTCACATACTAGCACCAACGATAAATTTAGCTACTCATAATGTGCATGCAATCAATAGCAATCATAGAAGAAAACATATTGAAAGAATATATAAAATAAGTAGTTAAAAGTTGTAAGATACAAAGTTACCGAAGGTTGTCAATCTCCGGATGATTGTGGTCCTACGAACTTCAAACTGCTATGAAAAAGTATCCCCTAAGCTATGGAACTCCTAGGACAGGCCCCGGGTAGTTCCTACCTAAAACTATAGAGAGAGGTGAGAAAGTAGGCTTGGAAAGTATGAATTTCGGAGAGAAAACTCGCAACTATATATAGGCCCGAAAAACTCATGGGGCGGTTCGCCCGAGAGCTGGGGCGGTTCGCCCCCCAGTGTGAACGCGAATTTTTCGCGTTTTCGACGCGGTTTTGGATTTCTTTGCCTTTTCGGACTCGGTTTCGGACTTCTAATGGCCTTCTAACGTCCAGATTCGACCCCTAGACTCCAAATCCTATCCGGAAACCTTCAGATACTCCAAATAGGCTTCTGGAACACCAATTCCTTGTAGACTTCAATATAATTGCCCGTAAATCTCCGATTTTCAACCAAAACCTGTAAAATAAAATCTAAAGGGAAACGTGACACTATTCTAATAAAATGTACTAAAATATAGCTAAATTAACATAGAGGATAGCTAAAATAGGTGAAAAAGACTCGAATGAAAGTGTAAAATACACATTCATCAGGCTCGTTTTGAATCAAAGGGCGAACGACATTCGGTGAGGTAGAGTTCAACAACGGTTTGCGAAGTTGGCTCATGAGCTCTGCGTACAACTCTTTCTCATATTCCTTCATATATGCAAGAGTTTCACGAGTGTAAAGCTGACCGTTGAACTCCATCTCACCGGAAAAAAAATGGAGGGTTAAGGGGGTTTGGATGTTAAGAGTGTATTTTGAATTTAATTAAGAGAGAAATGGGGGCTGGAGATGGGGTGCTCTAAACATAGCCGAGATTGGTCTCTATTTATAGATCTCGAAAAAATAGAGCCGTTGGTGATTTTTATTTATTTTTTGCATTTTTATTTTTCGAGTTATAGCCGTTTTTGTTCGTTGAGAGAAAAGTAAATAAAGATAAGAAAAAAAAAAAGGGGCCAATCAGGGGCTGCCAAGTGGCAGCCCCATTAATCAACCCCTTTCTTCTTCACCGCGTCGTGAGACGACACGTGTGAAGGATTTGCAGACGCCGTGGCTGCGTGGCAACCGGTGCGGCATGGTGCCGCGGCGTCACGACGCCGGCAGCCCATGCCGCCCCTCCACGCTGACGGATGCGGACAGTCTTAGAAGAAGCAGCAGCGCTAGTTTAATGGATGTTTTATAAATGATTTTAAAAAGTACGAATTACATATTACATATGATACCCTTATTAAGTTTGCTTATTACATAGTAATTCACATTTATTATTTATTATAGATAATACCTCTCTTATATTAATGTAATTACAAATAAATTCATGAATTTGGCCTTCACCGCTCTTAACCCTGAAAGTTACCATTTTTTCCCTCAACTCAATATTAGAATATTCTGAAATTTGTCAATTAGCTTGAGCTTTCGTTTATTATACATTTAACCCATATATTTTATTTTTTACATAATTAACACTGAATATTCAGAAATTAACTCAAATAATTTAACAATACCTCAAAATGGTCTATAAAATTATTGTAATACAAACCCGTACAAAATTTATATTTCAAAATAAATATCATATTATTAAAAAAAAAGAAGAGATGATGAACAGTTGCTCCGATCACTTCTGATCGGAGTTGTGTGTAGCTCCGACCAGAGTTACACAACTCCAATCTGAGTTGTGTAAGAATTTGTCATCTTAGGTGTCGGAGTTATAACTCTGGCACTAGCAATTGTTCGGTATAACTCCGGTTCGGAGCTTAAAAAAAATAAAAGAAAAAAATAAAATATAAAACAGAAAAGAGAAAACCAAAAAGAAAAAAGAAAAATGTTGTTTGCATGAAATTGAGAGTGAGCTTATAAGTCAGCCAACGCTCGAGGGTAAAATATAATTGTTTGGCCAAGGTGGATTAATCTGAAAAGAGAACTCATGACAGGGGTGGTAGAAACTGATTTATTCATCTAAAATTTGTAATTCCTCCGAAATCATCGTGCCACCAATTATATTTACTGAGTGTTTGAAAATGATTAAAAACTCACTTTTGTGCTTTTGGAGTAGCAAAAATAGTTTTTCAGTGTTTTATTTTACAACTTCTGCTGCAACTTTTCTTGAAAAAAAAGCGGTTAACCGCCAGAAGAATGAGAAGCATGTAATTTAGTGTTTGAAAGTGCTAAAAAAAAAGTACTTTTGTGCTTTTGGAGTAGAGAAGTTGAAATTTGAGTGTTTGATTTGCCAACTTCTGCCGTAGCTTTTCCTAAAAAAAAGCATGTAGCCGTCAAAAGTTGAGAATCATCTCAAATGATACTTTTGGCTTCTAAAACCATTTAGTGATTTATTATTATTATTATTATTATTATTTTGAAAACATTAAATCCATTAAGCCCAAAGAATGTACAAGTATAAGAGGGGAATGCCCCAATCTTTACATGCTGCAAATTTCTAGCTAAGCATCTATATAATTCAATGAAGGTTCCAAATAGCCAGAAAAGTTAAAGGAAAAGAGACCTGAGGCATAACCCAATGAACTCCAGCACAAAACTATGATTCATATGAACTCTAAAACTAAAGTGAGTTAGCCTTCATATCAAGACCCGGTGGACTCTAGACAAGAAGCTGTGATCCATCCAAAATGCGTGATGGGTCAAAACTCTCTACTAGTTCCCTTTGGCAATGACCATACAATCACGACCATTCATCCAACTCAATAATTTTTTTATTTTTTTTTATCAAAATTGAAAACACCAATGACTTTTGCTTAAAATCAATTTTATTCAACTTTCGCAGAAGTGAGTTAAAAATGAATTGCAAGAGCATTTGCAAACACTCACTAAATTGATGCTTCTACCTGCTTTTAGCAGTTTGTAATTCTTTTTAAACTAAAAATAAGTATTTTAATTTAATTTATTAAACACTATAGCTTCTAATTCTGTGATTTTAAATTGCTTTTAGACTAAAATATCAAACACCCACCACTTTTAATTAAAATAACTTTTTTTAACTTCTAGCAAAAGTAAGTAGACCAAAATTACATTCTAAATTAAAATTTGCAAGCAATCCCTTAATACGTTTTGATCTAATTTAGAAATTAATTTATTCATCTAAAATTTAATTCACCAAACTTAGATGGAATCAAACACTAAATGTGTTTTTTGGAAACGACAAAATAAATTAATAATAATAAAAACGTACAAAGTACAAAGAAAGCAACATACAAGTGCATAAGTAATGTAATGCACAATGAGGTGAATCAAACACTAAATGTCTAAATGCATATAAAAAAGGCAATTTACATCTACACCCCTTACTAGTTTTTTTTTTATTATAGATCTTACCCTCTTAGTTTAATAATTATTTGCAGTCCCCTGTTCGTTAAAATCAATTACAAGTAGCTCTATGAACTTGACTTTTCACGCACTAAGAGCTGGAAATGACAGTTTTAGCCTTGTCGGAATCTCAGTTTTTGGCCTGAGCCAAACAGCTTAAGTTTACTTTATTTACACATTTACCTCTAAACTATTTTATTTTACAAAATTAACTTTAATTTATTTCAAATTAACCACAAAAATTAAATAAATTTATAAATGAACTAATAATAATTATAAAATTACCCCAATTTAAGGTTTTGTTTCAAATCTACCCCAGAAATATAAGTTAAAAAAAACCCAAAATATAAAATTAAAAAAAATTAGAAAACCAAGCTCCGACCAGACCACAGCACCGGAGCTGGTAATAGCTCCGTCGGAGCTATAAAAGAGCTCCGATCGGAGCTCTTTTAACCGCTCCGATCGAGCTGTTTTACAGCTCCTAACCGGAGCTGGTAATAGTTCCGATCGGAGCTATTAAAGAGCCCGATCGGAGCTGTTAACAGCTCTGATCGGAGCTATTTTACAGCTCCGGTCGAGCTGTTTTATAGCTCCTAATCGAATCTGGTAATAGCTCCGATCGGAGCTATTAAAGAGCCCGACCGGCTGTTAACAGCTCCGGTCGAGCTGTTTTACAGTTCCAGTCAGGAGATAACAGCTCCGGAGTTGCCGGAGCTGTAGCAGTTCCGGTACCGGTACCGGAACTGTAAGGTGAAGAAGATGACTTACAAAAAAGAAAAGAGAAAAGATAAAAAGAAAAGAAAAAAAAAAGAAGGAAAAAAAAAAAGAAAAATGATATCAAAAAAACTAAAGCCTTGTTTGGCCGGTTGTTTGTGAAAAATGAATAACGGGCAAGTCAAACATTTTCCGGACAAGGGGGTTCGATATAATTGTTAAACTAAGGAGATAACTTCCGTAAAAAGAACCCGTAGTAAGGTAGTTAGATGTAATTTTCCCTATAAAAATAATACACACAGCTCTCTCTAATAAATTAAATATCTCTAAATTAGATGCAAATAATTTAATGATTGTGTGTACTCCAATGACACATAGAGGGTGATGTAGGACGTGGAATCGGAGCCGACGTAACAAGACAAAGTATAGGCGTTGATCTAATCCTTGGAAATCGACAGATCTCAGCAAATACTATTTAACGACCCTTTTCTCGATTCCTTTGGCTTCATTCCCATTTTCCCTTTTAATAAACTTTGTGTAGATCAAGTACGATAATGTTCTTTTCTTTTTTTTTTTTTTTTTTAAATGTCAAGTACGATAATTTAAACTGTCGTAATGCCAAATAAAGCTGTTCGAATGAATTACTTTTTCCATCCAAATTTTTATATATTTCCCTTTTTTTTAATGAGTGTGTTACGGTATGCAGCGTGGAGACATGGGTCATTGGGTTGGTATTAACAAATTTGTAGTTGAGTTCTCTGGCTATGATAATGATAATGCTTCAATTCAATGTATGCCCTCTAATTACACGTGTATTTTGGATTAAAGGTTGCACTTATCTACGTGACTTGGATTATTATAATCTACGAGTATAAGTATATATTAGCGACGAGGTTAACGGACCACGGGATATAATACCTCTGTAAGTTCAGCTTTACAAAAGCTTAATTACAAGTCATTTACCTCTGTATTAGTTAAGTACGCTTTAATTCCACGCTCTGGACTAGTTTTGGGTTCCAACCCGCACTGTCTGTGGACTAAAACTTAATTTGTAGGTTAACTCGTGATCTAGAAATATAATATGTAATATTCTAACACACTCTGGTTATTTAGTTTAATTTATTTAATTATTTAATTGAATTATAAGTCTGCAGTGATAAGTTTGAAGTTCGATGAGATCGATCTCTAATATCTATCTAGTTAAACTTTAATCTCTTAATTGTGTCTTAAGAGTTCTAATTGAATCAGATGTGAGCTACAATTTTTCTCTACCAAGTCTATTTCCTCCCTGTGCCGACGAAACTGTTGGACGAAATTCACGATCCACCACGTTCACGAGTTAGTATTTTCTTAATTCGCTATTTTCTATTCTTAGTTCGTGAATCCGTGAACGAAAACCCAACACTTGGTCTCAAAAGCCTGGTTGTGAAAAATCCTTTATACGCTTGCGCACTACATCAGTCGATTTGTTTGAGAATGTCATCCATGGTTGACAAAGAACAAATCGAGAAAGCAAAGGAATCAATTAGAAGAATCCGAGAGTCAATGGAGAGACTCGTGGCCATGTTGAGGTTAAAGCCGAACAACTCGATCACCGCAGTCGACGTGTCGACCGAGCGCCAAATGTGCAACTTCAGTCACGATTCTGTGTGCCGCTGCCATCCTAGCGGTCCCGCCATGGCGTGGCCGATTTCGTCGGTAGTCCGCAACAGGGTTTGCGTTTTGATTCACGAGCTCCAGGGTTTCAATTAGTTATCCAAGGTTTCCCGCAGTGTTTCATATACGAAGGAGACCCAAACTTCACGCCACCATCAAGATGTCCAAGGGAAGAAAAGGATGCAGACATGCCGACAAACAACGAATTTGGTGTACTCGGATTTTTTTCCAGATTTATATGATAAGAACCCGAGTTGAACATTTGAAAAGGGTGACCGTGAAGGTAGTCGTGCTTTCTGGGAGACTGATAAGAGGCGTGAAGTTGAAGAACGTTGTGAGGTGTATGTATGGGGCCAGGGTTTTTAGAGTCATACCGACAATGAAACTGTAGATCTGGATGCGGCCCGGCGGTAGATCCGCGCCGACAGAAATAGATGCCACGCGAGTGGGGCTCAAACCAGGAGACGAGCTGGAGACCAATCGAGTGTGGAGACATGTGGCAACCAAAGATGTCTGATCGAGACAGGACACCCGAGTTTCACATCAGGACATATACGTTGACCAACCGAACGATCGGACCGATAGTTGACCAGGATGATTTGATGACTTATGGTATGATGGCTACCATGTGCAACCACCGTTGGCATATTTGAGAGACAGAAGGGGGCGATCAGTGCATTAGATGCCACATGGAAAATTGAAATTGAACTGAAATTTGAACTAAACTGAAATGAACTGTTGAGCAAATTGGAATTGAACTGAAATGTTTTTCACATGGAAATAACTGAGCTCTAATGTGATTTTGCAAAAGCTTATATAAATATTCTTTTGTGATTTTGGAGTAGTAAAAGTGATTTTTTTAGCATTTTATTTTACAACTTCTACTGCAATTTTTCTAGAAAATTAAAAAAGGTAGCCAACTAAAAGCTAATGCTTTTATTAAAATTACCGGTCACTACAACTTTTACATTTGTAATTTTAAGTTTCTTCTCGACTAAAATATTAATGTTTCGTTTCAAATCATTTTGTTCTTTTAATTCTAGCAAAAGCAAACCCAAAATTACTTTCTAAAAACACTTTTTTAGACATCTCTCAACACAAAATTGAAATCTTATATGCATATGTAAACCAGTCCAACTAGATTAATTATATTAAATATTACAGGAACTCAGATCACAAAGCTTATGAGCCAACCAATTAACCACAAGAACTGTATACCTGATCGAGTTGCTATATATTTAAAAGGAAAAAATAGATAAAACCCCAAAACTATTATCCTTTTAGAGTCTGTGCCTCCCAAACTAATAAGTTTAGTGATTAACCCCCTCAACTATTATACTTTTGAGACAATGCCCCCTGAAGTGATTTTTTTAGTCAAATAAATAGATAAAACAACATTTATAGGTATTTAAATTTTATATACCTAACACATAAAAATATTTATTCATATTCCATTGCTACGGTACATGACATACAAAAAATTAAAAAATATATTTCCTCCGTAATTACTTCATAATTGACCTTTTCGACTTATTTTTGCCACAAATTACTTTAAATTTCATTAAAAAATATATAAATAATATTATATTTATCATCGAAGTAAGTATAGTTTCACAACATTTTTATATATATTTGTTTACGGTATAGATTAAAAATAATTCGTTGTCAAAATGTTCAAAACATTTAATAAAAAAATTAATAAAAGTAATGGAGGATGAACTAATTATAAATTATTTCAAAACTATAAAATAAAGTTTGAACGACACTTAAATATCATGATAATCGACAAAATTAAATTTGTATCACAACATCTAATAAATTAACATATTTGGTTGATTTGTTAATAGTTTATTATTAAATTTATATTTGGGGGGCATTGTCTCAAAAGTATTATAGTTGAGGAGGTTAATCACCAAATTTATTAGTTTGAGGCCAAATTTATTAGTTTGGGGGCAGAAAGGGTAATAGGTGGGGGTTTGATACAATTTTTTCCATTAAAACAATCAACACCTTGTTTATACACTGCCAAAAGTAACGTCCCATGTCAGTTATGAAGTGTGGTAGTTAGAAGTAATGTTTATTAATTATGCTTAATGCCTCAGGTTTTAGTTTCGGACAGCTCTCTCTCTAAATAAACAGAATTATATTGGAAATGAGATTGCATTGGACCCATAATATTCCTAAGAATTGAAGTGAATTCTATCCTGTTTTTAAAATCCGGTCAGTCGATCTAGGCTGTTCAAAATATCAAATCTAGTTAAATTCTGGCATGATTATTCCAACTTCATTTTTCATCCTATTTGCCTAAAATGTTGTGAATGGATAGCCTTAAGTAACATGCAGTTGCGGGTTCTCCATTTCATTCTTTTAAAAAAAAAAAAAAAAAAAGAAAAAACCCAGTGAGAGAATATTCTGAGTTGAAAGTTGAATAATATAATCACCTCAATAAGGTTTTAAGTTTTTTATGATGATCAAATTTCAATATGGTATCATAGAAAGACCAAGCAGGTATTGGAAGCCCGATTGAATAACTAGTGGTCCGTAACCAATTATGGTATCTCGTAATGATGGTTCGCAAAGATTGCTCTCCATCATAAATTGTCCACACGTAACACCCAAAAAACTTACACATGAGGGGGCATATTGAATCATCAGTCTATCACACATTGCTCAGAGAATATTCTAAACTCGACATATAAGTTGGATAACTCTCTCCCTCTCCTTATTAAAACAAGTCTTTTTAGTTAAGTTAAGGGATAATTTTTATTTTATTGTGAGAGAGATTACTATATGTATCATTAATTTTATCATCTATCAACTATTAAAATCATCATTCTCCTATATAACGAATTAACAACAGGTTCCATTCGAGTTAATGCAATTCTTCATTTCAGATAAAGGTCACATTATATTCGCCTAGCTTTCTTGGAATTTGATCCCAATGCCTCTAGTTTGTTACTTTAACTCGATGATGATCACCCTTATAACTCCAATGATGTACCAATTATAATAATAATGTGCACTTTAATCAATTTACATAGGACTTATTTGAATCTGCTATAATTTGCTAGGGAAACTCCTACCTTTAGGAATACCATGTAGAATAATAAAGGCCACTCAGGGGCAAATGCTATAGCTGGCTTCACCTGGCTTTTATAATTTATTATCCGCAGGACAGGAAACATAGCAATGTGCATTATATTGTATATATAGCATTAAGCATAAGTTCACTACAAAATATCAGCAAAGAGAAATTAGAGATAGTCATGGAACCTGCAGTTTCAAATCTTGGGGGTAGTACTGGTAAAACCTCAACCAAAAAGAAACATTTCATCGGTGTGAGGAAACGGCCATGGGGAACATATGCGGCAGAAATAAGGGATTCAACCAGGAACGGAATGAGGGTTTGGCTTGGAACGTTCGACACTGCTGAACAGGCTGCCTTGGCTTATGACCAAGCTGCGTATGCAACTCGTGGGGCTTCAGTTCCACTTAACTTTTCCATAGAGGAAGTGGTCGAATCGCTAAAGAAGATGAATTACAGGTGCGTAAGAGGGCGATCGCCTGTTGAGGTCTTAAAAGAGTCTTACAAGATGAGAACTTGTGTCAAGAAACAAAGCACAAGCCGTACTAGTTCTCGTAGTAGTACTACTAGAAATGGTCATGAAAGGGGTGATGATGATGTGGTTGTTCTTGAGGATTTGGGATCGGATTTGTTGGATGAGCTCTTATCTCACTGGTAATTGGTAAGTCTTTTATTTTCTCTTTTTTCTATCAATTGTAAAGGCTTTGCATTGCATTGGTCTCAGTTTACTTGTATTGTATGCTACGTACATTTGTTTAAAAACCATAGCTAGAGATGTTCAACCAACTAATTAATTGGGAGGTGCGCTTTCTTAGTTCAATGAGCTCGAGGAAGTCGTTTTCTAATGGGTTCTTGCAGTTCCAGGAGTATCGGAATTGATATTGAACCACACAAACCATATACCACCCATATATTCATTATATTCCCTCCATTCCTGATAAATTTATCCGTTTACTAATGTCAGAATAATTTTCAATCTTTAAATTTTTTCTATTTTATTTTATTATTTAAATTATTTCGGTAATAGCAAATGAGAAGGTTTAGAGGAAATGGAGGGCATTTTAAATAACCAGAGAAAGCGGATATATAGAAGTACAGACATATCACTAAAACTCACATACTATCACATCGCAAATCTGGCGTGACATATACAATCGGCTGGATCACCAACCATCTTTCGAGTACGCAATCTCACAACTCACATAGGCACCTTACCCTATGTAAACTCCCACGAGAACCTAACGCTACGTCCATGCGCTAAGGTACGTACTATCATGGCTATGACTTTGCCACTCAGGTAACCGGTTTCACCTTTAATGTCTGAATATGATAAACGATAATATTCACATGTATGAAAAGAGTGTCTTATTATGTATAACATCGTAATAAGTCGCAATAAACACCTTAATGATCGTACGTTGTGCTCCTGATCCAGTGCCCCTCTTCAAATTGAAATCGTTGTCTTTCCTTTTGTTGTCCAATAAACACATCAATATCTTTCTTTCATCTTTACCGTGAAATCAATTACATTGCTTATTGTTTGCATGTTGACCTACAATACAATATACATAATGTTTCTAACTTGAATCCAAAGTTAATTAACATACAAAATTATTTAATTATATTATTGTTGGATACTTAGTGAATTTACCAATTGGCTCATTCAAATTGTCCTCTAATTAATTAGGTCATTTCTCATATTTATTATTAAAAACTATTATTTTAACATTTCAGGTTATGTCTTCAACATACTTTTATTAATTTTCACCACATATTATTATCATAAACAAGGTAGTATTTTTAATTTATTATGATATTGAATTACACATATAGAATAGTTAGGGGCGGACCCAAGATATAGAGTTGGGGGATTATATATACATGATTTTTCCTAAGTTCGGAAGGGGGATAAAACTTGAAAAATTATATATACTATATATACAAAATTTGGAAAATCATAAATGCTACATATAACTTTTTTTTAAATATTTTTTGTGGGGCGGCCCCCACCTACCCCACCCCTGAGAATAGTTACGAACCTTACGATTAAGTTGGTTCAATACTTTCTTATTTTCTCCATGTATGGATACCGTACCGATTTTAGTGATGTGAACTGTTTCTAGTACTAGTATTTATTTGTAATACAACTAGTTCACAACCCGTCGAAAATTGGCGGGTATATAAGACTTTATATATGATAAAATAGAATATCTAATTAAAGATATATATTGATTCATAACACATAGAATATGAAATTAAAAAGGATGATATGTTGTTCTTTGACATACATGCATGTCATTGATCATAAATTCACTCCCGGTGAAAATATAGGCTAAAACTAAAAAGACATAAATTATAAATTTGTACCCCGTGCGACACCAAGTGCAATTGGTTTAAAATCTAAAGCCATCGATAGATAATTCGCTCACCTTAGAACACCTAGCGCAATTGGTTCAAATTCAAAAATTGGTTTTAATTTTTCACCCCGTGGGGTACCTACTACCTAGCACTATAGATTCAAACTCATAATGCATATATAATAAACTTGCCCCCGTGGCTTGTGAGGGTACGTAGCGCTATAGACTCATACTAAAAAAGTATAATAGATCATAAATTTCACTCCTCGTGCGCAATAGAATCAAATTCAAATTGCATAGATCATAAAGTTGTTCTCCCTTGGGAAACCTTGAGCAATAAGTTCAAACTTAGAATGTGTAAATTAAAATTTTGCTCTCCATGTGGTTTGATGAACATGTGACAGAGATGTGTTCGAATGTTGGGTCTTGATTGGATTTGGATCTTAAATGTGGCTTATAAATTATTACAATTGCAAGTTATACATGAAATATTCATTATAAATGAAATTAGTTATATATTATTTACAAATTTCTTTTAATTCAGATAAATTTAGATTGGTCATATTAAATGAGTTTAGATCAAATTTAATTCGCATCTAATTAATTTTGATTATATAGGGAAGAGTATCTATCAATTTGTTTTCTTATAAGAATCTCGAGATGTGTCAAATTTAATTAGATAGTGAAGAGTATGTATCAATTTGTTTTTCATTGTTACAAATTGGGTGATTAAGATCGGGTACTGAGTTAAAATTTTAGATAGTTGGTCATAATATTTTGAATTAGAATTCAAATAGTTTTTTTTAGTGTTTGCAATAGCTTATAAACTGGTCGATTCTCTTTAATTAAGCTAGATAAGTTGAATCTGGAGAGGTTAGATTGTACCTCCTTAAGTCGTTTCTCCTTAAACTAAGCTGAATTTTAGTTGTTTTTTATCCAAAAAGTTAGGTTTGCAAACACTAATTCTACAACTTATCTAACATTTATGTAGTTTTTTGCAAACACCCATGAAATTCTCTAATAATCCAACTTTATCCACTTCTCTTTAAATTAAGCCACTTATTTTAAATTTAAACTATTGCAATAGTTAGAATTAAATCGGTTCAATAATTTTTAATTGAGTTGTAGAATTCAGAATTGAAAGAGTAGAAAGAGAGAGAGACTATTGTGAATTTTGAGGAGACAGGCGTAATAATTTTATGTCTTGGGTATATGTGAGTATAAAAGGATTGGTTTATGGCACTCTTTATGGTTTGTGCCTTAATTGAGTTTTTAAATATACAAGTCCAAAAAAAGCTCTTCTCAAATTAAAGCTTCCAATGGTTTATCGCTTAATTGAGGCTTCTATGTAGGTCTCATATGTTAGTCCGTTATTACTTTGTCTACTAAAAATTTTAATTAAACAACTTTTTTAAAAATAATTTGGGGCTTAAATGGGTGCTACTATTTAGTAGACGTCCCATGAGCTATTAAATAGTAGCCCAAAAAAACCTCCATAAGTATCTTTTATTAGATGTACTTTCTGACTTAATTGGAGCTTTAAGGCTACATAGGTTAGAACCTCAATTAATTTCATTCAAGTAATAATCTGCTTAATTAATTTGTCAAAGACTTCGTCGGAATTTATTGAGGAGGTATAGAGTGGGATAGTAGGTTGCAATTTTGACATTTTATTCTTGATGCTTATGAGTAGACATAGCAAATAGATTGTTCGGATTTGCTTCGAATAGAGAAACCCAATATTGGTAGTTCTTATCTTTGGGCACTCTGATTGGATGCGGATTGAAATGTTCGGATTAGTGGTTTTATTTCGGATTGCATTTGGGTTGGATTGATTTTGAATCTTAACCGGATTCGGGTGTTAATAATACTATAATTTTCATATAAGATCCATTTAGATCGGGTCAATTCGGACTCAAATTAATTGAAAAAATGAAATATAAAACTATTCTTGCAATGAAAACTATAAATTATTACAACTTCAAAATATGTATTGCAAGTTAGTGGTATATATATGAAATAAGTATTCATTTTAAATGAAATTAGTTATATATTCCTTACAAATTTAACTAAGTTAATTTAATTAGATTGAATGAGTTGATCATGAGGTCAAATCTAATTCGAATCGGATGAATTTAGGCCAATTTTAGTTAGGGTAATTTCGAATCGGGAGATTCAGATCATGATTTATTCGATTAATCTTGACTCGGGTGATTTTGACTCAGATATTGGATGAAAGTTTGGATAGTTGACAACAATAATAGGTTAGACTTCGAATTGAATTTAAAGTTCAGGTCAATTTTGCCAGCTCTAATTGGACCTAGGAAACTTTTGATTGAATAAAGATCATGTTGTTTGGGTTGTCATTTGCGTTTATGTTTATGTTCCATGTCAACTTTGGATCGAGTTCTGATGTGTTTGAATGTTGGGTCTTGGTCGAGTTCAGATATTGTGGATTATAAATTTCAGATTGACTTCGCATCGAATCGAGATCACTCGGATCGGACCAATTCGAATTCAAATTGATTTTATAAATGAAATGAAACATTAGAAATTATTACAATTGCAATTTAGCGTGATTTATTCATTATAAAAGAAAAATAGTTATATATTCTTTATATATTTTATTCGGGTAAATTTGAATTGGTCTAAATGGATAAGTTTGGGTCAAGTTTATTCGCATCTAGTTAATTCCAGTCAAATTTAATTAGGATGATTTTGAATCGAATGGTTTTGAATCAAATTTATTTGGTTAATCTCGAATTGGGTGATTACGAATCAAGTATCAGCTCAAAATTCAAATAGTTGATTAGAATTCAAATTCGGTTTCAATTTTAAATTCGGATAAAGTTTGGCATCTCTATTCTTGAAGCTTATGAGTAGACAATGCAAATGATTTATCAAAATTCACATAGTTAATCATAATTCAAATTCGGTTTCAATTTTAAATTCAGATCAATTTAGATATCTCTATTCTCGAGGCTTATAAGTAGACACTGCAAATGATTTATTTTTATTAATAATCACAAACGTTTTAATATTTTGCAGTTAAGTTTTCAGAATAAGAATAGCAAAATGATTAAATGCAAAATTAAAAGAGTTGGGAGAATCAAAGTCCAATTATACTCTAAATTAGTAGAATATAGAAAATAAATATAAGGGAGGGGGAGGCGTTCTCTGTGTTGTGGGTTGATTTTCATCAGTGAACTCTTAATAGTGATTAACTAATTAGAAGAACCTTAATTTAAATGAAGTAAAGAGATGCAACATGTAACTCATGTAAATAAAGTAATTAAGAGGCAGAACGTAATTAATGAGAGACAATTAGTGCTTATTTAATAGGTGTGATATTGGTAATAGGTGTGGAATTAGGTTTGGATCTAATTAAAATAAATTCAAAAAATATTAAAATGACAGATAAGATTGGATTAGGTTCGGATAGAATAAATGATTTTGATTGGTAATTAAATTCGTTTGTAGGCATGGGAGACTCTCTTTTATATAATAAAAATATAGATAGATAGATAATTAACACAGTCCTAACTAGCTATTAACCTAATGTGTTGATTAAACTCGACTAATAGAATAAATAAGAAATATACCCTAAAGGGTCACGGGCTATGGGCCAAGTCTAATTACCAAATACCTAAGTAACAAATGAATCAAAGTAAATGCAAATTGCATGGCAAAATTACTCACCACGCTACCTAGTAGTATTAAAGTACTAGAAACGGCGTGTGAAACGTAATCTTGTAAAACATTATTATTTTATTAAATAATATATTGAAATAAATGGAGTGAATAATATTCATCTAATGACTTTAAACGTAATAAAAAATAACTAATTGAGTAATTAAACTTAATACAAATGGTGTGTTATAAATGTATATAGTTTTTGTAGTTATGCAATTAATAGTTTTGAATTGAACTATATTAGACATACGAAAAGTACTCTTCCGATGAGTTAAGAACCATCAGATACATCTCTAGACTTTGAAAACACTCAACTTCAAAATCTGCAATGCATCTTTTTCGCATGTTAATTGGTATTCTTCATCAGTTGAATATATTGTCAAGTGCTTCATATAAACATTCTAGTTTCATAATATGATGTTTTTTGTTATTTTTATCGTATGATTTAAGAATAATTTATTGTCAAAATGACCATCGAAAAAGTCAACAAAATCAAGTGTTACATTTATTATTGGACGGAGGAAGTATGTATTTTTTTATAAGAACATATCATGGTTATTTTTAAAATTAAAAATAATATGTCATACAACTTTATGTTAAAAATAAAAATATAAGAAGAGAATAAATAAAAAAGAAAAAAATTACGTCAATACGATTCGAACCCAACAACTTCACCTAAAATAATGATACAATAATAGAGAAAAATCACGCCAACAAGATTCGAACCAAACACCTTCAACAAAAATAATAATAAAATAATGGAGAAAAATCACGCCAACAAGATTCGAACCCTACATCTTTTAATTAGCTAATGACACATGTACGCACCAGATTGAAATTGAATAAGCAAGATCAACGGATTAAAATTGATTGGTAGGTCAATCAATTAAGTAAATCAACCGGCTTATTATATTATTACTTTAATTAAAGAGATACTACAACTACAAAAACATTCTTACAACTAAGATGTAATGAGAAATTCAATGACTCGTTGATCTGTAAGATTTTATAAAGATATACTGCTTTGTTATTGTAAGGCGTGGTTTATCTCTAAAACTTTATGTTCTGAATATTTTAAATATTGGTCAGAACCTCTCCATTCCAAAAATTAAATATTTATTATAACCAATACCTCCATCATACAATTATATTTATAACATTATCACTCCACTCACTACTATTTATTTATTTATTTTACTACAATAGTAAGGCACCTCATTTTTTAGTCATAAGGTGGTCAGGTGGTAACGCTACCGAAGTATTAAGGAGAGGTCAAAGGTTCGAACTATGACGGTGACATAAGATTGGTGTAGGTGTATTTGAAGATTCAAGGTGGTAAAAGATTAGTGTAGGGGTAGGAATAGGATAGATAGATCTGATGTTTAAAAAAATTATATATGTCATACTTTTTTATTTTTTATTCTAAAAATACCTCACTTATAATAATTCATTCATCTTTTAATTAAACAATCCACAACTCGAATTTATAAGGATTAGCCGACAAACAGATTTTCTGGTAGGAGATGCATTAACCAGTTTTTAGTTGACTCGAATTCATCATAAAACATATAAAAAGGTAATTTTTAAATTATTATAAACATATAATCTTTTTACTCTTATAATATAAATTGAAATGTTATTTTTGGGTAAGATTTAATACTAATTTGAGGTCAGAAGTCAATAAGTAAATGGTAAACTTGGACGTGACTAAGATAGTGTTTGCAAGTGCATATCAAAATCAATTATTGATTGCTTTTGCTTAAACTTATAAAACGTTGATTTTAAGCAAAAATATTAGGTGCTATAAACAATAAAAGTTGGAATTAGCATTTTCTTACCTTTTCCTTTTTCATTTTATATTACAACTACCACTACACTACTGTTATACAATATTCTATACCATCTTATATTTCCACACCTAAACCGCCCCATGTCTTCGCTAGGGATTAAATCCTGCACCTCTTCTTCACCCTTCCTATTCATATGGTGCCTTAAGATCCAAAATCAACTTGATGATTTTTAGCTTATAACGGTTAATCTGCTTTTAGAGAAGCAACTACATAAACAGTGAAATTAAGTAGTAAAAAATTACTTAAAGACGTAAAAAAAAAAAACAGATAATAACTTTTAATAAAGATTTACAGAGAAATAGCATCTAATAAACCGCCAATTTTATTATAATATTTTTTTTGTTTTGAAGTAGATCCAATAAAACTTGTTGAATGTTTTAAAAGTGCCTAAAGAAAAAAGATCGAAGAACAGCTTAGTGGGCTAAAGAAAACTTTTATTTACTGGGCTGTATATGCAAATAAACCAAAACTTTCGACGGACCGGACTATACGCACGCGGCATGCTTACAAGTTTACAACCCAGCTTAACCCTCCATTAATATAAGAATGGCTATTAATTTATTTATGGAGTCATTGTTGATCATTATATTATATCATTTATATGAAGTATCACGACCCATAATGTATTTATTTCTATTTGAACGGATTTTAAAAAAAATTAGTCGGATTCGTCTCAAATTAAAAACTTTAAGTTCACAAATTAAATTTTAGACCCAAGCTTTTTCTTTTAACCCAGGTCATGGCCTCTCTTTCTTGGAGAATTAATAAAAATGACAATTATTACGTACCTTTCCAACAGTTCGAACTTTTGAAAGAGTTGTAGTAATTGTATCGTGGTACCGTAGAAGAAAAAGTATCCATACTTAATATACATTCATCCAAATGGGAGTATGGTCCCAAACAAATTGCATAGAGTCTTGAATCGGTGAAATTCTACCAAAAGTTCTTCTTATGGCTTCTTTAGCAATATGGTTAGCCACCCTGTTAGCTTCTATATAGACAAAATGGATTGCAACTTCTCCAAGTTGACCTTCCTTGATATATATTCTTATTTCTACATGTTGAACAAGTGTGTTTTTCTAAGTATAAAGCATGTGAAATATATGCTATAATTATCTCTTCACGTAGATTATGTATCCATTTGTCTAAGTTTAGGATATACATTCAGGTGTTAATAAAAGTTGAATCAATGAACTTAAAAGAGATAAAAACAATTAAATATCTATATAAGTTGATATTATTAACCCAAAATTTTAGTAGTTTTGGACAAATTAATGGCCAATTATTAAACCGCACCGCGAAATTTTAATGATTCTGGAGGACCAATTGATTGCCAAAATGTATAGTGCCAATTTTTTCCATTGTTATTATTCCATTGTTATTATTCATTCAAAGAACCTTTTGAAATGTTGGTATATATTGAATTGAATCTAGTATGGGTATTCATATTCCGAAATCCTATAGACCGAGTCACAATCTTATAATCTTAGACTATAAATGAAATCTGATTGGCTACTTGGGCATACGCCGACGGAAGAAGACAAATATAAGAGTTACGTTGCATTGATGACCAAAAAAAGCATATATACTAGAATTAGAAAAAGCAAAGAACATTAAACTAGTGCCAAGGATAGAATTCTTTTTGGAATATAGGCTACGCGCGTGGTACCATTCATTCTATCTATATATAGTCGTCTCGTTTACATATCGATCGACCTCACTGAACTTGCAACAACTACAAATGCTCACAACTCCTTTTAGACTTTCCCCATAGCACGCAACCGGCATTCATCAGGTCCGAAATCTCTACCCTTCGCATGGTTCGCTATAATAATGTAAGTTTGTTACAATTATATATGTGACTGGTAATATTGGATACTTTGTCTACTTGCGTAATTTAATAATTTATTGGCTAAACAGTCTATGTAGATCTATTAACTGTAGATCTAAAAAGTATAAATAATGGTGGTTGACAATTGGTAGCATGTGGTTGTGTCAGTCACCATCGGACATGTATGTTTCATATACAATCAAGGTGTGAGGAGAGTCTTGAAACAATTTGTCAGGCTGTCAATGTATTTATAAAATTAATTGTTCAACCGCTGCTATTCTGATCGAACGTAAAAGTAGGCCATAATAAATTCATCACCTCTAGTTGTTTTGTTTGTTTCTAACGAGCCAAGAAGCTTTCATAGTCTATTCAATCATTCATCAATAAAGTTTGATTAACTAATTATTTGCCTTCGAAAAATAAAGAATGTATGTGTTGTTTGTTTCTGGCATCATATTTATCCTCGATTTTGAAATTGTAGTTAACAATATCACTTGCATGAAAATATCATTGAATACATTTCATATCTTAATTTCAAAATTATGAGTTTACTTGTGAAGTTAGGAGGTTTATTCGAGAGTTCATGAGATAGAGGTGTATAGTATGTAGGTGTGAATAGATGAAATAGGGGAGTATGGGGTGGAAGTGTAATTTAGAAAAATATCTTGTTCTTTGTGGCGATTTGGTCTGATCGTACAAAGGACGATCAATTATTTATGTCCAAGTTGCTACCGCAGCCGCTTCAGGACAAGGTCATAGGTGGGACACAACATGTTAAGCTTAGCCTACCAATCTTGGTAAATGAAATAAAATGAATGAATAAGCGGTGGACTTTTAAGGAAAGAAGGAATATTTTGTACTTCTATCAATTTTATTTTTTTGGGAAACCACAGGATTCACCTGATATTTTGTCGTATTAGAAATGACGTCAAATCGAATATAGTACCTGACCCTTTTATATATATATATATGATGCAAAAGGGATTGATGTCATCATTATTATGCTTTCTGTTTGAAGCTCAGGTTATCCGTTTTGGCGTTGTTTCTAATATGACTAGAAATCATCTTAATTTGTTTGGTGGTCTCTCCCTAATAAAAAAGCTTTATTACTTTTCATTTCATCATCATTGTCCTTTTCTGAAAGTAACTGCAGCAGCTTAGGGTTGTTTCTAATATAAGTAGTAGTCCTGCAGTGGTATAAATCTTGTCAACTCACCTTTGCTCTTTGCTTTATGTTTTATTTTATTAGAAGTACTTTGTAGTAGTATAAGTATTTATTGTAAGTTGTAACCTCAAGTGCCAAAACAATCTCATTTAATTAGTGAGTGGTGTGGTAGTATTATACTTACTCCATATCAACAATAAATTTGTAATTTCCGTTTTTCAGCATCATTTTACAAACTTTATAACTCTCAAAATTAAATATTTTCATTCAATCATGAATTATTTATTATTTATTTCTTCTTTATCACGAATTTATTAATATTTTTCAAACTTTATCACCCACCTATAACATTAAATACACACAAATCAATTCTCTAATATTACTACTTAAATTGTGTATTTTTCACTGTTTCGAAAGATTAAAAAAAAAGTAATATTTTCTTATTATTTTTTTATCCAAATTAATTCTAACACGTCCGACTGACAAAGCTTATTAATAATGACAAAGTTATGCATAGAATCACTGCGGGCTTGTCCGGCCGCCGTTAGACTAGAGTGCTAATTGCCCTTTCCATTTCCATTGTAATCCAATCGGTATGTATTCTATATTTATATTAATTTTTGTCAACTTCTCAATATATTACGTATATTCTTACATTACTAAATAAATGTACTATACAAATAACATGCATCATTTTATAACTCCACATCTAAACCACCTTATATCTTAGTCAGGAATCGAACCCCATACTAGTTAGGAAAGAATCATTACTCATTTTCTTATCTTCCTCTTAATCGTGTGTTTCCTCTATTCATATGAATATAATTCGAAAGTGTCTTAAATATGTTCTTCACAAAATTTTCATTTAATTTCTAAAACATTTCGGAAAATCTCAAAATGTCTACAAAAGATCACGAAACAATTATCCTTCTAAAGAAATAAAAAACCCACTAATTTGAAAATTTGGGAAGCATATAAATTGGACATACTACAATCATTGAAGACGTATAGGCAAACAATGCTTTGGCACGCAGAGGTGATGTAAGACTTGCAAGTTGCAATGATTTAAAGCATCTGGCTTGTCAAAGATTGAATTAAAAGTTCTGGTCCTCAGCTTTTGTGGGTTGAATAATATTCCTGTTAATAATAATATGCTCCATGATTAATTGTAATCGTATGAGAGCATTTATTATACTTGATAATTAATAAAAGTTGTTTTGCCGTTTAAAAATAAAATAAAATAATAATAATAATAATAATAATATTTCTAAATTTCTATTTTTTACGTCCATTATAATCTTCCTAACCAAAAAATATAAATTTTTTATCCCACTAACCAATAACTTATTGTTTCTCTTTCCCACTTTATCATCAATTTTTACCTTCTATTTCATATTTTATCAAATATTTACAACTTTACCAATATAATACACCACACAATTTAATATTATATTATTTTCTTTAAATGAAGATAAAGTGATCGTGATCCCTTAAAAAAGCTTCAAATGGACCAGAGGAGTGCTAACCACTCGACAACCACATCACATACGTACTGAAATCAAAATAATTGAAACCAGCCATTACCATCTTCTACTTCAATATTATTCAACCAGCTTAAGTATGTTTCTGATTTGCATTGTTGACTTGAAATTAGTCAAGTTGTGTTCTTTATCAACAACTTTATATTTCAATTTCAAGCCTCCATGGGTATAAAACAAGGCATGTACCCCATTGATCACAATAAGCTACTAATATATTCTTTATTATCTCTGTTTAAAGACAGGTGATTTTTTTTTTAACGTCAATCTATCTATAGTAATTTTATTTTACTTATAGACTATTTCAACATTATAATTTCAAATAAACCTATATAAGTTTATGCCTGTTCGAATTTCCTAACTCTCATGTGTTACTACGACACCATTACACTCGGTAATCTTTATAACTCTTAAACATAACTTAACTAATACAATGAATTAAATTATTTGTAATATAAAAACAATGAAGTAAATTTATATTTGTTTTCAGTTTTCACTGCCAGGATAAGATGTATACTTTTTTGTTTGACACAGTCATACAACCTCGAAACCCCAAACTTTCATGTGCTACATTTTTGTTATCTATCAGTCAGCCTGATAACTCCGATAAGATTACAAACCCCAAACTCTCGTACATTTTTATTATCAATCAGTAACCATGATAACTCCAATAAGATCAATACTAGTGTTACTATTATCTTTCTAAAATCATCTTGATTTATTGAGTATAGTACAGAAGGTGTAAAGGCTCATAGTAATGAAGGGGGGCAAAGGCATCTTAAATAGTTGCCTCTGAATGCCAGAATATCAATTATCGCGCTCTCTCTCTCTCTCTCATTCACTCACTCACTCACTCATAGCCAAAAAAGTACTATCTCCTCCATCCTTTTCTGCCTTAAAAGGTATAGAATTGAACCATCCAAATTAATCAAATTACTGTACTAGTATTAGTAATCATCAATGGAGTTTTCACATTCCAAGCAATCAGAATCAAACAGTACTCACAGTGAAAGTACTGCAACAAAGCAACGTTACATCGGCGTAAGAAAGCGTCCATGGGGCAAGTACGCAGCCGAGATAAGGGACTCAACTAGGAACGGGATGAGGGTTTGGCTCGGCACGTTCGATACAGCAGAGGAAGCCGCCTTGGCCTACGATCAAGCTGCGTTTGCGACTCGAGGGCCTTCTGTGCCACTAAACTTTCCTTGGGAGCAAGTGGTGGAGTCTCTTCAAAAGATCAATTACAGGTGTGAAAAAGGTTCATCACCTGTGGAGACCTTGAAGGAGACTCACAAGATGAATAGTCAGATGAAGAGACAAAGTGGCTATGGAGGTAATGTTGGCACTGGAATTCCAGAGTTACAAGGTACTACAAGTGACGATGATGATCAAATTCAAAGGGATGTTGTTGTTCTTGAAGATTTGGGACCTGAATTGTTGGATCAGCTCTTATCTCAAAGTTGATTCATCTACCACTACTATTACTTACTCAAGTAAGTACTAATTTGTTTATCAACTGTTCAATTCTCTTTTCACAATTTGTTCAACTACTACTACTATTTCATTATTTTCATCTAATAATAACTGTTTCATTGTTACTCCATTAAGTTGCGGCAATTCTGCCCTTACATATGATTAATTTATTTCTCCTGCAAATGCTTTTAAGCCCTAGATCTGAATCAACCCCCCATTTTTTTCTTTTTTTCTTTTTTTTTTAAGAAATGAAGAGGGCAAAAGTAATTTAGTGATTAAAGGATAAAGGATGATTGGACAAAATTACATGCTCCATCCATTGATAATGATATTCTTACACAAATTAACAAATCTTGTTTGATTTTGCCAACAATCTTCAACCCAAACCCAAACATGTCTGTTATTACTTTAGTTTAATTTTATGAATTACACTGAATAGAAATGATAATTTATCCATCTCCTATTAATTCATGCTTTTCGTATGCTGGTTGAATATGCCTAATTAAGTGCAGGATGAAAATAAAAGGATAATCCTATATAACTAGCTTCAACAAGTTCATTAATTAATGTGTTTACTGCATGTACTCTCTTTTAATAACAGTATACTTTTGAAATATTTTATAAATTAACTAATTAAGTTCCAAATTTATACACTACTGTACTACAGTAGTATTTCACTACTATTAGAACAAATTATTACGCATGAAATTTAAGTGCTAATTATGCATAAACATGTTAATTTCTCCATAATACATTGACCAAGACTTCATATGTAACCATAGTTCCTTGTTAGCCTTTCTGGACAGTAAAACTATCACTAAAATGATTTATTTTACACAGTTTATTTTTTTATCTGTCTCAATCATCAATTATTCACGTGTATTTACGTTTTACATTTTGTCTATTTTGTAAGTACTAATTTTCTTTATGATTTAGACCTTGTCTCTTTTTTTTTTAAAGAATATCGGAACCATGACATGGCATGACCTGTAGAGGAGTATGTATGCATGACACCCCAGTCTAGTCCTCTTTGGGTGATTTAGACTAATAAAACACATAATATTACAAATCTTTAAAAATAAAAAAATTTGTAACAGAAGTAGCAAGTCTTTAATCAACTTTCTCTGATCACTTTACCTGGGCCAATAAAACTGAGATGACGCAACAGCCGATGCATATGTCACAACGTAAACTAGCTAGCACCTAACTCTATTGAAATTCAACTTTATTTCTTGCAAGTTGCAACACAAAAGTTTTTGAACAACTTTACTCTTTACTCAATATGTCAAATTGAACTTTAAGCTGCACTATTTATTTTGCTCCCCAACAGTAAGTAACCCTCATTCTTTGAAAATATATTAAAAAACAAAATGAACGTAGAAGGGAAATCAAATGATTGTTTAAGTATTTATATGCAGAAGATTGTGTGAATTACTCTTTTTTTAAAGATTATTTATGTTTGATTTTAGAACGGTTATTTAGAAGTTTGTTATAATGTGTGTGGTGTTTTATTTAGTTGTAGAATTCAAAATAAAGTTTTGACAAAAAGGAAAACGTAAATTAACAATCTAAAAATACGGCCGAAAAAGATATACGTAAACAATTAAAAAAAAAACAAAAACACAAACTAGTATGTGAAGATAGTAATTATGCATCATGACTGTACCAGAGCTGTAATCTGTATATATATGAACTACTAGTACTTAAATACATGCAACTTCTTAACAACAGTCTGTATTTTTCAGCCTGCAACTACATTACATAAAAGAAGAAAACGATAAAAGAAGAAAACGAAGAAGAAGGAGAAAGAGTTATGGGGCTTATGCAACGGAGGCAGCATCCAGTGAGATTAGATCGGTTGCTGTGAAGGAACATGCAATACCAGGTGTTAGAGATGTTGCGGAAGTGGACAACCATCCTTTTTCTACATTAATATAATAAGCACAAATCAAGTGTATATAGGATGAGACTTGAAGGTGGTTGTGTCCTTGACAATAACAATGAGTATCGCAAACTATTCGAAGGTATTCTGGATGCAGTTTGAAAATGCATGAGTGATCTTAATTAAGAGTACTGTTATGTGTACAATAGGCGTTACAGAAGAGAAATCAATCCGGTAGGCACGCTCCGAGATCAGTGGAATCATCTTGGTTTAAAGTCCAGAGCTAGTTAGGTGTTGAACTGTCAATATATGTGAATTCCACTTGACCAAAATGTGTTTGACAGAGATGTATATATGCAAGCCATGCTCTACTAATGCGGTTTTAATTCTATCTATAAATGCCAATTTGTAGCCAAAACATGCATTATATCATCGATTATTTTTTTCATTTCCTTTGGTCAGCAGTTCTTATTTACTCTCTTTTACTCTGGGATATGCATGGGCGAAGCCAGAAAAATTTATCATCGATACAGTTTAGTAAATTTTTAAAAAACATATATGTAATGTATAAAAATTTTTTCTCTTCACTGTATAATGAGTATTAAATATCACATAGATAGATAGAATTACAATGTTAAGGGTAGAATAGAATTATTTGAACTAAAAATAACATGTGTTACATGACAAAACTTCATTTTTAATACATATACTATTTGAACTTTCATAACTTCAACTTGTGTTGTAGCACAGGGTAATACTACCGTCCCTTCGCCCCCTGCCTATGAAATGAATCTTTACTTTTTTAGTAGTATTTGAATCAAGAAATATATACAAACAAGAGTAGAATATATGAAGATTAAGAAGAAATGATGGTATACAATTTTTCTTCCTGCAGGTTGATTATAATGTACTGGTACTGTTTATAGGCTACAATATGATCTATTAAGAGAATTTATGCAAAGAAAAAGATCTAATCATCAGATGCTATGCGATCACATGACTACATGAGATGAGATCGAACATCTGATCAGTAGATTGAAACATAGGTGAGTTTTTCCATCTGATCTGTGAGACTAGGATTTTTGGTAATTGAAACACATAATTTGTATCTTGATTGGTTTAGGTATCAGTTCCTACTTGGTTAGAATCGATTTGTCGTGGATTGATACCTTTTTAATTCTTCCCTAGCTAAGCTCTTTGAGTTAGATATACTCGACGATGGTGTGTTTAGATGGATAACTGGGGTTTATGGGGTATAGAAATTTCTTGCTTCGTTGAATAGTCAGTCCGTTCCACGGTAATTTATTCACTTTGACTCTTTTCAGTCAACAATTTTCAACTTTGACCCTCGATTACTTTTAAACTATAATGATAAAGTATTTGACGAAATCATATTATGAAAATATAGAACCTAAATTTTTATAATAATATAGTTTTATTAAATATTTTACCATTATAGTTTAAAATTCATTCGTACATAGAGAAGAGTGTATTAATTATACACCTGTTATTGTGTAAAACTTTACGTAAATATTTTTCTTTTTCCATTTAGGCCTTGCATGGTTTAAGTAATTCCAAGAGAAAAGAAAAGAAATTGAGGAAAATCAAATCCTTTTGGAAAATGTTGGAGGAAAATCTATATTGTTCTTATTTTTCTACCGTTTGGCATCTCATTCTTATTTTCCTGGAAAATAAATTGGTAGTTATATTTTTTTATCTTTCATCTTTTAAAATTGGTATGGTAACTATATATTTGAGTCTACTCACTCAGCCAAGACAAACAATTATTATCATTAAATTAAAATATTAATTTTCGTCTATAAAAATTTACTTCCTCCGGAAACTTTAGAGTTTTCCATTTTATTTTTGTTGAATTTTTTATATACAATTTGACCTCCAATTAATCATATAGGAAAAATTATTTTTAAAAGTTATATTATACAAATATATGAAGTATACTATCACTAATATAATTTTGAAAATTATTTTTTTCGCAACGAGTTATTGGAAATTTGAGGTCAAATCGGACATCGAAAAGTCAACAAAAATAAAGTGCGATAATATAAAGTTTCCGGAGACAATAGTAAGTTTCTACTACACTATACACTAACTCAAGAATCTGAGAACATAATATTTTTTCTCAAATTAGTAATTGATAATATGAAATTAGTAATCGATAATGTTCATATATAACTAAGGGTTAATAAAAAAATTACCAGAACAAACGGAGATGTATATGTATATAATGTTGGTGGAGATGTAATTCATTAATTAAGAAATTAATTTTGGAGGGAAGACGAAATTCAAAAAATTTTCATCAAAGTCTCTTATAAATCTTAGATAGGGAGATGAAATTTTGTGAAGAAAAATTTGTTTTATGTAGTACATGGAAATGGACGTGAAAATTTTGATCGAGATGAAATATGAAGATAAATATTGAAGATTTTGTGGATTCTGTTTTGATTTTGTTTTCCTCATTTTCCCAAGTTTTCCACAGTAACTAATTTTCCATATTAAATTTCCCTTAAAACAAACATCAGAAAATTAGTTTTTCCTTTATTTTCTTTTCTTTTCCCTTTGAATTACTCAAACCATGCAAGAGTTTAAAGAAAATAAGAAAAAGAAAGAAAGAAAAGGTTTACTTAGGTATCAATTCAGTGTAGAGAAAGATTTACTGATTTACATTAATTGGACATTTGAGCATACAGGAACTTCAGGGGACTACTTCTCTTGATCATTTCCATGTCAGAAGGTTGCTGTATTTCCGCTTCCTTATACAAGCATTTGTAAAGAGTCATCACTCTACTTAATTCATCTCAAGTTTAGCATGAAAATTGTTGCCAGGAGGATACTTTGTCTTGAAGGATGAGATCGAAAGGGCATGCATGGTCTTGTCATAAATAAGTATACAAGAAAACAAACATCAAAATTCTCTGGTTCAAGAAATTTGAAGAGTTCCAAGTAGGCATACGTGTATGATGGGCTGTGTTAAAATAACTAGTGCTGTTCTGGTAACATAAGGACAAAAGGCTGTAACATCTAATTAACATGACTGACTGTATATATCTGTATGTATATTAAAAATTGTGAACATATATAGTAGATCAGAGACTCAGTGACAAGTATGTCATCAAACATATGCCCATGAGTTCTTGCATCAGTTTCAACAAAAATTGAATTAGCAACTAGACAATCACAATCTCTCATGCTGAGTTATAAGCTAATGCGGTCCACTCAACTCAAGTATCTTATCCAGAATATTCTTTTTCTTCATCGGCTTCCAACGTGTGAGATTCTCTAACACTCCTTAATTCCCATCGACCTTGATGTTTGCCTAAAATTCCAGTACCATGAAATATGAATTACATCACATCCAAAAATCAGACCTTAATTGTAGAGATGTCATGTGGAATGTTGAATCCATTTACTTTAATATACTATAACAAGGTACTATCTATATATAGGTAAGTAATTAATGTTGGTGTCGGAAATTAATAAAGATCTCAGCAACATTGAGCGTTTAAGATTTATGTGTATATATGGAAACTTTTCCCAGGAACCATCAGAAGGTAATCTGGAAATTTTGAGAATGATGTTTACCTGCTGAACCTACAGCAATCCGGCCGGTTGCCAATGTGTTAATTAGCGTATATAAGTGCATGGCACAACCCAGAAAAATACAACTCTATATTAATTAGAGTGTGACGACGGTCATATGTTGTTCTACCAGGCATGATTGAGATGCGTACATATGACTGTGCAGCATTCATATGATTCGCCGAGTACACACAACCTGTAATCCATAGATTCACTTCGAGTGTGTAAGGTTTAGCGGTTTAGCCCCAAGTCCGGTGCCAATGGTTAACAATACGGCTGTTAAGTGGAACTTTGAGAGAATATTGTGCATCGTGTCAGGCCGAATAATATGTACTTCAAAAGATATTAGCTATTCCAATCATAAAATAGAATAGACAAACATAAATTAAACAAATCGCCTTTTACAAGAAGAATCGAGGCATGTGTTTGCACAATTTTCTTAAAGCAATTATACCCTCTCACCTCTGTCCGGTTATGCAACTGGGCAAATTTACGTACGTGTATCTTTCCTCATTGACTCTGAGATTTTTATATAGTTGATAACAGATGCAAGATTCGATTACAAAATCAAATATGCAATAATGGGCAACAACATTGGTGATTAAATTGTAACTCATGGAAGAAGAGTGAAAAGAAGAGAAAGGCAAATTATATTTTCGTGTTTCTTTCCTCATCGCGGAGGAAACAAGAAACAAGTTGTGATAGATGCAAGGGGCAAGATTACAAAATCAAATGTGCAATAATGCATCAATAATTGTGATTGTAACACCTTAGCAATTACAAATGGTCAAATTTTTAATTATTAGCCACCGTTTTCACTTATCTAAAGTCCGTTTTGAACATATAATATATCCAATCGAATCTATCACTTGGTAGCTTATGACTATATATTTAGCTTTTTAAATTAATAAATGCTGAAGCATGGGCCTCGTGTAAATATACCTCACAAGGCATTGTTTTCTTCACACATCGAATAGTCAAGAATTATACTTAAATTAAAATTGTAACAATATGACAGTAAAAAAAGTTGCTTAAATTCAATTTTTTTTTTGTGTTGCAACGGCTTAAATTCCACAATTGTAACATCATAGAACAAAAACTACGTTAGTTATAGTAGACAATGAGGCGCAGTTCAGCTGGTAAGTTTATAATATTTTCACTACTATCATTTTAAAAGTCACCACGATAATTGGGAGCAAAGATTAGGGTAACGGGTCGAGCAGCCTGTCAGCAAAAAATTTTATATCCATCTTCTGGAAGCTAATGTCCGCGACAAACAAGGTCAAAATCATGTTGTAATAGAAGAAACTCAGCCAGTTTGTCTGGACCAAATGTGTAAGATACACGTCTACCATTTGAAGCCCATCCAATAGTTTCATGACTTGGATGACCAAAGTAAATCATATAGTAGGCCAGAATCTGGAACATCCGTCGGATTCAGAGGAGGTAAGTTTCCGATGTGATCAAAGTTCGCTAGCTCAGGATCGAGAAAAGGACACCAGGAAATGAACACCCTCTCTCGGATCAGTTTGGGGAAAGGGAACCAGCGTAACATTTCCCCTAGTTTCACCTGTTGCATTTTGGGAATCCGGGTTTTGGCCCAAGGAAGTGGTCATGATGGTTTGGGCCTTGGATGGTCCAATCCATTGACAGGCCAGGCTATTTCGATAGTTAAATCAAAAAACACAAAAGTGAGCTAGCTCTAAACTTTGAAAATTCCGTTACGCGTGAAAAATTACAGAAGAGAAAAGAACAAAACAAATCTAAGTAATTTGACTCATTTTAATTGAATTCAAGTGACTCTAAATGTATGAAACTCACAGAGTCTAAAAGTATTATAAGCATTATTTATTATACCAAAGAAAAGCTTTAAAATAAATTTCCATGTGTTGAAACTTTAGTTAAATTAAAGTTTACTTTACATGACTTCATGACTTTTATGTCGAAAATGAATTAAAGTTTTATCGAACACGTATAATCTACTACAGTAGTAGATCAGTTAAACAAGAATTACTGAAATTCCTTTAATGGTGATTGATTAAAGTGTTGGTTGACGCATTAGTATGGACTATCAAAGGTTGATAATGGAAAATATCCCACATGGCTAGAGTTAGAAAGGAGTAAACTAAATAAGAGAGCGTAGGTTGGCCTAAGGGTTTGGACCCCGTGGGGCACCCATGCTTTTTTGGAAGGAGGGAGTAGCTAGATGGCTCCTCGGTTGAACCTGACCTAAGCAAGCCAACTTGGCTCTGTGAAAGCCAGGCGTAAGTCGTAGGCTTGGGCTATGACCACATATACTTTTTTTGGGCAGAATACTATATTTATTTTCTATCCAATTAGAAAATTTCAACGCAGTCCAATGCATAAGTGCTTAATTTTCCTATTTTGAGCGAGCTTAAGCGAAAATTTGTGTATTTTCATTTAGTAATTTATATTCTTTCTCTTTATTTTTGTGTATTTTCGTACGCACCACTTGACCACTATAAATTCACCCCTCCAGTGTTGCATAAAACACACAGTTCTGCTCTCTCCTCTATTTCTCCATAAAAGACTATTTTTCCATATTGTTGTAATCCAACTCGAATTTTGTATATCGAGCGCAGTATACAAACTCATTACAAGTTAACACTACAAGAAAACAGCTTTTTAGCGACGGATGATCGCATCCGTCGCTAATAGGAGCGATCCACTACAAGAAAACAACTTTTTAGCGACGGATGATCGCATCCGTCGCTAATAAGAGCGATCCGTCGCTATTTGAGCTTAGCGACAATCCGTCGCTAAATAGGACGTCGCAAAAAGTGACGTCGCTAAATAATTTATCGACGGATGAGCTTATCCGTCTCTAAATTTAGAGACGGATAAATTTATCCATCGCAAATTTTGCATTGACCGGGCAGCCCATGGTTTCTTCAATTTAGCGACGGATGATAGAGACGGATAAGCTCATCCGTCTCTAAATCTGATTTTAAAAAAAAATCTGTTTCTTTTAATTTATTTAATCTCCTACAATATAATAAAATATGAAAATATAATTTTTTAAATGCAATAAGGGATGTTGCGAGAATCGAACTCGCGACCTCTCGCATTTTGCGAGAATCATACCACTAGACCAAACACCCATTTTTCTCATATTACACATAAATAATCGAGAAACAAAATAATAGGAAAACATACAATAATTAAAAAAAAAAATTAAACTCCAATAACATAGCAGCAATAAAGAAATACTACGTACTACATAACACACATAAGGCTAAAACAACATAAACAAGAAAAAATGGATTGTGCTTCACTTACCCTATTGGAGGAATAGAACCAAGGCCATTGGCAATAAAAAAAGCCATAATATGAACGCATGAATTGCCTGGTGACAATGATTTTAAGTGAAATATTAATTCAGTTGTTCACACTAACTGATCCTTATGAAAAATTCTCACATATGGAGCATTGAATTTCTATGTGTGGAGTTGTGTAATTCAAGCAACATACATACATAGTACACCATAGTGCAAAAGTGAGTATTTTAGTGAAGTAAAGCTTTGGCTCCCTGAAGAGTAAGGAAACGGAAAGTGGCTATTAGTGCATCGCTTAGTGTGCTCTATTGATGAAAGAAGCGCACATCGGCACATGCACGTATGAACTTATATAGAGTATATCACATATATTTAAAAACCTGAGTGTTATGTTAATCCATAAGCACAACTGCACAAGAGAATATCAACTGAACTTCCACATACTAGAGTTATAAAGTACTGTTTGTAATAAGATATGTTTCAGAGCTAAACATTACTCTAAATATAAATTCTCACCCACATTCAGGTCAACTTACAAATCAACTTCATGAATCTAACTCTATTTAATTAAGGGACCACTTGACTAATTTAGGCCAAATTAACTAAACAAACCTGGCTGGGAAAATTATAACAAAAATAAATTCATAAATATAGTCCAGTCTAGCCGCTTATTCCAGCCCTCACACTACGAAGCACAATGGCTGCATTATATGCAATAGCTAAAATTATATAAGCTACTTACAAACTTAGTGTCTATGAAATAACATCTGTTAATTCAAATATATACTTCCAAGTCTAGAAGCAAGAAAAATGGCTTGTATTTGGAACACTACTCCGCACCCATATTCTTCTAGTAACATTTTTATTAAGTGTTCACTATAAATGAATTTGAATGCAGTAGTTTGCACAAGTCCAGGTTGGAGCCTTAGTTAACATAGGCTACTTAAACTGAAAACAGATATGTTAAAATTTAACACAGCAGTAATAAGAAAACACCTAAGTACGTATAGCAAACCTACCTCCTCGTGCACTGGAAACTTATAATCAAGAGGGTAGAGTGAAAGAATGGAATTCCCCCCTCCTTATTAACAATAACGTACATATATATATACAAGAGAATCTAGTAAGTTGGGCTATTCTAGGAGTCTAAATACAACAAGACATATAAACCTACTAGGAAACTATATTCTAACACTCCCCCGCAGTCGAAACGGGTGGCGGATAAACGTTGAGACTGGTACGAAAATCTTCAAATAAGACCAAGGGAAGACCCTTGGTAAAGATATCAGCAACCTGATACCGGGACGGGACATGATGAACACGAACCTCACCACGAGCAACCTTCTCACGAACAAAATGAATATCCATTTCAATATGTTTAGTGCGCTGATGTTGAACCGGATTGCCAGATAGATATATCGCACTAACATTATCACAATAAACCAAAGTCGCCTTCTTAATCGGACAATATAGCTCAAGGAGAAGATTACGAAGCCAACAAGACTCAGAAACGACATTCGCAACACCACGATACTCAGCCTCAGCACTGGAGCGGGAAAGGGTGGGTTGCCGTTTGGCAGACCAAGAAATCAGGTTGTTGCCCAAGAAAACACAATATCCCGAGGTAGAACGTCGTGTATCCGGACAGCCCCCCCAATCAGCATCCGTATAGGCAACCAGCGTATCAAGAGACGAAGGAGACAAGTGTAAACCCAGATGAAGAGTACCCTTGACATACCGGAGAACTCGTTGGAGAGAGTTCATGTGTTCATCCCGGGGAGCATGCATATGAAGACAGATCTGCTGAACCGCATAGGAAATGTCGGGCCGAGTGAAAGTAAGATATTGAAGGGCACCGGCAAGACTCCGATATAAAGTGGGATCAGCAAATAAAGGACCAACTTTATCACTGACCTTGGCCTTAGTGTCAACTGGAGTAGGACAAGAATGACAAGCACGCATCCCGGCGCGTTCGAGGATCTCCTGGGCATATTTGCGCTGGGATAAAAAGAGACCATCCTGATGACGAGAGACACGAAGACCCAAAAAATCATTCAGCAAACCCAAATCCTTCATGGCAAACTCAGCACTGAGATGATCCATAATAGATTCGCGAAGGGTGGAAGACGAGGCAGTGAGGATAATATCATCAACATACAAGAGGATATAGGCAATGTCAGAGCCACGCTTATAAACAAACAAGGACGTGTCAGACTTACTGTTGGAGAACCCAAGTGTGGTGACAAAAGTGGCAAACCGCTGAAACCATGCACGAGGAGCCTGCTTAAGTCCATACAAAGACTTCCGAAGTAGGCAGACATAATCAGGATGAGCAGGATCGCGAAACCCCACAGGTTGATGCATATAAACAGTTTCATTGAGAGTGCCATGGAGAAAGGCATTGCTGACATCCAACTGATGAATGGACCAATGCTTAGACAAAGCAATGCTGAGGACCAGGCGAATAGTAGCAGGTTTGATAACCGGACTGAACGTCTCACCACAATCAATGCCCACACGCTGAGTTTTGCCATCACCTACAAGACGAGCTTTATACCTTTCAAAAGTACCATCAGACTTAACTTTATGAGTAAAAATCCACATGGAGCGTATGATATTAACACCAGAAGGACGGGGTACCAAATCCCACGTCTTATTGTGAATAAGAGCATCATATTCGGTAGTCATGGCCAACTTCCAGTGGGGATCACGGAGAGCCTCGACAGGATTACGAGGAAGAGGGGAAGGAGTATGAATAGTGGGGTGAGCTTCAGAAGGATCAAAGATTTTATGGGGTTTAGAAATCCCATGGAGACTTCGAGTGACAGGACGCTCCGGAGGATAAACGGTGTATGTGCGGGATGGGTTGGGACGGGAGGGGACCACAACTGGCGCAGGAGGGGAGCTGGGAGGGGAAACAACCGAGGAAGATGGAAGTGGTTGTTGACCCGACCCAGGAGGTGGAGGTGGTAAGGGCGGTGTGCCGGCTGGAGGTGGTTGTGGGGCCAAAGAAGGCACGGCCGGAGATGGAAGCACAGGTGCTGATGTAATATGATAAGGGAAAGTGGAGTCATCGAGAAAATCATAAGTAGCGTGGGGTACTGGACTATGTTGAGCAAATGGAAAAATGGACTCATCAAAGCGTACATGACGACATATAATGATTTTGCGAGAAGTTAAATCATAGCATTTGTAGCCACGATGATTTTCAGGGTACCCTAAGAAAACACAAGGCGTCGACCGAGCTTGCAATTTGCGAATGGTTGTAGCGGGGAATAGTGGAAAGCACAGACAGCCGAAAACTCGAAGATGGGTGTAGGCCGGAATACGGTGATAAAGGACTTGAAGAGGGGATCTATTGGCCAAGAGTTTGGTAGGAGTGATATTAAGTAGGTGAGTAGTCATAGATAAGGCATGATGCCAGAATGATGGAGGGACGGAGGCATGAAGTAAGAGAGTGCGCATAACATTGTTAATTGTCCTTATCTTGCGTTCAGCTTTGCCATTTTGGGCGGATGTATGTGGACAAGAAAAACGAAAAGAGATGCCATGCGATGCACAAAACTGACGAAAGTTGGTATTGTCAAATTCGCCACCATTATCACATTGAAGGGTTTTAATGGAGCGTTCAAACTGGGTACGAATGGTGGCGTGAAATTGAGAAAAAATGGTAAAGACGTCGGATTTATGTGCAATAGGAAAAACCCATAAGTAATTTGTAAAATCATCCAAAAACAAGACATAATAACGATGCCCAGAAGAACTCAAACTAGGAGAAGTCCACAAATCACTATGGATAATATCAAAAGGCATAGATGTCAGAGAAGTAGAAGAATCAAAAGGCAATTTAATGTGTTTACCAAGAATACATGATTGACAAGTAGTAGACTTTGAAAAACTATTACAAGTAATCAACTTATTGTTCTGTAAAATGGATAACACAGAAGATCCAGGATGACCTAAGCGCTCATGCCAAGGAGTCGAGACTAGGCAGGCTGTTGGGGAAGGCTCTGGGTGCGACTTGGGATGGGGCAGGGGGTATAGTGAACCAGTGCTATTACATCGCATGAGGGGGTTCCCGGTCTGTAAATCATGCACAGAAAAACCATGAGGATCAAAGGTGACAGAGACATGATTATCAGTGGTAAATTTGCGAACAGAAACGAGATTTTTAATAATTTGAGGAGTATGGAGGACTTGTGGAAGGGAAAGGGATTTGGTAGACGTAGGAAAACAAGTAGAACCATAACCACAAACCGGAATAGATTGACCACTACCTACCGTAACAACATGATTATTATTGCTCGTATTAAAATAAGATGTAAGAGTACCTTGGGAGTGAGTCATGTGCGATGTTGCACCGGTATCCATGTACCAAGTAGAATCGGGTGCCGAAAGAGACATAGTGTGCATGGCGGAGTCGATATCCGTCGGTGTCCACGATTGAGCCATGTATGCATGAGGAGGTTGCTGCTGCTGCGGCCTGGCACCAAGAATACCGGACTGCCGGGGATCAGACGGAGTCGGCTGTGGGTACTGGGTAGGGTATGGGCAGGGAGGCACTGCCCACGGCTGCTGCTGATACGCCCACCAAGGGGCCGGCGGCTGGAACTGGGCATAGGGAGCCCGGGCAGATTGGCCTGTGCCTTGGCGTCCAGGGCCGCGACCTGTGCCCTGCTGCGGCTGGTACCCATGGTCGGGAGGATTGGAGCGCTGCTGCTTGCGGCCACGATTATTGTTGCGACGGCCGCGAGAAGAAGAAGCACGCGAGTCCACTGCGTCTGCAGGCTCGCGAGGAGCAACAACAAGAGCATCGTCACGGGACTCTTTGAGGCTGGTTTCTTCAAGGAGAAGCATGGATCGCACTTCAAGGAACGAAGGAAGAGTCGGACGGTGACGAATAACCGAGGCCACCCCGTGATATGCCGGTGTGAGGCCACCAATCATTCGTAAGACCAAACGATTGTTAGAAACCGGGGCACCAACATTCCGAAGTTGATCAGAGAGGGACTAGAGGTGCTTGCAATAGTCGAAGACAGAAGAGAAATCCCGGAGGTGGCAATTGCTGAATTCTTGTTCCAAAAGAACTGCTCGGGAATTGGCGTTGTCTTGAAACAAGTCACGTATCCGATTCCATAATGTCATCGCGGATACATCAGATTCAATGACGGTGTTGAGAAGGTCGGTAGAGATGGTGGAATAAATCCACTGAACCACGGCGGCGTCCAAAGTATCCCACATCTCTTGTTGGTCATCAGTGAGGGTGGAGGTTGAAGCGGCGGGAGCAGAGTCACCATCCTTCGTCTTAGGCGGGATGATATGATCCAGAACCTTGTGGGAACGGCAATGAACTTTGAAGAGTTCAGCCCACGTAGCATACTGAACATTCTCGACCTCGAGAATCACCGGAACATGGGTTTTGATATTTGATACCGTGAGGGCAGGATGAAACGAGGATGTTTCTTTGGGTGGTGGTGGTGGGGGGGGGGTATCACCCATGATGGAGAGGGTGGATGTCGAAGAGGAGAAAAGAAGAAAAAAAAACGAGAAGGGCTGAACGGCGGTAGCCGAACGAACAAGAAAAAGAAAAAATACGGCGTTTAGCGGCTAAGAGGAGAAAAGAGCGGAAGTTTAGATCGATAACCAATGTGATACCATGAAAGAATGGAATTCCCCCTCCTTATTAACAATAACATACATATATATATACAAGAGAATCTAGTAAGTTGGGCTATTCTAGGAGTCTAAATACAACAAGACATATAAACCTACTAGGAAACTATATTCTAACATAGAGAGGATGCTCTAAGCCCCTAACGTCAGTCGTACTAGCCTCTGCAAAAACACAAAATAAGTTAATTAAAACATGAATCAATCCCCTCGTTCAAAGTAACAGATGCATCAAATTCATACTGCTCATGCAATTTCGTCCTCTTGGGAAGTTTTATTCACTTGCTCCGCCTCTTTCTTAATACCTTGACAATCCAATATATTCTTGAAATACTGCCAAGACTGTACCAAAAAAAAACTCTATGAATGAAGGGAAACAAAACTTGCTACCTTTAAAAAAAAAAAAAGGAACGAAACTAACCTTATAGGAACGAAACACCTATATCATCATCACCCAGGTAGTGTGTATGAAATAACAGCTGACGGCATGGTGCTGCTTATACTATCTATACTAAACATTGACTTGTGCAGTATATATCTTCCACAAGAAGAAACTACTACAAATTACAAAAGAACAGCCGGATTTCACATCCCTTAGCAAACATAACACAACATGAAATAACCCCCAAATTATACATCAATTAGAAACCCTAACTAACAAAATCAAGGTGAAATGAAATGAAAGAAAGTGCGAGTGAGTAAATCGACTTACTACAGCTCTCCGGTGGTAGTGGCAGTGGCGGTGGACGGCGAATTTAAGTGGTGGTGGAGGCAGAGAGAGGGAACGAGGGAACTGAAGAAAAGATTCCGCTGGTGATGGTGGTAGAGACTAACATTGAAGATTTCGTTGGTGGCTCGAGACGGCGGTGATGGTCGAAGATGGTTCCGATCCGGTCGATAGTCGGTGGTGGGATGAAAGATAAAGAGAAGAGAGAGGGAGAGAAAAAAGAAGAAAAAGAATATATCATCGATCTTGATCTAGATCTGACGATCATATATTCTATTTTCTTTCTTTATTTTTTTTTCAATCTGGTCAATCCGTCTCTAATTTAGAGACGGATGTATTTATCCGTCTTTAAATACCAGCCAAATTGATATCCGTCACAAAAAAGACCGATCCATCGCTATTTAGAGACGGATGAGCTTCCGTCTCTATTCATCCGTCTCTATTTGGCTGTTTTATTGTAGTGATATCGTGGTTGATAATTGGCTAAAAGAAAACTCTGAATTTAACAAGCATGCCAATAAGACCATGCACATCGCTGTTTGCTAAAGGTTTTATGAAACGTTTGCTCCATCCATTCATTATTGCGTTAGATAAACTAACGCTTTAGTTGTGTGTTTTTTTTTTTTTAATTTTCTTTTCATTTTTTATTGTTTTATCCTTTTGTTATTTTTTTTTTAATTGGCTTATATTTTTATTTTCTTATCTTTTAATTTTCTTTTTCTTTTTATGTTTTTATTATTTATTTTTCATATAGTTCACTATTGATAAATTATATTGAAATATCAATTATAAAATTTAAATATTTAAAACTGATAGAAAATGACATTTAAATAACATGAAGTATGAATTTTTATGTTATTTTAGTGTTATGTTATTTAACGTAATTAATGACATTTAAATAATAAAGTATGATGTTTTAAAAGAAATAAAAAAGGAATAAAGTAATTTAAAAAGAAATGAAAAATAAAAAGAAAATTTAGGTAAGATAGAGTATTGGAGTTGGTGACCAAAATTATATAATAGAGTATGATGTTAGCGGAACCAGGATCGAGTTTGAGGGGGGGGGGGGGAGGGAGATGGTCTAATGTCTTAATGGTTCGAGAATTCTTTTCCTGTTTTCCAGTGCGCCTTGTTGCCCTTGCAGGTCATTTCCCTCCAAAGGTCATCATCTTTATGAATTCCGGATACTAAAACTCAAATTCACCAAAATCAACAACCTCATCGAATCCGATTCCGATGAACAAACCACCGTGAAGCAAATGTCTATCTCGCTCGCAAAGTTGTAAAAGTAATTCATTTTCCCTAACCTACCTTCGATTCAAAACAATTTTGAATTCACTTTTTTAGTTTTTTATTGGGTTTCTCTGTTTTTGTAGGTTGTGCTTCAACAATATGGAATATCTGGTGCTTGATCTTGAGGTAATGCCCTTTGCTTAATGCATTAATCGATGGTATATATATACATATATAGCATGTTTATTTATCTCTTAGTGGACAGGACGAAACACCATGCTTGATGTAATCACATTCTATCTGTTCTTACTTGCTGGAACTTTTCTGAGTTGCTAAGAAAATTATTGACATACAATCCTGATATTATTCAATTATCATACCATCTCATGTGGATGTGGTGATCATGCGGTTCACATCAAATGGTGCAGAACAAGGAACATGACCACATTGGATAATTGAACTTTGGGTGTTCTCTGTTAGTATCTGTTTTTTATTTGCTTTTCCTCCGTTTGAGGCTAAAAGCCAGAGAGACTCGTTTTACAGGTAACAACGTGTGCTTTTGCTATACCGAATAGCTTGACTAATCACATTATAGTGCCTAAGGTTGTTTTTTTTTCCATGCAGAATCATGAAGATTGACATATGCTTTGTTTGATTTTGACCCTAAAGTATCTGCGGAAGCTAAAGATCGCAATAGTCGTGTAATCTTGTGAACTTGACATGTAGTTTGGGTTTGCATTAAACAGGTACGGTAACAGACAGTTTTCTCATGCCTGATGTTTAGCCTTAAAATTTGTGCAGCTTATTGTGAAAGATTCATAAAAAGGCTTTCCCCTAACAGACAATAGAGCATCCATGAATAGAAAAATATGCAAGCATGGAAGGGATTGTTGTTCCTAGAAGTATGCCAGTTTCTTGCATCAAGTTAAGCTTGCATATAACATACTGAGCAAATATCCTTTGAAGTCAAGAGCTGATAAGATAAAATCATGTAGTACAATAATATGTATTACTTGAAAGATACGACTTACTCTGGTATCAGTACAATCTAAAAGCAAATGGCATTACTATGTGTGTAACACTGGCTAACTTAGCGCTAGAAATGGGTACAGAACAAGGAACATGACATGACCACACTGGATAACTGAACTTTTGGTGTTCTCTGTTAGTATCAGACTATCAGTTTTTATTTGGTGTTGCTTTTATTCAAGCTAAAAGCCAGAGCAGCGCGTTTTGCAGGTAAGAACGTGTGTTTAATTTGCTATACCAAATAGCTTGACTAATCACATTATTTATAGTGCCTAAGGGTCATATTGTTTTTGCCATGCATAAGCATGAAGATTTACCTATGCTTTGTTCGATTTTGACACTCAAGTATCTGTAGAAGGTAAAGATCCCACTGGTCGCGTAATATTGTGAGCTTGACATGTCGTTTGGGTTTGCATTAAACAACCGTACCAGACAGTTTTCTCATGCTTGAAGTTTAGCCTCTAATTTGTGCAGCTTACCGCGAAGGACTCATAAAAAGGCTTTCCCCTAATAGACGGTGATGGAGCATCCTTGAATAGGAAAAAATGTGCAGCATGGAAGGGATATGTTGTTCATAGAAGTATGCCGCTTTCTTGCATCCAGTTAAGCTTGCATAACATAGTGAGTGAATAACCTTTAAAGTCAAGAGCTGGTATGATAAAATTTGACTATTTTCACAAATCACAACCCAGCAACTAGTATTGTATGCAATATGAAGCTTAATGGGAATATTACGTTCTTGGTTCTTTATCTGAAGCTGCACGTACTTTGAATCTAATTAGTATTATCTCTGTCTTTGTAGAGTCGGTGTAATATATATATATGTTCATATAATTCTTTGTTTTGATGTAAATTTAGGTTTCAATCATTTTTGTATGCGGTATGCCTGACCCTGCCTAGTATCATGAGTACTGTCACCTTAATCTTTCACTTTGGAACCATTTGTTTCATTCAGGTTAACTTACTTGTACACTAATGATATACGAATTTATCATAGCTTTGCACAAAGAGATCTTAATTAACTAATAGGCCATGAAACCAACTTAAGAGTTAATTAAGACTGACGTGTAAATGACCCACCAATTCCATAAGCTATAATCAGATTCTCTGTACATGCATGGTGTCTTTCTCCTGGTTAATAAAGACTTGCATCTAATCAGAAGCACATGCCCGCGTAATGCGGAGTTTACCTGCCCTCCACTCTTACTCATCTGGTTGTAGAGGAAAGATATGATTTTTTTGCTCACAAGCTGCTAGCAACCAATTTTCCCATATTTTCTGTTCCCAGCTAATTGAAGCACAGGTACTTCAAGGAATCCAATCTATCTGTATCATACTGTAACGGATACATCTCCAGTGCATATACGTGTAAAGCACACGTAGAAATATTTTCCAACGGGTTAATTAATTTGTTGAGCACTTAGATTTTCATATGACTTCAGTCTTCGTTCATAGATAATAATAATAAGAAGAAGAAGAAGAATAAGCTCTTTATTTAACTTTATTGATAAAAACATGTTTTCATTGTTATTAAAGTATGTTTTTACCATATATACTAAAAACTCTGAAGAAGTAAACATATTGGTATCTTCATATTGTACCGTTGTATCCGTGATTCTTAAATTGTGGTGAGAATATGACAATTCTGGTGCTACCATGTGATTTTGATATCGTTGTTCCAGGACTTGAAACCAATTGCTATCTGAAGGAATAAAACATCTTTGCGTGATGTGGTGTCCTGAGGTGGACATGGAGGCCTGAGGAATGGACCCTATTGTACTTGGGTTGAGGTGCCAACTTCTCTTTTTTCTTCCTTTTTTTGTTCTTCGTTTCTAGGCCAGCCAAAACTATATGAGTGCGTACGTAAATATACTTTGCTTGCATAAACCTCACTGCAAATGTAAATGTTGATCACTGGCGGTGTTCCTTTATAGTTACAGCTTAATTACTTTTTTTTTTTTTACCGACAAAGCGAGGATCAATAATGGTTTTCCATTTACTCCGTGGTGACTCAAACCTCATGTTGCCTCCTTCAATAAGACTAATCCCAGTTTATCAAAGAATCCTTATGGTTTGGTTCCTCGTTTGCTTGAATCACTTGTTTTATCTGAAATGTTGCTGATAATTGGGAGGTGAAGATAATTGAAGCTCTATTAACTGGCTGCTATAAGTTTTACAGAGCATGTGCAGGCATATATTTCATGTATATAGTAGAAGGGATTAAGGAAGTTCATCGTAAAATTCGAATTCATGATCATTAGAGAATGAAAACCATAATTATGCGACAACACCTAACTGAAAATATTTTGCTTCACAAATAGTATTTCAAGGTTCCGCGATTCATGTATGAGCTCCCAAAACTGATTTGGTTGTTTGAGAATCCACTGACTATCTATCGTTCGGGTTAACATTCAATTAAATATAAGTAGTTAGAGTTATACTTTGTTATTTTCTTCTGAAAAAATAATATATTCAATTCAATCCTTAACTAACTCAAAAGTTCATTCTAGTTCTTTTTCCTTCTTAATTTGTGTTTATCCTTCTTTGTCAATGTGCACAAAACGCTAGTGGCTTGTAATAAGATGATTAAATGGATTTTGAGAAGTAGTAATACTTGTGGCCTTTGTGGTTGAAGCTGACCCTAAATATTCAATCAATGAGCATGATCTATCTCCTTTCAAAGTGTAGCAAGCAGATCAATCATATCAATTATCTGGAAACAAAATTGTTGACACTGAAACCGCCAATAATGGTAATAGTAGTACTCTAGATAAGCCATGATGAGTTGCCATGATTTGGACAATTTATTATTGCTATTACTATTATATACTCATGGTGTATCATACTATGTGACTTTGTAATTAGGTTGCTATAACAAATCTTGTTGATGACGATAATAAATAAACTTATAATAATAATGATAGTAATATGTCCTAACAAAAATCCTGGCTGATCTAAGCCATGGGTTACATAGTACTAATTACATGCATAGTGACTCGTTGGTTCCATGTACTAATAAACTAAGTTCGAGTTAGTCAGTTATTCATTAAAATCATCATATCAGTTACTGTCTAAATCAACATTACTAAACTATATTATACAGTACCATAATATAATACTAACAAAGTTAAGCCCCTGGGTTACGTGCATAGTGAGGCAAACTGTCAATAGTCACTACCAAGCGGCGAGATTCATAACTTATCTCCTATCCCATCAAATTTACGATAAGTATGGAGATTCGTAACGTTAAAACTTAAAACCGTAAATCTTTTAAGAGTTACTACATATCTGCCGGGGTAGATAGGTAGTAACTCTTAAAAGATTTGTGGGTAGATAGGTAGTAACTCTTAAAAGATTTACGAGAAGTACGGAGATTCAGAAATTGATGGTGGTGATGATGCTGATGAGAAAATGGTGGTGGTTTTGGTCTAGATCTCCTTGAGTGACCAACGAGCTTTGATTCTTTCAGATGGTCTTTTTTATTATTTATATGGTTTTGGTTGTGACAAGTGATAACCGGTGTTTAAGATGGTGAAGTCGTCTTTGTAATCATCCCGAACATTACTTATACTCGTTCTTTTAATTAATAAAAATATTTTTAGCCGCTTAAAAAAATTTTAAAAAAAATTAATGGAATGTTGATGTTTCAATGTTTCATGGACTCATAGTTAAATTTTAAAATGGAGATTAATAGTTGTCTATGGCTAAAGTAATCATAAAAAGATTAGGTTGGGCTGTAATATTGTACTGTCAAACAGAATCTGACTTGCAAACAAAGACAGAGTCTGCAGAATAAAACTCTCCTTTTCATTTTACCTTTTAGGGTGAGTATAGTGTAGTAAGTAAACTGGTTTACCAAATAAAGAACACCATTCTATTCGCGAGTCCGTAAATTAAAGATTCGCAAGGGATATCAGTTTTCAATTTATCAACCAGTAGATTATAATTAATGATAATAGTGCATGAAGATTCCAAGGTAACATGTGAATATATACGCTAATAATTTGATTCCATCCATTAAAAACACTCCTAAATGGCTAAATGCCTAAATGGACCATGGTTTTTCATGAGACACCTTTTTTTCTGACTTACAAAATTCCAGCTTTGAATGTGTATGGCGAAAACACATTACATGATCGTGTAAATTGTGATGTTGTATACACGGCATCTTGCTCTATTTTATGACTATTCATATTACTAAGGACACATTGCACCCGGGTCAAAGTGCTGGAGTACTAATGAGAGGTTGGGGGTTCGAACTCCAATGGAGTGATAAGGTTAGTATAGGTATTGTAGGAGTAGGAGTAGAGTAGTTAAATTTGGTAGTTTTCAAAAAAAAAAAAAAAAAATTTGCATCCAGATCCCTTTTAGTTTTACTTATTGCATTTTTATCCTACTTAGTTTTTTTTTTCATCGAGCCCCCTGTTAGAACAATCTAATTACTAAACTCACGATCTTGGCTTTTCACGAATTAAAAGCTGAAAATGACAAATTTGCCCCACCCAAATATCTGATTTTGTAGAGAACCAAACACCTTCAATTCCATTTGTTACACATTTGCATCTAAACTTTTCTTTCTTACAAAATTATCTATAAACTTAAAAACGAACTCACATAACTTATCTAAATTCAAAATGAACTTAAAATTATTACAAAACAAGTCCCTTCAAAATTCACATTTAAACATAAGTCCATATAGTTTTTTTTAAAATAAAAAATAAAAAATAAAAAATAAGGAGCTCCGATTGGAGCTGGAATTCCCGATTGGGGGTGGACAGAGCATTTACGTAAACTCCCGATCGGAGCTGTTAAAACAACTCTTTAACGGCTCTGACTAGTGTTGTTAGCTCTGAGGAGCCTGCTGGAAACATCCGGTACAGAAAAAATTTCGGTACAGTATTTTGTGGAGAAGAAGGAGACAAAAATAATAATAAACGAAAATGATAAACGAAAAAAAAAAAAGAAAGAGAAAGAAAAAAAAAAGGAAAATAAAATTAGATATAATTAAGGTCATGTTTGGATGAAACGTAATGAATAGTAAATTATAATTCGGATAACCTTTTTTGAAAAAAAAAAAAAAGGGTTAAACGTAATTATTCAACTATGAAGGATAAAAACAGAAAGTTGGTCAGTAACAACAGGGGAAGACAATTTAATTTCCCTACTATTACGAATTGCTGCGTTATTGTATCAATTATTATAACGTAAAATGTATTAGCCATGACCTCTAAAGTTTTTTAAATCAATTACTTCTAGAAAATAAAAACTTACGGAAATAAAATACCCAGTATCTTTTTTTAGACGTTTGATAAGGTGTGGAGTTGGATCATGCCAATGGCCAATTGAAGTTTGAAGCTCAAAGACTTTGTATGACCTCTAGAATACTGAAAGCCCAGTTTAACCAATTGAGTTCGACCTTATTGGATATTCATATAATTTTAAAAAATAAACAAATATTTCATGCCATATTTATGGCTTACAATTAGTGTTGTTTAGCGAACCGATATTCGGCTCGTTTACAGCAAAAAACCAGTCTCGAACTATACTAGTTAGGCTCGAGCTCGGCTCTTTTGGATCAAACGAGTTCGAGCCTTACCGAGTTAGAGCCGAGCCCATATAAAAAAATGACCATTTGAAATAAGATATCAAAATTCAAAATTACTCATTAACAATCAATATTTTAAATCATAAAGCCATCAACGACTAACAAAATGCGAACATAATCATTCAAATCTTATGCTAAAATTCCCGAAAATTGTATAGATTTTAAATCTCACGAGTCTTAACGAGTATGTTCGAGCCGAGCCAAGTTCGACTCGTTAGTAGAAAGAGTTTTATATTAGGCTCGAACTCGTCTCGAATACCTTAGGGTTATCGAGCGAGCCGACCTGATCTAAGCCCTTATCGTTAAGGTTCGGTTCACATAACATCACTACCTTTTTCTTTTTTTTTCTTTTTTCCTTTCTTTTTTTCTCCTTTTTAAAATTAGTTCTCCGAGGTGAAGTTTATCATAACATCACTACTTATACAATCATATTTCATATCAAAGTTGATAAAATAGAATCCCCCAATCACACGAAGTAAAATCACAAAATCAAATCAGCAACTAGCAATATATATACTACGACATTATAGTATGCTATTGAGATAGCTTTCCTTTTCATCATCAAACACAGTATCAAACCCAGCAAATCACAGCTCTAAGTTGCCTTCAAAAGCAGAAAAAACCAGTTGGCAAATCTTTGCCCCCATTCATTTTTTCACTGTCAAACTTTACATTACTCACTCTCACCCATATAAACAAACAAGACCTATTCCATTCTCTTCTCCCTTGCGGACCCCATCTCTCCATGTGCTTGTGTTCCATTTTCTATTATCCTCAATTTCATTTTTTTCCCTACACTCCTCTCCTCCTTGCTTCCATCAAACTTCAAATTCCAATGCTCTTCTCAAACCACCTCCTCAAATTCTGAAAACCCTCCAATCCTCTCCGCTCTTGGCCCTTCAACAGTTAAACATATCAAGAATAAAAAACCCACAAAAAAGATCTCATCTTTTTCCTCTATTGCTCAATGAAGCTCCGTCTAGGACACTACTTCCTCCCCCTGTTGCTGTTCTTGGCATTTCTTGGTGGTACATATGCTCAAGATGACTCCACAGCAATGATTGCTCTCAGAACCAGCCTCAACCCGCCTCCATCTCTCGGATGGTCCGACCCGGATCCGTGCAAGTGGAATCACGTTGGTTGCTCCGGTGGCCGGGTCACCAGGATCCAAATCGGTGGGCAGAATATTAAAGGTACACTTCCCAAAGAACTCTCTTCTCTAACTCAGCTTCAAAGGCTAGAGCTCCAAGGGAACAATCTTTCAGGTCCTTTACCGTCCCTTAAGGGCTTGAGTGCTTTACAAGTGTTGTTGCTTGATAATAACCAGTTTGATTTCATTCCTGATGATTTCTTCTATGGCATGAGTTCATTAGTCTCTGTTGATATTAGTTATAACTCCTTTGCGGCTTGGGAACTGCCCCTAAGCCTCTCAAATGCTTCAACATTACAGAACTTCTCTGCTAATTCAGCCAATGTTAGTGGGAACATTCCGGGTTTTTTCAACCCGGATGCGTTCCCTGGGCTAATAAACTTGAAGTTGGCTTTTAATAGTTTGGTAGGAGGGTTACCTGCTGGTTTTTCGGGGTCACAGATTGAGACTCTGTGGTTGAATGGGCAGAAACTTACTGGAGGGATTGGTGTTATTGGGAATATGACATCTTTGAAGGAGGTTTGGTTGCATTCTAATGGGTTTTCGGGGCCGTTGCCTGAGTTTTCGGGGTTGGTGGATTTGGAGGTTTTGAATCTGAGGGATAATGCTTTTACTGGTCCTGTACCGGGGTCGTTGTTGGGGCTGGAATCGCTGAAGGTCGTTAATCTGACGAATAACTTGTTTCAAGGACCGGTGCCTGTGTTTAAGGGCGCTGTTTCGAATGATGCAACTGTGGGGATCAATAGTTTTTGCTTGTCAAAGCCTGGTGATTGTGATCCTAGAGTGAACGTTTTGCTCTCCGTTGCGAAAGCTATGTATTACCCTCAGAAGTTTGCGGAGAATTGGAAGGGAAACGATCCGTGTGCTGATTGGTTTGGGATCACTTGCAACAATGGTAATATTACAATTGTTAACTTTGAGAAGATGGGGCTTTCGGGTACTATTTCTCCGGAGTTTGCTTCTCTTAAATCACTACAGAGATTGGTTCTTGCGGATAACAGTCTCAATGGCACTATACCTGAGGAGCTGACGACTATTCCTGGGCTTATTGAAGTTGACGTGTCAAATAACCATCTTTCCGGTAAAGTCCCTCCGTTCAGAGATAACTTGATTGTTAAAACTGGTGGAAATCCTGATATGGGAAAAGATATTGTTACACCTAGCTCTCCCGGTACACCAGATACTGCCCATGGTGATATTAGTTTGCAAAAGAAGAAATCCCGAAACTTGCTTGCAGTGATTTTGTTATCTGTGTTTGGTGGGGTGTTGGTTCTTTGTCTCATTTGTTTGGGTGGTTTCTGCTTGTACAAGAGGCAGAAGCGCTTTAGCAGAGTTCAAAGTCCGCACGCTATAGTAATTCATCCACGGCATTCAGGATCAGATAATGATAGTTTGAAGATAACAGTTGCTGGTTCAAGTGTCAGCGTTGGTGCTATAAGCGAGGCTCATACAGTTTCTGCGTCGGAAACAAATGATATCCAAATGGTGGAAGCAGGAAATATGGTGATTTCAATTCAAGTACTTAGGAATGTCACCGACAATTTTAGTTCGGATAACATACTGGGGCAAGGAGGTTTTGGGACGGTGTACAAAGGACAACTGCACGATGGGACACAGATTGCTGTGAAAAGAATGGAATGTGGAATGATGGCTGGAAAAGGGTCGGCAGAGTTTAAATCTGAGATTGCGGTTTTGACCAAAGTGCGGCACAGACATCTCGTTTCTCTTCTTGGATATTGCCTGGATGGAAATGAGAAACTTCTAGTTTACGAGTACATGCCACAAGGGACACTTAGTAGACATTTGTTCGGCTGGGCAGAGGAAGGGTTGCAACCACTGGAGTGGTCTAGACGATTGGCTGTTGCCCTAGATGTGGCTCGTGGAGTGGAATACTTGCATACGCTAGCCCACCAGAGCTTCATACACAGAGATCTCAAGCCATCTAACATTTTACTTGGTGATGATATGAGGGCAAAAGTTTCTGATTTCGGTCTTGTGAGGCTTGCTCCTGAAGGGAAAGGCTCCATCGAAACAAGAATAGCAGGAACTTTCGGATACCTGGCTCCAGAATATGCAGGTAAACTATCTCAAAACACACGATTTCCTCTTCTTTTGTATTTCTGTCTAAATACATCTAGAGCATCACATGAAATTGTTATGTTTTATCTGCGTAAACTTCTTTATTACTGCAATGAATATAGCCTATGTGTAAGCTAAATGAACAATCAGTTGGTTGTACTTCATCTGCATATTCATCTGATCTCTTTCATGTTTCCATGTATCTTACAGTTACAGGAAGAGTGACTACAAAAGTTGATGTCTACAGTTTCGGGGTAATCTTGATGGAACTGATAACGGGACGAAAGGCACTCGACGAGTCCCAACCCGAAGAAAGCATGCACCTCGTCACATGGTTCCGAAGAATGCACATCAACAAGGACGCATTCCGCAAGGCCATTGACCCCACAATCGACCTTAGTGAGGAAACCCTTGCCAACATCAGTACCGTGGCTGAGCTAGCAGGTCACTGCTGCGCAAGAGAACCATACCAAAGACCTGAGATGGCCCATGCAGTCAACGTCCTCTCATCACTCGCAGAAATGTGGAAACCATCGAATGAAAGTGGGGAGGACGTGTACGGGATCGATTTGGACATGTCGTTACCACAAGCGCTTAAGAAATGGCAGGCATTCGAAGGCAGAAGCCAAATAGACGACTCATCATCTTCGTCTTATCTTCCGAGCCATGACAACACACATACCAGTATACCCACTAGGCCGTATGGATTCGCAGAGTCTTTCAGATCATCAGATGGCAGATGAGAGATGATGACAAGGTTTTCTGGTTTCACTCTAATTTAAGTTACTTTACCACCCTGTTAATGGAAATGTTGAAGCAAGGCGTTGTTAGAGAATTGGTTTATTTTCTTGTCTTTTAGATTAGAGTTGGGTTTGCAAAGGTTTGTTAAGTTTTAAGTTTGTTTGATTTAGCTGACTACTACTACTAAGTTGTGTCATTGATCTGTTACTTATTTTGAAGCTAAAAAGAAGAATCCATTTTTTTTTCTAATAATGAATCGCTCCGCGGGGTTTAAACCCGCGACCAATTCTCCACCTTTTTAAATAAGGGCAAGTCCATTTACTTTTTTACCTTATACTTCCTCCGTTTCATTACAAGGTTCCTAAGGGGACTATTGATCGCGACATTTGACCACGTATAACTACTAAATTACATTAAAGAAAAATATAATAAAATTATATTATGAAATTAAATAGAGTATATTTTCATAATCAATTTTTAATTTATATTGATATAGTTTAATTTAAAATCTATACGTGGTCAAAGGTCGCGATGAATAGTACCATTAGGAACTTTGTAATGAAACGGAGTAAGTATTAGATATTGTCAGCTTATAAACAAAGCATGGCATTGTTTCTTGGTACCACAAGATATGTGGTGCTTAGAATGTCAATTTTGTGCTCCTATATATCCACAAGATATGTGGTGCTTAGAATGTCAATTCTGGTCCAAAGGCAGCATATTTCAGTCTCAAAACCAAACTTGATTTCGGACATTTTATTATTGATTGAGAGAGCAATCATATATGTCAACTCTGTTAATACACATCTTTAGCCCTTGTACATTCAATCATGAAAGATGGATTTTGTTCCTGGAGTTTGGACTTTGGATGCGGGTAACGTGTACATTAAAACTTGTGTGTGCGCTTTATCTCCCCAAGGCCCAAGCTACAAACTTGGTATGGTTTACCTTACTTGGTTTGTATTTTAAATTGGTTGCGATTTCTCATTTTAAACTATTACTAGTGCAAATTTGGTACGTCTTGACTCTATATAAGAGTAATAAAATTGAGAAATTGAACTTTTAAACGCCAATTGATAACAAAAAATACAAAACTTAAAACGATAGCTGACAAATGCAAACGTGTGAAAATTCAAAACTTTTCGTTTTGGGGACAAAATCGCACACATGTTAAAATCTTTTTTACTTTTTTATCTTTAACCTTTTTCCCTACCTCACGCAATTGAAGTTATAAAAGAGGAAAGAAGCACCAAATTAAGTTGGTTTGGAATGCATAAATTGGGAATGGATAGGCAAAAAGTTCATACATACTACTACTAGTGCATTAGCAAGTTTAGATGATAAATATTGGTAATGAAAAGGACTAGACATGCATGCATAATGCATCTCTCCCTGTCAACAAAGAACATAAATATATATAGGGATATACCACATATATACAAGTAGTCAAATTGGAAGCAACAAGATACAAAAAATGTCATCTTCACATATGCATGGTGGATATATAATGAAACAAGATTAAATAATGGGATGAATTATTATTATTATTGTCGAATCGTGAATTAATATATTGAGTGCCAAGTGACATGTGCATATTCATGTTCTTTGCTTCTACTTACTCATCTGTCAAATAACGTGTTCTTCTTCCATCTCATCAATTTTTTGCTCTCCTTTCCCTCTCCAACCCCCGTACGTATATAATTAAGTTAGTAGTATAACAATATTACTTGTTTGAAAAATTGTATCATTTCTCATTTGCGTCTGTATTTTGGTCAATTTATTTCTATGTTTGTTCATTGTTTGAGTATATATATGTTCTGCCATGCAACTAGCTGCTTAATAGTAATAAATAGCTTCGCCAGTTGATGCCAGTCTTTTCGGCGCTCAACTTGATTTTGTGTGATGATGAGTTGATAGATCGTGTTTCAGAAATATTGTTAATTGTTTTTCATGTTTTAATAACATTAGAAACTCAATATTAATTCTTACTCTTCTAAGTAAATTTTTTGTGGTTCTCTTTGTGGAGGTGTGATTTGACCTTGGGTTTTCTCTTGGCTTTTTTCGGTTTCACGGATTTTCGGTACTTTGGTTCCTTGGTGAAGAGCTTTTCCTAGTACGTACGTAGTTTTGGGTTTTAAACGTTGGTGATCGTAGTCTCTTTCTTTTCGGTGGTTTTTGAGTAAGCTCGGCGTTTTGGTGGAGAGAGCTCCCCGATTTCTTTTTGTCGTGTTGGAGCTTTGATTTAGTTGGTAGTCGTGTTGCTTACTTGCAACACCGTTTGGTTTAATTGTCAGACTCATCTTTTTGTGGTGTTGTATCACCCTTTTCGGTTTAGGTGGTTTAGAGTTTTATGTTTGTAATGTTACCCGAACATTTCTTAAGCTCCCTTTTTATTTAATGAATTTTTAGCCGCTTCAAGGAAAAAGAAAAAAAAAAAACCTCTTCTAAGTAAATTATGTGAAACTAGCTATATAGGAGTATACATAAGTGTGAAATACTCTAATTCACTATGACATTATTATAAATTCGTCTCATGTGGGGTCTAAACACGTGATCAAGAGAAATATACTCTTCCTTTTAATGTACCGGGTCAAAGCGTAAATATTGTTGATTTTTGCTATTGAAATTGAACCTCGGCAGGCTTTCACCACTTTTTAATTAATATTTGGGTAAAATGCACCAAAACCCCTTATGTTCTTTAAAATGTGCATAAGTTACCTCTGTGTTTTATAAATTGCATACAATCCCCTCGTGTTTTATAAAATGTTGCACAAAATCACCAAACCGTTAGATTTGACTAACACCGTTAACTTTTTCATTAACTTTTAAATGATTATCCCTTTTTATTTAATATAAAAATCAAATTATCCCTTTTACTATATTTATGTATTTTTGAATGAATTATCATTAATACTCTAAAATGATTATACAACATGTTTACTTTGATCATTCTTGTCTCCAAAATTTATATCTATTCTTACTCTACAATATACTCCCTCCCTTTTATTTTATAAGATGATTTAGGTTTTTTTTACTTGGTTATAAATATAAGATGTTTTAGGTTTTAAATTAATTTAATATTAAATTTCCAAGATAATAATTATGACGGTCCTAAATTAGAGGGTAAAATGATGTTCCATAATGAGTCTATCAGTAATTGCCCCATTGTACATCTATTACTTAACCACCTTATAACTCCAAATATCCTAAACCACCTTATGTCTCCGTCGAGGTAAATCCTAACCCAAAGCTTAACAATTTTTTCACCCTTATCTTTCAAAAAACAACTGTTACTATTCTTCTTTTTTTTTTCTTAACTTTTAACAAAGAACAAATCAGTTTAGAGCCAAACAGTCCGTCTCTTCTAGGTTTTGCGAGTTTTCTCTTTCTTCCACAGAATTTCGTTCTTTCGCACCAATTAACCGACGGAGGTAATTCCCTCACACAAATTAACACATCTCATATTGTCTGAAATCTCAACATAGTGCTTGAAATTTGCTCAACAATAAAATAAGATTGCTCAAGATATATCAAGCGATCTAATTGATTGAGTTCGAGCTCCAGCCAAGTTTTAATATAATTTTCTTCAAACAGCTCATAAGTAACTTGAGTGGTAAACAGCCGCAATAACAAGTCTTAGATTAGATTGTAAATATGATTATGGTAAAACTGTGAATTCTAGAACATATATCATATATGAACACGGGGAGATCGAAAGGGAGCAACCATTCTAGATGTATAATCACTTATATTATATTGAGTATTGACGAATTGTTTTTCCCATATGGAAAAGAAAGCAAAGAAAATAATGGAGATATCATTACGGCTTTCATACATAAGGACCATATAATAGCTAGCTGTAACACTGCACTGTCTACGCATTAATCACATGCAAAAGAAAAAGAGAAAGAAGGGGGAAAAGTACTGTTTAACACCATGAAAACATCATGCAGAGATGTAATATAGTAATTACATTCGCCTTGCCCTGTAGTACACAACACGGATTCTGTAACTAATGTAAAGGTATGGTTCGGTTAAATTGAGATTTCTTTAGTTATTTTTTATTTTATTAAAATGGAGTGAACAGAGTCCAACTACTAAATATATCAACCAAATAAAAAAAATGAAAAGGTATCAAAACATCAATTTTTATAAATGTACATTTCGAATAAATATCTAAAAAAGTTTGGTGGTGATGTTCGGTTCCGTCCCGCCCGCCGTAAACATATAACTAAAAATGAAAAAAAAGGACAACTGTTTGTTAACTAGCTCCACCATTTTTGTTTATAATTAATTACAGTCTCATCATCATCACCTAATGAGCAAATTAATATGAAGTCTTTTTCCATCCAACACCTGAATTAAAGAACACGCATTTTGAATCTTATTCATCTCACAAATTTTCAAAATCATTTACCAAAAAATATACTATATTCAAGTCCTTCGTTGTAAGACCGCAATCTACTACTACTATATATATAATTAATTATTAATTAATTAAAAGCCACCATTTGATTTTTTGTTTTTTCTTAATTTCAATTTTATATTGTTCATAAATCAAACTGACAAGTTACAAATATCAACCTTACAAGTATTACAAAACTAAAATACACTAAAATATTTACGCAGTCGATAAAAATATGCTAGATATATGAACGCATTCTACAATAATCAAACTCATAAACTCTAGAATTATGACACCTCAGTCTAACTAATTATTACTCGTCCTTTGAACCTAGCCAATTTAACCTCTAAAAAAACCTATGATACCTTCGTCTAACTGATTGGACCAGGCATCATTGCCCATTTGATTTTCTTCTCCACCGAGTTAATATAAGAAACAGAAGAAAAATAGTGTAGTGATAATACAAGGATAATCAGTCTGTATATACGTGTCCCAATCCTAGACCTTTCAAGAGACTAATCCAATGGTCGGAAATATCCGAAGCGCGTCTAATAATTTGCTCATTAAACCAAATTTACCCTTTCACTCTGTTTCTTAACAAAAGAAGCCACCGACTACCGGCGCTGACCTCTGACCCGGTCAATAAGTCAAACCCATGCCGACCATTAACCAGTTAACAAAACCATAAAACTCGTTTTGGTGATTAATTAAGAAATTAACCAACAATTAACAAATGGCCTCCAAATCTTGAACTACCAGTTGCACTTTCAAATATTCAACGGTCAAACAAATTTCATTCAAGTCCTACACAACTCGTAACCAATATTTTGAATCATTCCTTATTCAAATTCCACTTTTTCCCTAATTCCCACTTTTGACCCTTAGCCATATATTTTTCCCATATATACCAAAATACTCCACTCTTAAGTTTCAAACATTCAACCATCATTCACTCATACAAACAAGAACAAGAGAACTCATCATCACATATTTTTCTCTTTCAAGTTTTACAATTTACAAACAACAATCTTTGATAGCAATGAACTTCGTTTGGAGAAGGAGGAGAGGTGGCAGAGGTAAGGTTGAGACCTTGAAGCAGCTCGGTTTCGACACGGAGCTTGCGATTCCGTCTCCGTTTCGGTGTCCGATATCGCTCGATTTGATGAAGGATCCGGTCACGTTGGCCACTGGGATCACGTATGACCGGGACTGCATTGAGAAGTGGATTGATAGCGGGAACATAACGTGCCCCGTCACAAATCAAGTGTTGCGGAATTTCGACATTATACCTAACCATTCCATAAGAAGGATGATCCAGGATTGGTGTGTACAGAACAGGTCGTTTGGAGTCGAGAGGATTCCGACTCCTAGAATTCCAATCACCCCGTATGAGGTAACCGACATGTGTTCGAGAATGGTGGCTGCCAATCGTAATAGAGACGTGAAAAAGTGCCTTGAGTTGCTAGCAAAAATCAAGAATTTGGCGAAGGAACATGAACGAAACAAGCGTTGCATTGTCGACAATGGGATTGGATCGGCCTTGGCTGAGTCGTTTGAGATCTTTGCTTGTTCTTCGGTTGATGAACACGTTGCTTTGCTCAAGGAAATCTTGTCTGCATTGACATGGGCCTTCCCTGTTGATCACGAAGGTGTTTCCAAGCTGAAATCCGCGGTTTCTCTACGTTGCATGGTTTGGTTCTTAACTGGTGAAGACCTTACCTCAAGGCAAAATGCAGTTTCCTTGTTGAAGGATCTCATCTCTGCAGATAAAGATTCTCTGAAAGGCCTAATGGAAATCAAAGGCATTGAGGAAACACTTTTCCAGATTGTGAAAGTCCAAATCTGTCCTCGAGCTACCAAGGCATGCCTGGTTGTTATTTACCAGATGATGTTAGTTGAAGAGAAGAGTGAATCAATCGCATCGAAATTCATCCAAATGGGGCTAATCACTCAGATTCTTGAACTTCTTGTTGATGGTGATAAAAGCACATGTGAGAAGGCTCTAGCTGTCATGGACAGAATTTGCAATGTTAAACTAGGAAAGGAGGAGGCGCGTAGAAATGCATTGGCTGTCCCACTACTCGTAAAGAAGATCCTGCGCGTGTCAGACACCGCAACAGGATACTCAATCTCCACTCTTTGGAGCCTTTGCTTGGAAGAAAGGGATGAAAGTGCTTTGCTTGAGGCTGTTCAACTTGGGGCTTTCCAGAAGCTTCTGGTTGTGTTGCAAGTTGGGTGCTGTGAAAGAAGCAAGGAGAAGGTGACTGAGTTGTTGAAGTTGATGAATCTGTATAGAGACAAGCTGGATTGCTTTGATTCATCTATGGGATTCAAGTATGTAAAAAGATCAAACTGATTTTGTTAGGACATTTTTGTATTATACCCTTAGAGATGTAAAAAGAATACACACACAATTTCTAGCTCTTCAGCAATTTTGATACAACAGTAATCAAACAATTCTTTCATGTTTCTGATCTTTTTTTTGTTTTTTTTTTTTTTTTTTGCCTGTTGAAATCTGTAATCAGTTAAGGTAAACTGTAGTACAAAAGAAGTGTTACTCTTACTCATCAATCATCAATTCATCACCATCTGTGATATAGAATTGCACCTAAGGAGAGATTACAACAGATGCAGAAACTAGTATCTAAAATTAATCAGCAGCAGATGCACAAACATATATTCTCCTAGGACTTCTAACTTTACCAATAGAGAGATGTAAAGAGAACACACACAGAAACAATTTCTAGCACTTCAGCAATTTTGATATTAACATCAATCAGTTAAAAGCAATTGTACTAGTACAAAACAAGTATTACTCTTACTATTCATCAATCATCAATGTGTTTAAAACTACATCCAGTGCATAATCTGTGATACGGAATGACAGCTCTTTGGACCTAACTCAGAGATTTACTTACAACAGATACAGAAACTATCTAAAATCAGCAGCAGTTATATGCCCAAAAACACATGTACCTAGAACTCCTTAAGGTATTCTCACTTTGCCCTATTAGTAAGATGCTGCTCTTGATACCAGGAAAACAAGAATCAACCAAATTGTAGTATCAGCCCCGCATCCAGCTCCGGGGTATAAGGACTCATTAAAGAATCTATTTCAAGATCAGAAACATTAAACGTGGCCTTGGATGGTGCAAGTGAACCGCAACAAAAGCTACATATGAACAACCTAGGCATAGAATCTTCATCATTTATTCCACTGCACTTTGTGTCATACCATACTTCACATATATCGCACGACACCATTCTCTCCCCATCATCATCTAGGGCACCACACATGCACCGCACCGTCCAGTTATTTGGTCCACCTTCATGCCTCAAGTCCGTTTCAGTATCCAGGCCGCATCCCCTCACAAGAACCTCCATACCCGACTCTGCAACTCCAAAAAGAACTTCGTCATCCCGCACACCTTCTAGTTTCTGAATTTCTGACACACAAAAGTTTTCTGTGACATAATATGTATCCCTCATTGCACTCTGTGCAGCCAGTTTGAGATCACCAACAGTAGCATGTGGAGGAACCACTACATATTCTCTTGGCAAGAAGTTACTAGGGCTCTTCTCATCTAAGTCGAATGACATCGTTGCTAGCTTGCAAATGAACCTCATATAGTAATCATCCGTGTCTTTAAACGGCCACTCCTTTACGAAAAGCTTACTGTGCAGAACCGTCTCAATTGCTAACTTCACCGTGTCATTTCTGGGATAGTCTAGGAGAATACTGTTGTACAAGTAAGCTATGTCGTTCCAAACGCTTCTGCCTGGATTGATATGATAAACACCTCCAACAGTCTTTCTTGAAATTGCTTGAGCAGCTCCTTTGGAATCATGTATGGTGTACTCTAAGATCTTCGTTGTTCGATTCACAGCACGACGAACAACATGATTCCCGATAATAACATTGTTCATCGACTTGAGTACGTGATCTATCAAGCCAGTGTCACCAATGTGGAGACGTGCTGCATCACGAGTCTCCTGTCTCGTCATTCCACAATTATGCACGCCGTTTTCTGCTCTCTTTACTTTCAACGCATCGATTATTACTTCCGCGACTTGGTGCAACCTCCTAACAGGCCATCTACTTTCCATATTAGCAGCAACGTTGGAAAATTTTCGACACTTTGTTGATTTCTCCTTTCTAGAGTAGTTTCTTGGAGATCTTGATGGGCAGCTTACGTTGGAGATGTCGTTAAACGGGGTAAATTGAGTTGATATTCGTCCAGGTGGTGATTTGGACTTGATAGCAAGCATGAAACTAAAGAGATCGCGAACTGTGACTAAATCGGTCTTGCTCAACTGTCTATAGTGGTCTATTATTTGCTTGACCATTTGCACGCAACTGCCTACTAGACAGAGATTATTTATCTCCAGGAAGCAGAGGATATCAATGGCCCTTTTGTAATCATGTTCTTTCACTCCAAAGCTCCCTAGGCAGAATCGATAGCCCCAAGTACCAAACCAGGAGTGCCCGTAAGCTATCCCGTATAGCAATCTCAATTCTACAGTGTGTTTGGTGGACAAATCTTCCACTGAGATTTGGCTGCAAAAGAGAATCAAATGAGAAAAATGTAAATTGTTGATACTGCAAACGCGTTACAAATGAATCTAATGCAGACTTGAAAGGAAAAAACTAAGTGAATCTGTGAAAATCGCAGCAATCCACTTACATCACTAACTGACTACTCAAGTCATCAAGAGAAGATTCACAAGAATATCATGCAAGTTTCTTAAGAAAATCTTAAAAAAAGAACGCTTATAGCTACAAGGATCCACTCCAATAACAACACACTACTAAAGTCATGTTATGAATATTTGAATCACATAAGAAACTCACAGGAATCCGGTTCCAGTACTATTACAATACTGAAGTTGCCATTGAGCAATAACAAAGAACTTCATGAGTTTCTCACGACATTCACAAAAATCAAATTAAGTTACAAACACTATACACAAGTCGTCTCATGAATAGACGAATCAGATAAAGAAATTCGCAATAATCTACTTCCAGTACTATTCCATCCATAGTCACATTCATCCAATAAACCATTCTAAGTACAACTACTAAACATGAACACATACAAGCAAATCAATGAATCAAAAATCCGCAAGAATCTGCTTCCAATACTAAGCCATAGTCACATTTATCCAATAAACCATTGTAACACCAACTAGTACAACAGAAACACATATACAATCAAGTATCTGGTTCCAATACTAAACCATACTCACATTCATCCAATGAACCATTGTAACACCAACTAGTAAACAGAAACACTCATACATCAATAAGTTCAACTGCAATATAAAACGTAACGAAGTATCCATTACCGAGTCTGAAGAACCGTGCACATACGATCCCAAAGATCCATGATCTCCCACCCTGAAACGAGGTTGGAACCACCTCCAATCCCATTGACACATAGCAAGTGACCGCATCCATTGGCGTGAACCAAACCGTGCAAGAGATGCGTTTGCACATCAAAAGAAGTCTCATCAAGCCGCTTATCCCAATCATCATCAACCGAAATTATGAAATGGTACCTCCTTCTAGACACAAAATTCTTACTCCACCCTATCAAATTCCAACAAACACAAAACAACACATCAACTAATTGAAATCCAAGAAACTGCAACACATTAATAAAAAAATAAAATAAAAAAGTCCATGACTGACCAGAGCAACGGCAGTAATCACAAAAAGGGTTCTGGGAGAACTTAACATCTTCTTCTTCAACAGTGTAAAGAGGAATGACGCTCCCATTGGTCTCGTAGACCAAGAATGTGGACCAGACTCGCATATTCTCCAGCTTGTAGTCCTCTGGCTCGGCGCATTGCTGAAGAAACTGACGAATGTTGTCACGGAAAGCACCGGGGAAGGGAGTGGGCAGCCGGGTTGGGAGAATGCGTGGAAGCCGAAGAATTTAGGGGTTTTGGGTTCGGTTTTGACGTGAGAAAAGCTTGAACACGCCGCCATTGATGGTGTTCTGTGTGGGTTGAAAAAAAGGGTGAAAAGAGAGAGAGAGAGAGAGAATTATTATAGCATGAGTGAAGGAGAGTCGGCGGTTTTGGGAATGGAAATTCACTTTCAGTTAGATGAGTGAGTGAGCTTAAATGGTTAGCTGCTAGCTGAAGTGGAGTGGCATAAGCGAAATTGAGTAATGAATCGGGCGGCTGATAAGAATATGGAGAAGAAATCTGAGCGGTTAGGGAAAATGCAGTTACTTTATTATGATCGGCTAGGTGGATGGAAACTTATCATAGATTGTGTGTTTGGCACATAAATCAAAATGCAGCCAAACATCTTAGTGATGTATTTACCAGCTACAAAGATTTTTCAAAAGATTTCAGTAGTTGCATGTATGATCATGATGAGGAAGAGGACTTCATCCATGCTTGGAATAAAATGATTGCGGATTATGGTCTCCATGATAATGAATGGTTAGATGGACTATTTCAGATAAGAAAGAAGTGGGCACTTGTTTATGGAAGAGAAACTTTTTGTGCTGACATGTGCACAACGCAACGTAGCGAGTCAATAAACAGTGCAATCAAGAGTTATATTTCTTACAAGTATGGGCTAACAGAATTTTTCGAACACTTTGAGAGGTTGGTGAGGGATCATCGCTATAAGGAATCCAAAGCAGATTATCACACGGATCAGAGCACACCATCACTATCATTACCTGTGCAAATTTTGAGGCATGCTGCTAGTATATACACTCAGAAAATTTTCGAGTGTTTCCAAGTAGAGGTGTGCAAAGCTATTGATTGTGATGTAAACGAAATTGGTGAAGATGGCACAATCATCGAATTGGATGTTGCTTACTGTGAAGGAAATCGTCACCATCGTGTTACTTATGATTCGAAAGATAGTTCTATATCATGTGGGTGCAAAAAGTATGAATTTGTTGGATTTCTTTGCTCACATGCAGTGGCTGTTCTACTGCACAAACATATTAGAAGGATTCCTGATAAATATATAATGAAACGGTGGATGAAGACCGCAAAGAAACGTGATGTTGTTGCTGATTTTCAAGACATGAGCCAAGTAGATCCCAAACAATTAATGAGTTTCCGTGATAGAGAATTATCTCGACTTAGTCGGCACTTGGTGTCAAGGGCTTCTGAAACGAAAAAGGCATATGAAATTGCAAGAAAAGGCCTCCGAAAGTTACTAGAACAGATCGACGCATGTTGTGAGGGGTCTGAAGTTCAAGAGTTGGCGAGTAGCAAAGCAACTGAAACTATGAATACTACAGACCCTATTAACCATCAACAAAATGGTAATGACATCATCAGCCAAGTCCGTGGGATCAAACGTAAAGACAAGGTTAATTACAAAACAAGTAAAAGGCCAAAAAGTTGCCTTGAAAAACCCAAGAGGAAGAGAGAAACAAAAAGCAAAAAATGAGCAAATAAAGATCTTCCGTCAAGTCAAAGTGCACTCGACCAGGTTTGTATTTTTTTAATTTGCCTTAGTTTAACTTTAATTGTTTGTACATTATGAATTTATGATAATTTCAATCTCTTTATACAGGATTCAGAAACCTACCCTACTCCAGCACCATCCTCATTGGGTAAAGACTAAAGGCACCAAATAGTAGTCGAATTGCTACTAATTGTGTTACATCGTGATTCTTAGAACTATTAATAAGTATATGCAAGTGTCTCATTTCTTTTATAGTGAAGTTACTTGTAGCAGGATAATGTTTTTTGGTTTCATGCTTCAATTATTCCTTGCCAAAATTATTTCTAGCTTTGATAACATTGTTTGACCATGTTTTGATAAATTTTATTTGGTTAGCACTTATTGTGTGTGGTTATTTTCTTCTTGTTCCTTTTCCAGTCATATTTCATGATATATAAGTTCATTCTGATTTATAAGTTGAAACATGATGGATTCTGCATATCAGACAATGATGCTAACCATAAATGAATTTACTTACCTGTTCGTGAAACTCTAAACAAAAACATGTATTTCTCTTCTATGTTTGTTAATATAGCAGCCATGCATGCACCATGAGGAATTGCACTTTGAATTGACTATGTGATTTGCACTATGAAGTGATTATGTAAAATCTAATTTTAGTTAATGTAAATCTGGAGAAAGCACGAACTTGGATTGATTTCAACTTTGAAATTCTATATTTAGTAAATATTTAACTTTGTAGTTGGAGATTGGTTTTACCATGGTTAATATATTGTCTTATTTAGTTAGTTGGATTAATTCATGCCACATGGACCAATAACATGAATGGGGTATTTTGTGGGTTATTGAATGGGGTAGGTGATCCGCAATGAGGAAGATATCGTCCGGTTAATATTGATTAACATTGACTTACCATGGTTAATATATTGTCTTAGTTAGTTGGATTAATTCATGCCACATGGACCAATAACATGAATGGGGTATTTTGTGGGTTATTGAATGGGGTAGGTGATCCGCACCGATGACCTAGTGGCAAGAAACTTTATATAGTAATAATCGAATGATATAAATTGACAAGTAATTCAACCAAGTATATATCATGTCTCAACATGCAGTGCAATATTCTACTACATAACATCTCTATTTCCATTTTAAAATGGTCAATCTTGAAGGCTAATCATTGGGGTAATACTATATATAACGCGCATAAACTATCTAATCTTGGGTATCAAGAAATATTATTACTTTGAATTGTCCTCACAATCTCTCCTTCACCATATAGCTTCTCTACTACATATTGATACTCGGTCTCTCTTCTCTTCCAAGCTTCCTGAGAATTAATCATCTTACAATCATCCATTTCTATTCACCATATCTTGAAGTCATGAATCAACAAAAAGCTGCAGGTTTTGCTTCTTCGATTCCCTTGTTCAGTTGCATCATTGAGACTCTACTACACATATTTCGCCGTGGGAGTGAAGATTTGTCGGAGGACCAAGAATATGATGCGGCAGTTTCTTGTAACTCAGCTGCTCAAAAGCATTTTCGACAACTTCAACATGTCCGAACACCTTAAGAGGCTACGGAATTGAGTTGTATCAAACATCTGGCTGTACTCTCAGAATTAAGATTTCTTAGACAGTTCGAACCCTCCTCGTCCTGAATTCACAGATGCCGGGAACCTCAACCATCATGGGATGTAAAGTATAGGGTGGCAAAGTAAGTGTTTTAGTATCGAACTTAATTAGTTGATTGTATATGTCTTTTTTTGAAACGGCTAAAAATTTATTAATAATGATATCACGAGTACAAGAAATACTTGTAATACGGTACTCAAAATCGAGTGTAACATCCAAACCGGTCCAACGAATTACAAAGTACGACCACCCTTAGTCTAATAAGTAGACTTAAAAGCCACGATAAACTACCAACACCTTCAAGTCCTAACCGGCTATTGACATGCCAATATGAATCACTTATTGTATATATGTATGACCTGATATCATTTTTATATATGACATGTCTATATATATGACCGGATATCATTTCTAATATTGTGTGTTGTTTTGAGTAGTAATATATGTCCTTCAGCTGATATGCAAGTAATATAATTTTTTCATCTCGATCCATCCATGAGATGATATATAATAATTGGGAGCTGGTAAATTAATTATCACTATGTTCTCCTAGTTCAAGAACACTACTGTGTTTCTTCTATTAAACTGTTAGTTTGTCCTAATTGGGTAAAAATGGTCAGCAAAGTTGAAAAAGTTGGTAATGGTAATTTGTCATTTGCTAATGATAGTTAACAAAAGTCATTAGAGGAAATAATCAAGGGTCCCTCCATTGAATTATGAGTACCTTTGAGCAAATTGGCCAAGGACTTTTCCCGGATATAATTGTCTGGCCTACGTAGCTATATGTTGCTCTCTTAAGGTGTAAGCTAGAGTATAGAGTATATTGCTAGTGTAAAGTGGGGAACGTTTGGTTTTTCTTCAAATTTTGGAATTTACATGTTCAATACAGTACGTCTAGCCAGGTAATCTAATCTAAGTAATTTGATGTGTGAAGAGACATTGCCAAAGAGCAGCTGGATTATCTCCGATCCAATGCAAATTGTCAATATGCAGGCAGTGTGATTTGTTCAAAAATATTTTACCTGCAAAACCCATAAATAATATTAGTACTACATTTTTTCAATGGGGAATTACATGCAACCCAACAACGCGTGGCACAGTACTAAAATGCAAAGGTTCATGATGTCAAATAGCTAGCAACGTCTCGTGACTGAACTCATTCTAATCTAAAATTTTATTTTCTAAGAGTGAGCAATGCAGTTTTTGGTGGTGGGCCGATTCTCTCACAAGAAGACCCAACTTGAGAAAATCTGCTTCGACTCTAAGTAAAGGAAAGGAAGAAAGCAGCATACTCTATATATAGAGGGGCATGATTGGCTGTGTGATTTCACATGGTCAACGGGTCAAAATCACATCATGCAAACCCGAACACAAAACACCTTCCGGTTGGGTGTGGTTTGACCAACTTTTTAGGTCTTTTTCATCTTCTTCATGCGATTAGTTACGTATGTATTCGTGATGAATTTGACGATTTTAAAAACGCACTTGAATGGTTGGTTTCGATTCCGAAAAAAAGCAAACGTGTTTCGAGCCTCAAAATTAAAGATTTACGTACATACCATACCCCTGTGGAGTGTGGACCAAAAAGAGCTGGACACCTGGGATAAGTACAATACGTTTTTGGAGAAGAAAAAACGTAACAAGACACCTTTTTTCATTGTAAAAATGAAGCTTCAGTTTACACAGGACTTTTATCAAACACCTTGTGGAATTTTGGAGAAGAAGCCAATGGAAGTAGCGCGGCGGCTAATACAAGACACAACAACAACTAGTACTACTAGTAACATATATGCGAACAATTGCAGCAACCACATCAGGAATCCATGTATAATGAAAGATGATTGAATAGAACTGATGAACAAATCAACCACACAGTTAATTAAATAAGGAATTGAATTGAGAAAAGATGATGCTCATGTTAATATTACCTGGGAATTAAAAGGGGTCGCTTTAACATAATAAGAAAGGGCATCTTGTCTTGGTGATTGATGAAAAGCTAATCTCCTTTTCTTTCTCTCAGCTTCTTCCATCAACATTCTCAGACCAGACAACACAAACCAGGAACGAAGGAAGAAGAATAAAATGGAACTCACTATCGGAATCAATTCATACGTGGATTATACACAGTTTTTACACCTCGATTCCTCTATCCTCCATCTCCTCTCTGCAACAACAATGCTGCCTGCCTTGCCTCGTTTTACAATTCTTCCGCCGACGCTTATCAACAACGCTTTAACATTTCCACAGCTTCATCGCTAACACAAACCATCTCGACTCACGGAGCTGACTTCTCATTTTATTGTTTTCGATCAATTTTATTCGATTTTACTGGATTTGCCGTAAGTAACTAGTGTGAGGACGAAGCTAGATTTGTTTTTGTCTATTAGCTTCTTCTTTTTTTCAAAAAAAAATATCATATACTGCTAATGGGCTGTGATCACTGATTTGGGTCAAGGAGAAAAATCGTTGGGCCCTGAGCGGCCCAAATTGGCCCAGAACCACAAATTTGACCCAAATTGGGGTATGCTGAAAAGGGCAAAATAGTCATTGGCTCGTGTGATTTGGAGGATAAAATGGGAAGCGAAATAGTGTTGCAACACACGATTCGGTACAATTTCGATGTGTTTTGCAAAATCAGTACCCTGCCCCCCCCCTCCCCCGGTGTTGAAACGCATCGTGGGGTGTGTTTCGAAACACACTTCAGTGAATAGTACCGGGCTATCGGGCCGCCCGAAACGCAAATGCATCGTCGCTAAAAGCAAAAAAATCGCGGAGTGGTTCCGGTCAAAGGTGGTTTTCGGGGCGGAAACCCCTGAACCAATCAACCCCAGACTTGATGCTTCGCATGAACAGAAGGTGTTATGCATGATTCCCCAACTCCCATCATTACTTACTGTAAATTAGAATGGTCAATTAATTCTGGTCATTTAAATTGCAAGCAGACACATAGGCTCTGTTTAGCGTTAGCTTATCGGCTAGTTTATAAGCTCCAGAAACTTATAAGTTCGCATTCACGTAAGCGAGCTAATAAGCTAGCTCATTTTCTAAGCTAATAAAACTACCTTATTTTTTTAATAAGCTAGCTTATCATCTTTCATATTTCAATTATACCCCTAATAATAATAATAATAATAATAATAGATAATTTAATTAATAGTTTAGACATAAATATATTATTATTTTTATATTAAAATAATAATATTATTATTATTATAATTATTATCATAAATAAAACTAATAACACTAATAAAGAATAACACAATATTTGTTGTCATATACATGTTCATAACTTGAAAAAATATTATTTAATTAATAGTTTAGACATAAATATATTACTATTTTTATGTTAAAATATTAATATTAATAATAATAATTATTATTATTATTATATTTATTATTAATATTATTATTAAATATGAAAAATGAATGAAGAATATAACAATATATTATAAATGCCTTTTTATGTCATTTTGTCAATTAGCTTATAAGCTCATTCGCTAAACACGTAAATCAAAATCAGCTAGCTTATCAGCTCATTCGGTAAATACATACACTAAAATCAACTAATTTATCAGTCAGCTTATCATCTACCTTATCAGCTAGTTTTGCTAAATAGAACCATAAAGTATTGTCCATAACTAAAAATCGTAACAATATATCCAATGCCAGTACAAATCTCTTTGGGGGAACCAAGGATAAGGTGTTTTAATAGGCCAAAACTTTGCAAAGGGACTAATTCCAATCTAACATAGCTAGCTAATATTGCTACAAACTTGCATGATAAACCTACATAATACTGAAACACCCCGTCCTGTTGTTTGTTGTAAGTCATGCATAGTGTATACCACCCAATCCACACACCACAAGGTCCCCCACCCCACCCCCCAGTTCAGAGCTTCCCCATGAGGCACAGCTGAGACAAAATGGCAGTGCGTTCATCGAACATTGATGTCGTAAACCTATCAGTGTAAGAAAATTTCTCCCTTGCACCTAACACTCTGATCAATGATTAAAACCTCATTGAACACTATTAGAGCCTTATCATTTTTCGGATCGGATCTATATAAGCATGGATTAAAATCGTAACATGTAGATTTTTCCTCTCATCAAAAGGAAAATTCATGTTATTTTGAAACTCTCTGAATTAAGATTTGCACTCCTATTCCTGAACTCAGTGATTTTCAACCGTCTAAAACAGGGGAATTGAAAATTTTGGCCCATTAGTTTACCTGTTTTGGCGCATGCATACATCGTTTGGTGGTAGATCATGGCAAATTCGGTTCATATGGTTATAAAATATGACAATATTGGTCCATTTGTGTGAACTTTGCTTAGTTGGACCGTTATCTGTCCTCAAGTTAGCACAAAGTTTTGTGGTAAATCTATACTTTATTTAAAATAGGCGGTGATATATTTTTATGAAAAATACATGTTATCAAGCAAAATGTTTTTATTGGTTTGTTCTTGTCTTTTACATAGGCGTCTACGAAGAGACTTACCGACAACAGATATCATATTTAAATTAAGTATGTACAGTTTCTCCCAAAACTTTGTGTTAATTTGAGAACAAAAAACCGTCCAACTAAACGAGGTCAACACAAATGAACCAGTATTGTCATGTTTTTGAAATATATGGACTAATATTGCCATTTTTTATAAACATCTAGACTAAATTTGTCATGACCACCAAATGATGTACTACATACGCCAAAATAGGTAAACTGATGGACCAGATTTGCCAATTCCCCGTCTGAAACATGTCTCAGAACCTAAAGTTTACTCCATATTTAAAAGCTCTGATTGATGCCAAAAAATTTAAAAACAAATTCCCTTTCCCAAATGTCAATTTAAACCCCACACAACTGTTGTCGTCCCTATCCTACAAAGTAAAGAACTAATAAATCTCCACGAAGTTGGTGATTATATAGAAGTTCAGAGTCGGCTATAAACATAAAACAATTCACTTCCATATATAAGTTAAAGCATACAAGCATACCTTTTTTATTAAAATATAAATGAGCTATGAGCTCGATTTATAAATTATATCAAGGAGGCTTGTAAGAGCCAAAGTACATGAAGGTCTGTAGTTTGCACAAAGAGACCAGGAACAAATCCAAATTAACCTCTTTTATTCCTCTTCGTCTCCTGGTTATCGAAAAAATTAGGACGGAGCGTGGATGATCGGCCTTTAGGCATTGCAATTGAAGGCTCAGAGTGTTTAGGAGGCTCAATATTGGATCTTGGCTTGATTAATTAAGTCCAACGTGTGATGTATGTCTGTTTTGGGGAGTTTTTTCCGCGCAAACTGTTGGTGGTTCACGAGGAGGATCTAGATGGCCTGGGGAAATACTACAATTCTATAAAGGTTAGGAACTATTATGTAAATGGAACTCTCTAATATGTTGTAGAAAATCTACGTTCTACATAGTAGAGTAGAATACTCTAAAATATGGTAGGTAGAAGTAATAATGGAAAAGGATCTAGAACCTTTCAAGAACTTGTATATATATACCTTTGTCAATTTCATTTAATCAATCAAGCAAATACACAAAGCATTCAATTGCTTTCTTGCAATCTCTCAAGTTCTCATAAGCACACACATAAGTACTATGGGTAAGGCTGACTAGCTAGTATGAGGGAGAAGTAGCCTATGCACGGGTTCAAGTTCTCTCCGTTATTCAGATTTAATCATGTGACAAGTTGGCTTAGCTTTGAGTTCATCTATAGCCTGACACTGATAAATAAAAAATGTTGAAATCACAAAAAACTATAAGTAATGAAAGTCAAACGCACCAACTTATTCTTTGAATTAGTAGCAAATGAGCTCTCTTCAATCCGAATTCCATAACATTTGTACAGGATGATCCTTTTAAAAATGAAGAAAAAATAATCAACTTCACGTTTCATACACGACGAGTGGAATCTATGGTTATTCAAAATTTGCACCAATAATGAATACACACATTAAAAAACACAATATCACCCGATCCTCAGCCAACACATTCAACTGAGAAAACAAGAACGAAAAAATTCAAAGTTTACCCTCCAGAAACTTCGTTTGGTTAACCTATCTCCGGCCATCAAGAAGAAACAGTTGAAGAGAAATTAAGTGCAGAAACATTAGTTAGGAAGAAAGGGAGAGTGCACAGTAGCACCAGCCCTAAGATAGTCGATCGGAGCTATCTAGCTGCGGATGTGCCAAAGAAAGAAATAGATCAAATGTTATTATTAAGACAAATAAATGCTTTCTTTAGGTACTTATTGACGTACTGCTTTCTCTATTTTTCTTGGCATTTTCCTATCCAACTTGGCGATCAACTTGTTTTTAGACTCAGATTTTAGAACGAGAAGGAGAAGTAGAGATAGCAGTCTAATAACATACATGATCTAAGTACCCATATGGAAAGTCCTTAAGATAGACCTCACAAAATTTCTCAAGTCTTCGTTTCATCTTTAAAACTAGGGAAATTTTCAGAATGAACCCCTGTTAGTGCACCTCATTTCATTTTTCCCCCTACTAGTTCAACTATTACGTTTTACCCCAATTGAGTTGACCAAGTCCAAAATTTTCTGAAAATGTGGCTAGCCAAACACTCCCTTAACTTATTTTATTTTCTTTTTCCTTTTTCCTTTCATGTTTTAATTTTATTTTCTTTTTACTTTTATTATTTGCTTCTTTTTTTTAAGTCCTCTTCTCCAGCTCCGGCACCGGAATTTTTTCCGGAGCTGCCGGAAAGTATAGCTCCGGTTGGAGCTTTTACAGCTCCGATTGGAGCTGTTAAAAGCTCCGATTCGGAGCTTTAACAGCTCCGGTTGGAGCTGTTGAGCTTTCAAAAGCTCCGATCGGAGCTGTATATTTCATTTTTTTTTGTTTTTTTTAATTTGTTTTTTTTCTTTTATAAATAATATGTAGTAAAATATTAATCAATAATTGTGTATGGATCATTTTGTTATAATATTTAAGAACATTTTGAGATTTAGATAAATAGTGGGGGTTAATTTAAATAATTTATAGTCAATTTTGTAAAATAGAAAAATTTAGAGTCAAATGTGTAATAAAATAGAATTGAAGTTGTTTGGTTTTTTTTGAAAACTAAAACTTAAATGAGGGTAAAATGGTACATTCCAGGCCTTAATTCGCTAAAAGTCAAGGTCGTGGGTTAAAATGTAATTGATTTGCACTAACAAGCGGTAATGCGTAGTTGTTGAACTAGTAGGGGCCAATGTGTAATTGATGAAACTAGCAGGGGATCTTGATGCAAATTACCCTTAAAACTAAAATCAGGATTAACCAGAGGTAAGGAGGAAGAGAATAGAAATTAAAGAGTAAAGAAGATGGACTTATTCCAATCGTGTTGAATAGGACAATATATACTTTACTTGCAATTGGGCCAGATCGGTCTGATCCTCCATTGATCGGATCTGTTGCTGATCCGATGGAAGGCTGATCGGATCGTGGACCCGATCCGTTTTTATTTTTCTTTTATAAGCTTTTTTTTTCCATTTTTTTCTTTCTTCGGTCTAGTAGCTTATCACTTTATATTTTCTGGTTTTGAAACAAGGTTTGGCTTGTTTGATCAGATCTTGAAAACAGATTCATTGGATTGATTCTTGTGATAGTATTTATATTGTGATTATATGAAACTATTGGTACAAATTTAGCTTGAGATATCTACGTTAATGGGGATTTTGAAGTAGAGTTTGTGGTATTAGTGTATCTATCATGTTCGTCTAGTTCTCGACTAGTAGACCGATCGGATCTACGAAAACCCAGATAGATGCATTAAGTACATTACAAACTCATGTCGGAGCCAAATTTCGATCAAATGACAACACAGTAAATAATGCTAACATATAAGTTTAGTACAGTAAAGTTCAGTTGCTAAATAACATCGATCTCAACAAAACAACATAACCAACACGCAACAACAAAAGTTAGTTTTGAAACAGTAGCATCACCCACAAACAACAGTAGAAGTTCAGTTTTGAAACAACAAAAACTGAAAATATAGGGTGCGACTCTATATCATTTGTTAGGTGACTTATGTTGTTTTGAGCTAAGGTAGAAGAAGAGAGTATAACACCGTTATACGAACGTATTTGATCTTATTGATTTTCTGCCTTGACTGAGCATTAAGCAAGCTTACAAAACTACTTGAAAATTTCCAAACACATGTCCTTCTTTATATTCCGGTGTGCTTAAACTTCATTATATTATACATCCTCCGTTTCATTACAAAGTTCCTAAGGGGACTATTCATCGCGATCTTTGTCCATGTATAACTCTTAAATTACAATAGAGAAAAATATAATAAAATTATATTATGAAATTAAATGGAGTATATTTTCATAATAAACTTTTAATTTATATTGATACAGTTTAATTTAAAAGTTATACGTGGTCAAATGTCGCGATGAATAGTCCCCTTAGGAACTTTGTAATGAAACGGAGGAAGTATGTGTTTGTGTTTCCTAATCTGCAGGCTTCTGACGATTATCTGTGGAGATTGACCTAGGTGTTCACCCAACACCATAGTCAACCTTGTTACGTCTGGCTTTGTACTTAAAGTAAGTTATATCGATCATACATTCTTTCATATATTGCTAGTGTAAAGTGGGGGAACATTTGATTTTTCTTCAAATTTTGGGATTTACATGTTCAATCCATTCCAATCCAGTCGGCCGGTAATCTAATCTAAGTAATCCAATGTGTGAAGAGACATTGCCAATTAAAGAGCGGGATCATTTCCAATTGATGCAACAACTTGTCAATATGCAGGGAGTGTGATTTGTTCAAAGATCTGGAGCTTCAAGCTCCGCCATACACCGGCGGACGGAGCTTGAAGCTCCGTCATGTGGCGGAGCTTACTGGTGGGTGTGTGTACTAGAATGCGCGTGCTACACTACGCGTGATAAGTAATTTATTTTATTTTATTTTATAGAATATTATGTGCTGACTTAAAGCCTAACAGTAGTTATTGGTAATAAAAATATTTGAATGTAATAAAGATAATTTTTACTACAACACCTCTCTTTTGTAAACTACTCATCCGTTTTTTTTCTATACAACTTTTCAGAAGATTTGTGTAATGAATGTGATATTTAGTATAGTGGTAGAACCCACAATGAAATTGTGAGATAAAAATTTGCCAAAAAGAGGAGCTTAAACAATCTAAATGAGAGATTAAAAAGAAATACGTAAAGTCGTAAACAATCTAACAAAATTAAAATACTTTAAATCTCATCCTACACATTTTTGTCTAAACTGAACATAGAGTGGTCGAGGTATGCCGTATAGTAGTACTGGGACATACTTAGTTGAGTTCCAGCTTACTTCATAGGTGTAACATATTTTTCTCCATATCTTTAGTTTATACGAGTATTATTTACTCTCTCTCTCTACACCAATATAAATTTAACACTTTGTATTGTAAATTTTTAAAAATTCATTTGCCCTCAAATTATCTGTATGACAATTACAAAACTTTATATTCGACAAGTATAAAAAAAATTTTTTTATAATATAAACCCCTTTTCTCTATATGTTGGAATTAATTTGAAATTAAATGGTACTAAAAAAAATAACATAACAAAGTGATAAAAATGTTAAATTAAGGCGTGCCAGAGGAAGTATAATTTATATCACCACAAGTTTTCTCTGACATACCACCAGACACCCACAAGACAACACCATATTGCAAACTTTCAAAACGGGCAGAAATTTTTGGCGGAGGGTTGGAGCCTAAAATTGCGTTTATTTTTTTTGCACTTTGGTTGGTTATCAGTCATTCGTTGCAAAATGACATACGAGGCTCGCGTAATGACCACAATACCCTTACCAATAGGCCTGCAACAATAGTAGTTATCTATCTCCTTTATTTTCTTCACCCACAAACTGAAGTACCAAAACTCACCCAAAAAATCATCATCTCGGCATCTTCCCCAAAACCTTGTTGACAATATCTCATATCATATCATCACCACCACACGGCTACCGTCCATCTTCACTACCCACGGCCAGCCTTTGCTTGGACCAAGAAAACGCCATTCTAGAGGTCGAGGACTTCTCCTACCAGCACACCGCCGTCAAAGACATGGCCGGTGGCGCGAACGAGACTCACTTCAACGTGCGGATCGTATCGAGCAAATTCGAAGGTCAAAACCTGGTGAAACGACACCGTATGGTCTACGAGATCCTCTCAGATGAGCTCCAGTCCGGTTTGCACGCTCTTTCCATCATTGCCAAAACCCATAATGAAGCTGGTGTGGATAGCTCCAGTACTGATGAAAAGTAATTCAACTTGATTTTGTGAATTTTGTGAAATTGATGTGTGGATAGCTCCAGTACTGATGAAAAGTAATTCACAGTGAGAGGCTAGTAGTATGTGATTTGGGATTTGGCAAATGGTATTCAAGTGAAGTACTAATGCTGCATTTACGAATTTGGTTAGTTTTTTTTTTTCTTTTTCTTCTTATTGTGCTTCTTCTTAATGAATGTTGTTACAATTTGACAGATTATTATTGATTGTTGATTGATTGATTGATTTTTCGAATTCGTACAGAAAACAAAAAAAAAAAAAAAAAAAAAAAAAGAGAAGCACACCCGTATGCACCCCCGATTGCACACCCGTATGCACCACTTTGCACACCCATATGCACCCCGATTGCACACCCATATAGCGATTGCACTTTGCATAGGATAATCATTGTTCCGTGGAATACATTCGTTATCTTTTCTGGTTCAAGAATATGAAGGAAAATCTTGCTCTTTTGATCTTAAATCTAAATTAACATGCTAGTTAAGTAAGAAAAAAGGAAAATCCATCTGCTTACTGCTCGCAAACTTTGCTAACGTAAGGGAAGAGTACATGTATTGCTGTTTGTGCCAGGTTATAATTGATGGTGAAGTAAAAACATTACACCGTGCTTATGCTTGCTTTTTTGTAAATTCCAGTGAAGGAGATTGGAACTCTGGCGGAAAATGTGATGGCACGACTGAGCCAGTGGAAGAAGACAAAGATCTGAATGGGCCGTAGATGAAGTAATTCATGATTGGGGCCATTGATGATTTCATTTTCTAAATCCCTGTAATATGTTTTGTCTACTTTATTGAAACTTCATCCTTCCTTTATCGATAGCAATGTTTCAGACGGACGCAGAACATTAATTGCGCATGAATTGGTTTTCTCGAGCACCTAGTTGTAGCATGAAAAGACGTAGGCTGCCCAGGGTTGCAGGTGTTTGTCCAGGAAATAGTCCAGGGGTAAAAAAAGGTATAGTTCGTTGTGAGTTTTTGCTCTATGATCCATATTTGTATTTCGTTTAATGATCGATGTACCAGATGTACCAGAATTATGTGCCAAAAAAATGAACGTATCTTAGGCTCCAACCCTTTGACAACTTGTATGGCTGTGAAATTTGTCCCTTTCAAAACTACAAGGTGCTACAAAAGGCTCTAAACAGAGAGCATTTGCAAATGGCTCTACATGATGGACCATATCCTTATCTTGTGCTTACAGTTACAGTTACAGATGAACATAGTTCGTAGAGAGAGATTAATAAAAAATAACTTGCGACAAGATATAACACACTAAATAACTGAAGAGTGATATCTCTATTATTCCAGCAGATCATCAGAAACAAGATCACAAATCTTAATTGTAGTGTAATATCTTCCACCCAATTCAAACAACGGAACCTCTTTGAAGCATCTTATTTCTACCCCAATCAAAATGAATCAGTGCATTAAATCATTTTGAGTTCTTCCAAGGTCTCAAATGCATATATGGTTTCTAGCCCATCTTACCTAAGTGCCTCTCTGAACGTCATCATTTGCGATTAGAGTCTTGAAGCTCAAAATTTCATGAAAACAGACAATATAAATGACTAATCATAAAATGTTACAAGTTCTAGCAATTTATAGTTCTTATCATTAGAGTAAAGCATTGAACGTGTCAAACTACCTGAATCTAATGCTGCCATGTTCATAAGATCAATCACTACATTTATTCCATTTTCTGACTTGTGTCAAATGGATTATGAAATTCAGGTTACATTACATGGGAATAACACTCCCATATGTCACCAGATGAAGTGGGCTATCAATTAAAATGGTTCTTTACAGGACTAACCTAAAGAAAGAAGAGGCTCCCATTCTTTCTTTCACCATGTTAAGACTTCTATTTCCTCCGACTCAAGAAATGTGAAATCACTTAGCTTGTTCTGGACCATTATGAAAAGAGCACATGCAGAGAAGAAGACAGTGAAGGATTACTTGGTTTCTGCCTAGCCTTAGCACGATAGAGTAGATCCCCATATAATTTCTGAAATTTAGTTTCATATTATTGCGTATTAGATTAAAGTGCATCTAGCATCTCAACCGCATGCCAAAGCAATTAACACCGGTACGCACACTAAACTTAAAGAATAACATAGCACCAGAACAAAAACACCCAGTCATGATCACTCCATACAACGGAAATATCATGGCAGTAGGGAAGCTATCTAGATTGTATTCCTAATATCTGGTGAAAATGAGCTTCACAATAATTGCAAGACACTATTAAAAAGAAGCTAAAAACCTAAGAAAGATGGAATAATGAGTACTGAGAAGAGCTACAACAGCTAGCCCCAAAAGCTTACATCGTAGGAGAACGGTGCGTAGATCCTTACATTCCAAGATATTAGTAGATTTAAATGTCCATTGAAGCAGTCGTGCTTTCCTCTATCTTCCCATGGAACAGTGTAGAGGAAATTCCAGCGAATGAAGCCTCTCTACGTCCGCACGAGTTCTCCTCCTTTAATATGCAGTCGTGGAGAGGATAGCATCTGATACCAAGTTCGAAAGGTAAGGCATTCTTACAGCAAATTACTTGTCGAATCAGAGCTAAATAGCAGTAGATCACACAACTCAGTTCCAAAACTCAGACATGTTGGAGATTTGGAGTTACTCAGACATGTTGATAACAATTTGTATTGATCGGTTTTTATGGTTTCCAATCGAACTAGCTAATAGCTAACTTATAATATATCAATTTCAACCACTATCAAAATAACACAATTACCTATAATCTACTAACTAATTTATCCGTTCGTGTTTTAAAGTATGTTAAAAACAACTCGCAAACTCTGTCAAAATTTCAATTACGTCTTATATTTTGAAAGAACTTGCGAACTTGAAAACTTGTAAAGACTAACTAAATGTGGCATTCTAAAACATCATTTTCTCGAATAGTTGTTTGTCATAATCTTTTAAAACATTTGAGTTCACATTACTGTTGATTTTAGCTCCAATTACTTAATCGCACGTGTAGAGTAGGATGAAGAAGATAAAGAAGAAAAAAAAAACTGGCCAGAATTTGAGAAATTATTTGTTGAATTTGTTTCCTCCTGTAACAGAATTACACATGATTCCATAAGCAAGTATGAAGAACCCTAATTCTCCAGTTAATTAACGAATTAATTAAGGATGAACAAAAATCCAATTCAAAACAATTTGACGAGATACCCTCTGTTTTAACACAAGAACAGGGGAAGCACGCCAATGCTTCAAATTCGACAAGTGCATCGCTGAATTGAAAGAAAAGCAACTTGTTAATCTAATTACTCAGTTCCAAAACTCAATCCACTATATTTGATGAGAAGGTTAAAGAAAAACAGAGTAAGATCGAATTAATCATAACAGTTCTTGCTAATTGCAGATTTGCAGTCTGCAGCTAACCAATCCTAACAGCTAGTAGTGATTAAGAACTAAGCAGCAAAACAGTAAAGCAATTAAGAAAATTGGAATGAATTAAGTAGCAGCAGTATCTGATTATCTGATGATGATCATTGTAAATTTCAAATTTGTATCCTTCTTGGGCGAGGTGGTTTGCCATTCTTGCGCTTGATCATGTAATTCTTGGTCGCCAACTTCTTCGAATTCGCTTCATCTTCATCATCATCACCCAAATTAACTTGACTCCTCTCTGCAGCATCATGATCGCCAACTACTTTTCTACTCTCCGTCTTCTCAGATTGCGGTTTCTTGGCAGCAGCAGCAGGTGGTTCTTGAACATTGACATTACTGCTACTAGTACTACTCCTGTAAGTCCTACTCACGGCTGAATGATAGATACTCTCGTACCACCTCGGAGGAGGTTGTAACCACACAAAATGCAACATCGGGTAACAGGGCACCCATTCGTCTACTACAGCTCCGAGACAGCGATCAAGATACTCGGCTGTAACCATACCGCGTTGATCGGAATCGAGATTGTTGTCGACGAGGATGGAGCGCAGCGTTTGATTCCAGTTCTCTAGACCGTAGACAGCAGGTCTACTTCTCTGTTCAACAGGATAACCGCCATTGTAAGCCATTCTTGCTCCAGGGAAGAGTACGTACTGATCAGAAAGAATTTGTGAATGGTGGGTTTACAGAGAGAGAGAGAGAGAGAGAGATGGGTGGGTTTAATTTAGTTTGATGGGAGTGAGTCTTGTAGTTGGAACATGGACTATATATCTATATAATCAAGGAATTGAAATACGTATATCAAGAAGCCGCCTTATTTATGGGATGAACCCTAATGCTTTAAGTAACTGCTGATCATTATATATGGAAAGCTCTGTTTATTTACTTTCATTATTTAGGGAAACAAATTAACAAAGTAAGTCGCTAGCCAAATTATATTATGTATATTTTGTATCCTTTAGAAGTGAAAACAAAGGCGTATTTTAATTTTCTCTTCCAAGGATACAAATTTTATTTTTTTCCGTCCTCCGTAATCCTATGGGTTGGAGATTGAAGAGATCCAACTTTAAAAGTTATGACTCTTTTCGGGAAAAAATAAAAATTAAAAATTAAAAGTTATGACAAAAGTGCTGTTGAAAATAGAAGTAGTTTTATTAATCTTTGTGGTTTTAAAATGAAAAAAAAAAAAAAAAAAGAAATTGGAAAAGAAGCTAGCTAAGGACCGAAATTATAAGCTAGTTTATAAGTTTGAGCAGTTTATTCACCATTGACGGAATATCAATTTGTTAGGTAAACATGGGAAAAATACTCAAAAATGTACCGTATGTTTTATACTATGCTCATTTTGTACCATAAGTTTGTTACTCCCACATTTTGTCCTGTAAGTTTACAAAAAATTTACTTTTTGTACTTCGGGCCAAATCGAGTCCGACGAACTAATGTTAGGGCAAATTTGATTCTGAATCACCCCTAATTCTCTATGAATTCGCGAATTCATTATCACGAATTCGCCTAATTATAAATAAATAAAATCATTTCATTTAATGCAAACAAGGTAATTGTTGTGCATACCGATAAGTATGACACATCATTGCAATAAATAAAATAAATAAATAATTAAAATTTTGAAAAAAATTAAACATTTATATTACATATAACTCTCATTAAGAATTTAACACACTCCAATTGATTTTCGCAAATAACTAGAAATAAGGAGAATAGCAACCAATCCATTATGTCTTCATGACATACATTAAAAAAAAAAAAATCGGATCCATTTTATTTGTTTGTTTGCATCGATATGTCATACAAAGGGGTATGCTCCACAATTACCTTGATTGTTTTTGAAATTTTTTTTTTCTTATTTAGATATGTTACTAATCCCGGTGAAATAGTGAAAAAGTATCACTAATTCGTGAGTTCATGGTAGATTGGGGGTAATCAAATTCAAATTTACCCTAATATTAGTTCATCGGGCTAAATTTGACCCGATATACAAAAATTAGATTTTTTGTTAACTTAGAGGACAAAATGTGGGAGTAACAAACTTACGGTACAAAATGGGAGGGGTAGGAAACTTATAGTACATTTTGGAGGATTTTTCCGGTAAACATGTAAGTCGAGATTTTCAATTTCGCTTTTATTAGGCATGTCGACAAAACTCCGTTATTTAATCTAAGTATCTTTTAAGCTTTAAAAAAAATGCAAGTCGAGATTTTGAGTTTAACGATGTAAAATTTAAAGAGCAAAAAGAGGTTGGACAAGATTTGTACGTATATAAATAAGGGATGGAGATTCAAGCGTTTGAAACAATGGTTCTATTCGACACCGCGGTCGGAGTGGTTTTATGGTTCCAAATTACAATAATTTTGGTCTGAGTTTCATAACCATTGATCATTGATTCCAATCATGAAACTATGAACTTAAAATAATTAATTTTCAAACGAAGAGGACATAGCCTTATTAATGTTTTGCCATGTTCAATGACGTCTTTAATGTGGTATTCATCCGTTAGCATCTTGATAGTCCATTTTCTCGTTCAAAAGGTACTCAATATTAGTATTCACATATTATTCTCACATCCGTATCAACAGTTCTATCCATATCTATAATGGCGATTACTTACTTTCCAATTGGCTACTAATTCTCATAAGTTTGAATAGTTTATTTGATTATTGGTTGAAGATAAGTTTGTCAAGTGAATGCCTAACTTGAGATTTTGATATTGACACTGTAAAATTTATTGACATATAGGTGGATAGATATAATGCACAAGGGATGGGAATCGCAACCTTCAAAACAATTTTCATAATATAACTCCGTAATTTATTTTTTGGTATGATATTATGATTAATACGAGGTCAAATGAAAACTTAAAAAGTTAACGTTTTCAAATTGGAAGCTTGTTGTGAGAGGGAGGAAGTAATTTTTTTTTAATTAATTCACTGCATCAAATTTCATTTTGTTTGCACCCTGATCGGACCAAATTCGGCACCCAAAGCCATTTCGCTGAATCTCGACTTTCTTTTTTTTTTTTTTTTCTCTTTATTTATTTGAATCGCACCGGAAATAGATAATGAAATGGGTCCGTTAATCGTTATGGATCTAACCCTACGTGGTCCATTTGGTCGGGTCAATTTGTTATCTAACCAAGTAATATTAGCCAGCCCGAAAACTTGACCCGTTATCTACCCATAATGAGTTCGGATCTCCCTGGGCAATGGTGAAAAAAAGTGTGGAAAACACAAGTAACACGATCCATTGTCGTAAACAACAAAACTCTCTACAACAGCTCAACTCTCATTTTCTCTTCTTCTTCTTCTGGACAAATCTCCTGAGCTTCAGCTCATCACAGACCAATAATAATGGGGTTCGGTCAAATTGCATCTCGAGCCCTCCTCCACCGATCCGCCAAACCCTACCACCACCTCCTCCGCCGCGCCATCGTCTCCACTCCCGACCTCCACAACGCCGAAGCCGCCGCCGCAGCTCCCGAGCCCGATCTCCTTCCCAGGAAGCCAGTTGCCGGAGCTAGGGTCCATTTCCCCAATCCCGATGACGCAATCGAGGTGTTCGTAGATGGCTATCCGGTCAAAATCCCTAAGGGATTTTCTGTTCTCCAGGCTTGCGAGGTTGCTGGCGTTGATATTCCCAGATTCTGCTACCACAGCCGCCTTTCCATTGCCGGAAACTGCCGTATGTGCCTCGTTGAGGTCGAGAAGTCACCTAAGCCGGTTGCTTCGTGCGCTATGCCCGCTCTTCCTGGTAACTATGAGTTGAAGTCGTTTACTGCGATTTATTGTTGCTTATGATTGTGCTAATGAGCCTTGATTGTTCAATGATCTGAATCCGAACCCATACATTGCAATACTGATAGTTACCATTGGGTTAAGCTTAAGGAATTACCCTGTTGTTATGCACTTATGCTTGAGTACTGAATATTATCGCCAGCCTTAGTTAGTATCCAATAATTAAATTAGGAGATGTTGTTATCTTTGAGTTACTGAAGATTGTTAGGAGCCTTGGTTAGTATCCATTGAGGAGATGCTATTATGTTTTTGATTTGATTACTGAAGATTATCACAATTCGCAAGCCTTAGTATCCAATGAGGAGATGCTGTTAAGTTAGTTAGCTCCCAAGCTGAGATCACTAATTCCTGGCATTACATTCCTTGCATTTGCTTTAAACAAGTCATTTAAGTCATTGGGGGAAAAAAGTTGTATCTAAATGCATGGAAAACTTGAAAAGTAGAATTGTTATCCTTCTTGGGATTCTCAGGTATCTCACAACTTTTTCACCCATCCTTGGCTTGATATAAGTGCACCTCAAAGGAAAATAAATCTATAGGTTATTTACTTGTTTTTAGGAGCTTATCAGCTAATAATTGGCATTGTGTTGTTGGCCTTCTACGATGATTTACTCTTATTGTCCGCAATTATCATGTTTTGGTGTTATTCTGGGGAAGTCAGGGTGATATTATGCTGCTTAATTCAATCAAGGGATCTGGACATGGAGCTTTCATGTTAACGTATGTGTTTTGTGGAAAGGGGGAACTTGGCTCTGACTTCTGATGCTTACTCTTACTCTTTTATAGATACTGAGAGGATATCTACAATCAACCTTATCTTTCGTTCAGTTTGCTGTAGAATAGGTGGAAGCACATGGTTACATTTTCAGTTTGCAAACTCTTGTCATTTGTTTATGTTAATCCTCCGATGTAATCATTTCCAGTGTTTATGCAATTCCCTGTTTTAATGTTTGATGCTTTTAGGAATGAAAATTAAGACCGATACACCTATTGCAAAGAAGGCACGAGAAGGTGTGATGGAGTTCCTTTTAATGAATCATCCATTGGACTGTCCAATTTGTGATCAGGGGGGAGAGTGTGATCTCCAGGATCAGTCTATGGCTTTTGGTTCTGATCGAGGCCGTTTCACTGAAATGAAGAGATCAGTTGTTGATAAGAACCTTGGTCCTTTGGTAAAGACAGTGATGACCCGATGTATTCAATGCACAAGGTGAATATCTATCTACACTGGCTTGTCCATACATCACATGTAGTTAGCAGCAGACGTGTCTATTGTCCTGGGATTCACAACTTGGCTCTAGTGTGTAAATATTCCAGCTTATCATGAAGTAGTAACTTGAGGATAAATAATAATAATAATAATAATAATAATAATAATAATAATAATAATAATAATAATAATAATAATAAACAATTGCACGATCACTCTTCGATTATCAAATAAGTTACTTTTATCATTGTTTTGTTGTTCTTTATGAAGTACTAAGGGAGTTATTTTGACAGATGAATATCATTGTTTTGTTGTTCTTTATGAAGTACTAAGGAGTTACTTTGACAGATGAATACTTGAATTGATATTTATCTTTATTTGAAATTATTATACTTAATGTAAGCTCTAGAGAGCCATCAATAGGCCTACGTAGTTTAAAATTTTCTATTCCTATCGAATAACTGCTTTAGTTGGGTGTGTGTGGGTGTTTGTATGTGTTGGGGGGGGGGGGGGTGATGGAGTGGGAATCCTACTCTTTTGTTTACATGAAAACTATTAACGAAATAAACATGCTGAAAACTGAAAAGAATTATATATGTATAGCAATTCGAATTCAATTGTTACTAATATCTCCAGTTCTCTTGTTCATCACAATTTGTTTAAGCATATGCATTATGTTGTTTAAATTCCTAAATTCATACCCTTGGACTGACATGGGCATGCTCCTCAAATAGGTGTGTAAGATTTGCTTCAGAAATTGCTGGCACCGAAGATCTTGGCATGTTGGGTCGTGGTAGTGGAGAGGAAATTGGGACTTATGTGGAGAAACTTATGACAAGTGAACTCTCAGGAAACGTGATAGATATTTGTCCCGTTGGAGCTCTGACCTCTAAGCCTTTTGCCTTCAAAGCCCGTAACTGGGAGCTGAAAGGAACTGAGAGTATTGATGTTACTGATGCAGTTGGTTCAAATATTCGCATTGATAGTAGAGGTCCTGAGGTCATGCGCATTGTGCCCCGACTGAATGAGGTAAATTGGATTCTTAAGTCATGATGAATGATATTCCCTTTATTTTATGTTTTAGGTGTTTTCACACATATTAAGAGCTGTTTTTCAAGAAAAAAACATAGATGCTCCTAATCGTTGCCAATTAACTCTCTTATTCAAACAGAACTATAAAAAGCTTGCATGGGAAATAAAGTGGAGGGTAGAATTGGAAAGACATAGCTAAACATAATTAAACATCAAATAATTGAATAAACTCTAATTTGCTAAAAAAAATCAATTTAAAAAGATAGGAGGTTCTAGTATTTTACTTGGTGGATCTTATTCGTTGTTTCTTAGTCTCGTTGCCAGTTGTCAAACTTCTCTCTCAATTTCTGTTCATAGAAACTGCCTGGTAACACCATTTGTTTCATAAGTGCTTTTATTGAGATGAGTAGCTGTTACATCCAGTTTTGTACAGTAGCTCATTTTTATAATGGTGTTACATTGCACTATGTATTAGAGCTGTTCACCTATGTTTTTCCCAAGTTAGCATCTCTATCCGTAGGCCAAAACCTCTTCATGTCTTCATCTGTTCATTAATTACATAAGTGGGCTGTCTGGGAATTCGGTCCACACCTCCTTTAAGTTGGAAAAAGAGCTTTGGGTGTGCATGGATATCTGAGACTGCATAAACAACATACAAGCTAATTATATTGCAGAAATGTTTTCACTTTTTTCTTTGAATATTACTCCATCCATTTCAATGAATTTTATACATTTGGTTCCGGATTAGTTTGTTAGAAGGTTTGTATAACGTGTGTTGATTGACTTGGTGGTTGGACCCACCAATAAAGATGTGAGATAAAGTTTCCGAATAAGGAAACATATAGAATTGATTGAGACAGACAAAAAGATGAAATATGTATAGAATGATTTTAACAGAGGGAGTAGGTGGTTACCTATGTGAGCTTCATAAGCATATACATGTTGGACATGATTATTATCTCTTTCATTCAACTTCATATTCTGGATACCTTGTTATGGAAAAAGACTTTTACTATTTGCATATTTTTAGCTTCAAATGCTCTTTGGGCCTCAAAAGTCCAAACATTTTATTTCAGCATAGTCATTGGTTCATATTGGGTAACATATGTACAGGATATTAATGAAGAATGGATATCAGATAAGACACGCTTCTGCTATGATGGTTTGAAGAGGCAAAGGCTTAATGATCCTATGATTCGCAGTGCTGATGGACGCTTTAAGGTTGTGAGCTGGCGTGATGCACTGGTCGCTGTCGCAGAGGTCATCCATAAAGCTAAACCAGAAGAGATTGTTGGGGTTGCTGGGAAGTTGTCAGATGCGGAATCTATGATGGCCTTGAAGGATTTCTTAAATAGGATGGGTTCGAATAACATTTGGTGTGAAGGAAATGGTCCTAGTCCAAATGCTGATCTGCGTTCTGGATACATAATGAACAGTAGCATCAGTGGCTTGGAGAAAGCGGATGCATTCCTTCTGGTTGGTACACAGGTATGTATTTCTTTCTCTGATCTTGATGTGAATTTGAAGACCTCGTTGTTAAGAATGGATGATTTAACAAAACCCTGATCACTTATATTTTGCTAGTCTTTTCTGTGTTATCTCATTCTATCTTAGAAACATCAGCCATCCAGGCTACCAGAAACCAGATTTTTAATGAAGTCTATTAAGTATTACTGTGTTGTAGTATAGGTTGTATGTTAATACTTCCCTCTAAAATTCCTCTTCATAAAACTGCTTTTAAAGACTTCGTAGTGGATGAGTGCCATTATGCTTATGTGAGAACTAACTAATTATTGCCACAAAAGTCCATGTGAAGGTCAGTTGGCACTAGTTGTACGGTATGGTTAATGCAAGGAGCTCATTGCCCTATATGTCATGGTGTTAGTCCATATAGTATGTTTGTTGGTGTTTACAATGTAGACAGCAAGTAACTTCAAGTATTGTTTTATGGCCGCTGTTTAGAAACAAGTTTTCACAATTTAGTTGATTATACACCATCTGTTTATGATACCAGCACCTAGGATGAATTCTCGGGGCTAATCAGTTTCTGATATAGAGAAACATGTTGCTTATCAATATCCAAGATTTGTGAATGGAGTAGTTTCATCATTATGGGTGAGAATTTTGTGGACAGACATTGTCCGTAGTGGGAATAAGTTTGTGATGATTGACTCAACCGAGGGTGAACCTTGATGCAAATCAAGTGGAAAGTAGGATGTGGTTGAGGTTGTAGAGAGCTTGCTCTTCTGGATTTGGGTGAAGGTTGAGTAATTTGTGGGGGCCTGTGTTGCAGCTCGAGAGGAAATATCCGAGCCAGTTGAGTGTAGATATGTACATGTGTAGACTTAGGTGCTCACACTTGCACCATGTATATATACATATATTGACACTGACTCATGCATGCCATACTTAAGACGGCATATTTCTCTCTAAAGTAATACAACTAGTTTTATACTTGCTGTTTTTAGTTTGTATTGCAAGTCTGCTTCAAATATGAATAATGGTTACAGTTCAGTTATTTGCTTTGGGAAATTCTGATGTTAGTGCATAATGGTTAAACATGAATGGTTGCACTTCATTTATTTGCTTTGCGAAATTTTGATGTTAGTGTATTATCTTATTAGTTTGTGTACTTATGTATTCAGTTCAAATCTTAGAGATCTTTCCATAGTTACAATAATTAGACTAGTTTAGTTTATCCTAGCAATTTCTTTTTATGCAAATTGCAAAGTTGCAAGAAACATTAAAGCCTTTTGTGCAATGTAGCTACGTTAATTATCACCAGGTGCCTTCTTGTTCTTTGCAAGCTTGCAAAATAACAACTGATCTGAATGGTCAAGAAGTCCTTTTCTAAATTTTTCCTAGCAGCAATACTCCTTTAGTTGGTTCTAGTGTATACCATTAGTAAGTTCTCGTTTGCAAGTTGCAACAGCTTTGGAGAAACTGATTTATTGCTTATATATAGCAGAAACAGAAAATAAGTGTTCGCCTACACAAGCTTCCGCTTTTAACTATCTCAAAAGAAGCTAAAAAGACTGATTTGGTGAAGCATTTCGCGAGGTGATTCTCCGAGTCGACATATTTTCAGCACTTAAAGTAATCAGAAGCATTGCAAACTGGCACTAAATCCATTTGTGTATCATATGGAAACACTTTATAAGTTTTTAGGTTCAGTTTTTACTGTTAATTGAGCACAATTAATTTTTGGAACTGTCCAGTCGGTTCTAAGCTGCCATTTATTCTTATCTTATACTGGAAACTGAAATCCATCTCTTTTTTGCCTTACCTGAGATCTCTGTCATTTTGCACTTTTTGTTGTATTGGTAAGCCTCCAGACTGATACGCCTGGTGGAAGAACCAATAACTAGATATCATATTATTTTGATTTTTTTTTTTACAATTTAAGAGAAGGAACTAGCGACCAAAAAATAGATGCAGAAAATATTTATTTTCTCCTCTCCACTCCTCAATACTTCAGTTTTATCAAGACCTCCTCTGTTTTTAAAACTTAGTTCAAGGCTTGAAGCTTCCCCCAGTGAAAATAACTTTCAGCCTCTAGCGTGCATTAGGTTTTTGGATCCATGACGTCATAAAAATACTTCAGGATTTCTAGTTTGCTCTTAATGATTTGTAGTATTTTGAGAACATAAATATTATGCAAGGATTTATTTTGGCCCTTAGTTTATTTTATTTTTTTTACTTTAAGCACGCGTAGTTTGGTGTATTTTGTGGATTTTCTATCAATATTTTAAGCATTATGACTCCAGGCCATTTATAGATATTCTATTTTACTACGAGTATTTAGTTCATTTCTTAATGCTCATCACTGATTTTTTATTAAAATTTTCAATTTCCAGCCAAGAGTGGAAGCTGCAATGGTGAATGCCAGAATCCGCAAAACTGTTCGAGCCACCAATGCGAAGGTTGGTTATGTAGGCCCTTCTGCTGATTTCAACTATGACCATGACCATCTAGGCACAGGCCCGGAAACTCTAGTTGAACTTGCCGAGGGTCGCCATCCATTCTCTTCAGTGCTATCAAATGCTAAGAACCCTGCCATAATCGTTGGTGCTGGTCTGTTTGAAAGGAAAGACAAAGACGCAATTTTCTCAGTTGTCGAAACCATAGCAAAGAATGTAAACGCAATTAGACCTGACTGGAACGGTCTGAACACATTGCTGCTCAATGCAGCCCAATCTGCAGCTCTTGACCTCGGGCTCGTACCAGAATCAGAAAACAGCATTGAATCTGCCAAGTTCGTCTATTTAATGGGGTCTGATGATATTAACCTGGATAAACTTCCTGAAGATGCATTTGTGGTTTACCAAGGCCACCATGGTGACAAAAGTGTTTACCGTGCTAATATAATTTTACCAGCTACGGCCTTCACAGAGAAAGAAGGCACATATGCAAATACAGAAGGATGTGCTCAAACAACTGTACCTGCAGTTCCTACAGTAGGTGATGCCAGAGACGACTGGAAAATAGTTAGAGCTTTGTCTGAGGTGGCAGGTGTTGGTTTACCTTATGACAGCCTTGCTTCAATAAGATCCAGAATAAAGACAGTGGCCCCGAATCTTTTGAATGTTGACGAAAGAGAGCCTGCAACATTCTCAGCCGCTTCACTGAGACCGGAGCCTAAGGAGAAGGTGGATAAGACTCCTTTTGGAACAGTCGTTGAAAATTTCTACATGACTGATGCCATCACTAGGGCATCAAAGATCATGGCACAGTGCAGTGCTATGTTGTTGAAGAAGTGAGTATTTGATTTATGATAGATACTTTCAATAAAGGCTGCCCTTTTTTGTTCATTTGATGGGTCCTGAACACGCGGATAACAACAATGTATCTTGCAGGGAAATGCCATAGTATTGTGGCTATAAATGGCAAGATAACTTATTTGTATAATTTCTTGCTTTGACTTGTGAGATCAATTTCTCTATAGCATTTGTTTAGATGGATGAAGTGAAGACACCATTGTTGTCCAATTCTGGTGAAATCTAATCTTTTGTCAGTCGCAGAATGGTACTTAAATCTCATTGACATGCAGTCCTCTTTATACTTGCCCCCCCCGCCCCATTGGAATTTTTTACTAATCATTTCATAGCAACGAAGTTTGAAGAAAACTAGTACAGTTCTTATTCTCAACGAAACTCACAGATGGAAGAAAATACTAAAAGAACAAGTGTAAATTGAAACTTGTTGCATCTAAAAAGTCCTCATAGTCTCTTGTTTCAGAATAGTTTGATCACTCTGGCTTCTCAGCATTGGTCTTCGAAAACGAAGAAATGCTGCTCTGATTATATGACTTTTCCCAATTGGTTCCATCGAATTCTCTAACGTCCACATGCTTCAGCGTTCCAGGGTCTACACATCTGAATGCAATTGATATACCATCCGGATTACTTCTTGGAACGTGGAAGAAGCAATCCCACAAACCTTGCAGAACATGTGCTTTGCTGTGTGAGTACCGAACGTGTATGTTGTTATAAACTGCTTAGAATCTTCATTGAGCTCAAAATCCTGAGAAGGAACAACAAAACCCATGTTTCCTCTCATAGAACAGTCTGAGCAGTTGCAGTCCCACACTACAACACTCTCCGGTGCTCGTACTTTCCACCTTATGCGTTTACAGTGACATCCACCTTGGTGCACTACGACTTGAGTGTCCATTTGGGAAGAGTAATATATCTGCAGGACATGTTAGAGGATAGATCATTTATCACCGACTTCAAAATTTCATGACAACACAATGTTTTAAGATACACTAGCATATTTATCAGAAATAACATACAACTTTTTCATCACACAACACCACTTGTTAAAGTAATAGTAGTAGCACAGCATCCCAGGTAGTAGTAACTGGAAGAAGATTCTATTTGAAGAAGCACAATTTAACAGCAAAATGGAAATTGGCTTTCGAATGAAAACGTGATTTTACCTACACTGTTTGCTCAAAACATCGATCAACAAACAATGGTTTATGATCTATATATATACGTAGTATGCAGTATGCACTCAAGAAAGAAGATGACACCAAGCAAACCAAGACTTATGAACACAAGTTTAAGTGCCCAAGGTCTTATGATCATCACAGATTATCATGACAATCAATAATCGACAACAAACAGGAGCTGAAACGCAATTCATCAAGTTACTAAGAATACAACAATCACTAGTAATGAAACAAACACAAGATGTGAAATTCCACAGATGAATAGCATGCAGCACCAGAAGCAAATTAAACAGAAAACACTTTAGCAAACTAAAATCTTGAGAATGGCAAGGATTTAATTAGTAGGTAGTACTTTGTATTTCGTAATCACTCAGGTGCGTAAAAGAAAAGAACTGAGCGTTAGATGCATGAATAGTTAACTTACATGAATTCTAGAGAACAAAATTGCAGATAAGAAGATAAACAAGAAGAAGAAGAAGAAGAACAAGACCTTTATTTATTTATTCTTTTATTGGGAGAAAAGAAGACCAAATGAAATACTACTACTACTAGTCTACAATAAGGAAATACTAGTACCTTCGTTCTGCTAGTAAACGATCTCATCTCCACCGATTCACTTCATTTTACGTCAGGTCATCCATGCATGTAGACAAAATACTTCTAGTTTTAGGCCAAGTTGAAAATACAGTTTACCAATTGTACAATAATGGAATATTCTTGTTGTGAAGTGCTTTTTAATCTTGTTGTATAATAATTTCAATTGAGTATCTCAATCTTGATTCTGAGTATTAGATCAACTTCTCTATACAGTTCATATTCTCAATAAACTCATTGAGAAAAGAAAATAGAGTAGCTTCACAGTAAGAACAGTTAAGTAAACATACAATCTTAAGAATTCTCTGAACAAGACAAAACCTTAATACAAAGTGCAGTAAACTGTAAACTCTTGTTGCATCTTAAGTCCTTGACAGTCTTGTTTCAGAATAGTTTGATCACTCTGGCTAATTCTTCTCAGCATTAGTCTTCGAAAACGAAGAAATTCCAGTCTCACTATATGAGTTTTCCCAATTAATTCCATCGAATTCTCTAATGTCGACATGTTTAAGCGTTCCAGGGTCTACACATCTGAATGTAATTGCTATGCCATCTGGATTGCTCCTTGGAATGTAGAAGGAAGTAATCCCACAAACCTTGCAGAACATGTGCTTTGCTGTGTGAGTACCAAATGTGTATGTCGTTAAAAACTGCTTAGAATCTTCATCCAGTTCAAAATCTTGAGAAGGAACAATGAAATGTGTGTTTCCTCTCATAGAACAGTCCGAGCAGTTGCAGTCCCACGCTACAACACTCTCTGGTGCTCGTACTTTCCATCTTACACGTTTACAATGACATCCACCTTGGTGCACTACAATTTCAGTATCCATTTCAGAACAATAATATATCTGCAGGACATGTTACAGGATATATCACTGACTTTGAAATTTCATGAAAACACAATGGTACGTATAAAGATCCACTAGAAGCAGATCTAGCAGAGAACATATACGTACAATTTTTTCAGCAGGCAACAATTAATACACCTTTAAAGAGTAATATACTATTACAATACTTCAACATATAAAAATGAAATGTGGGGAAGTGCCATAGTAACAGTGATACATGTAACTGCAAGAGGATTCTATTTCAAGAGGCACAATATAATAGTTAAATTGGAAATTGATTTTCGAATCAAAATGGGATTTCACTCCTGTTTGCTCAAAACCTCACAAGTCAGACTCAGAAGTACAACAAACTTCCTGATACCTGAACTAGTTGTCGAATTCAACAAGTACAACTAAACGGGCTTTTCAGTTCATGACGTAGTACATTATGAGTACTACACTATGCAGTATGCACCGGAGAAAGAAGATAATACAAAGCAAATCATAGACGATATTTTGTTGACTAATAATCACAAGTGTTGAAGTACCAAGGTGTTATGATTTATGAACTTATGATCATCATTCATCAGAAATTCAGATTTTCGTGGAAATTGATCATCACCCATTTCAAGTCACTAAGAGAGCTACAACCACTAATCCTATATTCAACTTGAGACCTTTAACAATTTATAGCATTGTTAATGCAAACATAGTACTAATCACAACTCACAAGAAAATGAGAAAGTAGAACAATTAAGTCATTGAGCGAGCTTTTATTAAAAGCAAAGTATAAACTATAAACTAACTATTTCAAAAGAGATTAATCACACAATTGTAAGCTGTAATGAGAACAGACTCATTCAGTAACTAATTAGAACACAGACAGGGATTTCATTTCTACGCAACTAAATTGAGCACTACAATAAATGAAACAGCAATTTAACTAATCAATCATCGGCAATAAATAATAATAATGAAGAGAATGTAATTCAAGATATCAACAATAGCGAATTAAACGAACACAGGTAACTAGCAAGATGAACAAGAGCTTTATTAGGATGAGGAGACAAGGCAAAATGAAGAAGAAATACAGTAAGTAGTAGTACCAGTTTATTTCTTGTAAACGACGGCGATCAGCCCCGAATACGGGAACACTGGTTTTCAATTAGTAGGACTTGATGTAAAGACACCGTTTCGTCTGGAAATCAACGTTCATGTCGGTCAACTACAATGTAAATTTTTCAATTTTTCTTCTTTTTAGATTAGTCACACTATTTAACTCCCAACTTCCTGTAAATTAGTCCGTCTTAGTTGACCACCCTCTCAATTGTCTAGGTTCATTAAAAAGACATAATATTACAAAAATTTCATACTCTCTTCATCCCACAAAACATTACCTATTTGGAACTAATTCGCAATTTAAGGATTAACAATAACATAATAATGTAAATGTGAATTCGTCTAGTCCGTTCCTCTCGAATATTAGATGGGAATAGTGGTGAAAACTCACTTCACAAATGCGGATATGTGCGAGAATATAGCACCACATGTGAGATCTGATCGCTTAATTAAAACTCGGGACCTTGTCGTCGGCTCAAATATTGCCACGTGACTTGTAATCAAGTTTTTTTATCCTTTGACTTTGACCATGCCTTATTATTTGACCGAATGCATCCGTTCGGCTCCAATCTCATGACGATGACGACCAAAGGCATCCGTTCAGCTCCAATCTTTCGACGATACCAGACTTTGACCAAAGACACCTGATTTGTTGTTTGGCTCCAATCTTATGGCGATATAAGAGTGTGACAGAAGGCGTCCCTTCGGCTCTCATCTTATGATCATATACTAGATTGATCGAATGTATCCGTTCAATCTTATCTTATTACCTTATATTAACTTTGACACCAAAGGCATCCGTTCAGCTCCAATATGTTTTATGTGTTTTATAATGTTAATCTCATAGGATCTTAGGATATATTTTCTTTTTAAACGGCAAATCTACCCTACCCTACTCCTATACTACTTATTTACCACCTTATACTCCAAACACATCGCCATACCATCTTAGCATCATCTTGTAGCGATTATAGCTCATGATACTATTCTGAAAGAGACATGTTTAGAATTAGTATTAGTTATTATTACTAGTGTCCAGCACAACACGGGGTTTAACTTGTACCCCTGTGCCATGTTTAATGGGGCTTGAGAGTAATGATAAGTGGGCTTCTGGATATGGCTCACGAGAGTGATGTAGCATACAATTGTGAAGCCATCCCATTGAATGATCCATAAATAATTATGGGAGTATTCATTAACCCTGTTGCTTCAAGTCAACACGTTTACAAATTTATAATTAGTGTTTAAATATAGCCTTAAATATATCAAAGTGACTTTTCGATGGTACTGGTAATCGGTCCACTACGTCTTATATAAAGTTTGAGTCGAGAATGGAAATATTGTTTGGTGGGAAGAGTTATTTGGAGAGGCTCCGTTGTCCGTGTGATTTTTTGGGAAGTAAGAAAAAATAATGTTTTGTGCAAAGTAAACTTTGAAGACATTGCTGAGATTTTGACATTGAGATTAATGTATTCTTCGGTAGTTCATGCACAAATTGGACATCCTCCTAATATAACTGGCTCAGAAAGAATGGATTGTTCGTTATAAGATCTCATAACATATGTCATCGAACAAGGACAAGAAAGAAGTAGATCAGGGTTCCAGAAAATAATGAATTGAAAACATACGACGATAATAATGGACATAGTCGTATGGTGATCTTGATTTGTGACGAGTACTTCTCGTAATCTTTGTCATTTTTGTAAATCTTGATTATGTTTAGACTTTGTTTGCCGTTTATATAGAAAGAAAAAAAATGTCAGAGTCGAGAAAGAAAAATCAATATTATTATGCATTTTTTTTAACTTCGAGCATCTCTCATGCCCCGTTTATCAGTTTATAAATTTGGCCGTTTCAAAAATTATTATGCATTTATCTATTGCCACAGTTGTAACATTTAATAAAATGTACATGAACTAGTAGAGTATCACACTGATTAGCATTTAGCCATGGTATTTTAGAGAACCGAAAACATAAATAACATGACTGCATGATTTTTCCCTATAACCGAGTAGCTGCACCATATTTCCCGACCGAACGACAATAATTCTGCGGTTTATAGAATTATTTATGCGTTAAGACAAAGCCTGTTGGTACGTGACAAACAAACTATCAATCGGAGGGAGTACTATACTAACAAATCTCGTATTATTTTTATTAATTAAAAATAGGAGAACAGGCACATACATACAGTTCAACTTTAGGTGAGACTTGGCATTCTCTCAAATTAAGTAGACAAAGTTTATCATTTTATAAACTTATAATTAAGATTAGGATGAGATCATCATGATCTTATATAATTTAATGTAATTAAATTAGATATATCTTTGTAGCCACTAAATGACTAAATTTGGTCTCTGATTTGGATAGGACATCCATGAGAAAATTTTGAAAAATATACTCCAGGTTGTACCACGTATATAAATGATACTCAAGGTTGCCAGTGTCCAAAAAGTATACTCCACGTTAACCCATAGCCCAAAAACGATACTCCGGTCAGTTTTCTCACCGGAATTAAGCGCGTGTAACTCAAACGCAGCACAACACACGCGCGTGTAACTCAAACGCAGCCCTTTGATCAGTTAAATAATTTTGATTACTTTTAATTCTTTGAGTTACACGCGTTTAATTCCGGTGAGAAAACTGACCGGAGTATCGTTTTTGGACTACGGATTAACGTGGAGTATACTTTTTGAATAGTGTCAACCTTGAGTATCATTTCTATACCTGGTACAACTTGGATTATATTTTTCAAAATTTTCCCGACATATATCACATTCTTATTCTTATTGTTTCTTATTGCCTTTTCTTTTTTTCCTTTTCTTTATTCAATTAATAATAGTACTCGTAAAAGATTAGCCGAGTCTATGAATGGCGCTCATTGCTCAACATCGATCCAAACAAAATAATTGGGGACAATGGGACATCTGAAAAATATATTTTTAAAAGTTAGATTAGCAATTTAAGATGTTAACACAGATTCTGTGAATTTAGTGCCGCATTGCATGTACCAAATCATGAATGAGTATAATCACGATTCGCAAGTTCACAACACTTGGACATATTCCCATTTGGATTGGACCCGTGTTGTATTTAGGTGAGAAATTTAATACTACTATATCTTTTGAATGGAAAAAAAAAATGTTTCTTCAATATGAATGTAAGTATACGTTATGGACAATTATGGTATCTTTACATTGAATATGTATTTGTTGATGCTTTAGAATTTATCTCTTGCTTTAATTTTCATAATGTCTTAATAGCCAAGATATATACTTTTAGCCAACGAAAAGAGCTCTGATTAGCATGTTTTTTCTTGATTGCTAACCACTCATAAAATTATTCAGATACTACGCGTTATTGGGAGATATAAAGAAAATGCTTTGTTGAAAATAGCATGCAACTCTTTATGCTTTCGTTATACACAGTTTGAGATTTTTTTTAGAAAATAGTAGTAGTAGGCAGAACATTAACCAATCTTAAATACTACCAATATGCATTAATCAATATCTCTTTTCTCACTTAAAATCTATAATTTTTCATAGTTAGTTGAGATTATGGATGTTAACGAGTTCAGTGTGGATCTTAACGAACGTCTGATTGTCTCATAGAAGTTGAGCCAATCTCGAGCACGGTCTTTTTCTAAATACAAAATATATATCCACAAGAAATTAGAAATTATATGTAAATATTTTAGATATAACTATAAAGATATGATTAAATATAACTATAAATATATAATAAAAAAAATTATTCACTTATCAAGCTTTTTTCTAGAAAGATTGTTACTTGATTGAAACAAAGTCGAGCTTGCTCACGATCAAGTTCGCATTGACCGAGCTCGAGCCGAGTTTTCTCACAAGTTGATCACGATCAACTTGATTCATTAACACCCCTTACTTAATCCCCTTACTTAATGTTGAGCAGAATTTGAAGGTTCAAAAATTTAGTGGACTAGAAAGAAATAAGGTTGGTCGGATCTAAGAACTGTATGTCTGTATCTTTGATGCTCCTCAAAGATATCAGACATGATAGCTTGAGATGTCAAAAGCCGTAAAGCAACAATACAATACGTTACATTACATGTTCATAAACGTTGCAAAGAAGAGGAAAAGGGGAATCAACTAACCAAGTACAATACGTGTTGTTTCTATGTCAAAGCGGGTGCAAAACAATTACTCACTCCGTCCCGTTTAAATTTATCCATTAGTTTTGCATATTATATATAAGGGTGGGAGAGAGATTGAGAGTAATTGAATATTTAATTGTAAGTGTGTTAGGTAATGGGAATAAGTGAATATTTAATTATATATAGGAGTTATTAGTATAATACAATATTAATAAAAACTTTTCATTTATGGACCGGGTAATTTCAAATGGGACGCCACAGATGCCAAAATGGGTAATTTAAAGTGGGACATAGCTCGTAGTACATGTTGCAATTAAAGTTAAATGATGTGTATTCACAATCCAATCAATCAATATACTTCGTATATGCTATGCTCTTCCTCATCTGTAATTGTTTACCTAGTTATTATAGTTAAAATAAATAGAAGAGTATATTCTTCTTGCTCCGATGTTTGAATTTCACGGAAAGTGAATTTGTTATATCATTGCATTGGGATGGCATTGCGTAGATTTACTATATTCACCTAATTTGCATTCTATTGCACGAGTCACTAAAATACACTAATAAGTGAGCATCCAAAAGGCCTTTTTCAGAAAATTTTAAAATTGAGAAGTGAATATTTGGGTGATTATAGCTTACCTAGTATAAATTTTGTTGTGATATTTGGGTGATTATATATTACCTAATATTGTTACAAGTTATATATGAAAATTTAAATGCTAGAACAAATATTGTATTTGTTGGAATTTCTGCCCACTCTAAACGTGGCTAATTCACAAGCGTCAGAGTTCAACCGGGAAGCTTCTAAAATGTAGGTTTAAATTCAATTTTATCAGTAACTGTGAATAAGTTTGATTGTTCATCGTTATTTGTAAGAACCAAGTTAATAGGATCATGAATCATATCCATGGAGATCAACACAAGTAGATTTAGAATTTAATTTTCAACTTCTATTCAGTTTAGAACTCTAAATAGTTAGGACTGTGTCTCTTTCACGAGTATATAGCTCATCAAAAGATGTCTTTTACTTCATGTTTTAATTGATGAATAAAATTGCTTTCCGAAAACCTTGATTCTCTCTTTTTCTTTCTTGGTGGTGCCGGTTCTACCTTCTCTGACGCTCCATCTACTTTGTCCCGTTCATGCAAGAACACGACCTTTGTTCCCTTATTAAGCCAATTTTCAATGGAGAACATACAATTCGTACGATCCAGCACGTATTATTGCATGCAGAACGATGTTGAGACTTTCTCAAGATAACAAAATAATTCAACATATTATATTTCTTTATAAATTTACTACCATCTTGGTAAAGATTAGTAGCATCCTAAATTACATTGGTTAGGGAAAAGTACGATTGTAAAACATAAAAAACTTGCTAACAATGAAACTGCGAGTATCTTAAAATGTACTATCAATAATAAATTGAGGATTTTAAGAATAACATTTAGTGAATCTTAATGAATTATTTAAATTTTAAAAAAAGAGCGGCATAAAATAGAATTCGCATAAAAACTAAAAAGAAAAAAGCTGGGCCTAGCAGATTTACCCATACACCCGAACAAAAGATGGCCTCACATTGTTGTGGGTTCTTGAAATGTCGGAAAGTGCTTTATTTGAAACTCCAAGGAAAAAGCAATATCATCAATCAAGAGCCTGTGTTGTGTGTACAAGTGTTAGATTAGTAAACGTTGTTTGAAATCCTGATTTTTAAACTCGTTAGAACAGTGTACGATACAAGTGTTGCAATCGATTGGAAAGTGAAACAAAAGGTGGTAGTAGTAGTAGTAGTAGTAAAAGTTAAAATAGTTGGTGAAAACGTGTAAATTAAACACTTTAGAACATCCTGGAAAATTACCCAACCTCCCCACTCCCCTGACTGGTAGCTATCTTACCAACAGTAGTAGTCACTTGTCCGGCACTACTACCCTTTTTTATACTTGTATTATTATGGAATTAACCACTAAGAATATTATCCAACAGAATTTGTGGTTAAAAAAAATAAAAGAACTAAATAACTTAGTACTGTATCACCCGCACCCTAAATGTATCCACCAAAGGCGAACTGAGCTAGTCCAAAAACAATAAATCCCGCCTAAGTCATCCTCCCTGTCTGGCTGAAATGCAAACCGGATTTGAAGTACTAATCCCCTACTCAAATTTGACAGGTCCTACTACTAACTAAGAAGTCCGAAAAACTTACAAATTCTTACAACTAAGAACTTACCCATCACCTTTAATCAATTAAAAATCCATGACACTTTAGTGATTTACTAGTACAGTACAAAATATGCATGTCAATTCTAACGGGTCTAATTTTGAATTGGTAATTACTGTACTAGTAGTAGTATTGTAGTAATAGTAGACAGTACATTAAAATTAAACAGGAAGTAATAAGAGGTAATAAAACGAACAAAACAAAACGCAACCACCACTCGACTCGATAATAGAAAGCTGGAAAACCGCGTTATCTTTGTCCTCTCCCCCATTCCTTGTTCACTTGAATTCTCCTCAATATAAATACACACTCCATTTCTTCAACTACTCACTCTTCACACTCCCTCCACCACACCACCAATAACAAACAACAACAACAACAGAAAGAAACAAAACAAAACGAAAATAAAAATGTCAGTCTCTTATTCTTCACATCTCCCATTCCTCCTCCTCCAACTCTTCTTCCTCTTGAACCTCACAACCCAATCCCACCACCACAAAACCAACACCAACAGCAAACTCTCTCTCTCCTTCCCACTAACCTCCACTCCCCTCTCCAAACCCTCCACTGCCAAATACCTCTCTTCCCTCTCCTCCCTACCCACAAACACAAACACTAACAGAACATGGGTTCACAAATCCAACACCTCATCAACACCACCACCAAAATTCAACTACAACTACAAAGCATCCTTCAAATACTCCATGGCCCTAATCGTCTCTCTCCCGATAGGCACCCCGCCCCAGTCCCAGCCCATGGTCCTCGACACCGGCTCCCAGCTTTCCTGGATCCAGTGCCACAAAAAATCCCCCAAACTACCCACTATACCCTTCGATCCGTCTCTCTCCTCAACCTTCTCTGTCCTCCCCTGTACGCACCCGGTCTGCAAACCCAGGATTCCCGATTATACCCTCCCCACCAACTGCGACGAGAAGCGTCTCTGCCACTACTCGTACTTTTACGCCGACGGTACTTTAGCCGAGGGCAATTTGGTCAGGGAGAAATTCACTTTTCCTAATTCCAGAACTACCCCTCCCTTGATCCTTGGATGTGCTTCCGACTCGGGTGACGAGGAGGGTATTTTGGGAATGAGCCAGGGCAGATTATCATTCATTTCGCAAGCCAAAGTGCCACGGTTTTCTTACTGCGTGCCTGTAAGGCAAGCGAGTGATAAAATTAACCCCACTGGCACTTTTTACCTCGGTGTAAATCCCAACGCTCGGAATTTTAAATATATTGGTCTGTTGACTATTCCTGGTAGTCAACGCATGCCCAATTTTGACCCATTGGCTTACACTGTCGGACTAGTTGCGATTAAAATTGGAGGGAAGAAGTTGGATATTCCGGAAACAGCTTTTCGCCCTGATGCGGGCGGGTCGGGTCAGACAATCATTGACTCGGGGACACAGTACACGTTTTTAGTGGGCCAGGCTTATGAGAAAGTTAGGACTGAAGTCGTTAGGCTAGCTGGGCCGAAATTAAAGAAGGGGTACGTTTTTGGAGGCGCATTGGACATGTGCTTCGACGGAAACCCGATTGAGATCGGGCGGTTAATTGGCGATATCGCTTTCGTTTTCGGAAACGGGGTTGAGATTTCGATCAATAAGGGGAGGATTTTGGACAATGTGGAAGGGCGAGTTCATTGTGTCGGGATTGGGCGGTCCGATTCGCTGAATATCGCTAGTAACATAATCGGGAACTTCCATCAACAGAACCTTTGGGTTGAGTTTGATTTGGTTCATCAACGAGTAGGATTCGGATCAGCTGATTGTAGCAAGACTGCTTGATGATCTTTGATATAATCTTTTGTACATGGTTAAGAAAAAAGAAAAAAAAGTAGTAGAAATAAACGTTAGTATACTTTTAAAACATTTTGCTCGATTTGAGGAGGTTCATTTTTTTTATTCTAATCACTTTAGAAGTGGATAATTTGTTGCGAGTGTTTGTTTGTACGTGCAGTGTCACATAGTGACATAACATGTGAGATATTGTTGGATTAACAAGGATTTAATTTAATTAATTCAAATTATTATTGTACTATAATGGTGCATATTTGTGTCAAAATGTCGATGTAACCTTGTATTTGTGGTGTCAATAATAATTATCAACGCGAAACATTGAACCTATAAAAGTTTGACAGGTGAAAATATTAAAATCATTGTACATGTTGGTGACATCAAATCGATCTTGATGAGATTTAAAAAACAGGGTCCCTCGGGTTAGAAATATCTTGATTTTATCAAGTTGACGATTGACAAGCATTTAGATTCATTTACTTCCCCATCTCAGTTGGTGTCCTTCCTACAGATAGTATTGCCGTGGTCGGTCAAATTCAATTCCTTGTTTGTAGTGTTATCCCCACTATATTTACCCTTTTCCGGACGACCCTTTATTACAATTGATGAATATATAGTACTACTACTAGGGAACGCGTTTCAATTATGGGAATGGCCATTCATCGTATTTCAAATCTTCCTAGTCTAGGATTTGATGTAATTTCATTTCACGATATTTCGTTATGTCTCAAATAAAAAAATAAAAAAAATTGTCCGAAGTCGTGGGGCAATACATGTACATCTCTTATTATTCATCTTGAAAAGGGTTTTATTATTCTTCCATTACATTTTTAAATATGAAAAACGGGTAACCTAAGCTACCATAATTTCAGTATAATTAAAGGAGTTGATAGTAATATTCATGTAAAAAGAAAAAAGGGAATGGTGTGCATTTAGAAATTTAGAAACTGTTATTTTCGTCTGAACAAAATTGAACGGAACAGAACTGAATTGAACGAAATTGAACTGAACTAAACAGAACTGAATGAACTTGAACAGAACTGAACTGAATTTATTTGTAATATAAAATATAACAAAGCAAACCTGAACAGGACTAAATGAACCTGAATAGAATTGAACTAAACTGAACATAATTTAAATTCATAAGTTTTCATACCATGATAACAGAGCCTTAGTCTAGAAATGGCGAGTATCATGCATTTTCCTTTATAGAGAAATTTTGGTGTAAGCACCTGTGGGGTTTACACATGTTTCATAATTAAGGCATCTAACATTTTAATTAGTAGTGTAATATTATTGCATAGCAAACGTCAATTGGGATCGGATTATTATCGGTAAAATTTCGAATTGGAATTTTCGAATAAGTGATTTGTTTTTAATCGGATTCAGATAATGAATGGATTTCTGCTCATGTCCAGATTCAATTGTTCGGATTTAAACTCGACATCATTTCGTGTCGGGTCAATTATTATTCATGCCTTAATTTGCTATATGATGGCATCCTGTGATGCGTCAACGTTGCTGACACCTTAGCCACGTCATCAATCAAAGTAATTTTAAAAAAATGAAAACAAAGGACTGAATGATACAAAGATGTCAAACTTTTGTTAGAATGAATAAATATAAGATTGCATATTTCAAATGCGTGAATTTTTTTATTTTTTTTTTAAGCGGAAAAGCGAGGATCAATAATGGTTCCCATTTACCCCCTTGATGACCCGAACCCCCGACCTATTGACTAGAGCCGAAGCAGGTTATGAGCTACACTTCGTTCTCATTTCAAATGCGTGAATGAATATGATCATATACATTACATGCCATTCTCTCCGTCTATAGAAGTCGCATTCGATTAATTTATGACACAATGGCATTGTCGCATTGTAGCTAGTATTGAACTTAGAAGGACGTACCAAAAGTATTTATGATTTAATTAATGAATTGGGAAGTTGAATAATAAAGTGCTTTCCTAGATTGCATGTTAGGAGACTGTCTCATCACTCTTGAATCTTGATCGTCTTTTCTTTTTGTGATGTTATGGGTGAATAAAGTTTTAGGCTTAGGTGCCACCTTAATTTATGATCATGTGATACTAATCAATCACGGTTTGACGTAACATAAAACTTACCGCTATGTCTTTTATACTTTATTATCTAATTCACTGCTTTGTTATACTGCCACATGTCTCGTTTCTGGGCTTTACCATTGCATTGATGCGATTTCATAACCAACAACTTGTCGCGATGATGAGTCATCAGTTTGGTGTGTAACGTAATGTTGCGAGCTAGAGTAATTTAATTTAACGAGCATCATGTAGATTTGTTTTTCTTTATTGTTCAAGTATGAAAATTATGTGTTAAAGAACAAGGAGATTGATAAGGATTAAGGAGTAAGTATTTGACCAATGTAATCATAGTTAAATCATTCGTAGTCGAGTGACAAGTTGAGTACGTAAGATGTCACGAGTTCGACCTCCACCTCCGAAATGAGTGATTATTTGCTCTGTATAAAAATTGATTGAAATGAAGGGTGATCATAAATTTATTGATAATAAATCAAATATTGTAATTGTGATATTGTAACTCAAAAATATAAAAATAAAATGTAATCATAGACGAAGTCCAACAATAAGGAATGAGACTGACAAAGGCAACTGTTGAAGACCAAGGTCATAGTAGGAAGCCGAAGGCTTGCTTAGGCCGAAGAGAATCGAAGATTGGAGAGAATGGTCAAAGGGTCAACTTATACTTATTCCCGATCAGTGAGAACTCAGAAGGCTTAATGGGGTATTAGCCGAAGGTATCATGACCGAAGGCCATGAGTTGATTGCTACAGATCGAATCCCCTCGCCTTGGGAATGAATGATTATGTGATGAAGACACGTGTCACAATTCGACTATAAGGACAAACTTCTGGGTTTTAAGGAATCTCGTCCCCTCGTATTTTTTTATAAATAGAGTTTAACCACCGCATTTATGCCTTATGAGATAATCGCCGTTCCCTTTCTCTACTAAAATTCGAAAGGAATGAAGAGATTTATCCTTCGATGCACAAACCTCTTTTAAGTCACGGCCGTTCTTTCTGGATAATATTAGTCACAAGCGAGTTTGTGATTCACCAAAGTTGATTAAGACTCGGAAGTAATTAAAATAGTTGCTCATGTTAAAGGAGAAGATTATGTTAAAGGAGAAAAGTTAAGTGACCTTGTCGTTAGGCAGTGAAGTGATGGTAGTGGATTTTTGACTTGTTCTACGAAGAATGTTTGTCCGATGGGAGGATCATTACTTCCATATAAGTAATCTTTATTAGTAGTGTGGATTAAGATGTCGGTACGGACAATTTACCAAAAGGTTGCTCCTAAGAATATGAGTTACGTGCCAAAATTGAAGATTTATAAAGGTAGTGGAAGGGTAATCATCACTCTTTAGGAGTAGTAACATTTAGACTTAATCACTTAAGGCTCATGTACTGTACTTGGATAATATATTAGTTGTAAATTATTATTTATAGAGACATTAGTGTAGTATTTTTACTTTACCCGCTGGCCTGGCCGAAGAATGGAAAGCTCTGTTCTAACTGTTTCCTGTTCAACCAATATCATTAACATCATTACTTAGCTTTAATACTACTACTATGAGTAGTGTGTACCTTTTCAAGTTGTAACTTAATTGCCCGTTCAATTGGGCCCTTGGCTGGCTGCCTAATACTACTGTTGTGATTTCAAAACGATCAGTTATTTGACTGGTATTTAATTAAGACTAATGTAAAGCCATGTATATCTTTTGTAGCCGAATGTTAATTGGAGATATCCCGTACTTTACATGTTCGATTAACTTTTTGATGAAGTGTGGTTTGATTAACTTGTTTTACGTTCCGGGAGACATGCAAAATAATGTTGATGCGGCCCAAAAATTATAATGGTAGTATATGTAAAATGTTGTGAATGTTAGCAAAGACCGGAACACATAGATTAACCCCAATAGGCCAATATGACCCATGCCATGTGAATCTGTGAAACTGTGACGACATATACTAGTAGAAAGATATTTGTTTCTTGGAAATTATTTGAATGTTTTAAAACCCACGCCAACATAAATTCGTGCACAGCAAAGTATCAGTCAGTACAAAGAACGTGTGAGGGAGCCAGGCCCAGGAGTAAAAGAGAAGAATAGAAAGAACAATTAATCTGATGACAGAGCATTGAACAACCTAGCTGGCATTGTTCTATCAAGAGTCAAGACGTTTAATTCATTCAAATAACATTACTACTATCTACGGAGTATATAGTATAGCTACAGTGCTTCACTTAAATGAATATGGCATATGGCATCAATTACAATCAACTTTTTCTATTTTATTTTTATTTTTTTATGACGTTGGGAACCCGCGCACTAGGTAAACTCCACGGGCCGACGTAATAACCTGCAAACTATGTAAGTCAAGTTAAACCGCAATTGTGACATGCTCGACTCAGAAGTCATAAATCCCAAGAATTCGCGGCCAAGGGTTTGAACCCAGGACGTGGTGGATAAAATAAACTCCATCTAGCCTAGCCAATTGAGTCAAGTAAGGTAAACATAAAAAATTTATTAATAAAGCTCAACCGTCTTCAAACAGAGTATGAAAAATACTACTCGAGTAACATTTTATTAATCGGTCTAATAAAGCGTAAATATAATGAAATTGTTTATTCATACTCATACAGTAGTAATAGTAGTACTGTATTAGGATAAGTTCGAGCCGACGGAGAATAAAGTAGTACTAGCAACCAAGAGAAAGCACGATTTTAATTAATTTGGAAGATAATTGTAATCATCTCGATCGAGAGAGTGCAAGGTGGCCAAATTAACCACACTTGCATTTTCTTCATCCATGGAATTAATTAATGTGGTACGTCCAATATTTCTAAGTGTATGATATGCGTTCTATGCACAGATATCATTATCATTTATTATATTGATAGAATTATATAAGACTTTAACAATGGCACAACGGTAAATATAATTTCATATTTGTCCAAAAGATACAAAATTTAAAATTTTAATGGACAATCAAAATTAGAACAGAAAGAAAATGTAAATCGATGTTCCAAAACAGGGCATTGTATCTATCATCAATCAAAACCGTCGATCAAAACCTCGATCAAGAACCTAAATCCCTAAATTTAATAGCTTACAATCTTCCTCTGATACGATCTTCCTTCTCTAAATTATAATCAACAAAGTCAATGCGTCAACAAAACAAAGCCGTGCTCGAGTTTCCCTTCATTATTATGCCATAAATTGTAAACTATTATCTTGGTACCATGGCAACAATTATCATCACACTGCACGGAGGAATTGGGACATTATAAAATAAAAAGCTAGAAACATTAGAATATGGATCGAGACAACATCATAATAGCATCACAAAAATAACGAACGAGTATGTAATCCATTATTTAGTTCAATTCAAACATCATGGAATTGATTTCGTTCATCTCAAGTCTGAATATGTTGGATGAAATTTGGAGATATAGGGTTCATAATAGATGTTTTTTTTTTTCAATTGAAAATTTTGTATTAATGGACGTGGTATAGATTATATCTACAGTTATGCCACTATTATATTGTTATATAGTTCTGTCAATTTAATCAACATCGATAAATATTCTGCGTGTAGAACGTCTATTCTACACTTAGAAATACTCCGTATGTCAGGAAAATCACTCGGATCCTAACGCTAGAAACGACCTTAATTAATTACTATCGTATCTATATATGATGATCAATCATACTAACACTAAAAATTGTTCGCAAGTCACATCTCTTTCACGCCCTTCGTTGCACGCAAATTTAATTTAAGTTCTGGACCAATCCACAAACTGGAACATATAGTAATAACAACGAACTAATTCGGGACATGAACGTAAACTCTAGATGATCAGACATGAAGCCTCGGAATCAATCATTGCAGGCCCTCAGGACGTCACCAACTCCGTTCAAAAGCTTGCTCTGATGACGTGTGATATCCGTGTGGAAAGCTCAGTTCAACAAAAGTAATCATGAATGAAGAAGTACCTAGTAAAGATAAAAGAAGGTCTTCTTACGCCTGTAATACTATCACGAGTGAATCTCAAAGAAGCTTTCGATTTTCTAAGACAGTCTAATTACCCTTGGACTGGCATGCCTACCTTCAGCATTTCAGCTACCTGCACCCATAGAGTACAGAAGCAGGCCTACTACTCTTTCCATACTACACTTCCATTCCCATTCCGAGATTTGAATACTCCACCTCCAACCTGATTAAGAGTCAAGACTGATCGGACTAATCTTCTAACCCTCTCTCCCTTTTATTCAACAAGTTCCCCACATTATAAATATGTCCTTTGATATTATGGGGTTAATCCCATTTTAATCCTAAGGAGTAAGGATATATACTAAACTTTTTTTCGAAAACCATGATTCCATAGATAAAAGAGAGGTTACAGCGTAGAGTTTTCTATCCTAAGTACAGAGAACCCTAGGATACGAAATAGTACGATCATTACATAGAAAATTTGACAACCAAGACGGACATAAATCCCAAATATAGAAGCTACTCAGATTATCCGAGGTACAATTGGAAAATGTAGACGAATAACTTGGATTCAACTGGTACTTCAGCTGACGCCGCAACTTCCCTGCCAACCCTTCGCTTCCATATTTAGCCAAAACATCCGCAGCTTGATTGGCCTGCCGAAACACAAAACTCCAGCTGCACACCTCCAGTTTATCTGCTAGACTGTGAATCTCCTCAAGCAGCTGCTGGTGCAACTGCATGCCCCGCGTCTTCCTGGAACAAGCATTAAAAACCAAAAGTGAGTCAGTCTGAATACAAAGTTTAGTAATATTCATTTGCGAAGCAAGGACAAGGCCTTGTTTTACTGCTTGCAGTTCTGCTAGGTTATTCGAACAAATACCCAAGAACCCTGCTGCTGCACGTATGAAGTGCCCATGATGATCCCTAAAGATCATACCTATACCTGCATCTCCGGGATTACCCCTGGCAGATCCATCTGTATTTAAACAAATGAAACCTGGCGGTGGAGGTGACCATCGACACCAGACAATACAAGTAGATTTAGGTTTGATAACATGAAGGAGTTCATGATCCTTAAGGATTCGTTGCAAATGCTGATAGAAAGTAGTCCATGAAAAATCTTGATGCCCAAAAATAAAACGGTTCCTATACCACCAAATTAACCAAAGGAAAATGCACCAAGTAGTTTGTGTGTGAGAATGTTGAGGCAGCAACGTGAAAATTGATAACACAGTAGGAGTATGATCATTCCAAGCAGCCGGCCAAAGGAGCGATCTAATAAAGTGGAACTTAGAACACCTAAAGAAAAGGTGCTCTATAGTTTCCTCCTCCTGCGAACACAAAACACAAATAGGAGATTGAAGAACCCCCCAAGCATGAAGGCGAGCAGCAGTATAGACCTTATGATGTAACAGTAACCACATAAAGTATTTAATGCGCGGTAACAACTTCAAACCCCACAGCCTATGCCAAGGTAACAGTGGCTGCTCTATGCACAACTGCATATGAGCTTTGTAGGCTGATTTAATAGTGAACAGACCCTGAGGGTGATGATGCCAAACTAACGAATCCTGCACATCATCATTGCTTGGAATGGGCACAGCCATAATCCTTTGGACGATCTCCAAAGGCAGCACGCGAGCCAATTTGAAAACATCCCATTGGTGGTTAAGAATAAAATGGCTTACTAAAGCATTGGCATCATAGGGAGCAATAGCAAAGTTTGCCAGTAAAAAATTCTCAAACCACCTATGAGTCCAAAATAAAATCTTGGTGCCATTCCCTAGATTCCAGGAAAGGTGCTGTTGAAATTCCGGAAGTAATTTAATCAAGCCCTTCCAAAGCCAACTGCTTGTGGAGGAACAAGATGCTTCCAAAATGCCTTGGGTAGGAAAGTATTTATCTTTAAAAAGCCTAGCCCAAAGAGTATCAGGTTGCATTAAAAGTTTCCAAAGAAGTTTGAATTGAAAAGCCTTATTAAAAGTTGAGAGGTCCCTAATACCCAAACCCCCAAAGCATTTAGGAGCACAAACTTTAGACCAACTGACTTTAGCTGGTTTAGTGCCTTTATGACAAGCATTCCATAAAAAATTCCCATTTAACTGATTAATTTTGTGCTGAATTGTCTTAGGCACAGAAGCCACAGACATCGTGTAAGCAGGAATTGAGGAAGTTACTGCCTGGATAAGCACAGCCCTTCCAGCCAGGGATAAAAAACGATTATACCATTTATCTATTCTATTGGCCACCTTAGTGACTAAAGAATGAAAAAGATCCAGTTTCTTATGCCCTAACAAGAAAGGCAAGCCTAAATACTTGTCTTCCCTCCTATTGTAACTGACTCCTAAAAACTGAGTGATCCAATGCTTATCATTGACTGGAGTATTAGGGGAGAAGATTATCCTAGACTTATGCCAACAAACAGCTTGCCCTGCTGCCTGAGCATATTGGAAAAGACACTCTTTAACATTCCTAACCGAGGCTTTGGTGGCTCTGCAAAACAACATGCAATCATCAGCAAAACTTAGAATGGGAATGACAGCACCAGCCCTAGACGCTTTCAAACCATGTATTTCCTTAGAATGCATTTTATTACATAAAGAAAGAATGAAAAGGTCTTGACAGAGGATGAACAGGTATGGGGAGAGGGGGTCCCCTTGCCTTAAACCCCTGGTGGGCTGCCAGAAAGAGGAAGTATAGTGATTAATTTTAACTTGATACTTAACAGTGGTAACACAAAACATAATAAGCTTAATGACATGAGGAGGGAAATTGAACTTTTGTAAAGCTAGAGTTAAAAATCTCCAATCTATCCTATCGTAGGCCTTTTCTATATCAAGTTTTAAAGCCATAAAGTAATTCTTAGACTTCCTCTTCTTCCCCATCGTATGAAGCAGCTCATGAGCCATCATAATATTATCAGATATGTTCCTACCAGGAACAAAACCGTTTTGATAAGGAGAAATCAAATGATCCATAAACTTCCTCATTCTGGAGACTAGGACCTTAGAGATGATCTTATACAGGACAGTGCATAAACTAATTGGCCGAAAATCTGCAGGGACATTAACATGCTCTTTTTTAGGTATAACAATAATTTGAGTAAGATTTATTCGTTCATCAAAAGTACCATGATGGAAGAAATCTTGCACAATTTTAATCACTTCAGACCCCACAATATTCCAAGCAGAAGAATAAAATTTGGAGCTGTATCCATCAATACCTGGAGCCTTTTCAGGATTGATGGAATTAACAGCTAGCCAAATTTCCTCCTCAGTTGGAATCAGCAAAAGCTCCTCCTGCTCAGATAAGGATAATTGAGGAGTAACAAGATGTTGAAAATGATCTTGGTTAGTGGAGCCTGCAGTAGCCTGAACAGAAAAGAAAGCTTTAAAAACATTACAAATGTCTTGAGGCTGATGGCACCACTGCCCAAGATCATTTTTAACTCCATGAACAAAATTTTTCCGTTTATTATGAGAGGCAATAGCATGAAAATACTTTGTATTACCATCTCCCTGCGTAATCCACTTCCTTTTAGCCCGTTGAGACCAAAAGAGAGCTTTTTGCAACCGGAGGGAGTCAATGTAGCGTCTAACATGCTCTGCTTGAGGACCAAAAACTTGAGGATTTAAATGAATTTGATTTTCTAAAGAAGATAAAAGATGAATGTGGTGCTTGATTTGCTGATTAATGTCATGCAACTCAGACAACTTCCAGGAAGGAATGACTCTACTTAATTCCTGGCACTTATCCAAAAATTTCCAGAAGAACTATCCCAAAAATTCGCCAAATTATTTGTATACACAGAAGACAGCAACCACATATTTTCAAACCGGAAGGGGCGTGGAGGCCGCTGTCCATGCACACCAACATCAATGAGTAAAGGCCTATGGTCGGAGGTAGAATAACTAAGATGACGAACCGAAGTGTTGGGAAACATATTATACCAAGCCGAATTAGCACAAGCTCTATCCAACCGTTTACATATAAAATTACCCGTGTAACATTTATTAGTCCAAGTATAGATATTACCACAGAAACCTAAATCAAACAAATGACAATCACTCAAACAATCCCTGAATTTCTGCATACGATGTAATGATTCTCTATTGCCCCCCAATTTTTCATGCATATGCAAAATGGAATTAAAATCACCATAAACAAGCCAAGGACCAGTAACAGAAGCACTTAAGGAACGCAATTTATTCCATACCTGATCCTGGGCACCGGGCTGAGCAAACTGGTAGACATTTGAAACGTCAAGGGGGGGTGCTGGTGGATTCTCGATTCTGACATGAACTACTCTGTCCTCCAGATCATGCAACCTTAAATCTACCTCACCCGCATTCCATAGCACCCAGAAACCTCCCGTTTGTGGTGTCTCCAGTGCAGGTGCGACCACACATTTACTATGATAAGGCAGAGCATCAATGTACTTACTGGATGCATTACCAGAGAGCCTAGTATCCATAATAATGGTCAGCATGGGCTTATGCTGTTCAATGTGCTGTTTGAGAGCCGCCTGAAAAGCTGGACGTCCAGCCCCACGCGCATTCCATATGAGGATCCTCATGGCGGTTGGATTAACTCGGGTGGAACAGAAATCAATGGGCTGGGGAGGACCCAGACCGTCTGGTCCGCTTCCGAGCGGCACTGGTGTCACTTCCTGATGAAAGATGCTTACCCAAGGTAGGAGATATACTAGATGACGAAACTCCAGCCCTGTCGACAGTGGATTGTCCAGTGGGGAGTATCTCAGTGAGACCGTGTCGGACTCCCGTGGAAACTGAAGAAGGAACGGTACCTGACAGAACGGCCGAATTCGGAACAGATTGCCGTCCACCCGCTTGAACTGGGAATTGACTTCTATCTCCTCCGGTGACGGAAACGTGTTGAGAGGTGCTGTCGGAGGCAATGGTAGCCCATTCAATTGATTTGGGCCCTGAATGAGATAATTCGCGACTGCTTGTTGTGCGATTGAGACAAATTGTGTCGTGGTTGGCGCGGACGAAAACAACTCCACTGGCGGTACATCTAAAGTCTCCGGTAGTGTAATTCCTGGCCTTACCTCCAATGAGGAGCTCTGTGGTATCTGTGGTTGCGGCGGGAGATACTGATGCTCCACCAGCTGTTGCGAGCACACCAGCCTTGGATTTTCGCCGCCCCAAGGGTGCAGGGGCCGTTGGTGGCTCTGTTCCCGCTGCTCTGTCCTCTGGTGGTACGCTAGTTGAGTGTGAGCACTGGCGATGGCAGCCCTGAGCACATGCACCGGTGCTATCTGATTGAGATCCAGGGGAATACGGACTAAACCGACCATGATGTAGCTCTCGTTGCTGTTGAGCTGGCCCGTAATGTCGATGGGAGGATCCGGACGGATCAGTGCATGCATTGGCGCCATCTGGGGAGGAACAGAATCCTGCTGAGGGACCCCATTCATCACATGCAGCGGTACAGGGGTGACAATGGGAGGGAGATGAATCACCACCGGGGTCGGCATTGGAGCTGGAATCATTTGGAGTTGGAACTGTGGTTGGAGAGTTTGAGCATGACGGGGTGGATTTCCTCTGTTTGGGTTTGGTTCGTGCCCCGCTACTATGTCCACCCATCGCCGGCGCCGGAAAGGAGCCCGAATTCGCGGTTGATTTTCCATTAGGGTTACGAGATCGTGGAATTGGGATTTTCGGAGAAGGAGGGAAACTGAAAGGTTTTGAGCAGTATGGAATAATTGCTCTGCAAGGATTGTTGCGTATTTCACCGTTTGAGGAGGAATTAATAAATTGATCTTGGTTAGTGGAGAGGTTATTGAGTGGCCTATTATTTAGACCCATAGGCTGTCGTGTGAAGCTGGTAGCTTGCATGCTTGCTTTTTCCGAGCTTACGGCCTGTTTGGGCACTGGGTTTTGCGGAATATTAATACCATCTTGGATCCTTGTGGAGTCCAAACACTCCTCTGTTTCACAATCTAAATCCTGGAGTACTTGGAAGGAATTTCCGAAATTGGGCCTATTCCTTATTGGGCTCGTTCCGCGAGATTGGGCCGTGGTGACATCAGTTGGTACAGGAGTATCCTTTGGCCCAGTTACCGCTGGCTGGTCCGCCCGCCTATGATTAGCACCGCTAACATTATTTGTGGCCTGCCGATTATGCTGAGGTTGCTGATGTCCATTTTGTCGTTGCGTCCGAGCATTATTATTTTCTTGAGACCTGTGTCCCTTATCGGTCAGATTACTTTTTGAGTATGGCTTTTTGACCACCGTTCTCCAGTCAGGCGGTGCGGTCTGCATGGTATCCATGTCGGCCTCCGCCGTCGGAGGAGTAGACACAGTGACTTTGCACCTCGTTGCAAGGTGACCAATCATGCCACATCTAAAACAAAAATCCCCATTCAACTCATACAACACCTTTTGCATTCTATTACCAATCTGGATAACTGATTGAAGCGGCTTAGAGACATCTACTTCAATGCAAAGTCGCGCATATCGGATTTTGTTCGCATTAGCTGTATGTAAATCCATCTTAATTGGAGTCCCAATCAATTGCCCAATACGGAACAGAGCTTTGGAATGATATAGTTCCATTGGCAGTTCATGTAACTGAATCCATAACATCATAAAATCCACGACCCCTTGAGTTGGATCAAAACATGGCTTCCACGTTTGCACTGCCAGATACTTTTGAAACATATACCAAGGACCCCCAGCTAAAGCATAAAAATAATCATCCGCTTTTTGTAGTAAGACTGCATAGCAACCATTACCCAAATAATTAACTGAACACGTACCTGCAATCTTCCATAAACCGCGCAAGTGCTTTTCCATGTTCGGAATGACTCTGTTGTTTCCCGTCGTTTGAATCAACAAAGCTTGCTTCCAAACACCTGCAAATTCTGTAAGTTCTTCAAAAGAAAAAGTTACAAACGGTACCTTCACATCTTTCTGTGTAGCTTGTGTATAGTCATGGAACTTTGGTTTCTTTTCCATATGATGAAACCACTGCTCAAAATACTGGTGTTGGGTTGACGCCTTCAATTTGTCTTTGAAAGTAACCGGGGGGGCCTGTGTCTCAGCGTTGGGGCCTGATTCGTCGCTACGTAATCCCTGAGACCGGATATTAGACCAGTCCATTGGAGTTTGATGGGACTGAGAAGGATCAGGTGGCTTTGGAGGGATGTTCTGAGGAAAAGTTGATCGAAAAGAAGGAGAGGAAGGAGAGAAGGAAGGAGCAGAGAACATGTTCTTTTACCTTGTGCGCCGCCCCACTTTGATTATATACTAAACTTGATGACACTAAAAAAGTGAAGTACAAATTACCTCTACATATTTCAAATCAGACATCTTCTAATTAATGTCCTTTCCTCAGAAAAATAATTTAAAAATCTATCTTCATCACCTCTCCATTTCTCTCCAAACTATCTCCCTCAGGGGCGGAACCGCGGGCCGGCGGGGGCCTCCGCCCTCCCAAAAAAATTTTTTTTAGAAGGAATATACGATTTTTCAAAAATTATAAAGGGATTTTTTATGATTTTTTAACTTTTCGCCCTTCAAACTTTCAAAAAATGATGTTCGCCCACCTAACAATAATTCCTGGTTCCGGCTCTGATCTCCCTCTCTGTTGCATATTTGCATGATTAATGATTATCCTGAACATATATATATCCACCCTAAGATCAGTGTGCAAACATGAGAATGGTGCTTTACTAATTCAATAATACAATATTGATTGAATTACTCAAACCCTCTGGTCTAGGAGAAATAAATACTCCGTAAATGTTAATTTTGGTCCCCTACATTTGTCCGTGTTGGTAATGAGCCCCGTAATGAACAGCTGGGCTCCCTGCAATTAATTTGGTCCATTACTTTAGGCTTATGCTAATCAACCTATATGGCTTTTTTCTTCGTCCATCTAATAGTGTGGTCCTTATTATAAGTTGTAACACTCATATATAGGAAAGTAAAGCCTCTTTTAGTTCCTTTTTGGTAAAGCATTCGCAATGCTTATTTGCTCTTCTAACAATTTTTATTCAAATTTATTACAACACCAAAATTACTATAGAATGTGGTGTAGAGAAATGGAATACTGAGAATCAAACTTGGTGGTGACCTAACAGTTTCAAACTTTCAAAATTTTCAAGCATACATACTGCTTGCTGAATCCAACATTATTACAGATCGAGGTTTTTGTATTGGAAAAAAATGATCAGACGTCCAACCTTTACTAAAATTAAAATTGAGACAATGCACCTCAATCTATTAAATTTGTGACTTAACCACCTCACCTATTTAAATTGTTGCAACATACCCCCTATATAATATTTTCCCTTCAATTTAATATTTTTCCCTCAGTTAAATATTTTCGTTCGATTTCAAATTAATCATAATTCATACCGGAATTTTGAAAATTATATTATAAAAATATATGATTACCACTTATATGATATAAGTTCAAATATTATTTTTCATATACAATTATATTATAAAAGTGAAAATTTAATATTTTCATAAATTTCCACTTCTTACTTGTTTTGTTGATTTTTTAACATTCGTTTGACTCCAAATTAATCCTAATTCATACTGAAAAAATAATTTTAAAAATTATATTATGAAACTACACGATTGTCACTTTTATAATAAGTTCAAATATTATTTTTCCAGTACAATTTATGAAAATATTTTTTTTTCCACTTATATAATATAAATTTATAAATTTATCGGAAAAATAATATTTGAACTTATATTATTGTAGTGGAATTCATATATTTTTATAATATAATTTTTAAAATTATTTTTTTATATGAATTAGGATTAATTTGGAGTCAAACAGAAATATTTAATTGTAGAAAAAATATTAAATTGAAGGGAAAAAATTATGTAGGGAGTATGTTGCAACAATTTAAATAGGTGAGAGGGTTAAGTCTCAATTTTAATAGGTTGGGAAGTATTATATCAATTATAGTAAAGGTCGGGGGTTTAATCAATTTATTTATTTTTTTATTTCGAAATTCTTCTTCCTTTACAACTGTTGTACACAAAGTCACAGACACAACATATGTTTTGTTCCATTTTTATTAAATTTTATGCAACAAAATATTAATCCCGATGCACTTTCCGTTTTCGATTTTCCCGAAACGACTATTCTATGCCTCTACATCTCCATTTATTCCTTCTTTAGATGACTTTGTAACATTTATCGAAATCATAAAAAGGTTAGTACTCCGCGAAAAAAAAAAAAACTCATCATCCAAAACATCTTTAACTCCGTTTAAATTTATTATATTCAGTTCACTTCACTTTATTTAATTTAGCTCGAAAATTTAAACGAAATAAATTTAAAATATAAATTTCAAGTAATCATATTTGATCTGGGTTGAACCGAAGGATCAAATTTATCTGAGTTAATAACCAAAAGTGCCTATTTAGTAGTAAGATCAATATTTATGGTTGGGATAAATTAAGAGAATTTTAACCCCCGAAAAAATATCATCTCAAATGATGTTTCTAATAGTTTTGGGCTTATTTGAGTATTTTAAGTGGGTCTCTATAATCATATTACTCCATATTATTGGAGATTTTAATGTGAGTTTCATAGTTGGGACTTAAATAAGGACTACTAATTAGTAGTACATTGTCATGGACTACTAAACCGTAACAAAAAAAAAACTCTATTGAAGACATTTTTAAACTTAATTGAAACTTTAAATTTCAATTAAAATCCAAAAAAGACTACATAAGAGCACTCCTTAAGGAATGAAACGATACAATAATTATCTTTTCAGCTTATTCGTCTCTTCTTAATTATGCCCCATGCCTATAAGTTTAGAGGTTGAGAATCTCGTGTCCATACTGATAGAGTATGGATTATAAGTTTTAATTTTTTGGGTTTCCTTTACTTTTCTAGCAAGTTAGTATCAGACTTAGTTTAGTATTTGGTGTCTTTTCTTTTCCACCAAGTTAGGTTCTAGTATTTAAATACATGTCCATTGTTATTTTCAGGGGGTTATGTTTTAATTATTGAATAAAAAGTTAAAATTTTCTCACATATCTGTCAATTTTCGGTATTTTTAGGTAGAATCAACGAACTTTGATAAAAGTCGTCAATTCTTTAGTATTCTTTAGTATTATGAGGAATAACGCACCCTGCATCACATACTCCATACTATTAGTAATAAAGTTTGACATAACAATACACTATAGTCAATACATATTTCATCTACACACAAAATCATGATTAGTGTAGGGGCTGCAAGTGCAAGTTGCTGATGTCAATCATGAGGAAAACGATGAACATTGTTATCATAGTGGCTGTGGGTTACCGATTTATGTAAACCGAACGTCATGGTTGAGTTTGGCTCGAACTCGACTCAATCAATAAAGTATTCGAGTTGAGCTCGAACCTAATGGTTTAAAGTAAAGTTTATTTTAATAACTAGCCGAGCTATTTTAGCTCCCTCATATATATATATATATATATATATATATATATATATATATATATATATATATATATATATATATATATATATATATATCAAGTTCATTATTATTACTATATGATTCATGTTAGAGATTATTGACTTAAATTGAATTGTTTATATTTATGTTTAGATATCTGAACCAAAATAATTCCGGCGGAGCTTGCAGAGCTCCAGATCGGAGATCTGCAAGCTCCGACCAGGAGCTTTTGCAGCTCCAAATCGGAGCTGCAAGCTCCATAGCTCCGACAAGGAGCTTTTTGCATCTCCAGATCGGATCCGACCAGGAGCTTTTGCAGCTCCAAATCGGAGCTGTCAACTCCGATCTGGAGCTAACAGCTCCACATCGGAGTTGTTAGCTTCGACGTGGAGCTCTGTGCCGGAGCTCCGGTACCGAAAAAAATTCGGTACCGGAGTTTTAGATAGAAAGTTATTTTTTTAAAAAAATATTTAATTTGTTTTTATTTTATCATTTTATATAAAAATTTTAATTTCTTAAACATTTTTATATTAAAGCATAAGGAGTGTTTGGCGAGCTAAAAATCCAATATTTGAACAGTGATTTGGTCAAAATTTTGGCCTAAAATGTAATTGCTAAATTAAGAAGGTTGCTTTTATAATTAGGTACGCTAACAAGGGTTCTGAAAAAAATGGACCCTTGTTTTAATAACTAGCCGAGCTATTTTAGGTCCCCTTATATATATCAAGTACTATTATGATTCAAGTTAGAGATTATTGACTTAAATTAGATTGTTTATATTTACGTTTTGTTAGCTTTTAAGGACTTCATCATTTAGGAGTTGATTGTAATATGTGATATTGATATACTTATTTAATATTTACATTTTTCTCATACTAGTAATTAACAAACAAACCGAGCCTAACGAGTCGAACTCGAGCCTAAAATTAAAATTAAGCTCGTTTTGTTAACGAGTCGAACCTAAGCTCGGCTCATTTGTTAACGAGCACGAGCCTGAAATTAAGCTCGCTTTGTTAACGAACTTAACTTGGCCCGTTTGTTAACGGGCTCAAACCGAGCTAAAACAATACTCGGCTCAACTCGACTCGTTAAACAACACTAGTAACCCGGTCCTTTAACTTTAACTTGCACTAACTAGAAGTTTTTCGAGGATAAAGACACTACAAAACTTTTTTGGGATCAAGATTTTGGACCATTTACAGAGAATTAGTGTCTAACTACTCAAGTCTTCGACACAAATTCAAATGTCAAGTGCATTTCAAATTTGTACTACCTGTCATCTAATGTCTAATGATGCAAATCTTAAAATATTGTTTTATAGTGTCCATATCTTTTTAGGGTATCAACAGAGCACCTAATAACATATTAGTACCCATTAGACAAATAATAACATTTTAGTGCCGAATTTGACCAACTCGGCGCTCTAAGAACTTTTTCAAAATCTGATTTTTGGGCAGCCAAACAAGATTGTGTGGGAGGACTAAAATGTAATTGAATTTTACATATTTTTAGTCTTTTTTTTATTTTTCTTTTCTTTTTTACTTTTTTCTTTTCCTTTTTCTTTTTATTTTTCTTCTCTTCTTCTTCTTCAAGTCTATTACCACCGGAATCCGGTACTGACTTGAAAAACTCCCAGATCGGAAAATCTCCGATCTGGGAGCTGCAAGCTCCGGTCAGGGAGCTTGCAAGCTCTAATCTGGGAGCTTAAGTGCTCCCAGATCGGAGCTTGCATTATTCCGGTGGGAGCAGAGAGCTCCGGAATAATTCCGGTGACCGGAGTTCTGAAGAAGAAGAAGAAGAAGAAGAAGAAAGTGAGAAAAAATGAAAAAGAAAAAAATATATAAAAGAATTAAAAAAAGAAAATAATATTTTCTTACTGTAGTTAAGGCCTTGTTTGTTTGGGCATGAAATTCTCGATAGCAAAGTTGTAAATATTGAGCAGTCAACCCAAAAAGATACTAAAATGTTATTATTGAATTAAAGAGTATTAATCTGTTATTAGGTGTCAGAAGGATACCCTTCCGTGATAATAACTCTTATTTTTGATATATAACCCCCTAACTCCATTTCATTGATTCGCCCCGGTCATAATTTGCATCATGCCATCAAGCTAGCTCTACGTCCCTAAATCAATATGGATCATATGCCCAAGCAGACTGGTTGTAATTGATTTGCCAAACTTACCTACGAACAAACTTGTCACGTCCCAAAACCAAAATACGATTTTTAAAGATTTCAAAAGACGCAACCGACCGTGTATCGTAAGATGGTCTTACGCCAACACGAAATCTCAACAAAACACAAGCATAACTTTACGGAAACATAAACTTTGTAAAAAGGAAATGTGTCCAAGAGTAAGTATCAGAGCAAACTAAAACCCAAAGCAACAGTCTTCGAAACTAGCTACAAGTCTCTAGCTCAAACAACTAAAAAGCCAGGTCTGAACAAAAAGAAATCCTACAAAGAACAATAACTCGAAAACTCCCAAGCAAACTCTAACACTGCTCACCCTGCTGACCGTCTGTAAAAAAAAAGGAGTAAGGGGTGAGCTACCAACTCAGTAAGAGATTGTAACGACCCGGCCCACTAACGGGCCGAGACCCAGCCCAACGGGCCGGCAAGGTTACTCATGGGCGCTCTCCGGGGTGATATGCTGGCCCCACAGACCAACACGAGTTCTAAACCGCGCACTTTGTCCTCACTCGTACGCGCACCGGGAACTTCCCAGTGGGTCACCCATCCTAGAATTGCTCCAGAGCAAGCACGCTTAACTCTAAAGTTCTTATAGGTGGATTCCCGAAAAGAAAGGTGCACTTTGTTGGTATGAGTAGCGTTCTCAACCCTTTTAAGCCTCTGAAATCTGGGGCGTTACAATCACCCCCTCTTAAATTTCGCAACGTCCTCGTTGCGCGCTGTCCCGAGACCAACCATCCGTGCAGAATTCTAGAGGTGGCCCCTCCAGGCTCAAGAGGTGGCTCCCACCGTCGATACGGTGTAGCACTTTGCCCCGGATGGCACTTAGTTCCTGCAGTTCCGGATAGTCCCGCTCTGATACCAATTGTAACGACCCGGCCCACTAACGGGCCGAGACCCAGCCCAACGGGCCGGCAAGGTTACTCATGGGCGCTCTCCGGGGTGATATGCTGGCCCCACAGACCAACACAAGTTCTAAACCGCGCACTTTGTCCTCACTCGTGCGCGCACCGGGAACTTCCCAGTGGGTCACCCATCCTAGAATTGCTCCAGAGCAAGCACGCTTAACTCTGAAGTTCTTATAGGTGGATTCCCGAAAAGAAAGGTGCACCTTGTTGGTATGAGTAGCGTTCTCAACCCTTTTAAGCCTCTGAAATCTGGAGCGTTACAAAACTTCTCTCAGCGTCATCACAATTCACACACGTCACACATTATTATATTAATATTTAAATATTTAGCTTCAGTTTTGTTTGGCTCAAAGTGATTTTTATGTGGATTCACGTGGTTCCTTGCAAGAGAAATTTCATATCTATCTTCTAATTTCCATATCACCCATTTCTCAACGGGCAGGAGTACTTGAATTTTTTTTCTCTTTACAATTTAATTTAATGATTTTTATCTCTGGTTCAAATGAATGGACTAATCTTTCTTATTCTAGTGTTTTAGCATGAAAAAAATGCTGTGGGCCGAAATTGTTAGTTGGACCAAATGTTTCTTCAACAGCCCAACTAACAAGGACTATTGACATGTACAGTGATCTATCAACAAGTTTTTGGTTCAAATGAATGGACTAATCTTCTTCTTATTCTTTCTTAGGAAACTGTAGAAACGTTGTTGAATGACTTGGAATCTAACAGACCGTTTGGCTCTCTTTTTATTTCGGGGAGTTTCGTTCTATTCAAGTCTCATCTTTGAGGATTGTACTATAGTGAGTCGTGACGTACAAATCTTATACTCTTCATACTAACTCTTACTCTAGACTTGTTTCTCTTCTGATGCTAGGAAGTTCGGTGGTATAAGCATTCCGATGGTGGAACCTATCATAGATATATGGTGCAGTTTGAAAGTGTAATAGTAAAACTCTCCTTTTAACATAGATAAGATCGTATCGTCACTCACATTACATAATACTTCATATCAGAACTATGGCCTTCATAGTCGGTACCAGTGTCCACAAGGTGCACACTACATATATGATATCCCCCAATACTTACGTAATAATCTATCCACCACGCAAGTCAAGTTAAACAGTGTGCACCACCGTACAACCAAGTTAGATCTGAACCAAAATATATTACTCTTTTTAGTACAATATATAGTTTGTTGTTTTCCTTCCTACATTTGGGAACTGTTACTAGTGATGGTGTCGGGGTGCATGTTTTGGAACCTTCAATCAACAACTCTTACGTTATGTCTCAATCGAAATAATTATGGGACACCGACAGAGACAAATACTCTATATATATGGTGAAAACATATAATTGGCTCAGCCCCAAGAGAAGCAATTAATGTAACTTTAAATGATATTAATATGAAGAAAAAAAACATATGGCCCGCCCAGTTGCACTGGCAGGCACTAGCTACATGAGATGATATACTTAACTGTGCCATTTTCTAAAATGTTTCATGCCACGTTAATTAATGTAAATTATCATAATTAGGCTTAATACTTATTGGGTAATAGTGTAAATTACATTAGCGTGACATGAAATAGCTACTAGTAGTAATCAAGTGTGACCGGCCCTGCCCACAAGATAGCATGACTTTTACTAGCCACGCCCGATCCACCTTGACCGGCAACCGAAGTCTTCCACCACCACCACTCGGCGGCCTTTTTCCATCCGTGGCCGTCGCAATTGCTCCAAATTACTAGGAGTTGCCATGTCGTTCAATACGCTACACATAGCACCACGCGGTCTATGCAAGGAACCTTTAAATTTCTTCTTCTTCTTCTCACTAAACTCGCTAGTACTTCTTTTCACGACCTCTCCACCACCACCAGATCTGCCACCATCATTTTTTGCATAACTAAAGCCCAAGTGAAGGTGGAGTTGCTTCGATATCCTCTCAATATCATACTTATCGAGAAGAGGAATACTAGAACGAGTAGTAGTACTACTTTTCGGACTTGAACCATTCGTGCTAGGTGAATTCGACGATTCTTGCTCAATACGTTTCATACTCATTAGGACTTCTCTCTTGTACCTTGATGGTTTAGGCTTCGGCTTGGTTCTTGCGGCCTGAAACTCACGGACAGGACTCTTTTCAGTTCCCGAACCTCGTTCGAACCAGGCCCATGCAGCAGATTTTGCCAATTCTAAGTCGTGTTGGGAGGAAGAAATAGGCATGATCGAGCTAGTTTTATGGTGGGATTGGAATGATAAATAGGTAGGGAATTGTTATATGTGGGAAGATGAAGTGACACGCTATAGTGATAGTGGCGTTAATTTGCAATTGCATAGTATATACGTTCGTTATCTCAATTGGTTGTGTAAGGTAATGTATGTAGTGTTGGATTATTATGTGTCGTGCGATTTTGAATAAGGGAATGGAGTAAATTGACATTTTATGATTTAAAAATTGATGGGATCCAAAGAATTTGTTGTTGAGAGAATTAAATATGGTGTACCACGATACTACGACAGCAAGGTTTTAAAGGATTAGTTACGGTACTTCTAATTAAAATAGATTATGTTACATGAGTTCTAAAACCTTCCACAATCTTATATTTTGGATAAAATTGAAATAATGGCGTCAAAAACCAACAATCTCATAACTCTTAAATTCATTAAGACCCAGTACTAAATTTGGAACTCCCTAAAAAACTTCCTACATTTGAGTACTCATTTGTCCCTTCTTATTTTTTCCCTATTTATGTGGCACCACATATATACTCCATGTATCATTTTTCATCACTAAAACATAAATAAAGGAGACCTCTAATTATCATCTATGTAGTTGATATCCTAAATAATTATAAAGGACTGCTCAGGATCAATAATTAGGGAAATATTATAGGTATCCTGTAAAGAGTGTTCTATCTAAATTCGACACCAAATCTTAAAAAATGATTTTAAAAAACAAGCAAATTTTAGAATCCTTAAAAAGATATGGCCCCACATAAATCGAGCCTTATTCCTGAAGTTTGTAAATTTATTCTCAAATATATACTCTCATCAAACTCTCCCTCCAAAACCCATCTTCCTTCTTCTCCCTTGGTGCTATCTTCTCCCCGAATCCATTTTAAATTGTTATTTTTCCTTTTTCGTGTTTGAAATAGAGGGGTTCTAGAAATCCTGACTTTATCAAATACTAGCATATATAGAGGTTTTAATATTTAGGAATTGAATGAATATGATATTTCTAAAAAAAATATTTAGGAATTGAAGTTGGGAGCGATTTTAGGTGTGGAATTTTAGACATTTTGTAAAGACCGAAGGTAGCCTATTTTTAGGTCATTAATGTCTATATACATTTTTTTTCTAATATATTCTATATCTATATAATATATATTCAGCTCGACCGCACAGGGACTCCCAATTTTGGGGGCCCCCAAATTAATAATCTTCCTATATATAGATCTATCTATGCATACATGTAAATAAAGATATTGTTACGCAGCTATAGTACCTGTTGATTAAAGTCCGTTTAGATAAAATGGTCATGAGTTCGACTCCCATGATCCCGTCCTATTCTGCTCTTTTACTTTTATTTATTTTACTTGTTTTCCATGTTTCACATTTTTAACATATATTTTATTCTAATATTATTCTTCTTATTATTTTTTTTTCTTCCTTAATCCATCGTTTGTTATACGATTGTTTGAGGTCTACCGCACGGGTTCGAACAGGGCCTCTAAAAGTCAGAGCCGCCCCTGACTACAAGTGACTACCTTCGAGCTTCAAAATAGTGACCACGAGTTTGTCCAAGATGAGCTTCTAAGTACGGAAGGAATCAAAGAGGCTCTAATCTTAGAGAGAAGAAACAAGCAGGATGTATCAAGTAGAGGCTCTAATCTTAGAGAGAAGAAACAAGCAAGACGAATCGAAGAGGCTCCAGTAGAGGTTGTTCTCCTTGCCAGAACGTAGAGGTTATTATATATTCACCTCGAAAGGAGATAGAGGCTACGACCCTCAATTCGCTTCAAAAGGATATTAGTATCAACAAAGAATTTTTCATTAGATCCTAGAGACTATGGCCCTCCCTTGAAAGATTACAACAATTTTGATTCAATTATTCTCGGATTTAAAACTAGTTTTCATAAGGGTATCTATTTTGTCGAAGCTCAACTCACAAAATTACTCAAAAAAGGTGATCATATATGTTGGAAAGGCTCGAAATTTTGCCAAAAACCCAACCCCATTTTTCCAAGAACAAATGCATTTCAAACCGAGAGACTTCTACTATTTGATCGTTTCTACTTTCTACTAATAATTCATAGTTTTGACTCAGTTGACTGCTTCTTGTTCTGTTCATATTAAATCGTTCCTTTTATTATTCTTCAATTATTGTGTAAGTGAGAACCAGTACTCGTTGGACGAGTTAATATTTTAAAATTCAATTCAAGTTGTATCATCAAAATTAAACAGTATGGGTTATGTATATTATGATTTTCTAAAAGCAATTATTATTCGATGTTGAGTTACGGCATATTTTTTATTTTTTTTCGAAATCAAAATATATACAGACGGCATATCGATTGTACTCATAATCTAGTTACCAGTTGATACTAATTTAGTGTTTAATTAATGATGAGAATTGAAGTGTCAAATTGAGAGCAATTTAGTGATAAGAAATTCAACTTAAAACTACACCGTACGTGACAAGCACAATTTCACGGGCTATAGGTTCCATATTTTACATGTGATATTGATGAATGGAGATTTTATTAGCATTAGAATAAAACAGAACAAAAAACAATTAATCCTTGGGACAGTTGAAAGAGAGGCCATTCTGTGGAATATTTTCCATGCCCAGATGGTTAGAGTTAGATCCCATATATTCCCATGCATGCATGTTGTATTGTACCCAATCATCCGAACCAACTTTGGGGTACGGGATACTTTACAAACCCGCTCATTTAACTTACTTCGGGTGTCCACACGAGCTTAACATATACAAGTATCACTTAGCTTTCGAATACTTCTAGTTTTAAATGAATTGTGATATACCAAAACAATCGTAACTGAATTGTAAACTGAGATGTTTCATAAGTAAAAGATTACGGGTTTCAATTTTCAGCATATACTGATTGTTATTTTCGTGCATATTCAAATTAAACTGTATTATTACAACTTGTACCCAGGGGCGAAGGCACGTGAAGAAGGACCCCGTGCATTGCACGAGTAAAAATAAATAAAAAATTTACTATTGAAAATTTCAGTTTTTTAATTGATGACATACGGGTGTCTTTTTGGTTTGGCCCATTACATACATATCCTCTTATTTATTAGCCCAACCCAACACTAAGAAAGTAAAGATAAATCAGCAGATAACCTCTTCTTTTTTATTTGTTGTGCGCATTTGCAACTTCAAGGCTTATTTGAGGTGTTATATTTTTCCATTTATCTTTTTGTATCTTCAGAATTTAATATTTTTGTATTCTGAAATTGAGACCCCCCTCCCAAAAAATTAAAAAAAAAAATCTTTCAGGTAGAATTTATAATTTTCAAAAATTTTAAAAGTAATTTTTACAATTTTTTTAGTTTTGACTCCCGAACTTAAAAAAAAGGTGTATATGTATCTCCAACTAATCGTAATTTGGTTCCGCCCCTGGTTATATATAATAACATAAAAAAAATCGGGACACACGGGCTAATAAAAATTTCTAGCTTCGCCCCTGCTTGTACCCTAAATTGAAATTACGAATGAAAAAATGCATTCTAGGTGTTGAGTCTCCATACGACAGATAACGAAAACACAATACACCCAATATCAACTAAACCACCAGGGGCGGAGCTACATACATGCAGGGTAGAGCACTACCCTTTTTTTTTTTTTACTTGTATATTGTTGTTTTTATATGATTTCTTGCATATTGCACTACCCATTTTGTTATCTTTTGTTGTTTTCATTTCTAATAATGCACATAAATGATCTTGAATTATTAGTAAAATTATTATTCTAGTGTTACATAAATTTGATATTTTAAATATTTTTTATTGACAATATAAAATAAAATCCTACCATATAATAAAAAAAAAAAAAAACTTCGTATATGCGCACTATGCGGCATTATTTTCTGGCTCCGCATACATGTAAACCACCAAGATCATCTTCATGCAATTAACCACACACAAGCACCACAAACAGAAAAACTGAGCAAAAACGCAAACAAAGAGAGCATAATAATTTAACGTGGTTCGGTTCTAAATAATCTACGTCCACGTAGATCAAACAACTTCCACTATATTATATCAATTCAATTACAAGTTCCTAACAGTATGCAAGAAACAAGAACCAATATGTCTCTCAAAGCTAGAACCTATAATCTATAAATATATCACCCTTCGAAGTAGTCGAACCGGGCCTTCAAGCTATGTATAACATACAGTAATCATCCATTTATATAGCATACAAATCACAGCTAAAACCAAAGAGAAATCGAATAGGAATAGAATCCTTAATAAGGACAATTTCCTTTTCCTGTCTGCTGTCGGACTCCGGAGATTCACCCAGAGGTTGACAACCCCTACCTCAACACCTTCTCTCTGTTTCTGTGTTGAGATAACATCAACTCCACAAATCTCCACCTTTAGCTCAACACCACCCACTACATACTGTTCCAATGCTGATCTCAGTATCCCTGAAGTTAGGACACAACCCCTCTGCACCTCTAAGGTTAAGATGCACCCCCTTTACATCCCTAAGGTTGAGATGAACCCCCATATGCACCTATAAGGTTAAGATGTCTCCTCTTTTTCATCCATGCGGTTAGGATGAACCCCTACCTGTCCTGATACTCACAAGTTCCAGGCAAAACCTGAACCTTGGTCCTGAAAGTGACTTAGTCATAACATCTGATCCATTCAAAAAGATGTATTAATTTTGATATTTTACGGGTAACACCAACTGACCAAAGTATATTTATCATCCAAATATTTGGTTTTCTAATATTTGGGCTGGAAAATAAGCATGCCCAATAGACTGGACCACTCTAAATCACGTATCACGTCTGCATACACTATGTAATGCAAAGCCTATTGGTTGATCTGCTAGATAATAGGCCCCCGCATTAAGATCATCAAATTTTTGGGCTGGATTATTTTATGGTACAGTTTTCCCAGTAACAAACAACTCAGTTTACTTGTATCTAGACTTGTTAATCGGAGATTTATGGTCCAAGACCTTTTTAGTGGTGAAGCCGTGAAGGGATTTTTTTTTTTTTTATTATTTTTTTTTTTTAAAGTATTGTTATACTGTATTACTTTAGTATATACCTATTTCATCTAACTTCGTTCGCTAGACGTAGATAAGCGAATCGAATCGAAAATTGTAGAGATTTGGTTGTCTCTCGGCTTGGTGGAGAATATTGTTATTTTCACTTGTAATCGTTCCCGAGCATTTATTATACCCTCTTTTAATAAAATCTAAAGTTTAAACTTTATCCATTTAAAAAAAAAAACTTGTCAATCAGATCATGTGGGTTAAACTCAAGTTTAGCCCGTCTAATCAAATGAGTTTCGACCTTTCGGGATTAAATTATTCCATCAAAGTACTTGATGTTTCATGTTACTTCATCAAATAAATCTATCTTTAACATTTTTCGTAATCGTTTATATCTTAAATACTATTAAATACTATTTATGATATACTCTATATAAACTAATTAACAGATGTATTGGTTTACAATAAATTTAGACTAATTTTTTTTATCCTCAATCTTTTTATAATTGTGCATTTATGCTTCCCCCACTGATTCCGGTAGTGGTGATTTCTACTTTAAACTGTGCGACAATTGACAAAACTTGAGAGCAACTAATTTTGTGCATTTTCATGGTTACATGGCGTCACATCACAGTTTCCATACTTTTGCACGAGTAGTCATTTTGTTTTGTCTTTTTCATTACATGATACCATATGATTCACTCAACTGACTCAAGTGAGTAGTTACTTTGGTTTTTTCTAGTAGTACTTTATGTTTATGTTGGACTTTAAAAGTTTAGTTTTAGAAATGTTTATATAATGGTGTGGTATTTAATTTAATGGTAGAAGTCACAATAAATTAAAGATAAAAATTTGATAAAGATAAAATGTAAATTCGTATAAAAACATCCATTAAGATTGACAAAAGAAAAAAGAATAATAAATAGTAATAAAAAGAAAACAGATTTTTCTTTTTTTTTTTTTTTAAGAAAACATATCACCTCCTAATTCAATTAAACATGTTTTGATTTTGGACTTGGCCAAAGTTTATTCCGAGTAGTGAACCTTAACTTGGAAGTTTGCAGTTGAAGGAATCTTGTAAGCATGTGAACTCACGTCGAGACATGGATTATGGATACCATGGCATTTGAGACATGGATTATGGATACCATGTTATCCATAACTGCCTTTTCCAACTTTTGTATAAATCACCGACCACTGCTTCAAATGGGTAGAGACTACTACTTACCCTAGTAGTCGATAAGAGTGATCAAGAATAAACCATTCTCTAATCGTAACGATTACTCGCGGGTGTTTAATTAGGTTTGTGGTGTTATTGTATGGAATCACGTAAAAAAAAAAAGACGATCACTAATTGAAATAAAGTTTCTAACGATCACTTTCTTCGCTATTAATTGTGCTGTGCACCGTGCACGTAGTTAATGGCAGACAATTTCTGATTATTAACCACCCATTTTAAACCAACAACCCCCACTAGTATGAAGCTAAATCACAAGTAAGCAAATTAACCACGCTAAAGTACTTGTGCTTAACTTGAAATCACTGTCCATGTCAAGCTTAGCAAATTAAACATGCTGATCTCAAATGTGTTTCCTAATCAATACCTTTCGGGTCCCTACTCGCAACTTGCTAATTTGGATACGTAACATGTCTCAGAATAAGTTTTAAGTTTAATTCCACCTCAAATTAATTTTAAATTATATAAAAAAAAAGTTAAAGAGATTAATTATAAGAAAAATGTATATTAAGAAAGTTTAAATGTTTAGTTTCAAAACATTTTTTCTAAACATTTTTTTAAACGACAAACCATGCACCTCTCCTTCTCCACATCACTTCCACTACACCACCTTAGAACTCATGTTATAGTTTCATGATATGAACTTTTTAAATTATTTTTTAACAATTTTATTTTTTTTAAACAACCAAACAAACTTATTAATAAAAAACTCCAATACAAAGAGTTACTCTTGGGAATACAAATAACTCGATACATCACCAACCTGGATAGTTGGTTAAATAAAAAAAATTCTGGAAGATTATACAAACCTGGATTTTATAAAGAAGATTCTGTGAGTACTTATCTAACTAATGGGTATTGGGACCTGGAAAAACTCTTTCAAAAATCTCCCTGAGGAGTTAGCGTTGGAAATTATTGGTCTCCCTCCCCCTAACCTGAAGCGGCCAGACAAATTGGCTTGGGGCGACGGCAACAAAGTCTTCTCTGTAAAATCAGCGTACAACATGATGTCAAAGGAGAATTCTCATGGACCAAACCTGTCGTGGTATAGAATTTGGAAGATGAAAACTCTACCCCGTATACAGTTCATTATTTGGATACTACTCCATGGCAGACTGCCAACTTTTGAATTCCTCTGCTCAAAATCGATTGTGGAAAATTCCTCTTGCCCTCTATGTGGTTTGGATATGTAGAATCAAGTTCTCATCTCTCCCTTCAATGCACAACGTTTACCCACTTCATATTCAAGTTTCTCTCTTCTGAAATTACTAAAGTTAACATTGTAACGACTTTCTTGGACTGTGGCATCTGTTCTGACATAGGCGTTAAGCTAGCATCGATTTGTTGGATTATTTGGAACGCAAAAAATAAGAGGGTCTATGATAGAATGAATATTAATTTCTTAGAGTTACAAAATCAGTTTTATGGGCTACAGGAGGACATTGCCTCTAAGATACAAAATAGAATCCTTGTTTCCAGTGTTTTAAATTGCAAGTGGTAGCCCCCTGATCGTGTTATGCTAAATGTGGATGGGTCGTCTCTGTGTAATCCCGGTCTTGCTGGTATTGGATATGTGTTTAGAGAAAATTACGGGAAGGTGTTGCATGCTTGTACCAAATTTGTTGGAAGAACAACAACAATACGGCAGAAATTCTTGCACTAAAACACGGCTTAGCTGCTGCAATTCATAAGGGATACCGTAATATATTAATACAATCTGACTCTAAATACCTTGTGAACTGCTTTGACAGTATGATGGAGGCGTTGATGATGCACCATGAGGTGATGAATGAGCTTAGATCGTTAGCTGCACAGGTAGGAGTGGAACACATCTCTTTTTCTACCGGGAAGCTAACCAAGTGGCGGACATTTTGGCAAAAGAAGGAAGCAAATCATATGAACGCATGAAGAATTTAGTGCTCCCTTTCCCGAATAATGTATCACGTAGTTTATTTTCGCAAGAGTGGGACTTTTGCCCTCCTTGCATTGATTATGCTGTAAAACTTGACATTTATGAGCGTACCTCGCGTGGTGCAAGTACGTCTCTTCCCGAACGACCGCGACACTCCTATTTGAATGAATTAAGTTATTAAAAAAAAAAAAAAAAAAAACTCGATACATCACCACTACGAAAGCCAAGCAAGAAGAACCAAATTAATATACAGTTATACATATTTTTAAAAATTAATTAAGTGAAATATTAAAATTATTTTAACAAGCAGTATAGTACTTATAATAACATAAAATTATTTATTGACCTACTAAAAAGATATGCTAATAAAATGTATGCTCACATGGTAGTGGATAATAGAAGAGCATCTTTCTTCTTTTCGTTATATTGCATCAGCTCCTTGTACTTTTCTGATTTGGTTTTATTCAATCTTTTAGTTTTATATATATGGTCATTATTCTTCATGGTTTATTTGTTTTTTTTAAAGACATTTTCCACCTCTTATTTTCCTTCCCATATCCGTCCTACACATGTTGAAACTCAAATATTTTATTTTTCACTTACAAACATTTTAGTTTAGACTATCTGCCGATGGGTTCCACCATTTCTTTTATTATTGTTGGGTCCCAAAACCAAAAGGGTTCCACTAGTAAAAATAATTTTTGTGTTTCAATGAATGAAAAATTGACGTGATGGTGGGTGTCTAATTATCAGGATTTACCAAGAAGTCAAATACCGGTTATTTACTTATTTACCATAGTATAAAAATTATACCTAATATAATTGGCATATAATTGTCATATACTCGCATGTTTATATGTTTACTGAAAATTTGTTTATCCACACTGGTTGACTTTTAAAAGAGGTTTGTTACTAATTTGGATACCAAATTACTTGGATATTGTGTTTGTAAGTTACAATAAAGAACATGAATTAATTTAAAAATAAAAGTTAATCAGAGAACATCATGCATGTGGGGATCTTGAAAAAGAATCTTGGCAGCTCCACAATTTGGTGTTGTAATAGTAATAAATTGCGGAAAAGACACATTACAAAAAAACATACTTACACATTTGAGAAATAATGTTATCTTTGTACATAAAACATCAAAAGATACATGAAGCAATTCATCAGTGACAGGTAAAGTCCTATGCAATTTTATACCAACATTATCTCATAATAAATTCTAGGTTATTTCTATGGTTAGGACCCTGTTGTTTTTTCTTAACGTACGTCCAATATTTCGAAGGGTAGAATAAGTGTTCTACGCACAGAATATCATTATCGTTAATTATATTGGTAGAATTATATAAGAGTTTAACAATGGCACAACGGTAAATATAATCTCATATTTGTCCAAAAGATACAAAATTAAAATTATAATGGACAATTAAAATTAAAAAAGAAAAAAAATGTAAATCAATCAGACACTTAAAACAACACGTTCAAAAACATTCTATTTGTCAACATCATCGATCAACTATCGATCAAAACCTCAAGAACCCTAAATCTCAAAATTTCATCCGCCATATTCATCCTCCTCACAATCTTCCTCCTTGAATACATCTTCAAGTGGGTTATGATCGTCTTCTGACAATCATTCACGATCGTCTTTCTGAAGCATGGACTTGATGAGAACATTTGAGATTTGAGAACAAATCATTAATGCAAAACACAAAATTTATTGTTTGATCGCTACATGATTAAAACCCAAACTTATATCTTGTGATGTGATTATGAATGACTTCCACAATATCTTAGCGAATGGAAAGTAAAACACCCGACTCTCTTATATCTTACATAAGGCATGGTACTAAAGGCTCCCAGATTTAACTACAACATACTATTGATGATCATCATCATTTTCAACAACATATATATTGATGATTGGCAACATGACAAATTGACGTCGATCATCATCAATTTCATATTGTCGATCAATTTTGTCGACATCATCAATTTCAATAAGTCAAATTTGGGGATTTAGGGTTCTTGGCAAATTTGGATTTCGATGATTATGAACATGAATGTTTTTTTTTTTTTTTTTTTTTATGTACAAGGATATGCCTCTTGAAGAAACGGGTCGTGCTGAATATGGCGGATTAAATTTGGGATTTAGGGTTCTTCGGTTTTGATCGATGATGTTGATTAATTATGAAAAAAGTGGTTTGATCTGTGTTAGTTGTTTTAAGTTTTGATCAATGATGTTATTTTATGTTGATAGATTTACTTTTTCTTTTTTTTTTCTCAATTTTAATTTTGTATTAATAGACATGTTATACATTATATTTACAGTCATGCCATTATTAAAATTGTTAGATATTCTAGCAATTCAATTAACGGTGATGGATATTATGTACGTAAAACGGATATTTTACACTTAGAAATATTGGACGTATGTTAAGAAAAGCATTCGAGTCCTAACGCTAGAAACGCCCTAAATTCTAAATCATCTTTATAGGTGGTTTGTTTTCCAAATAAACAACTAAACTACCAAATTTATTTTGTTAACAAATTAGCTATGACTCCCATGACGGTCCAAATATGGTGGAATTCCCAAACATTCCGAATATAAATTTTTGAACCCAGCATTTTCAAAGCTTATTAACTCAATATTATGTATTGTAAATGCAACATCCGGACCCCAACCACTAATGGTTCGAACGTCTAACCCTTCGAATTATCACGGTTACTCATGTGGTGCTCTTCGGCGTGAAGTAAGTTTAGATGAAATTGCATAGATAGAACGAGTAAGGCCTTGGAAAGAAGAACGCTTAACTATCTATATCTTATAGATGAATTTTCAAAAAAAGGTACACATACATGGGAAAAACTTAGGAAAAACTTACGTATATTAAGGATACTCTAAAGTCTAAAGTATACAGATCAAACTAGTATTATAGAAAAGATAGGGGACCAATACGAAAAGTTCACTATTAATCACTATTAATCCTCATCATCCTGCACTTGGTACAGGTAACGTATTTAATCAAAGTCTGTTCGTTCACCTTCTAAATAATAATAATTCACTCTATCGCCATCATCATTCAAAACCAGTCAATGTCAATCGTCGGCAATACATACCTACATTTCGCTGGTCATATAATTTCCTCAATTCATCACTCTCACTCCAATCACACAACTACTCCCTGAACAACAATCCATACCAAAAAAATGGCAGCTGAATTCTCAAAATCAGTTGCGCTCGGCCTCAAGCTCTCCAAGCGAATCTACTACGGCAAGGAGAACACTTCGACTGTCTCGCAGCCGCCTCGACCCGAGTCAATGACTGCCGAGGCCGAGAACTTCCTGCCGACGGCGGTGATGGTGTACGCGCAGGTCAATGACCCGATAATGGTGGATAATCCGGACGTGGCGAGCTACCAGCCGTATGTTCACGGCCGGTGTGATCCGCCGGCGTTGATTCCGCTCCAGATGCACGGCGTTTCGATGGAGGTTGACTGTCAGTTCGACACGGCGTTTGTGACCGTTACAGGCGCTTGGCGCGTGCACTGTGTGACCACGAATCGGAGTTGCCCTTGTCGTATTGCCGTCCCGATCGGTGAACAGGTATGCTATTATTGAATTTTTAAATTTTGTTTTTAATCTGTTTTTTCTTTTGGACTTTGCTTTTTGTCGTGTAGTTAAGAAATGCGATTTATGTGAAACAAAACGAAAACGTTACTGTTTTGTTGACTGATTGACTTTTGTTTACTACCTCTTGCTGCTGCTGTTTGTTAAAAATGAAAGCACTCTGATGAATATTGCTCTCATATTAGCACATTGCATGCTTCTAGACAGGGGCCGCGGATCCAGGATTTGAAGTTTGGGATCTAAATTACATTATCCAAATTCTGAAACATTTGATAATAGTATCTGTAAATATGTATGTTTATAGAGAGAAAAGTCAAATAAGTATATAGGTACATAATCAACATTGAATTCTGAATATAGATTTAGATATTTTTAAAACGAGACAGAATGATTACGTTAGGCATAATTCAGAAAGCTTTTTACTAATAAAAGGAAGACAATAGAATGAAATGGGGTCTTGGAGACTTGGACCATGTATTTGCATTCTCTTTTTTAGTAGTGGTTTAACTTTAAATGGAGCTGTACAAAAAGTACAAACAGCAAATCTTTCAGATGTCAGCTTGTTGTTTCCATTAATAGACATGGTGGTTATAATATTATGTGTTGGTGGAATCTAATTTCTGCTTTCTCTTATGAGATAGTGTAACTTGAATTGGACTTTCTTGTTCATGAAACACCATTTGGATTTTGTAGACATACTAGCACTGTCCATTATGTTATTGTAAATGCTCAAGAATCAAGATTACAATGCATAGAGTATTACTTTTCACTTTCTATAGAGCATTAATTCGATTTTAGGGTACGATTCTAGGTGTTGAAGTTGAAAGCACTGCAAAGTCATATTGTACAGAATTGATTGCATCGGACACTATTGAAGATGCAGAAGAACTAGCTGCTAGTAAAGATGGAATCTTGATAAAAGGCCAGATATACACGCTAAAAATCCCCAGGGTAACTTTTATTTGTATTTAGTAATGAATCTACATTTGAGATTATTTTTTAAAATTTTTTAATTTTTTTTTCTAATTTCTTCAATAAGATAAGTTTGTTTTTGCTTTCAGGTTTATGGTGGAACCAATCTATCAATCAAGGCCCGTTGGTCCCAGAAGCTGGTATATCGAGATGGACAATTTCATCTTAATGTACCTTTCACTTTTCCTTCATATGTTTTTCCAGTGATGAAAAAACTCGCCGACAAAGAAAAAATTGTAGTGAATGTGAATTCAGGGACTGGAGCAGACACCTTATACCAAAGTGCTAGTCATTCTCTAAAGGTATTACTTATTTTGATTTTTGTAGTAGTATTTTGTGGCCAAATTCTTGATACGTAGTATCTTTTTTCTTCTGTCTTAGGCAAATTATTTTCGTTCTTTGACAGAGAATAACGGAAGACCATGGCAAAGTTGGATTTTCTTATGAGAGAGAAGGCTCAACATGGTCCATGAATGACTTCGATTTTTCTTACAGTGTAAGACCGAATAATAGAGTCCTCTATCCTGTACTACATTTTATCTCATTTCAACACCAAGCAACAGGTTCCTGGATTGTGGTTGAAATGATTACTGGACATAGCTAGGGACACATCTAGGTTTGCTTTACTCGATAGTTCACTATCACTGACATACAGTGCTCTTATTTACTCTTCAGGTTTCGTCCAGTGATATTTCTAGCGGTCTGCTGCTGCAGTCTCCCTCTCTTCATGACTACGATCAGAGAGATATATTTTGCTTCTATCTATACCCAGGAAAAGAAATGAGTAAAAAGGTTTGTGAGGATCCTAGTCTTTTCTTTGCAAATAAAATTCTGAATGCTTGTTATACTTATGGTTTTAGCATGGCTAATATCATTGAATTCTTGATTGTTTTCCTAATTTTCAATCATGATGCTTAAGAGAAAAATTAAATTTCTACTTCCAAAATTACTACTGTGACCTGCATTACTGAATACTTGCCCCTCCTGAGTTATTTATAGAATTTCATAGCTAAAAGAAACAAGAGTTATAAGGTTTCATCAATACAAATTTCAAAACACATTAACCACATTTTATATACTTATATGTATGTAAAAGTTTATGTTGGAAATGAATCATCTGATAAAATGTTCATCGGTATACTAGTTTGACTTAAGTGGAAGCTTGAAGAGCTGATGCATTTTGATTACATAAATACGCCTCTTAATTTAATCTGTTTTAGTTGGCTAGTGATTCATGCAACTATCTGGATATTTGGTCTTATTTTGTCATGTGCTTTCTTTTTAATCTGATGGATCTCATGTCCTGTTTTCTTATCTTCATAAGTGGCTTGTTTTTCAGATTTTCAGAAAGGAAGTGGTATTTTTAGTAGACATCAGTGCAAGCATGCAAGGAAATCCACTTGAGAATGTTAAAACTGCACTCTTAGCCTCACTCGCAAAGCTCAGTCCAGAAGATCGTTTCAACATTATAGCTTTTAATGAAAACTGTTCATTGTTTTCTCCGTCCTTGTCACTCGCGACTAATGAGATGATTGAGAAAGCTTCTGAATGGATTAGGATGAAATTTGCAGCGGATGGTGGAACAAACATATCAGCCCCACTTAATCAGGTAATATAGTACAAAGATGCTTCTATCTGTCATTCTGTCCCCTATTCCTCTTCAAGATAAGTAAGAACATCTGTCTGAAAAGTGCTCATCACTGGCCTTGGTTGCAAGCAAATCTTTGGTTTTGTAGTTTCTCTTCGTTAGGACCTGATTGTTGGCTTGTTGCAGTTGAGGGAGACACCTCTGGAAAAAATATTTTTATTTCTAATTTAAAGAAAACACTACAAGTCTACAACTGCACATTTGATTTTATTTGTTTTAATATTTCTGGAGATTCATTAGAATTTGATCATTCACTCCTGAACTTAAAACCTGTAGAGTTTGTTTGGCTTACTAACAGCCCACAAATTCTTTTTCTGTACTATCAGCCGCACGCCCGCACCTATCACTTATGAGTTACTGACTTGTGACTATTTTTGGTTATGCTGCTAGGCAATTAAAATGGTCTCTAAAGGTAGTCATTCACTACCAATAATATTCCTCATCACCGACGGATCTGTTGAAAACGAAAAGGACATTTGTGATTCCATGAAGGACCAGATGAAGGGAGGATCAACTAGTGTACGAATTTGCACATTTGGCATAGGTGTGTGCTCATTTTCATCCTCAGCTTCTCGTTCTTTACACATGATATTAACCACATTTTTCTGGATAGACGTTTGCAATTGACGTGAAGTCATCCTTTGTCAGGTTCATACTGCAATCATTATTTCTTGCAAATGCTTGCACAAATTGGAAGGGGTCACTATGATGCTGCATTTGATGTAGGTTGGTCCCAATACTGTCTACATATGATTCATTTATTTTCTCAGTATTCCAAAAATGCAAACATTTTGGTTGAAGCCAAGCCTTAAATATGATTTTGGATAGGGTTTTTTATTTACTTGGCTCTTCTACACTGCAACAATTCTTATAAGGTAGTGAGCTGGAAACTGATTACATGAGGTCTCGTTTACTTTGATTTAATCATGTGAGCCACCTCAGATTTGCGTATAAAGCTGTCCATTTTTGTAACCACAATCTAAGATTCTGTATAAAACCTTGAATTGATTTAATATGTGATTGAGACAAGTCATAAGCTAGTAAAACACGAAATGGTTAGCTTCGGTAAGTTATCTGTTAAGGGAAGAAAAAAAGCATTGACATGGTAACTAGTTTTGGCTGTGCAACTGTTCAGTGACTTCAGTCTGTTCTAAGTTCTAACTCTAGGCTTCACAGTTCACATAATGATAATAGGAGGCTGTATGTTTCCGAAATGAAGAGTGAATGAAGTGATACTGTTGGTGTATATACTATATTTTCATTCTCAGTCTGTGAAAGCACCCTCCTTCCCATATTTCCAGGATTCATGTTGGATCATAATTTTATGAGCTAACTATGATTTGCCACTGCTCTAATAAAAGCAAATTCCACCAAGTAGTCCAAATGAGTTCAAGGCTTAGATTGATATCCATTGGAAGGAAATAAGGAAATGAAATTTGTTCCCTCATAGTATTAGACTATTAGTAACTTATGTTGTAAAGTAATATTTTTGTTGCATAATAAGTTACTAACCATCGATTGCCAATCCCTCACGCACTTATGTCAATATATACTTGGTACAGATTCAATTAACTTGCGGATGGAAGGATTTATTAACTGTGCATCATCAGTCATACTGGCAGATATTACAATTGATGCTTTAATGCAACTTGACTCGGTAGAGGTGAGAATATATAAAAGGTGGCAAAGATATTGACTGTCATGAGGAGAAAACAAATTTTTATGTTTTGGTTACCCCCTTTGTTGGGAAATTTTTGTGTTGATTTTTGTTTTTAATACTTACAATTCAACCTTACAGGCTTACACTATATTAAGCAGACAATACTACATCGCAACATGCCTCTAGTTTTAATATCTCCACGAAAAATGTTTCATAAAACTTTCTATCTCCGTTGTTCACTGCAGTTTTATCCATATCGAATTCCAGACCTATTGTCTGGATGTCCACTATTTATATCAGGAAGATATAGTGGAAAGCTTCCTGACAAAGTTGAAGTCAGTGGTACCTTAGCTGACTTGAGTAAGTTCGTGTTGAGTGCAAAAGTACAAAGAGCAAAAGATCTCCCTATTGACAGAGTAAGTATGATTTTCATTGATATACGATTAAACTGGAGAGAGTTTGGAAAGCTGAACAAGTTTCATGGTAAAGTTTGTAGGAAACTACTTCTTCATACAGATACACCTGACCTAGTTTTGTGAAACCAGGTTTTTGCTAGGAGGCAAATTTTCGCACTTACAGCCAACGCATGGTTTTCTGGGAGCAAACAACTTGAGGAAAAGGTTTGTTGCCACGTTGCTGTTTTTTAAGTAGTGATAAATGCGGTTATGCTCCAGACAAGAGTAGCTGTGTGTAATAAATCTTTGAAGGAAAACCAGCTCCCGTGATTGGATAAACAACTTGTATGATTGGCATTTTCCCTACAATGTGGAATTGTGGATGAATCTGATCGCCAGCTCATTATATAGTTTTGAAACCAATCAACTACTTCATTTCATCTTCTTTTTTATACTCACTATTATGATTTAATGATCAAAGCAATACTCTATTTGCAGGCTACAAAGCTGAGCCTCCATACAGGGATGCCCTCCGAATACACCAGAATGGTTCTAGTCGAGACTGACAAAAATAAGTCGACCTCCAAGTCAAAAATAATAGGAAAGGTAAGTTTGTTGCTTGGAACAAAATTTCTCACTAGTTTTCATGACTAAGGCTATGTATTTCCTTTCATGAAATTGTAACTACAAGCATATCAAATTAGTTCCCAGTTCACACCTTATGGTTTAGATGTTGCATGCTACTTTCTCCATCTTATATGTGCCTTGTTCATTGCTCTTGCTTTCTACAATTTGATTTTACTTATAACGTACCTGCAGAAAACGCTTTCTGACATAAATGAGCAAAAAATAATGTTCCTGCGAAGCCTGGGCATTGGGTTTGGTAACCTTCAGGCCACTGCTGAAAACCTACCCCCGGAACAAGCTGAGCCCAAGTTATATGGAACCTCAGACAAGATTTTTGAGGCTGCTGCAGATTTTTGTGGCGTGTGTATGGATCGTATTTGTTGCATGTGTTTCATTCAGTGCTGTGGCAAGGTTAATGACCAATGTGCCATTATTCTAACTCAGCTCTGTGCCGCACTTGCATGCTTTGAGTGCATTAATGTCTGCTGTGAGGTCTGCAGTTGTGACTTTTGAGCAGTATCAGTTTCTGATTGTGATTAATTATAAGTGTGTTATCGTGTAGAAATTACAGCCCGGATCAGTTGTCAGTGAACTTCATGTATATGTGAATGTAACTGTAAACTGTCTCATCTGTGGAAGATAAATATAATGAATGGTCCTTCACCTGAAGGTTGTTAATGTTAATGTCCTCGTCTAGTTTTAACAATTCACAGTATGTAAAACAGATGAGTTCTTCTGTAAAAATACTACTGCTAGCACGTGTGGGTGTTTGTGGGGGGAAGATCATAAACTTTTTTCAGCTCGATCATTTCAACCCAACAAAGCACTTGGGTGCAATGTATTTTAACGATAAATTGAAATAATCCCAAGACACATATCTGCGGGTACATTAGGTTTCTTCCTAACATCTCATCAACCATAAAATTAATATATCAAAACCTTGCACGGAATCTTATAAAAGACCTATTTTTCTAAAATGGAAGCTCATCCACAACATTTTATCTCATACATACGTATCTCTCATCCAAATAATTAAATATTCACATTCTGGTCCCTTATTAAGAATAATTGACTCTAAATATTCCAAACCATATGTACGAGAAATAATTTCACAAGTGCACTAATGACTCACATACCGATTTCCGAAAATTTATTTACACATGGGAGTAGTAACAAGTAGTACAATTAGTACGTATTGATGTACTAATAACTCACATACCGATTTTTTAAATATAAATAAACCTCTTGAATGAATTAATACTTGAGGATTAAGTGGCCGATTTATTTTATCAACTAAGGCTCTGTTGTTTCCATCTGAAAATTGATGAAATAAATTCAGTTCAGTTCATTTCAAATTTGGCTAATAGTATTTTGTACTACAAATAAATTCAGTTCAGATCCATTCAGCTCAGTTCAGTTCAGACTTTTTCAAGCCAAAATAACAGAGCCTAAGATAGCTCACCGTTTAAACTTTCAGCTTTTATAACTTGCTAAGATGACAAAATAAAATAAAATGGTTTCCAACCCTATTTACTTCATAAATATTTTATTTTCAAAATATTACCACTCTGAAAATTATCTAAAGATCTCCGAAAATTTATTTACACATGGGAGTAGTAACAAGTAATTTGGGTTTCAATTAAGAGTTCAGACAATAGTTGACTTGACTTGTTGGGTTGAAGCTTTCAGGCTACAGCCGAGATCAAGAATTTCATACCTTTCCCTTTTTCTCCCAGGTCTCATCTCAGTTCACCCGGCCATAACTATCCACTGGTTTTCTGCAAAAGAGGGAGAATTGTAATCCCTTGTTTTTACTACTGCAGTCTACACATTACTATTATTCATAATTGTTTGTGTCATTTGTGTGTTTTGCTGTTTCCTTCATATGTCAATTAACATTTTCTTTCTGCAGCTTGATCCCTCAAATGGCCCCAAAGCCGGCTGCTTGCTCTGTAAATGGCCTTTTTCTCTGCCTCTTGGTTTTTCATAACAGGTGCGTCAAATTAATTCTACTGTAATTGAGTTTTTCATCATATTATTCTATATACTTGAAACAATGATATGTTTCTGTGGATGCTTTATGTATGAAACTCGTTCTTGATTCTGTTAATATCTACTGAAGTACGAGTATGTATGTTTATATAGTAATGTCTTCTGGTATTAATATGAAGCAATTGACACCACTTGACAACTATGAAAAACATCTCTTGCAACCATATAATCTCAATATATACTTTGGTTCAATGATTTAAGTAAAAGACTAAAAGAGTGTTTAGTAACACGGCTACACAAGAAGTTTGATTACTCATTTAGTCAAGGATAACATCTTCGGGCTTAGCAAACTGCATAAGTGTGCGTATAGGTTGTGTAATGTTCTTGATGATTCTAAGAGACTAGGTGTTGTTGAATAAGTATTTTTTTATACCATGTGGAATGGGATGAAAGCTTCCATCTTTATTGAGAACTTGGGTAAAATCATTCAACTTCAGTCTTCTGGTGGTTGAGTATTATTGAGCTTTATCTTCACCAAAATCTAACATTCCCCTAAGATAAGGCTGGGGAAGGCATTCACATTGGTATGAATGGAGCTGTCTGCGAGCTGGTGTGGCGTTCAGTTGTTGATAGAGTTCTGGGACTTTTCTAAGGCTGACAATGCGCACGAGTACCCTTAGGGAAGAAACGGCATTAGTTAAAGATATATGCCTGACCAATGTCTAGATGATTTTTTTTTCTTTAATTTATATTGATCCAAAAGCTACTATAGATATTTATTCTGTATGATATTCTTCGCAAGCAGAGCATCAGCTAATGAGGATATTGTAAAAGAAAAGACCCTAGCTATGGTAAAACCCGATGCAGTAGAACTCAACTACACTGAAGATATAAAGAAAATTATTTTGGCTTCTGGATTCAGCATCTTCGAGGAGATCCAACTTCATCTGGATGAGAATACTGTTAAAAGTTTCTATGCGGAGCATGCTACAAAAAGCTTTTTCTCGGCTCTAGTCCAATACATGACGAGGTCGTTTCCTTAACTCCTTCCAGAGATGACATATTCTCATGTTTATCTGTACATGAGTAACTAATCAAAAAACATAATCAGTGGTCCGGTGCTGATAATGGTTTTGGAAAAGGCCAATGCTGTTGCTGATTGGAGGGCTTTGATTGGACCTACGGATGTGAACAAAGCTAAGGTGACACATCCAAAAAGGTTAGTTTGCTTGCTTGTTACTGATCCAATTCGTTTCATACATAGTATATATTTGAAATAAAAAATAAAAAATTGTACATCAAACCCCATAATCTGTTTACTATTTGTGCATGCTTAGGCATATTACTACATGAGTTCCATTTTAACTCTGAAAATGTTTCTGTTTGAATTGAACTTTTCTATATCTCAGTATCAGAGCCATGTATGGGCTCAGCAAGGAAAAGAACTGTGTTCATGGTTCAGATTCTCTGGAATCCGCGGCCAGAGAGATAGCTTTCTTCTTTGAGAAGCCATTGTCAGGTAAATCTTATTAACCTAATGGCAATCTTATTTTGTTATTTTGCTGTACCATCTCTGAACAGTCCAAACTATTTGAACTTAAGCACTGAACCTATATATTCTTATTTTCCTTTTAAATTGCATTTATCTGCTTCATTATATGCTAAGACCAACTCTATGCCTTTATAACAGTTTCTTTCAACTGTATAATTTTGTGAGTAGCTGCAAGATGATTCCATTTTGAGGCCATGAAGATGACCTGTTTTGTAAATCTGTCAGAGTAGCTGGCTTTTGACGAATGCACTTATGTGATTCACTGACCAAATAAAATTAATATATTCACTTGTTCAGTTCTTCTAGTGTTCCCCCACAACGTTGAATGTATGCACTTTTGTTTTCTCTACAGAATTGGATCCTTGACTTGGTTTAGAATTTAGAAAACATCAATTGAACTGTTTTTGTGCTTAAAATGAACCCCCCCCCCCCACCAAAAAAAAAAAAAACAACGTTGTCTTTCCTCAGTAAGAGTTGTAGATGCAAGCATAACCAAAAATAAAACTTGTTGAACAGTTGAAATGGAACGAGTTGATGATCCTCTCTAATGTTTGAGTTATGGGGGAGAACTGAAACAGCTTAACATTGTATTTCCAACAGAACTGTATATATCCAACGTAACTAAAAGAGTGCAATACTTGTTTTTGTTGCAGGACAAGATTCCAAGCATGATGAATTATAAGTCCATATTATATACACCTCTCGAACTTCCTTCAAGGCTTCAAGCCTTCAACCGTAGAACTCCCACTGGCATCTGTAATGGATGGCATTGGAAGTGTGCAATGCTGCGTATGATGCTGAATTGAATTAATCTACAAGTACATAACTTGTGTGGATAGTTTGGAGATTCTGGACCTGGAATTCCGGCTGTGGAGTATCATACTCCTATTATATTCTACTAACAGTAGACAGTAAACACAATGTACTGGGAATGGTCCTCGCTGTCAGTTCTAATTTATTTTACCTTTATATTTAAAACTACCACTCCTATACTCTAGCTTATACACAGAACAACTTATAGGACAATATAACTAGTAATAACAAATTGCCAAATTCTGATAGCTTAAGCAAACTTTGATTAGTCTAGTATTGAGTTATTCTAATTAGGAGTAGTAAATAACAAATCAAGTGTTTTACTTAGATGAAAAAAGATTAAAAAAAAAGAAGAAGTTATTTGTGCAATTTTACAATTGTTTTTGTTTTGTAACAAATAAAATTGCATAAACATAAACATAGAAGTTATAAGGTGGTACAGTGGAAGGGAGAGATGATGAAGGAGAGGTCCTAGTGGAGACATAAGGACGTTTAAGTGTGGAGATGTAGGATGGTATAAGATGTTTGTATAGCAGTAGTTGTAATATTTGCTGTTTCAAAAAATAAATAAATAAATAAATAAATAAAATTGCATAAATGATACTCTCTTTCATTGAATTTGAATATTTAGATATTACAATTTTTATGAATCCTCTGATTTGACTCTTTAAGAAATGTCTAGAACTTGGATTGATGATGCTTTGGTCTTCTCGTGGTTGACTTGAAAGTCTATATTTGTTGACTCATAGGCTTTAGCAACTTGTTCTTGAATCTTCACTTTAAGTTGGGGGCAATCACTTGTTAATTTCTTACTGATTTGACGAACTTTGCGAGGGGTGTCGTCTTGAGTTTCTTGATTTATTTTCTTCAAGGGCCTTTGTGCTTGATATTGATTGGGATATAAAACTTGACTTGAGTGCCTCTATATATTCGAGAGCCTTCGCAACTTGATCTCAAACCTGACAGGGTTTGATTTGAGTTGGATGGCATCAATGCAAGGGGCTTGGAGCTTGATCTTGGAATGAACGTGGGGTCTTGGGGTTTGATCTACGCGAACGAACACTTTTTCAAGGGTCACAAGGACTTGATCTTGAATCTGCAGTGGTTGTTATTAGATCTTTGAACGAGTACCTCCGCAATATTCACGATGGAGTTCAATGTTCTATTGTCGCTTCAAGGGTCTCCGAGACTTGTTTTTGAACTTGCCTTGGATATCTTGAGTTCTTGACAATAGTTCTTGCTAGAAATATGATTTCGATCTTCTTGGTTTGATGCAGACTTCTTTTTATTATTGAGCTCTGCAGTTGTGGTCTCTGAACTTTGTCTTTTGAATTTAGTCTTTTTTTCTGGTGGAGATTTGGCTCATTATATAATAACACTCTTTACAGGACATCTGTAATATTTTTCTAAATATTGCTCCTAAATAGTCCCTTGTAATTATTTAGGATATCAACTTCAAGTATAGTTAGAGGTCTCCTATTTTACATAATTTAGTGGTAAAAAAAGACACATGAAAGATATATGTGGTGACACATAGATAGAGAAGAGATATGGAGTGTTAGATGAGTACTCATTTGTAGGAAGTTTTTTGTTAGGGAGTTTCAAATTTGGGATTCCATTTTTGTTGGTCCCAATGAATTTAGGAGTCTTGAGATTGTTGGTTTTTAACACAATTTTCTCAATTTTATCCTAAGGATTGGGGGAGGTTTTAGGACTACTGTTAGTTAACTAGTGCTCTAAGTGAGGAAGGAGAAGGACCAATTTCTGTTTGGCCGATACAGATTTGACCTTATCGGTTTCCTACTTGTAATGAAATAATAATTGCATCATTTTCATGACGTGGAACACCATGATTGGTTGCGTGTTATTATTTTCAAGCATAAACATAGTATTGTCACAGTATATACTTCGTGGCACCATTTGTTTGGCCAGGAATATGCCAACTTTTTCACATAATTATTTAATGAAAAATGATAATATTTGGCTTTAAAATCGTCATAATCTACACGTGGCACAATTTAATAGGTTACAAATTAATATTTTAAAATCACCTATAAATCTATAATAATTGGAATTAAATTTAATAAATTTTCAAGTATATATAGGAAATTTAATTTAGTAATTTTAACAATCATAAAAGTTGACGGTCTACAATTGTGTCAAGTAATTAAAGGGAAATATATTGTACTTACTATTGCTACGTACATTCTCCTTCTTTTCCATTTTAATCTACCCATTTTAACTTTTATTTGCTCAATCATTTTCGCCCACATTACATATAAATTATAATAATAATATATTCAATTAAATTATATCATAAAAATAATTATGATAATAAAATATTTAATGAAATTATATAATATATACCCTAAATTTTTAAAATATAATTTCATTAACTATTTTATATTATAATATTTTAAAGTACTTTGTAATTAAAGTTAAAAGTCATTATCAAAAAAGTAAAATTTGATAAATTAGAGTGGGAGAGACTTACTTGACCTGTTGACCAATCATGTGGTGTAATTAGATACTGTATAGTCTGTATTAATAATTGTAAATACCTAAAGATTGTGTCAAGTAATTAATGGAAAGAAGACCTGCTGACCAAAATCACCAATGTGGTGTAATTAGAGGGATTAGGCATTTAATAATGACTTGGACAAAAGTGGGGCCCACTTGAAGTCCAGCCCAACACTGGATAGAGTAAAGGCCCATGTGAAACTCACACTGAAGGTTAGTCGCGCCAATCGGACTCTGGGGGTGGTATTTCGTATTTCGTAAGTTCATTTGCTCTTTTTTAAATTTTAAGCCGTCGTGACGTCATTCCGGAGAGGTGCAGCGGCGTTTCGGACGGTTTATTCGCCGACGCGTGAGTTGGCGTCACAGCTCGATCAGTCGTTCAATTTGGGTGAGCTATCGCACGAATTCCTTTCGATCCTTGAACAAAATTGTTGAATCCTTATGTGTTTTACAACTTTTGTACAGTATATTTGGGAACATCCGATAATCTCTTTTACTTTTTGTTAGAATCTGAATTTGATCGATGATTTTGAGAGTGTGCTCTTAGCTTGTGCTTTTGAATTTTTAGATGAGGAACGATTCTGTACTCGAATTTTGGTTTCAACATTTGTTGATTGATGCTGTAGGCTATCTTGCTTTTTTGCTTGCTTGTTGCTTGTTTTGGCTGTTCTATGTGTCCATCTTTAGTATTCTGAGCAAACCTTGATCAGTTGAAACCCTACCACTGTCTGTATGTGTAATTGTGTACCAAATATAACTGAACCATTGTTATATAGCTCAGAATAAAGCTGGTCTCCTGATTATTTGCGCGCCATCGTCTCATACCAAATGTCACATTTGAATTTTGAGTAATTTTCTAGGTCGAGTTTCCATTTAGCTATTAGTTTACATACCATGAGGTAACACCATTTACCTTTGATAGATGTATTATCTTGAGAAGGTAAATATTTATACCTTGCTGGTTTTGGTTGCAACCTCCCACTCTTGGCTAGGAAAATGACATACTTACACGATATGGAGGGCAAATTTAATGCACGTAACAACTATAACGGATCTTGCTATCTTTTATATATAAAAATAAACGTTCGAACCAAAAAAAGGTATGTTGTATGATTCCCCTCTCTCCTAGTCAACCAGTTCAATTCACAGCATTTTTGGGCCGGCTTATCTATTTGTTCTGTGAATCTTCGGTTACAATTAATGAATTCAAGGTTTTAGATTCTTAGGGTTTTAGATTATTGTGTTTCGAATCTTTTCCTGTTATAGCTTACTGAGTATGTCAACCAACACTGCCGTTTTGTTATTTTTCTTCCACGTTTATTTGAACAGGACCGAAGCTGTTAATTATCGGTGAATTTTATGCGTTTTTGGCTCTGACTGGCTGGTGGTTCTAGAGAGATCATTGATTGAGTTTTTCAAGTGTCTAATTTCGAAAGTTTAGCTGCTGTTACTGTATTAGTGTCGAGATGTCGTTTTGAATATCGTTCATTCATTTGCTTCATAGATTCCGAATACTAGCAAAATTGTATTAAGTATTATTTATCTGTCTTAATTTCCATCGCTAACTTAACTATCTTTAAAACATTCATCAATCATTTTTTGTTTGCACATTTCATGGTATTTTGATCTTCTTTCAGGGTTTTCGTATTAAATATTTAGGGTTGGCAATTTTGTCCCACTTTTATGAGTTTTTTTGTTTCTTTCCATTCCCAACCTGTTTAAATGGATATGAACCTACCGGTTAAAAAAATTATCCATTTAGCAACAGTTTGAAATGGGTCAAATATGGTTGTAAAGCGGGAACAAGTTTTACCCGTTTAAAAGCCTTAAAGTTTAAATACAAGCTTGAATTCCATAATATTTTCATCCTTCCCTCCTCACCTAGTGTAAATGGGTGAAACTTTAACCCATTTAGTTTTATTCATATCCACCCAGCACCCACCACTTCATTCCCATTTGTAGGTGCTTAAATGGGTAAAGGTTTTACCCTTTATCCATGTTGTTTTACCCTAATCTGCCCGTTTGCCACCCCTTGAAATATTGTTCCTTTACTTTTTTTTCTTCATGTGGTTGTGTCCTCTTTCTGCCCTTCTGTCTGGTTGAAATATATGCTAAATCATTGAACTTTTTTTAACTGTTTGAAATTCAAGTTTTTTGTTCTTGGAAATTGGTAAATCACTGTTGTTCTATTACATTCAGGAAGTCGCTTAAAGATTTTGAATTCGCGTTTTCCTTGACTGTCTAGGTTCTGGATTAGCTGATAATGGGGCCGCCAAGAAAGAATAGAAGTGTGAACAAGAAGTATTCGTATATGAACGAGGTTTCTCCTAGCAAAGATGGAGAGATTGCTAAAAAAAGCAATAGTCGGGTGAGCTTTCTGATATATTTACTGAGTTTCCTCTTTTATTTCAAAACTCTTAGAAATAGTAGTTCTTAAGAAATTAATTTTTGGTGTTCATCCTCTCGGCGGTCTGCATTACTGGTGTTGCTCATGACACAAGATAGAGCAATACTCACATATTTTATTAAACATTAGATTGTTCTTGAGATTCAAAACCACTTATCTTGTACTTATCAAGATAATCAAGCTATTTCGTCCACCCTATTCCATGTTCATGTGAAGCAGATTTCCTGTATGGCTTATTGGAATTTTCTTTTTGTTTTGAAACCTACAGTTTCGAACATAAAAGGAATAGCAATCAGTTTTATATCCGTACGCATGATAATGTCTTCTTCCAAGCATCAGAATCTGCAATTGCAGTTGTGATGTACATGACAAACGATGACGGCTGCTAAGTTGCACTAGAAACGTTGATAACCAACTTAGTTGTGCTCTCTTCATTATCTTGATTATACACTATAGTGTATTGCATCTTTTCATTATCAGAATGATCAGTTGTGCTTTTCTTTTTTACATCACAGAAAAGAAAGTTGCATGACTCGCTCGGGCGTCGATGGACCACAGAAGAGCTAACTCGATTTTATGATGCATACCGCAAGCACAGTAAAGACTGGAAAAAGGTTGGTTTAAAGTTTTTCTTTTAGCCCCATATGTTCATTTGCTTAATGCAGTGCCCGAATGTGGTTTTAAAGTTACATCTCTTAAAACTACACGATTCTTATGGATTGAATGCAACTACAACTATAGATGGTAAATAAAAGGCCACCGATAATGCCAAAGAAAAAATGTTACTTCCAGAGCAATTGTATCTTTATAAAAGGTAACAATGAACATCGTGTTCCTACTTTCCTATAATACTATGATGCCTAATTAATTGCTTATTAATAATTCAAGTTTAGTATTTCACCATAAAATGTATTAACATTGGTTTTTTTATTATATTTACTACTTATGTATCATTTTCATTTTTGTAATTCTAAATCAAAACTGTGCTAAAATATAATTAATAAATTTTACTTGTGCATGTAGCTTAGGGCTTCTTTTTTTTTTATCTGTAAATATATTTAAAAAAAAGGAGTACAATATACAAAAAAAAAAAAAAAAGAAGACACATGAACAATAAAATAAAATAAAATAAAATCAGAGAATAACTTGACTTCAAAATTATTAGATGGAGAACCTAAATTATTAAAATTAAAAAAAACAGAACCTAACAATAAAAGAAAGAATTGAAGTGGTATCATTTTTGTTAGATTTTTTTGGCATAGAACCAACGTTTATATTCATCGGAAATACTAAGTTTGAAGAGTTGATATGTAATTAAAAATTAATTATTAAGGGGGTATGAATTACTATATTATAGGAAAGTAAGCACACAATATTCATTATACCTTTTATAAAAAGTCAATTGCTGTGGATGTAACATTTTTGCTTTGGCATTATCAGTGCCCTAAATAAAAATATAGAAGCCTTTGTTTGACGCAATCTGCTGTGATACTGTCATGTTTTCCCCTATTAACTAAGTTGTTACCTTACTGTTCGATTCCATAACAGGTTGCTGGTGCTGTGAGGAATAGAACTCCTGAAATGGCTGAGACCCTTTACACAATGAACAGAGTAAATGTGGTTTTGAGTTTTGTCTTTTAGTTGTTACTCTTGTTTCTTGCCACATTGCAGTCTTAAATAGCTGGTCAGTTCGTTTTATGATAAGTATGTTCTTTACTTCTTTGGTAAATTTTACATCCTGTTCAAGCTCTAGTAATGATACGCGTATAAATACACTGTTCTACCTATGTTCTCATATACTGCGACAACGGACAGCCTATAAAGATCCTCTAGCAATTAATATCTTGTTGGGAACTGTAAGATGCAAATTAATCAAACGTGTGGTTGCAATCATAAATATTCAGCTCCCCTCCCCCCCTCGAAATTAAAGTTCGTAGAGAGTGGGGACTTGGGGTGAGACTGTAGCTACTTACATAACTTTGTACGAGGCATTGTTGGTTAGCAGAGAACATTGTATGAGACTGTCTATTTATTATTCAGTCGTATTTGCTGTCTGGGAATTAACACTGTGTTTAAGCCAGGGTTATTAAACCTGAACAGGTTACGAATTGGGGTGGGTTACCTGGAGTGATGTTCTTTTTTTGGTTTCTTTTTCTTTTGGTTGTCCTCTATACGTTTACAAGTTTATGGAACTAGATCATCAGTAGGAGGATCAAGTACAGAATTGACAGTAATTCTGTAGTCCAATAGTCTTGAAATTTCAATGGCAAGGCACATTCCTTACAAAAGCTGTAGATGCCCAGGCTTCAATTGTAACTTACAGAACACTTACTATCAGCTTTATTATTGCAGGCGTACCTGTCCCTTCCACATGGAGCTGCTTCTGCGGCTGGGTTGATTGCAATGATGACTGATCACTACAGCAATTTGGTGAGTATATTTTATTGAACTATAGCTGCCATCCATCCACATTCAAGTGATCCTGTAGTTTAAACTAATGTTAACAAGTCCTAAATATTTTCTCTATATGACAATATCATACTGGTCAGAACTCAGAACTTTATGCTGGTGTTGGCAGTTAGGCATTGTTCAGTGTTGCATTACCTGATACTCTTTTGCATGTGTTAGTGTGTTACTGCACTATAATGTTAATAGTACTTCCTCCATTTCATTAATAAGTTCCTAAGTTGACTTTTTTTACGAACTTTGACAACAAATTACTCCTAAATTACACGAGATAAATATATAATAAAACTATATTATAAATTTTTACTTAATATACTTTTATAATATAATTTTATTAAATTTTTATCTCGTGTAGTTTATGAGTAATTTGTGGTCAACGTTCGTAAAAAAGTGAATTTAGGAACTTATTAATGAAATGAAATAGAGGAAGTATTGTAGATAATTACCAATACTCATTATTTTTGTTAATATTAACGTGTTAGTTGAAATCCATCAGCGGTATATATAATTACCAATACTCATGATGTGTTTTCACAATTTCGTGAAACCGGAGTGGGCTTATTATACAAGTTCTCAGTTAAGTTGATCTTGATATGACAGGTAGGAAGTGACAGTGATCAGGAGAGCAATGATGGAGTAGGATCATCTAGAAAGACGCAGAAGCGTGCTCGTCTAAAAGTTCAGCCTACTTCCTCTAAAGCATTGGAGGAGCAAGTAGTTTCACATTCTAAGGCTGTAGATGATGGCTGCTTTTCATTGTTGAAGAAGAAACGGTCAGGAGGTATGCTATATGAAAGAAAGTAGGACTATCAATATCCACTTTAAGGACTCAAAATTTTCTTGTTCCATGCCCATTATTGCCGAGTCTTGCATTTAAAAGGTGTCATAGTAACTTACAAGGATATGAAACTTTAATATACTGGCATATCTACCCTTTGCAATTCAATTTCTTATTGCGTACTCAGAATAATTTATATTATACATAGGAATCTTTTTTGTCATATCGTATTTTGGACTTCTTCTTTCCCCTAAATTTAGTCCAGATCTTTTTAGACCATACAGATACATTATAAAGCTTTGTTCATTTTTCTTCTCGGTTATGATCAATTTTGGTAATAAGATACATTCAAAGTATATACTTATGGTGTTTTCTTCAGGAAGCAAACCTCGTCCTGTTGGTAAAAGGACGCCAAGGGTTGCTGTTGCATTTTCATATGAGAATATCAAGGGGGGACGCCGTATATCTCCAATCAGGCAAGGTTTGAAGATAAAACCTACTGCCAATGATGAGGAAGAAGTAGCTCATGAAGTAGCAATAGCTCTAGCAGAGGCATCTCAAAGAGTTGGTTCTCCTCAGGTTTCTCGAACACCCAGTAAAAGAGCTGAAAGTGTTATGTCATCCCCTTTTAGGCATGCTCAAAGAAAGGTAATGTTTTGACTTTTTCAATGGAAACAGTGTTTTCTTACTCCTCACCCAACTAATATATGCAGTTTCTTCTGTACAGCAAGGTGCAGCAGAAATAGTGCCCACAAAGCGCTTGGCTGCTGATGTAGACGAAGAAGATCTAGAAGGAAGTACAGAGGCTGACACTGGAGAGTTATCCAGGTATAGGCCTTACATGATGGACTCTGGAAGTATTGGGGTGGAGAGACAGAAGGGTAAAAGTATTGAAAGACAGAAATTTGATGGTGCCAATAATGAGAATAATTTTGATGACATCAAGGAAGAATGCAGTGGCACTGAGGAAGGTCAGAGGTTGGCTTCTGTTAGGGGAGGAAAGGTTGAGTTAGATGACACTAATGCCAACACTTTTAGGACCTCAATGCAGAGTCAGAGAAAGAAGAGCAAAAAGGTTCTTTCTGGGAGAGGTAAAGCAATTCTGCACATTTATTTCAAATCCTTGCCTCTGAAGTATTTTTCTGTTAGTGGAGTCTTTTTTTTCATACTTATATTTATTTAAAATGTCAGTATGTGATGAAAACAAAAAGCTCCTTTTCCTCCAGCATAGTGTATATTATGTCCACGTTTTTCAAATGATCATGTTTTAAATATTAGGAATAGCTGTGGGTCAGCTATGTAGGCAGTGACAATGTGAATTTTTTGTCAAACATATCTAAACTCTATTGTTTACATATATATCTCATTATCTCTTCATCTACAATTTCGATAGGATACCATCTACAATACATGTGCGTTTGGTGTATATTAGTTAATACTACTATTTATATTTTTGTTGATTTTTAAGACATTACATCTCTTGATCAACTTAGATTTCACTGCTCATGCAGTTTTAATTTGTGAAAATTTTATTTTGAATATGGAGTTGTAATTCACAAACTATGATGTTTACTTCTGTTCCTATTTTCAGCTCTTCTTTATATTGGGTGTTGTATTATTCCTAGGCAATATGACAGTTTTTGTATCTCTTTTGTTTGATGTCTTCAGATGGAGAAACTACTTTCGATGCTTTGCAACTCTGGCTGATTTGTCTCTTATGATGCCGACAGAAATCGAAAATGGTAAAACTGTCAAAACCACTTTTGTCCTATTTATATAGTACAGCGATTATGTGCATTATTATTACGTTAGTCATCACGAATTTTTGAAAGTTTGTTCGACATGTTTACTGTATTTCTGTGGTAACTTATTAATTGCTTGACATTACATGTCACACTTATTGTGATGTTACCTTTACGGTATTCATAGTTGTGACCTCTAACTCCATCTTACCTGCCAAATGGCTCAATTACCTCTGAACTTGATACCTCTTTAGGTCGCTTTCGATGGTTTGGGTAAGTAGATCTTTATTGATTGTAATAATTTTCGGAGTTATTTTCTGTCTCTTACAAGATAGTGAAATAGTTATCTGCACTTTGCAGTATCTTGCTTCACTCCCATCTAATTTTGCGTGATCTTAAATAGTATTATTATAATAATTAAAAAAAATAGTAATAATAATAATCAGAGTTTGGCCAAGTCCTTGACATTCTTGTGGGCAGATTATGGTTTCTGGATTTCTTTATTTGTTGTTACTTCGTTGTATCGGGGAAAAGGTCAGTTTTATTTAAGAAAATTTTTATGCTGCTTATTCCAGTTTGAGTAAAAGCATAAATTGTTTTCTCGACCTTTAAAATGCAAATTACGGAACTACTTGTAATACACTTGGACTTGCATTCACACTATGTATCTAATCTGCATTTTTAAAGCTTAAATGAACTTAACTATATATTTTGTTCATCAGAGTCCGAGATGCAGATTAAAGTTGATGCTGATAATATTAATGAATCTTTGTCATTAGAACCTTCGCCTGTTAACCAGCTAAGAGAAAATTTTAGACCAGCAGGGTTAATGAAAAGCTATCAGCCAGTATCAAGAAATGAAGTTGCTTCCAGTAAAGCACCAAAATCTGGAAAATCTTCATTTCTTGATGCAGAACAAAATCAGGATAATCAGCCAGTTGTCACCAAAACTTCCAGAAGAAAGCAAAAAATGCCAGTGGCAAAGGTGAGTGAGACAAGCATGCACATATTTTGAGTTGCTTTTGGTGCACTGCATCTTCTTTTAAGAGGTCAGCGGATAACTCCTATATTTATTTGCAGATTCAGGAACCTGAAGCTCGTCCTGATACTCATCTGCGCGCTGCTGGAATTGAGGTCCGTTACTTCATATATGAAATAAACTAGGTTATAGCATATTTCTTCTCCATTTGAGAAGCTCTCTCTGACCAATGATGCTGATTTTTTTTTAGGATGGAGATGCTGGGAAGACGATAATGAAGATTAAGAAATCCTCAAAAATCAATTCACCAAAATTGTTGAGGGTTTCAGAAAATAACTCTTGTTCTGATCTACCAAAGGAGGGGAGTGATTCTGCCCAATCAGCTACACAGTCTTCTGTGGTAAATAGGTTTGCGTTACCTGCAAAATCCAGGAGCAGGCGTAAGAGGACCTTAAAAACACCAGAGCCTTATAAAGATAACAAATATCTGGATAAAAGTCGAATTACCAGAGGAATCTGCCATTAACTTTATTCCCTGATGGTGTTCATTTACAGGTTTGATACACTTCCCATTTCCTTCTGGTATTGGGATTCATCGTACATATATATTTTGACTTATACCCTTCATATGCTAGGAAAAAATGTTAAATTGTTTGTCGAATCCGCTGTTAAGGAGATGGTGCACATATGAATGGTTCTACAGTGCCATTGATTATCCTTGGTTTGCAAAACGGGAGTTCGTTGAGTATCTATTTCATGTTGGATTGGGTCATGTGCCCAGGTTAACCCGTGTAGAATGGGGTGTCATAAGAAGGTATATGATTTTAACCTTCTGTCCTTCTGTTTGATTTTTTTTTCCTAATGTGAACCTTCTTGAGTGAAGAGTATTAATACATTGTTGTCTTTACGTTTGAGCAGTTCTCTTGGGAAACCACGTCGATTTTCAGTGCAGTTCCTGAAAGAAGAAAAAGAGAAACTTGATCAGTATCGAGATTCGGTTAGAAAACACTACACACAGCTTCGCAACGGTGTTGGAGATGGATTGCCGACAGACCTTGCAAGGCCTTTATCAGTTGGACAGCGTGTCATGGCCATACATCCAAAAACAAGAGAAATTAATGATGGGAGTGTTCTAACAGTTGATCATTCTAGATGTCGGGTTCAATTTGACAGTCAGGAGCTAGGGGTTGAATTTGTCAAGGTAATTCAGTTTCTGGTTTTAACTTTTAACGCCCCTCGATCTCCGTGCAAATTATGTCCTCTCTTTGTGATCTTTATGAAGTTGCTATTTCTGCAGGATATTGACTGTATGCCGTTAAATCCTTATGACAATATGCCCGCATTGTTCGGGAGACACGCTGTTCCTAGTGACAATTTATTTGAGAATTTCAATGATCTGAAAGTAAATGGTCTTGCAAGAGAATACATAAAACTTTCTCCCAGTGACAATCTGGATAAAGTTGGTGGTATTTCTCAGTTGTCTCTGTCAGCTAATCCTACCAGTTTGAAGCAGACCAAGGCATGGAAATCTCTTCCTTTACACACACAGTTCTTCTTCCCTTTCTTTTTCTGGTTATACAAATTTTTGTTTGTCTTTAGGATTATATAATAGTATAAATATTGCACTTCCATCTTATTAGACTTTGATCTCATTTTAAGCCTCATCATAATCGGATATTGCTGAAATTTCGTTGATTGTGCAATACCCCTGGGCTCAATGTACAATAACTTGGCAAACCTTCACCCCCTTGACAAGGCTTTTTAAGGGGGTTAAGGTCCAAAGTTAACAGAAAAATATTTAAAACCCTTCTTTCCAACTCTTTTATAAATCAGTTGTTTGAAGGAATTTGTGGACTACGGATGAATAAAATCTGAATCTAGTCTATGTGCAAAACATCAAATGAACTCTTATTTTATCTTAAACTAAATACACTTCACTTTAGCTGTCTCAAGTAAGATTCTGTTCACCAGGTTGCTTCTACACATTCTGTTTCTCATTTGAGGATGGGGCGTGCTGATTCTGCATTTTTCCAGCAGATGGCAAACTCTCAACCTAGTTCAGGGGCACAGATCCAGGCAAGGGAAGCTGATGTTCAGGCTCTTGCGGAGCTGGCTCGTGCCCTCGAGAAAAAGGTCATTACCGTATCTCTCATCTGTTCTATATGTTCTTTTCTAATGAATTTATATTCATTCCTTTGTTTTTGAGTCTGGTATAGCATATCATACAAATACCTCTTGTTATAATTTCCCCCCGCTTTTGGTGGAATTTTAATTCAAACATTAGAACAGTTGATGGTGTATGTTGGCAATTGGAATATTGGATCTTCTGGTGATGTGCTTTTTTTTTTTTTCTTTTCTTTTCCTCTCATTGTTTGGCATGACATGTAGGATGCTATTGTTCTTGAGTTAAGACACATGAATGATGATGTGTCGGAAAACCAGAAAGATGGTGGTAGCCCTCTGAAAGACTCAGAAATATTTAAGAAGCAATACGCTGCAGTACTTGTTAAATTGAATGAAACTAATGAACAGGTATACTCCAGAGATACAAATTTGAGCTTGTGTGCAGTCCTATCAGTTATTTTTTCCTTTCCACTTTGCTTTTTGAAGATTGAAATTGGTACACAATCAAGTTATAACGAAATAATTTCCTTTGATAGGTATATACAGCTTTACATTGCGTGAGAGACCGAAACACATATCAAGGAAACAGTATAATCACATTGCCTAGGCCAACTTTCAGTCTAGCTGATCGCGTTGCATGTGAAATTGTGGAGTCTGGGTCACATGTTAATGAGATCACAAATAGTTCAAGAGCAAAAGCCCAAACTATGGTCAATGTTGCTATGCAGGTATTATGTTGATAAACTCTTTATATTTATTCTTTATGCTTCTCAAAGGTGTATGTTCTGTAATCTAGGGAAATGCAAGCCAGACTTATTAAGAAAAAGGTTTTATTTTTGGTTTGGGAGTTGTTCTTGCCAAAAAGTTTGTGTTCTCACGTTTTACATTTAGCTCTAGAAATTTAGAAAGGATTCGTAAAATTAATCGAAACCAACTACATATTTGAGACACCTGATTGTCCACACATGAAGTTCCAAAAGTTGCACGCTCCTATTGATTCCATAAAACACACATTAGTGACTAAAACCAGCCATAAGCAATCACCAATAACTACGCCTGCTCACCTGTTTTCTCTGCAATATGTTGCGCCGCAACAAGCATTTAGTGGACTCACAATCTATTCTTTTCCCCTTTCTTCTTTTTGGTGGGTGTTATTGCTATGATAAAGGTTTTATTGAATTATTTACTACTCCATTTAGTGAATTTATCACTTGTTTGTTTAGGCATTATCATCTCTTAAGATCAGAGAGAATACTTTTGAGAGAATTGAAGAAGCTATTGATTATGTTAATGACCAGCTACCTCCAGATGATGTTCCCACGTCAACGGTATGATACTGCACGGGTATTTCTGTACAAACTATTGTTCTCCTTTTGTACTGGTCAATTAATCTCTTGTATGTGAAAATTCTTGCAGGTAACTGATCACAAAATGACAGATACGTCTGACATTGAGGCACAGGTCCCATCGGAGCTGATCACTAACTGTGTAGCGACTTTGCTTATGATTCAGGTGAGCTAGAGAAATAATTGCATGAAACCTACACATGCACTTGCACCAAGCAAAATCTTTTACTTTATCGGGAACTTAAAGAGATTCTGTAGACTTGAAAGAAGGGCACTTTCGTTTTTTAATTAAAAATCGGGCATTTGACACTATTTACGTGCAACACATGACAAACGGAATGTTTATCCAAAAATGGTAGTACTAAACAATGTCATTAGGCATGACACATGTTCATCGGTGCATGTGTTTTTTCATGAACCAGTTCACATTTTTCTTCGCCTGCTGATTCTGCTGTCTCTAATTGGATTGTTTTAATTCTACAGAAGTGTACAGAACGCCAGTTCCCTCCATCCGAGGTGGCTCAGATACTCGATTCTGCTGTCACAAGTTTGCAGCCTCGCAGTACACAAAATCTTCCTATTTATACTGAAATACAGAAGTGCATGGGGATCATCAGGAACCAAATTCTGGCGCTTATACCAACATAATGTGAAAACCTACCTTAGATTCATCGTCTGTGTCCGTGTCTTTGGAATTTGTCTTACAGATAATTTAGTTGCTCTTTATTCAGCACGAGTAGCTGAATAACTCCTTTTCACCAAAAAAAAAAAAAAAAAAAAAAAAAAAAAAAAATTGTATTGCCGAAAGTTGTGATAGATGTTGCAAGACTAGTAGCTTTAACTCATTTTTACATGTGAGTAAATAGGATTCGATTTGTTCTCGTTAGTTAGCGACTTCAGCTGTGTGATTCCAATTTCCAATCTTAATATGTATAGATAGTTTGACTGTTGTTGTAGACCATATAGGATTTGAGAAATACTTTTGTCTTTCAACTGTGGAATCACTTGTCAGTTTTTGTTATACCATATCGTGTCTCTAGCAGATTCAAAATATTGCAGGTTAATGCCAAAATACGAAGTGAACAAGTTTTTAACATCTCTGTTCCACCAACAGGTGGATCATGTTTCACTGCATCTAGCAGCATCGGCCCAATCATTGTAGGTTTCAGCCAGAGTGGTATCAGCCTTCATCAATTCAAAGCATCTATGCAACTATGAACCAATACTCCACTGTTGATCACAAATATACCTTCAACTCCATCTACCATCTTGGTCCTCCCACAAATACACCTTCAACTCCATCTATCATCTTGGTCTTCGATAAATTCTCCAATTACATCCACATGTAATACGCTCACTCCTGTCTTGTTATTCTTTTTGAGTAAATAGCCTTTAAATTAGAGTAGTTGAGTGTTTGTTAATTGTTACTGGGTTTTGAACCCTGATTTTTGATTTTGGGCCTCCAAAATTATTTGTTCAGCTTTGGCAAAGGATTTTTTTATCCAAAATAAAAAATCCTCTACTATATCAAAATCACATTTTCTTACACATCACTACTCAAAATCACAATTTTCATATATCATCCATACTATTATCTCTTTCTCTTTACATCATCCCAATATTTAAACCTACTAAAATAAAAAATCATAAACCAAACACAATTTAAAAATTCATGGTTTTCAATCTCAACTTTCAACTTCAAAACTCAATTTTCACCAAAATTAAATTTCCATCTTCAAAACCCACTCACAAACATCAGGTTAACTATGATCCGTCTAAATTCAAATACCATTGTATCTCTGCCCAATTGTGAAGATCAAGAAGAATTTGAAATTCAAACTCCAGAAATTTCAGATCAAAGATTAAGTCGATTTCCGACATCGTTAATTGCATGTCTTTGTTGCTGATTCTAGGGCAAAACTGTCCTTTCATCATATATTTTTTTTCAAAATAAATTCTGGCAGTCAATGAGTGCTAAGCAAAAAGAATTGACTACATTTTTAGGGTAATTTTCATAAAGAACCCCCGTTAGTGCATGCCATTTTCAATTTTACCCCTACTAGTTGAACTATTACATTTTATCCCATTTAACTTGACCCCTTTCCAAAATTTTAAAAAACTTACCTCCCCAAACAAGCCCTTATCATATTTTCCTCTTTTTCTTTTTCTTTCATCCTTTAATTTTATTTTATTTTTCCTTTAATATTCCTTTTTTTTTAACCACATTCTTCTTCTTCAACAAGCTCCGGCACCGGAAAAAATTCCGGCTGCCGGAGCTATCACATAAATCCAATCGGAGCTTTTTACAGCTCCGATTGGAGCGGTAAAAAGCTCCGACTGGAGTTGTCAAAAGCTCCGATCGGAGCTTTTGACAGCTCCGATGGGGCTTTTAATTTTTTTTTTTTTTTTTTGCAATAATCAGTATTTATTTATTTAAAAAAAAAAGGACTGAAAATTTTGTATAGAATCTTTTTGCAATAAAATTTAAAATCATTTTGAGATTAAGATAAGTAATGGGGTTAATTTTGAATAATTTATAGTTAGTTTTGTAAAATAGGAAAATTTAGAGTCAAATATGTAATAAAAGATAATTGAAGGTGTTTGGTGTTTTTGAAAACTAAAACTTTAATGAGGACAAAAAGGTACTTTCTAGCCCTTAATTCGCGAAAAGTCAAGATCGTGGGCTAGAATGTAATTGATGTACACTAACATGGAGTAATGTGTAGTTGTTGAAGTAGTAGGGGTCAATGTGTAATTGATAAAACTAACTGGGGATCTTGATGAAAATTACCCACATTTTTATTATTATTATTATTTTTAATAATAGTAAAATACTAATTTTATTATCACGTTATTATTATTATTTTTATTTTTGTTACAACATGGGTTTTTTAGAAAGAAAAAACCCGAGTAAACGACCAAAAAGCCCAACAAGGACGCGACTCGGATCACTTGAAAACGGCCCAATTCTCAGCCGAAAACGATCAGTTTCCCGCCTGCTAAGTGCTATCGGCTATCGAATTAAAATCATTTCAAATTTCAAAAAGATCAAAATACAGTAAATAGCAGAAACACAAACCAAAATCTCCAAGGTCGTCGTTAATCCACTGAATCTGGCAATCCGTCACGAGCATCAACTTCAAAATCCAACTTTCTAAGAACGAACACAGAAATGTCGACTGTAACTGAAGAATCGGTGGAGCAGGAAGAGCAGCAGCACGAACAGCAGAACCAATTATCTCTCAAAATCGCTAAGATCTTCGATGAGGTTCGATCCTCCGGCGCAATGCACGTCAGGAAACTCAAGGAGCTCTCCGCACTTATCAGATCCTCATCTTCGCCAACTAAATTCTGTGCCGCGTTCTGCAAAACCCTAACCCCCATTTTCAATTTCTCACGGCGCACAGTGGCTGCTGAGCGGGTGGTCAAGTTCGCCGCTATCTTTGCTTGCTTGAGAAATTCCAAGGACGACGATGGCGGTGACGAGTTGTTGGAGGGGTTTCTTAAGTTTCTTCTTGTGGCTAGTGGTGCAGCTGATAAGACTGTGAGGTTTAGGGCTTGCCAGTTTGTTTCTGAGGTGTGTCAAACTTTTTTTATTGTTCGTCTTGGTTGCCTGTTAGTTGTTGGGGAACTTACTCTAGCATGATTTTTAATTTAAGCTGTTTCTGGTAATTATGTTTGATTCGGAAATTGGAGAGATGAACTTACTCTATTATTTAGCACAAGTAGTTTATAATTTCCGATTGGACGCATGTTAAGCAGTTGTGTAATTGAACTCGAGATGGAGGTCGATACTTTACTATAAGTGGCATTTCTATTTCCTGATGATGTTTTTACCTTTTGTTGTTCTATTAAAGTTGTATGGTTGATTGCATCATTCATATTTTGCATTTCTCCTTGTTCTAAGTTCTAATTATTTTTTCTTTTTCTTTTTTGGGCATCAATATAGCTATTCCAGGGGGAGCATAAGACACTTTAGCTCTTTACATTGAGAGTCATTTTTGTGAAAGACATTAGTAGATTTTTATTTCATGCCATGTGTTTGCTTTTTCATAGGTTTTGTGTCATTGGACGATTCAAACACATTCCATTTTCTCCTACGCTAATACAATGTACTGTGCTTACTCTTATGTAGATTATTATGCGGTTGCCTGATGATGCAGAAGTGAGCAATGAACTTTGGGATGAGGTGATAGACTGCATGAAGATAAGAGTGAATGATAAGGCCCCATTAGTTCGTTCATATGCTGTTAGAGCTCTTTCACGCTTTGCAAATGATGCAGATAATGCTGACATTCTTGAATTGTTCCTTGAGAATCTGCAACTGGAGCAGAATGCAGTAAGTTAATTACATTTCGGTGATAACAGTGTCCGGCAGATTGCTTCACCTTAACTCACCTTCTGGCATTGCAGTGAAACAGTTCTCTGAACCTAATTAGGAAACAAATAATCCTGGGTCCATGCATTTTCTAAGTGGACTAGAAAGTTTGTTTCAAGCACTGAAATATATACTACTTATTGGGCCTGTGTTATTTTATTTCGTCTGCCATGACTAAACTGTTAATAAATTTGCAGGATGTAAGGAAGACCATTATGTTGTCATTGCCTCCTTCAAGTGAAACCTTATCTGTGATTATTGATCGCACTCTGGATGTGAGCGAGTCAGTAAGAAAGGCGGCATATTGTGTTCTAGCAAGTAAATTCCCGCTGCAGAGCCTTAGGTATTTAGATTTCTTGTTCAACACGATATATTTACTGGACACATCTCATATTCAGAGTTTAATCTCCTAAGGTTGCAGTTGGCATTTATGACTATTGGACACATTATATTTCTGACATTATGATATAATCTATCCACAGCATAAAGTTCAGAACAATTGTTCTTCAGAGGGGACTTGCTGATCGATCTGCAGCTGTCACAAAAGAGTGTTTCAAATTAATGAAGGAGGATTGGCTTGAGAAATGTTGCAGCGGAGACCCTATAGTGCTTCTTAAATTTCTTGATGTTGAAACCTATGAATCTGTTGGGGAGTTGGTATTGAATACACTACTGAAAGCTGGATTGGTAAAAGTGCAAGATGGTCAAAGTATTATGAAATTCTCTGTAAATGGGGATACAGCTAAAGGTTAGTATGACATATCTGGATGCACACCTTTTTTGGTTTTCTTTTTCCTGAATAACTTTTCCTAGCATATTCCAAATTGGATGGTCTGGTTCTCATCTATATACTTTGTTGTGGTACCTATATGGCCAATATTAATTATGTGAGTGAAGTCTCCACTATAATCATGTATCAGTAAGTCAGTAGTTAGCATCGTCTTTAGCAACTTATGTTATGTATCACTTCCATTTGATTTTTGATAATATGAATATTATTTAGAGTAACTTATTCTGGCTTGATTCTGATATCATATTATTCTAGAATCTATCTCATAGTGATTTTTGTATGCTAAAAAACATTCATTTTGACCATAATGCTGATTTATTGAAATTTCTTTCCTTTTTGGCGTCTAATTGACAATGTAGGTCGAATGCTCGATTCCCATCTTTCACATCTCTTGCTCTTCTCCTTATTCATTTTATTTGCTGCATGAAAAATTTGTAGTACTAACAGGCCTTTCGATGTTATGTTGTTTGACTGTTACTCCTAAATCATGCTCGATGCTTGTTATTGTTGTTGAATTGTACTAGAAATGCTTCTTCATTGGAGTATTACTGTTTTGTTAAAAGATGTGGCCAATCTTTGCAGTAAAGCCTTGCAATTATGGATTTTTCCGTTTCAATTAGTCAATGCTTATGGTTATTGTACTAGAGTCTACATATTACATTTTGAGTGGCTTGACAATTATTAAGTGTTTGCAAAAAAGTGCATGCTGTTTCTTTACTTATTCACAAGGCCTTTCATGTTTATCACATATTTTTCTTTACAATAGCCCAGCAACTTTTCACTCCTTTCATGTTCAAATTATCTTTATCTGTGCATAATCAAGCAGGCGAATGTGATCAGTCTGTCAAGCTAATGGAAGCTGAAGTTGCACTATATTGGAGAATGGTATGCAAGCACCTGCAGATGGAAGCGCATGTAAGTTTTACGCTGTCATTCATTTTTCTGAAGAACTTGTCATGTTGTACCCCCTTGTGTTTTGGGATGTGCATTTGTAATTTCTCTTACATGCTGCATGATTTGGCTTTGTATAGCCTATCAAAGATTTGAGGGACTCGAACAAATGTTTTCAAAGTTCAAATGATCCAAGTATTTTATTGTGTTAGGCTTTGTAAGCTTTGTCGGTTGCTGGTTTTTTTATTTATTTATTAATTTGCAGTATTTTCTGATATTAAAATTTAAAAGCTTACCCTGCAGTTCACTCCTTCATATCAAAATTTCAATTTAGCCTCACTCGAATGCATAATATTACACTGTCACCATTAGGAAACTTGATCAGCAACTTTCAGATATTAACCTACACCTAGTACATTGTAACATTCATGGCCATTGTGCAGTATAGCATGTTTCCATGAGACATGCATGTCCGTATGCTGCATAAATCCACTAGTATAGTGTATAAAAATGCGCTAAACTTGACAAAATTATATCATTAAACAGAACAAGGGCTCCGATGCCGCAATGTCAACAGGCATGGAATCTGCAGTGTATGCTTCGGAAGCTTCAGACAAAAATGACCTCCTTGATAATATTCTTCCAACGTCCATCTCTGAGTACGTTGATTTGGTTATGGCTCACATAGCTGCTGGTGAGTGCATGTACTCTGATACATAAATTAAGTTTCATACCATATTCTCTCATGCCAATTCATTCTACAGGGCCGAACTACCGCTTTGCTTCTCGACAGTTACTACTGCTGGGTGCCCTGCTAGATTTTTCTGACTCTTCAAACAGAAAGACAGCCAGTGAATATCTTCATCATTTGCTACACATACCTTTGGATATTGAATTAGATGAGAATGGGAGTGAGATTGTCATGGGGGATGGCTTCAGTTTAGGAGGTGAGAAAGTTTGGGCTTTTGCTGTAGCGGAATTGGCACGAAAAATCCATGCATCCACAGGAGAGTTTGAAGAGGTTCTCCTTGCAGTGGTAGAAGAACTTGCCCAGCCTTGCAGGGAGAGAACAGCAGATTTCAAGCAGTGGTCGCACTGTCTTGCATTGGTAGCACTTGTTTTGGAAAACACGACTTCATTTAGACATATGCAAGGAAAGGCCATTGACCCTGCTGAAATCCTTCACAGTATATTGCTCCCAGGGGTATATTTCTTGCATATATTATAATATTTTCCTATATACTCCCTCCATCCCACTCATTTCTTTACGTGTTCCTTTTTGTCCGTCCCATTCATTTCATTATGTTTCCTTTTTTTGTCTACTCTTTCTTAAACTCTATTATGGTTTAAGCCACTCAAACACATAATATAACACTCATTTAAAAAGGTGCAAAAAGCAAGCGTATCCTTATTCATAAGGATGGAGGGAGTGGAATTTAGAATACACTCATTAAAAGCTGTAAAAGTGTCGTCCCTCGTATTTTTATTGTCATTTTAGAATTTTTCACACATAATACACTTCATTCAAATCATTAGTTTTCTAAAAATATTACTTAAAAGTAATTTTGAACCAATATACTACCTCCAAATGGAAACTCAACGACTTGTATTAATTATGATAAAATTCTTTATTGAAAAATGCAAACGACATACAATTTTTAAATAAGGAAAAACTGAAAACGACTTATAAAAAATGGGAGGGAGTAGTTTTCAAGTAGGGGATGTGATATAATCTTAAATTACAAATGACTTTTTGACAGTAACATTGCATAATAAGCACTTAAGCAGTTGCTCTCTTGACTTTTTATAAACGTACTGATAATACTGAACACAAGATAATTGCAATGAGGATCATAACTAATCTGCCAGTTAACAGGCACAGATAAATGGTAGTAGTAAGGAATAAGTACTTTTTAGATCTTTGCTTAGTTCCTCTCACCTTCAAGCAAATTTATTGCTTTGTGATGCATGAAAAGTTGTTCCATCGTTGTGATTTATGAAGCTACTGTTTATGGCTGTCATTGTGTTTAATTCCCTTTGTTCTCATAACTGTGTATGATTGATGCCTCTGAGATGCAGGCAAAACATGCGAACTTGGATGTCCAACGAAGTGCCATCAGGTGCCTTGGTCTTTTTGGGTTGTTAGAGAGGAAGCCTAGTGATAATGTTGTTAAACAGTTAAGATATGCATTTATTAAGGGGCCACCTAGTGCTACAATGGTAGCTTCTACCGCATTACTTGATCTTGGAATATGGCATGGTCTGGATGAAATGGATAAAGCAGTGAACTGTTACACCGACAGTAATAAATCCTCTTTAAGAGAATTTGAATTCTGCAATGGAAGTGAGGATTCTGATATTCAACTTCTTGATCTATTATGTGCTGGGCTTGGCCATGATTGGGGTTCATTTATTGAGATCGATGAAAACCATTGTATTCAAGGAATCATAGGAGAAGGTCTTGCAAAGATTTTACTTGTAAGCCACAAATTTCCTAAATCACAGGCTGCTATACATCATTTGCTATTGGCTAAGCTCATCAGCTTGTATTTCAGCCACGATGGGGATGAGCTCCAGAGGTACTGATTTTCTTGATGATAGTCATGTTTTACTATGCATGGTCATAACCTATGAAATTTACTAACTTCATAAATTTTCTTCTATAGGTTGAAACAGTGTCTATCAGTTTTCTTTGAGCATTATCCATCCCTTTCTGCAAACAACAAGGTTGGAGTTGATGCTGAAGTTTACACTCTATGCTACTACTGCGGGCATGCGCATGAGAGTGGTTATATTTTTCATCTCACTGAATGTTTAACTTGTATTGCAGAAATGTTTATCCAAGGCTTTCGTGCCAGTTATCCGTTCCTTGTGGCCTGGTATTGATGGCAATGCTGCAGGATCTACATTAGTGGTATCTAATTTGCGTAAACGTGCTGTTCAAGCCTCACGCTTTATGTTGCAAATGATGAAAGTTCCTTTAATTACCAAAGAAACAACAAATGTGGATGATAATGAAATTGAAAACAAGACTGATTTTGAGTGCGGAGAAGAAGGGCTTGCAATACGCATTGCAGCAGAGGTATTTCTGCTAATATTTAATGAAGATAATATTATTTTCTGTAATAAAGAATTGCTTTTCTCTTCGTTATTGATGTTTTCCTCTTAACTGTCAAATTTATTAGTCTTTCAGAAGATATAATATGACTTTTAGTTGTAGTTAAGTCATGTTATTGTTGAGTAAGAGTACAAGATGTTTTCTGCTTAATTGTCAAATTTATTTATCGTTAAAAAAATGGTCATGTTATTGTTGTGTACGAGCACAATTTTTTTTTGTTATTTCTTCAGCTCACATAATTTGATCCCTAAATGAAGATCTCAACTTTCCATGCCAAGAAGAGGACAGCTGGAGAAAAAGCCTACCTTTCTGCACTTTGTCATGTACTTGTCCTGCTGCAGTTTCGGGCTTCGGATCAGGGGCCAGTAAAACTCATGCGGAGGTTGTTGAATCGAGTGAGCTTATCGTTAGCTGCGGAAAAAGATCTTGTGAAGGAGTTGAGACAGATGGCTGAACGCCTCAAGGCAATCGATATGCATCCAGATGAGATATTGTCAACTGAAGAAAGTTATGCGATTTTAGGTAATTATTGAACTGTTTCATTCTACATTTTTTCTTAGGTGTGCCTTCTTATCATAGTTTGTTTGAAGTTTGAACAGTGCAAACCCTACATGCTTAACATGAGAGGCTATGCCATACATTTGAAACACATGATCTCTGTAGACTGTAGTTTATATGGCTTGACTGCTAATATAAAAGTTGGAGCTATAGTCTTAACTTTTTACAAGACATGATTCTGTCTCATCTTCAATGGTACCAGTATAATGTTTTTTGACATACTTTTCCCGAAACAGAAAAGCTGGTGCTTGAAATCGACCTGGAGGAGAGTGAGTGCAAGGAAGTACCACCAACTCCAGCACCACAATCAACCAGGCAAACTCGTGTCAGAAGAAAAGTAAAACGTGAAAGTTCTTCGTCAGAAGACGAACATTCTCCAACTTCTGTTGTCCCTACAACTCCTGCCGTGACGAGCACACGTTCGCAGAGGGCGAGCAAGACTGCTGCATTGACTAGAATAACCACCAAGACAACCTTCACTATCGACGAGGATGATGCAACTGGTGGTGAGGAAGATGATGAAGACGAAGATTCTGAGGTGACATCGGAGGATGGTTTTTAGTCATTTGGAATGCCTTCACTTGAGTACCTGCATGTCAGCTACTGACTTTTTTTTTTGCTGGTGTAGATTGTATTATGTGTTGTTCTCTTGTTGATATGCTGATTGCTACTATAGCATTGAAATACGATTAAAGAGCTTAAAGCTGAAATGGAACTTTTTGTTCCATGTGTTGTACTCCAGAGTCCAGACCTCTTGTTCCAGACTTACAGATTTAGCCTATCACTCACTCCCCAAAGAAGCAAATTAGTTTGATCCAACTCATAAACCTCATCAATCATCATCATATGAAACTGTTCAAATAATACCTGCAGGCTTCAACAATACTTTTATCCACCGACTCCTTCAGAAAGATGAGATAGTGAACAAGTACTAGTTTTTTTTCAAAATTCTTTCCATATGTTTTTGTTCTGGTACGTTTCGATTAATTCTTTATGAGTTTCCTTGCTTTTCTTTTGTAGGTGGGCAACAAAACTTTTATCCATTTCTAAAGAAGCTATTCCACATATTAAAAAAATTACATGTATGCATTTCTTTTTTTTGTTTGTTATAATGACGTTGGGAATTGAAAGCCACTAATTTTAGGGTGGACTCTGAGTAAATTCTATGGTATGGGTTGATATAATAGACCGCAAACTACCAAATAATCCAAATTAAACTGCTAGTGACAGGCTTGAGTCAGGAGTCAGGACCCCTAGTAAACTTTGTCCATTATATAGGCGTAAGTGTTTCCAAACTAAGCCAGTATAATGTTATCTTAGTCTTTACTTATCATTTATTAGGGCGACTTTGTGGAGATTTATGTCTCTGTCGTGAGAGCAATGCAAAATTGTCCCAAACCAAAAACTACTTGTCTAATAAAGTAGTAATATAATGCATGTTATTGTTATGTTATGTTAGACCAGACCGGAAGAAAATTATTAATGCCGGTGGCCGGCCTAGCATTGGGTTAAGGACTTAAGGGTCATACGGTTACTAATTTACGTATCTATCTTGTAGCCTGTAGCCACCCTAACTGCTTCGCAATAATTATTCTACCAATTAATCAATACTAGCTATAATTAGCTATGAAACTTATGTTTAAATAACCAAGTCTTATTATTTAAAATAATGGTTAAAATAACCACTTATTGTCCCCTCAACATCTTACGAAAATCGGTTAAAGATATACTCTTAGTTGAGTACGGAGAGTTTTGTAATTTGTAATCGCGAGCCAAAATTCCACGCTAAGGACAAAATATTTTGCATGGATTGAACATCTTAATTCTTTATTAATTAATGGGATCGATTGATCATTGAACAATACAATACAAATTTTCTTTTAATTGTTTCATATTTATATAATATACTATAGTATTGTTGTGTCTTATTGACCCGGTAACACCGACAGGGCATGCGTGAATCTCCATTCTTTGCTCGAGTGAATCTCATACAACATACAACAGTGCTTTCGGTAGCAGAGCATAATAAACTCAATATAAATGCATCGTACGTTAAAGTATTTCTTTTTTCCTTTACGTTTTCTTCTCTGATCGGTGTACGAGAAAAATGTATTCTACCACTGGTAGATCCTTTTTAAAGTGATGTTTTTCAAATGACATTGTTTACATTCATAAAAGTTCGAACTCGAGATACCTGATTACTGCACTCAAATCATTGATAGTCTTTTGGTTTTTGGATAGCGGGTAGCGTCATTGAAGCTTATTCTTTCCCAAAGAAAGTGTTTGAGAAAAAGTTAAGGTAGAAGGAAGTGAAAATGTTGGTTAGCTATCCATGAAAATGTTGGTTAGCTATCCACTGCATTAGAAAAAAGAAAAAAATTAAAACCTCATTAATTCTGAATCAACCATCGGTTAGCTATCCACACTGATTTATTTAAATAAGAAAATAGAGTTTTGGATCAACCACGCGCGGGTAAAATCCAATTTTGGTACTCTAGAGTGAGACGTGTCCACTTTATATACTCTAAAGTGGCAAGGTCCAATTTTAGTACTCCAGTGTAACACCACGTCCAATTTTGGTACTTTTTCAATTTTGACCGGAAATTGTGAGTGTGTGTAATACACTCTCCGGCTGTACTGATTGCTTTTAATTTGATCCTCTGTGTTTTTGGCCTTTTCCTGAATGCTTTAATTAAACGCCAGTGTGGCTGTTTTAACATCTATCAATGTTTGTTTCTCAATTCTTTAATTTCAATCTATTATTATAACTGAAGATTTTTTGGCTTAATGTCTGATCGTTTTAAACCCCTGTGTGGCCGTTCTAGCATCTATGCTTGCTTATTTAAATAGTGATTTCAATCATGGGGACTGAATTTTTTCGGCCTTTTCATGAGCTCTTTAAATATCCTTGTGGTTGTTTTATCATCTATGATTTGCATGTTGTTTAGTGAGTGTCAATGAAAACTGAATTTTTTTGCCTTTTTGTTGTCTTTTAAACCTTGGTGTAGCTGTTTTAGCATATATGCTTTGTTCATTGATATTTTGAATCCATGATGGTTGAATATTTTTAGTCTTAGGTCTTGGTGTTTAATGCCAGTGCGAACGTTTTAATTTTAAAACTTCTATGATTGATTGATTTTCATTGGTTTCAAAACCACTGTACCCTAATATTTTTAGTCTGATCATGTATTTTTTAATGATACTATACGTGTGATTTTTATAAACTTTTATATTGTCATCTTCAACAATGTTTTTAGTCTGTCCTAGACAGTTTTAGCATTTATACCTGCATGTTGTTCTACGATATTCTCAATCCATGATGAATAGTTTAGGCCTTCCCCTAAGTGTTTTAAGCCTATGTGTGGTTGTTTTAGCAGATATACTTCCCAGTTTTTCATTGATATTTCCAGTCCATGATGAATGAATGTATTTCGCATTTTCCTCAGTGTTTTAAACCTTTTGTGTCCGTTTTAGTCTTTATGTTTGCATGTTGTTCAGTGATATATCTTCAATCCATGATGACTGGTTTTTTTTTCTTCTTTTTTTTCTTCTTTTTTGCCTTTACATGAGTGTTTCAAATCTATGTGTGGTTTGTTTTAAGCATAATATGTTGTAGTTTTAACATATGTGCTTGTTCTGTTTTAGTATTACAGAAATATGTTTCATTTGCATTTTACCTCGAAACTACATAGTTTTAAGTATGTATATGTAGAGCCCTAAATATATTTAAACGGACAAAGAAAAATTAAGTTTGCGCTAGATCGTAGGCCTCAAAATGCAGCTGGAATTTAAAGATTTAAACTAATTTGTGCTCAGATGACTAGTGCGTCACAAATGACGCTATATATGTGAACCGGACACGTGGCACATATCTAGAGGATATGGGTTTACGATTCACCCTTAAATCCTAAGCCTCCACTATAAATATGACACACCTCTCCATAATAAAGGTAAGCAATATCATAGTCATCATTTATTACACTTATAGTTAAAAAGCCTAGCTTATAAACTTACAGCCCCCGATTAGTAAAGTCTATTTACCGGCTTGGTTTAGTCAAGTCCGTATTGTATCGGTAACCCCGACCCTCTCTCTTGTGCATCAAGTCCGAGATCTTTATCCCCACAAGCGTCTTAAACACCCTATCAAAGTGTTTAGAAGGTCAATCTACTCATTAAAGAATAACTACCAAAAAGCCGCACATCAGTTATAAATGATCAACTAATTAATTCAACATCCATATATACTATGGTAAAATGTGCTAAAAAATCTGATATCATCAAACATAACTGTCCGAACAAAATAATCAATGTAAGATAATCCAAATTTGTTATTTTATCATTAGTTCTTAACTTTAATGGATAAATAAATAAGTCAAGTGTATGAAGGACACCCTATAGCATGGGCGAAACAAATGCCCCGGCCCAGGATGAGAAATATTCTCCTCATGAGTCATCACTCATCAGAGTGATCTGCCAAGAAAGGGAGAACAAACTTATTAGCTAGCGTCCCTAACCCTTTCATAATAAACTTTAGATTAATAATTATATTTTGGTCCATAAATTTGGTTAAAATCGAATTAACGGCCCGGTTTTAATTTCCCATAATCAAACAGGTGTTAGGAACTCGAGCTCGTCATCTTCTTATTTTGTTTATTTATTATATTATTTACTTTATTAGTTGAGTATTGACCAATAAGTTAAGGTTTATGAACTGTTTCTAGAACACTCCAATATAGCTGGGCTTAGCCCATACTTAGTAATAATACATATTAGTCTTTTCTTAGTCCGTAAGTTTATTTCTTAGGTAGCAAGTCAGTCATTTACTATTTAAGCATTGTAACCCATTCACTTTTATTTATGCGATGAATTAGTTGGTTAAAGTGTTATGTGGAACCGGCCTCTTTAGGCTCTAGTTGTCTCTTTAGGCGGCCGTCTCATTAGACGTTAAAGGTACCGGATAGCGATGTGTTGTTGCACCTCTTAGCCACCCAGAGGTCAGTAGTTGTCTTTACAGCGATTGTTTTCGCCCACGCCAGGTTATTGCTAATCTTTTGTAATAGGCCTTAGTGGTTTTTGTGCTTTATTGTTTGTTATTATGTTTGCCACATGTGAATATGAGTAGGATTTTAGTATCGATGGGTCTTTTAGCTATTCATAGTATTATGCTTTTCGGGACCTATTAACCTGCTTTATTTAAAAAAAATAAAAAAATGGTTTAGTAGGAGTCAAGACGGAAATGACCTAAATATAATTTTAAAAGTCATTTTATATGTAAATAAAATGGTCCAATTTTGAAGCCCAAAATACACCTTTATCTATTTTTGGACGGAAGTTGCATCAAGATTTAAATGTATCTTGTAAGTTGTAACTAGAAAATGCATCTACCAACTGTGATCACTTGCAGAAAATCTAAAAGTAGAGAATTTAATCAATTAATCAATTTATTAATACTGTGGACTGTGGAGAGCTAGGAAGATCGATCGATCGATCGATCGGAGTATGAGTCATGACTTGTGACATCCACATTAAATCAATCAATAATACAAACATATCCATTTCACAACTATATATATATATATATATATATATATATATATATATATATATATATATATATATATATATATATATATATATATATATATATATATATTTCACAAGTTTATTATTTCACTCTCATAATTTTAAATGTTTTTCGTATGACCATAAACCAAAGACGAGGAACCGAAGAAGATAAAGATCACAATTTGTTGGCGCCTATTATTGATCAGTTCACATTATGAATTGTAGGGTACCCTAAGTAACCTGTATGCATTGGACCAAGCCAAACCATCAAATGTGTGAACCAAAAGTATTTTTCTACTTTTACTACTACTAATTACTGTGAACTGTCCCAAGAAAAATAAAAACTGTTACTTAGATCCTAAGTATTTAATTTATTGCGGCTGGCTAAATTGACATTTGATGTGCGTGGAAATTGCTACCAAATTTCACTGCAACTGCCTTACCAATAATCTCATGGTCCCATTAGAGATTGAATACAGTTTTAAGTTTAACTTACCTTTTTAACAATAACATGAAAAATAGACAAATAACGCAGAAATTTAGATAGAAATATACAAAAAGATCGAGAAAGTAAGTAGTATGATTTTATAAGACACTTTAAAAGGAAAAATAGGTATATAAATGGAGGGATAGCTAGTAGCCTAGTACAACAAACAACTGGGGCATGGGGGTGGACAAGTAGTAGAGACTAGAGAGTTTGATGAACGTACGTTCATGATCAATTCATCGCCATCCACTAAGAACTAACTTCCCAGAAATTTCTGTATCATCAGAATATCAGATGTACTTGCAACATGTCAACAAAACAACAACTCAAGAAGAACCATGTATTTATTACAGTACACCTTATCTTTCGATAATCAATGAAGTATTTTGTACTCTCAAAAAGATTAACATTAATAGTGTCAGCTAGCTTCTTTTTTTTTTTCTTTTTCAAAAGGATGAAGTAGTAGTACTAGTAGTAGTAGTTACGAGTTTGGTACAGTTCAATAGTTTACGGCGCATATATATGGCGGCCGCCAATTTAGGACAGGTAATTGTTTTTGTAAATGTTCGGCTTTGGTTCTAAATTGAACTTCAATTCATTCTATCTTTACAGCCACGCGATCGATCTAAAATGTTTATTTTAATCTCTTTTAAATGTTCCAAACTAAACAAAACCTGTACGTCTGTAGCTTCTAGAATATACTATATGCATAATGCATGCATGTGGATGCTGTTCAAAGAGTCGCAAAAGCACGAGTTTTGACGAAATTTAATTAAGTGTCCAATCGATACATGCATATATACATGCTTAATCTAATAAATATAAATAATTTTAGATTGGTTGATGATGCGGGTCCAACAATATGGCCATATGGTATGGGTAATGTAAGTTTCCACGAGATCTGTCGGACTGAATTTACATTGTCTTGGGGTGTGGTGTTTACGGGAAAACCACATTTTAGGTATTTCAGAGAGAGTAAGATATTCAATTTATATTATTGTGATTATGTTCAATTTTAAATTTAAGTATTTTATAATAATACTAATAAATAACTCGTCGAGTTTCGACGGGGAATAGTAATTCTCAAATGATAATATATAAATTAACATCACATTATTTTGCAAATAAAATAAAATTCATAATGATGACAACGCTACATATCCAACACATATATTACCATCATAATCATTTACTTAGCCTATCAAGTTCATGGTTGAACACCATACTATCTACTAAATAAATAGCCCGTCGAAATTCGACTGCTAATAGTATATTCACAAATGATTAAATGAAAATCATTTAAATTTAAAAGAAATAACATTTTCTTTCATTTTTATTAATAGTTGTACTAAATTATTGCGGAATAGACCAATTGAACATAGTTGCATAATAGACCTATCAAACGTAGTTAGTCTTTTGAAATATTATGGAATACATATGTCCAACAAAGTTAGTCTTATTGCGAAATAGACCCATCAAATACATTTAGTGTTTTAAGTTATTACATAATAGCTAGACCCATCGAACACAATAAGTGTTCTAAATTATTGTGAAATACACTCTTCGAACAAAGTTAGTATTCTTAAATTACAATAGAATAGACCCGTCAAACACTATGAGACGCCAGTCGCAATTACTGCGGAATAGACACGTCGAGACATATTATTGCTCTAAATTATTACATGTCGGACAAAGTTAGTATTCTAAAAAATTGCAATATAAACTCGTCAAACACTTTTAGTGTTCTAATTAAAACACTGTAGAATAAGACCGTCGAACACAATTAGTGTTCTAAGTTATTGCGTAATAGACCCGGCTAACATAATTAGTCTTCTAACTTATTGCAGATCTAATAGATATGTCGAATACAATTAGTATTCTAAATCATTTCGGAATAGACCTCTAAAAACAACTAGTCTTCTAAATTATTGCAGAATAGACCAGTCGATAGTGTTCTACCGTTATTGTTCTAAATTAGTACATAATTGACCCTTGAACACATTGACTGTAACGCCCCGGTCACTAATTGACCGAAGGTCCGACCCTTAGGGCCGGCGCGGTTAATCTTGGACTGCTCTATGGGGTGATATGATGGCCCCACAGACCAACACGTGTTCTAATCCGCGCACTTTGTCCTCACTTGTGAGCGCACTGGGAACTTTCCAGTGGGTCACCCATCCTAGAATTGCTCCAGAGCAAGCACGCTTAACTATGATGTTCTTCTAGGTGGACTCCCGAAAAGAAAGGTGCACCTTGTTGACATGAGTAGCGTTCTCAACCCCTTTAAGCCTCTGAATTTATGGGGCGTTACATTCACCCCACCTTGAATTGCGAAACGTTCCTGTTGCGCCTTGACCTTGTCCTAGCCAACCGTCCACCCCTTGTGGGTTTTTGGCTGGTTCGGCTCTGATACCATTTGTAATGCCCCGACCACTAATCAACCGAAGGTCCGACACTTAGGGTCAGCGCGGTTACTTCTAGACTGCTCTCCAGGGTGATATGCTGGCCCCACAGACCAACACGTGTTCTAATCCGCGCAGTTTGTCCTCACTTGTGCGCGCACCGGGAACTTCTCAGTGGGTCACCCATCCTAGAATTGCTCCAGAGCAAGCACTCTTAACTCTGAAGCCCTTCTAGGTGGACTCCCGAAAAGAAAGGTGTACCTTGTTGACATGAGTAGCGTTCTCAACCCCTTTAAGCCTTTGAATTTTTGGGGCGTTACATTGATTGTTCTAAATTATTGCATAATACCTGTCAAATGCAATTCATGTTCAAAATTATCGCGCAAATTCTAAATTTATGCGGAATAGATCCGCCAAACACAATTATATTAGTTTTCTGGAATATTGTGGAATAAACCCATGGAACACAACTCATATTCTAATTTAGTGTGGAATTGACCCGTCGAGCATAATTGATATTCTAAATTATTCAAATTATACTCAACTTTGTGAATAGTAACGAGACAGCCTTAAACTGAAACTAAAGTATTCTTGAATTTTACCCATCATCTTCATTTTCTTCTCTAGTATCGGAATAGTCAATTCTAAATTATTGGGGAATAGACCCGCCGAATATAGTTTGTACTCTGAAATATTGTGGAATGGACCCGTCGAACACAAATAATGTTGAGTGCATAAATGCGGTGAATGTGAAGATACAATATTTTTGTGAAGATAATTGTATGTAATCTAAGTAAGTACCAATAATTCATAACACGTGTAAATAAATAGAAGAAGGGCCAATAAAAATAGGATTCAAGGCGGAAGGAAAAGTTTAACGATTAATGCTCTAAATAATTGCATAATAGACCCATCAAAAGTTAGTGCTCTAAAATATTCTGGAATAGAACTGTTGATCAACAAAATTAGGGTTTAGATTACTGTAGAATAGACCCGTCAAATACTGTTAGTTTCCTAATTAAACTATTATCGAATTACCAATATTCTAATCTACTGTCAAATATAGTTAGTCTTCTAAAAGTATTCTGTAATAGACCTGTCAAATACAATCAATTCAAAATTATTGCAAAATAGACCCGGTCGAACACATTTGTACACTAAAGTATTGTGGAATACACCCGTCAGACACAATTAGTGTTGGGTGCATAGATATGGGTGAATGTGAAGATAAAATATTTTTGTGAATATAGTTGATCGATGTTTGCTGAGTAGATAGAAGGATCAATAAAAATAGGATACAAGGAGGAAATAAAAGTTCCAAAATAAATATATACTTCCTCTGAAAACTTTAAAGAACCCCATTTGTTTTTTTTGACTTTTTCAATTTGACGTCAAGTTAATCATAATTTATTGTGAAAAAAATAATGTTCAAAATTATATATGAAAGTATACTTCTTATATTTGTATAATATAACATTTTATTTTATTTTTCGTAAAAATTTATGATTAATAGAGTTCAAATTGTTTTTCCTACAATTTATGTGATCTTGATTTATTTTTTAATAGATAATTATTTTCTTACATTTTGCTTTAATTCAACATTCTATATTTTTATGTTAATTATACCTTTTTACAAATATCAAAACTAAATTACATTTATCATCCATGTTCCATAATATCAAATAATTTTAAGTAATACTTTATTTCATAATTTTTTAAATATAATATCTTTCATTTTTTTTATTTGGACTATATATATGTCTACTTGGGAATGCTCATATAAGAGAAGAATAACAAATAGATATTAGAATGTAGAATAGTAAATTGAATTGCATAAATTTGAGACATGTGGCAATAGATGGGCATTGAACCAATGAGAATAAATGAAATTGCCAAGTGTCAAAAATTCTAGCATGAATTAAGGAGAAAGCTTGAAATCTTTCTCCTTTAATATATAGATACTGATTAATTTTGTTACTTTTTCAATTCAACGACAAAATAGTGAACAGTACAAGCGTGTGACAAAATATTCATCTGGTCGACATTTGGTTAGACTTCATATATTTTTAGCGTCCATGGAGAATGACCACTGGCCAGGAGATGTATTCGACGTACCCCCAGTACTTGTATGCTTATTTAGCCTGTTCTTAGATGAGAAGTGAAGTTGAAGTCGTCAATGTGGATAGACGCACACTGTTTCATTGAATGATTCCGTAGGCATTGTGACTACAAATGCCCCAAATATGAAGCGGGCATGCCAAGTGTAATAATGAGATAGTGTGGGTCTATCCATAAGGTGATATGGTGTTAAGGGGAATATATAGCACATGAGAAGTTAAGGATTCGAACTTCGAACTCTAACGGATGCATAATGTAGTATATGCATAATAAGAGTTATAAGGTTGGTTAGGATTGGTGTAATAGTAGAAATAGGGCAGTTGCAAATACTGAAAAAGAGGATAGGAAAAATTACATCACATTTCCAAGAGTATTTCTCATACTCTTGTACTCAAAGTGGTTATTCTTAATTTTTTTTTCTTTCTTTCTTTTAAACGGTTGATCTAACTACTCTACTTCTACTATTACACTACTCTTTTACCACATTATAACTCCAAATACACCTAAATTAACCTTATGCATCCGTGAATATCCGAACCTCCGACCTCTCATATGCTACTTCAACTGTTCAATACCTTTACCACCAAACTACCTTATAACTCCAAAGTGGTAAGTGTTAATAAAAAAGTTTTTTTGTCGTTTAAAAAAAAATACACTGTTGTATTTTGACACGAGGAGAACAATGAACCGCGCTGTAGCTTTGCATGCTGTTTATGTGGGAATGCAAACTTCTTCATATATGCACGCATCAATGCGAGTTTGAAATAAACATGTTTTCTTTGATAGGCTTTTTTGTGAACGTCTTGTGTGAATTGTGATATCCGAAGTTTCAAACATTATTACGTAATATTGTGACCAATATGTGAATCCAGTTTTGAGACAATCTTATCATGAGTATATTTTACATCAATTATGTATCCGCATTTGGCCATTTGGCCATTAGTACATGTTGTACTGATGCATGACCTCCTTCGAATCATGTTTTATCGATAGAATTCAAACACTCTCAAAATTTCGAAAACATGAGGTGGGGTGATGCGGAATTTCATAAACTATATATATATATTAATTTTCAATATATATTCATCCGCACTAACGGCCATTTCAATTTCTTTGGAAAGACTATTCAAATGAAAGTTTAATATGGACAGTGAAGATTCAGATTTAGTCTAGTGAGGTATACGTCAAAAAATATTGAGACAGTTTATCTAAAAAGATTAAAAGTTTATCGAGACTAACCAACGGGGCGATGAGTGTGTTCACATTAGCTTTAACTTTGGAAAAACATGTTCAATTATTTTTGTCCTGCCTTAATCTATTGGCTTAGCATAGATCGATCGTGCGTATGAAAGACTGCATTCTCCTTGGTCAATAGCACTTACCCTATTTTATGAAAGCAACAAATATTGTTATAACAAATGTAGCTATGATAACATATATGGAAGTATGGAACTAATGGAACGTTCATCCAAAAAGTTTAAAGATTACATTAAATAAATTAACAGTACTAATCATGCCAATAAGTTTTTGCATTTTCATCTTCCTTCAAAAAATCCATTCATGATAAATTTAAAGTTAACTGGCGTGTTTGCTTTTAATAAATATTGAAATGAATGACCTATTGAAAATAATTGGTGTGGAAATAATGAATGTCACATTGTCCTTGAATTGATGTATACGAGTAGAAAGTGGATTGGAAACTATATGTGTTGATTATGAAATATTGAAATGATATAATATGTTGCGTCTATATATATTAGTCGTCTATGTAAATAATTGAGTAAAAATATAATAATATATACAATATAACAAGGACAGAAAAAAGAAGCATGCAGATTCGGCATATATATCACCAATATTTGGATTTTTCGTAGCTGTGTTTCATGTTTTGGTTGATTCGTTGATTCAAAGGTTTTATATTAACAATTTGGTGATCACTTTTTGTTCGAGCGTGGCCGGATTGATAACTTTTCAAATTTCTCAACTCTGTTTCATTCTAACAATATAAATTTTGTTTCTTCACTATGGAAAAACGGCAAAGATTCTCCTCCCTAGCTAAACAAGAGAATTCAAGTTGATATCTTCCAGAAATTCCCAATGAACATTTGTAATATTATTCCTCATTTTCTACTTATTAAATAATCCATTGTATTTGTTTTCTGCAACTTGTTTTACATGAAATCAGTTGATGTAATTTATAAGTCCTTGCCCTATCTTGAGCGGCCTGCATGATTTGTGGTGGAATTTGGCGTTCTCCAACCAAATTTTGACTATAGTTAGGCCTACTTCAGAAATTTTTGACAATCAAATTAAAACTTCTTCGTGTTCGTGTTCATTCCTATAATTTTCCTCGTATTGAAAGTTCATTTCTGATTGTTGTAGTTGAATAATGAATTTACACTTTCATATAATTGCAAGTTTCTGATACTTTCTGTAAATTTATTAAGTTGGGAGGGTACGTGTCAAAATATCTTTTTTATTAATCACATTCCAATATCTATATATTTGTCTAGAAAAAAAAAGTTATGTGAATGGAATTATATATGGAAGTATCATGAAAGTATTAGTAATATGAAAAATGTGTCCTAAGTTCAGACCATCAAATCTACATCTGTTGTTTATGCTAGTAGTTGTCTCACTCGACCGTCTAATCTAATCATTAAAAGTGGTAATTAAGTAGTCGGAATGCTTGATTATTGTCTAAATCACATGCCACAATCTCTACACTCTTGTTTTTTGTCACACATATTAGCACCTCTAATCTTGATCTCTAACACATTCTATACTGTTAAATTAATAGAATAAAAAGTAAACTTGAAAATCCGATTTATAAATACTACTGCTCGTTAAAACTGAACTATATACACATAAATGGTACAACACGTAAAGCACTAGTCATTATATACACGAATAATACAACATGTAAAGAAGTAGTCATTGTCGCATGACGTGTAGCATAGAATAAACCAGAATATTATAGAAATGTATAAAAAGCAAAGAAGATAAGTTTTTGTAATGTGAAGCAACGTGTGATAAGGTTGAAGCCGGTCCACCACGTCATGCACCGTTTGACAAGGCGCAGTAGTTACGTTACACAAATAAATAAAACTCATCCATTCATTCATTGAAATGAATAATTCATTCTTCCAACGGTTTTGTGAGTGGAAACCATAAATGCCTCCTCAGTCCTCCCTGCTTAATTAATCGCAGATGGATGGATTGATTCAGTCAGCCCTGTCTTGTCTTGTTTAACTTAACAATTAACTACCATCGACACACAACTTGGATCATGTCTCTATAATTAACTCTGTGTGTGTATATATACCCCTTCCCATTTTCTTTCTCCACTCTCCATTATCAACACAAATGCAAAATCATCTCTAGTTAGTAGTTAGTACTCTATATCTTTCTCTTACATCATCATCAGATCATTATATATATACAGATACAGATAGAACAAATCAATCAAGACAGAAAATTGCATTACATATATATATGGAGTTGAAGAACATGGTTACTCTTGTTTCTCGCACTGGAAGACACTTGCAGCGTTACAATTTTCACGGTCACCGCCAAGTCGTCGGGTAAATTACCTCATCTCTCTCTCCAATCTTATTTTGTCTCCCTTTTGTTCTCTTCATATCAAACAGACACATATGAAAATTGAAAAGTAAGCGACCATTACGTGGTGTAGTGGTAAACTCAACGTGGCAGTTGAATTGTTTCTCTAACTAAGTTAAGTTTTAGGGGCTGAAACTGGAAATTGTATGGTATGAATCGATATTGTGTTTTCAACTTTGAAGTGGCTTTGATAAAAGTGTTGCCCTCAAATAGGACCATGCAGCAAAACTGTTTGTTTCTTGATTTCTTGTATTTACCCAGGTAATGTGCATCAATTTGTGTACTATTTTAACCCCTTGTTTCTTGATAATCTATGAGTATTAAGTTATCATTAATTAATCTCATTACATTGTCAAAAACACCAAATATGTAACAAGAATTAGCCCAAAACATGGTGTATATGGATTCTGGAAGATACGTGTTACAAAAACTTGTGTTTTAACACAATCTTAAGTCTTATCAATGATACTATGAGTGAGTGGTAATGGCAGCATAATAGCATATCAAGAAAGAGATGCTTTTTTTTTGTTTCTTTTATTTTCTGTTTTGTCCTGGTGTGCTATTTTGTAATTTTCCTAATTGGAATGATTAGTAAAGGACTAAAAACAATTAAATTATTTTGACAATGCTGACCCATTCAATTATAAAGAGTTTCCAGGAATTTCATGCTTCTGTTTTGGAGTTGACTTGGGAGATACCTATGATTGGTCTCTTCTCTTTTGCGCGTGGAACATAATACTAGCTAGTAGTATCTTACAATCCTGAGTTGTCTTTTGGAAGATCTTCAGAAATTTCTAAGAAGTTATTTAGTCATTTCAAAGTTCCCTTCCTGATTTTGTTTACCGTTCATTGAGGTCTGATTTGGAACATGTGGCACGTCATTGACAAATTATTACCTAGCCCAGATTTACAATTTGTTGCGAACGTGAGAAAATTTTGGCGTTTGAACTTAGCGAATGATCATGACATGTAACGATTAACAAATTTATAGTATGTGCCTGTGAAGATATTTGTGCAACTGTATTGACCCTTGTTGTTCATTGCAGATGCATCCCTTACAGATATAAATGTGGTACTCCTGGGAAACCTGTGGTAGCTGAGGACGAAATCGAGGTTCTTGTTATCACTGCTCAGAGGAAAGGAAAAGGGATGCTGTTTCCCAAGGTATTGTAATATATTTCCGGTCATTGTTTTACTGCGTTCCAAATTCTGGCATCAGTTTATAAGGCTACCAGATTACGCGTTGTCCTGATGTTATGTTTATTTTGACTCAGGGCGGTTGGGAAAAAGATGAAAGCATTGAAAGTGCTGCATTGCGCGAAACTGTGGAGGAAGCTGGAGTTGTCGGCAATGTTGAGGTATGCTCCTAAATTCTACTTCGCATAAATAAACTGCATTTAGTTCACTGAACAGCTCGAATTAGTTCATGCATTTCACATATGCTTGGATCTTGTATGCTTAAGGCCTAGTGATTAAATTTGCAGCATAAACTGGGGAAATGGAGCTTCATGAACAAAACCAATGACACCTGCTATGAGGGGCACATGTTTCCCTTGCTTGTCACTGAACAGCTCGAATTCTGGCCTGAGAAAGACGTTCGTCAAAGAATATGGGTAGGCTTTTAAAACTTCTTTAATACAAATTTCCAACACATTTTTATATGTTAGTCTAGTGAAGTTGCTAATGAACTTATTTCTGGCAGTTAAGCGTAACAGAAGCTAGAAACGCGTGCCAGTACTGGTGGATGAAGGAAGCTCTAGAACTATTAATAACCCGTCTGACTGAAGATAGTAAGAAGGAAGGGGATCAGGACAGGAAGTGTAACTTGTAGTCGTAAATATTGACTAGATGTTTTAACAGAAATGCCTATACATACATCTATGATCAATCTAATACCTTGTGCTGGAAAGGACGGCCAGGTAATGGGAGCGAGCGAGCGACCTCAGTTTGACTAAAAGAATGCCAGATTTGCAGGTCTTGTATAGTTAGTTTGTTTTGGAATTGGTCCAGTTAGTAGATTGATTTTTGATGATTTGTGAAACAGCATTGCTAATTTGTCTATATGATCAAATGTGATTAATGTCGTATCACCAATTATGTAAAACTCGCTTTTTCTTCATGAGACTGACGGTCCTGTTTCCTCAAGAGGCATCAACTATATCAAGGATTCAGAGGTGCGATTCTGCTAATGAGAACGTGCATGACTCTGATTATTGCAGTTTCATGTGCAATTTTTCATGTTATCCTTTTTCATCTGTAATGCAATTTTTGTATGCGACTTTAGTTTGGCATTTTTTGTCATGGATCAGTTAGCGGGAGCGCATTGAAACAAGCTGAATGCACTAGAGTAAAAGACTAGGGTAAAAATCGGTGGTTCAATTTATGTATGCGACTTGAATTTGGTGTTTTAGGCATAGATTCTGCATTTAAAGCACCTGATGTTAAAAATTGGTTCTGCTTAAACATGATGAAAGCACTACTTCACCAGAGTAAAAAGGACTTTGATGTTTAAGCATTTTCACGGCTTGTCTTGTTAGGCGAGCAAGTTAAACGACGCAACAACTGCAAATGGTATAGGAGAATTAGGTTCCCAGACTTGGCGCACAAGCCCGGACCCATGTGCACTATTGGTTCGAAGACTTGGTTATGTGGTAAAAAATTTAAAAGGCCCGAGACCATGTGAAGTAATGAACTCACCTGACATATGTAGCAGCATTTTATTTGCATGAAATGAGATGAAATAATCCAGGTGAAAAATAAAGTAGGAATTGCATTGTTAATCACCGTTGCATGCTATATAGTGCGATGGTACAGTTGGTGTCGCTTGTCGATACTCTGCAAAGTTTCTCAGCAAAAGCTTCTCACCAGGAAAAAGCTAAGCTCCAAATATAATCAATTAATTCAAAGAAGGCTTAGCACTTTTTGCATGAGACTCACCACAGACTCGATTCTGCAAAGTTGCTACATTGATGTCCTCATTTCTATATATAACGTACCTTAATTATGCCTACTACGTAGCGTACTAGTTCTAATAATTGAAGGACTTATCCCCATTCCTCAGGAAACAATCTGTTAATTCAAGATAAAACCACTAATTGATGCATGCTTTTGCCCATCACAGATTGTGAGATCATACTAGTATAAACTCATTTCGTTTCGTTATACTCAACTCGAGTGCAAATCGTATTCCCCTGGCATACACTAAACACGAAATTGAATTGAAATGGTGAATGCATCCCGCAAAATAAGAACCAATCTCAAATCTGGTGACCGAAAAGTACTGTACTAGGATTCAAGATCACTCGAGAACTATGTTAACTAATACTGGTACGTACTTAGCTAGGGTGAAAGATTTCACAAAAATCCAATCACTAACACCCATCCCTAGAAAGGATCCATCTCGACAAATTAAATTGAAACTCTCTTTTTCTTTTACAGATGGACACCTTTTTGGCTTTTGCATGTCCTCAGTTCTCCTTTATTTCAATTATTATCAATCTCATATCATAGCCTCTTCATAAGTACTTGATCCTAATCCATATCTTTCACTACTCCATCACTAGTCACATTGCAGAACAACACTCCATTACAGTGTACTACCAATCAAGCATGGCCAAAAATGTCACTGCAAACTTCCTCTTAGCATTCTCCCTTCAACTCTTCTTCGCCTTCGAGTTCGCGTACTCTCAGGACAGGTTCCTCTATGGCGGGTGTTCACAAATAAAGTACAGCCCCGACTCGTCCTATGAATCGAACCTCAACTCCCTCTTAAGCTCACTTGTCAACTCAGCCACCTACTCATCCTACAACAAGTTCACCATAATGGGCACGAACCCACAGGACGTGGTTTACGGCCTATACCAATGCCGAGCGGACCTCTCCATGCCTGACTGCGCTACCTGCGTGGCTCGTGCGGTCACCCACCTAGGCCCACTTTGCTCCCAGACATGTGGAGGCGCTGTGCAGCTGGAAGGATGCTTTGTTAAGTACGACAATGCCACGTTTATTGGAGTGGAGGACAAGACAGTGGTCATGAAGAAATGTGGGCCGTCTGATGGGTTTAACACCGAAGAGATGAGCAGGCGTGATGGAATGCTAGACGGCCTGAATGGGGGAAGTGGACCGTATAGAGTGGGAGGGTCGCAGGATGTCCAGGGGATGGCGCAGTGTGTTGGAGATTTGAGCAATGGACAGTGTCAGGATTGTTTATCGGAGGCAATTAGGAGGTTGAAGACGGAGTGTGGTGGCGCCGTGTTTGGTGACATGTTCTTGGGGAAGTGTTATGCGCGGTATTCGACTAGCGGGGCTCACATTTACGCCCCCAGTGGCCATGGTAAGATCATTCAGGTCTTTCACGCTATGCTTCACTTAATCACTGAATCTGTTCGCAGTTATTAGAATTTTACCATCATCCCTTTAAAAGTCCCGGTTATGTGAGTTATTGACAGCATAAAATCTAAAACTTATACGTAGAGTGAACTATTATAGACAGGCACTTAGCAGAACATGAGCTGATCTTTTAGTTGTTTCAGAATTGGTGTAACTATTACACACGTAACATTCAAACTCGAGATATTATTTAAATGAAATCAAGTCCCTTGCAGTTTAGCTGTCTTAGACTCTTAGGTAAGAAAGATCCTCTAATAGCCTAGCTTATAGTCTTATATGATTCGTTTATTTCGTTATCTGAATAATCGTTGTTGAATGGAATGCAGGTTCATCTCATACTGAGTCTGAGAAGACATTTGCAATCATCATAGGGCTACTAGCAGGAGTTGCTCTGCTTATCATCTTCTTGACTTTCATGAAGAGAATCTTTGGTGGCCATGGTAAGCCAGTCCTTTCAATTTCTCTTTAAGATGCATTCATTATCATCCAACTTTTAGAGATTAATTGGATACTTTTGCTTTTTGCAGGTAAATAGGCAAAAGTTAAAGAGCAAACATTGACCTAATTGTCAGCATTGGTGATAGCCCTTTTGTTTGATGAATTCCATTGTGACTCATGTATGGTGGACTTCAACTTGCATGCTTTCTTTCTACTATCTTTTCTCAGAGAAACAGCTACTTTGGATTTCTGTACCAAAAAAAAGCAAACTTAACAGAGAAGGGAAAAAGAAGAAGGCAATAAATCAAGATTCCACACATGATGCATTTTTTACTTTAGCAAAGTTGTGTTGTCCAATTTATCAAATTTCCTGTTGTCCATTGCAGCAAGTGTACATTAATTATGTTACTTTATCGTGGCTTTGTTATCCTAATTCCTTTTCAGGGGTAAAATGTACTATTAGTATCATTCTAGATCTGTATGTTATTCATTCTTACTAGGCTCTTTAACTTTTACAAATGGTTAATTATATCGTGTTGCTTTAACTTTCAAGATCAAAATGTATATTGTTCTATAAGTTGATATACTAGTGCAATTGTCATTCATTGTTTCTGATCAAGTTACACATGACTGTTAGTGCATTAAAGTTGGAACTAACAGTAATGTTCCAGATTTAATATAATTAACAGTCATGTGTTATTCATCAAGCTTAAACCTTGGAATTTATCCGGAGAAGTTTGTAACAGACTCTTAGTTCCAAGTTTAATGAAAGACAATGCACATTATTATGTTATTCATTCTTACATGACTGTTATTCCCAAACTTCAATTTTAAGGTTTAAGTTTAAACTTTTTTATGAATATGAATAATCAGTTTGTTAAACCAAGAGTTTTTTATGGTAAAAGGTTCTAAATCATCAAGGCTACGGTTTTTTTTTTTTTTTTTTTTAATTAAATCTGAAATATATGTCAATTCAGTGTACTCAGTCCACTTTAATTCATTTATATTCAGATTTTATTAGAATTTGTTTTTTATACTAATCCAATCCTTTGGATCTTGATTTAAAACAAAAGCAAATTTAGACTACTAGCTAGAAAACGGGATTTGATTGACCATGCAATGGATTGCACTTAGGCAAATGGAATCTTCTACGTGTTTTTTCCTCTTTATAACATGTCATCATTCGGTTTTATAATTGTTTGTCAAAAATGGTGGTGGATATCCTCTTTATATTCATTCTTGGAAAGGGAAGAATGGTTGTGCATATTCTTCGTCTCGTAATTATTTGAAGCTTTATACATAATGCATATTCAAAGACTTTTCATGGTGGAAAGAAAACCAGTTCACGCATGCATGAGCTAGGTCCATGAAGAAAGTTGGGGCAACAACCTATAACTTTACTTTTTACAAAGTAACTTTGTAATCAAAATCATTACTGGTTAAATATGATCTTAAAGTTGGGAATGGTGCAGCCAATAAAACCTACTCAAGTTTATCTAACTTTTAAGGCCTAATAATTATATAGGCTGGGGCAACTTTTACGCTCAAACTTATCGTAAATTTTAATTAAGGAGGTTTGAGAGGTCAACATGACAATGAATATACCAGGATATATGGAGGGAGTAACTTCAATTCTGTGTTCAACTACGTACTATCATTCCAGTCATTGTGACGAAATAATATTCAAGAAGACATTGACATAGTAATGGTGGGTTCTTGAGTTATTAGTACATCGATCAATTTAGAAGTTTTCTTAGATTTATTTAAAGTCGCTAGGGTTAGAATAAAATCTCATATGGGGTCGTCTACCGGTTGTATGGAAGTGGATTTTGTGGTTAAATTTTTCATTTTAGTTAAGATTTATTTATTTTTTATTTAGGAGAAAATTAATGTCTCAAAATTGATTTTGATAGCTCAAATTAAATCATGCCCTATAATTCAGTACCAAATGATTTCCCAACACCACTCACATGCCCATATGATCATATCTGGTGGGAGATATATAGAAATATAGATAGAATCCACATGTTTGTGAGTGCTAATGGAATGATTTTACAACAGATATTCCAGAATTTTGTTGAGCACCGTTGTCAATAGATATTCCGATTTGGACTATGAGCCCAATTGATTTACCATTTCCAATCCAACAGGGTGACCTTTAAGCCCATCCCCAGACGAGACTAACTGGATGATCCAGATTCCAGAGGATCCCCACTTCATCTTCTCCAAATTCATCACAGAGCTAGAACCTTCCAGGCGTTCTAGATACTTTCGTCCTTCGATTATATATGAGAAAAAGAAAAAAAAAATAGTAATCCCTTAAAGGACGTTACCTTATCCCCTATATTATTTGATTTAGATAATCAGTCATATTGCAGACTTCAAGAACGAAACAGTAGTATGGCTCTGTTCGGTGATCCATTCAGGCGATTCTTCTACAGCCCAGCAGTATACCGTACATCACCAGGATCATCAGCTCTCCTTGATTGGATCGAATCCCCAAATTCTCACATCTTCAAAATCAACGTCCCAGGTAATAATAAAATACGTATATAAGTAGTAATCGAAATGATATGATATTCATTTACTTAACTAACTGAATTGGTTATTCTGAAATTTGTTTGAAACTGCAGGGTATAGCAAGGAGGATATTGAAGTGCAGGTGGAAGATGGGAATGTACTGGTGATCAAAGCTGAAAAGGAGAAAGATGAATACGGGAAAGAGAAAGATATGGTTTGGCATGTCGCGGAGAGGAGGACATTAGGGAGAGGGGATTTCTCGAGGGAGATAGAGTTGCCCGAGGATGTGAAGGTTGATCAGATTAAGGCTCAGGTTCAGAATGGTGTGCTTACTGTGGTTGTTCCTAAGGATACAACTCCAAAGCCATCTAAAGTCCGGAATATCAGTATCTCTAGCAAGCTCTGAATTTACCGGTGTCTGTATTAGAGTTGTAATGTGTGAAGCTGTTTGAGTTGATAATAATTACTTTTTGATCTGGTTATCATGTCAGTTGTATGAATTATGATTAACTTCTTATGATTAATGGTTTGTCAAGATTCATCGGGTTATCTGATATGTTCTCCCGTTTACAAGTAAACTCGTTTAGCTAATTTCAAATACACCTTTGTACTTGGTCCTATTCTAATTCTAGTCTTGTTCCATAATTTGCCAGTCCAAACAAAATACTGTATATGAAGTAATACTGTACAATTCAAAGTTCCAACACACGTGTACGACACACAAAGGTAAATTTACTAAAAAAGTTATATAAAATTTTGGCTTGATTTTTAATTACATATTACAAATATTTTGCCATTCAACTACTAGTAATTTTGCTTTTCAACATTTGATCTGGTATTTAAATTGATTTTAATTCAAAATGAGCACATTTGATGTCTGATTGAAAAGTGAAAACCTTTCATTATAAATAATTCATGTGTTTTGTTATGTAATTTGGTGTGCTTGAGTTTATTGTGCTAATTTGGTGTACTTGATTATATTATAGTATTATTTTATGTTGGTTAATTTATTTGCAAATTTTGTTATGCTAAAATTTTATGTATTTAAAGCATATAAAAGAAAATGTATAGTCGGGTCCTATTTTTTCCAAATGTCGTGACTCCGTGTGTCCCTTTGTTTGTGTCAGTGTAACGTAAATACTGTCAGTTATCCTTCTTATCAGTTCGTTTTGTCAAATATACGATGATTGATGTCTTATAATAAAATAAATTATGGCCAACATAGTGTGAAGCCCAGCCCAATTTCTCAAAATACACAAGCTGGACCCGCAAACCCAGCCCAATAACGAGTGCAAAGATACTTTTCTTAACTTAATTAACCATCGGAATTCGGAAGTCGCCAAATAAGTTCCCAAATCAACCTACCCTTCATAAAAGCAAAATCGTCTCTAACTTCCTCCGCAATTCATTTCTCATCCGATCGGAAAACTCAAAATCTCATCATCAATCAATGGCGTTGGAATGGGTGGTTCTCGGCTACGCCGCCGCTGCTGAAGCGATCATGATCCTCCTCCTCACCTTGCCCGGTCTCAACCCCCTCCGCAAGGGCTTGCTCAGCGTCACTCACAGCCTCCTCAAACCATTACTCTCTGTTGTTCCCTTCTGTCTATTCCTGTTAATGGATATCTACTGGAAGTACGAGAATCGTCCTACCTGCGAGTCCGATTCCTGCTCCCCTACCGAGCATCTCCGCCACCAGAAATCGATCATGAAATCTCAGCGCAACGCTCTCCTGATCGCCTCTGCGTTGATCTTCTACTGGCTTCTATACTCCGTTACCGGTCTGATTGTTAAGATCGAGCAGCTCAACAAGCGTGTGGAGAGGTTGAAGGCTCAGGATTGATGAATTATCTGTGAGCGACTATTTTTTCGGATCTGAGATCCTATGCTTGCTACTTTTGCTGTTCGTGTTGATTGTTGTTATTGCTTGTTATGAATGACTCGTCGTTTAATGGTGAACTAGAGCTGTATTTTGAGAATAATTAGAATGTGGCTAATTTTTAAGCATGTGTATGATACTCCCGTGCCTTTTTTGCAGTCATCATCTATGATTTTATCTTTTGATTTTTCTGTGATATTATTAATATGCTTAGAGGTCTATATATTGGATTTGGTGATAGATACTACTCCACGGTTTGAGTTTTTTCTTCCCGGTAATGTTGATGTGGTGATTGTATTTTCTTATGTTGTACATTACTTAATCATGTGTGAGCAGGATACAAGTATCTCAAGCATCTCAGGTGTGTCCTGTGGAATTCTGCTAGTTTGTGTAACTGCAAATTTAGTGGTACACTAATTTTTTTTTGTGGAGGGTCTTGTTTCGTGTTTATGTCTGCTGTTACGATAGGGGTCACTACTAGAGACTAGAGAGGCACCTAGAAGTTGAAAGCCTGCAAACTATTAGGCACTATAGTCAAGTAATTTTTCGTGGAGGATGCTCTTGTTTGTGTTTATGACAGCGGTCATTACTAGAGACCGGAGAAGTGCCTGGAAGTTACGATGCCTGTAAATTGTTAGGCACCAGTATGGTTCACTTGAGCTAGTTTATGCGCACATACATCAAATAAAGAGCTAGCATTAAGTTTATCAAACTGCATATTGTGAGATTGGATAACTAAGGATTGTGACATATCATTGTCTCTTATGTTGTTATTATGAAAGTACTACAGGATAACAGGACATACATTTCTATGTTTCGTTGTTTAGATAATGTGTGGAACTGAATGACTGGACATACATTTTCACATGTCCTGCTCTAGCCTAAAAATTATGATTTGAATTGAGACAAGGATGTGATAATGGAACAGAGTTTCTTGTGTTTCTGGCTAAGCGAGTTATTTTGGTTGCCATTGATGCAGTGAAAGGTTGGAAATCTTTTATTTCTATCAATTTCGCTTTGTCATTGGAATGCTGAGGATTTATTCATTTATAATTATTCCAGTAATTGGAAGTTCGGAAAGCATGGATAAAACACTTTCCCATGTGAATATGTTAGGCAAGAAATGTATAGCTATCAGTTCTTTCACAGTTCCCCTAGTGTATCAATCTTGTGCACACGGGCAGATAAAACATGTTTGAACATAGTACTATCTGATTTACTACGTGTAAGTTGGCACTTGGCAGGATAAATCTTTAGTATGCCATTCCACTTGGATTAGGATGTCCAAATTTCAGATGGCATTTGCTCTAGACTTACTGGTGTCTTCTGGAGTTGGATTGCCTCGGTGGGGTGATAATGGTAAGATGTCTGTCTGCGGTAGGATGCAATTTTCGTATCATGAACATATACATGCCTTTTAGTTCTGTTTGTATGAAGTTCTCTGTCTCTTGGGTATTTGTAGTTCCTCTCTTCAGTCTCTTGTTTACTTCTTTTCAGACTCTCTAGATCAATTTGATTGACAAATTGCTTCTGGTAGTTACTAGTGTGTATAAACTTGAGTTTGATCAACTTGTCAATAGGTATTTTTAGAGGCACAGGTTCGTAACATTTTTTTCTTTTCTACGTATGTGCAAGTTGAGGAAAGGCACTTTCTTGTGGATTATCGTTCCTGTAGGACAGAGAACTGGGTGTGTAGTTGCTCTACTTAGCTGATTTTTGTGCTACTAATTCAAACACATACTCCATGGAGTAATATGTATATTCATGAGCATGGAACATCTGGTATATTCATGAGCATGGAACATCTGGCATCGCCGCATCGGATAGTAGTTGAGGATTTGGGGTTCAAGAAATCACTCATTGCTTCTAAAGAAAATATAATAATAATAAATAAATCACTTATTGCTAATTAATTATTGGATGCCAAATGTCTCTTGGTAAGGGAAAAGAAAGACTAGCGTTCACCCTAATTAGAAGAAACAGGAATATAGGAATTCGATATAAAAGTAAATATATTCATCAACTCGTGAGTTTTTACAATGATTCTGATAGAGCTTATATAGTAGCTCAGACTTGACACAATTAGATATTTAAAGACACAACTGATCAATACAAAAGGTACATACGCATATTTGTAAACCAACTTAATAAATTATTAAGTTGAATAATCAGAGAGTGTTAGAATATTTCATACCATATCTCCAAGACCAGCTAATGTAGAAGTTGGACTTAGCCCACGTGCAGTTTGAAATCCCCATTCCCCACATAATAAAATTGAAAAGCAATGATTAAAAAAATGTGCATACTCAGAGATGGACAAGGAATGTTTTACGGTAAGGGAGGGTGTGGAGGATTTGGGAAATGAAACTTTGCAGAACTATATAAATCCATTGAGGAGTATGATAAAACTCTTGAAGCAAAAGCAAAGCAGGAACTTCCATAATCATCCAATCTGATTACATATATATTGTGTGTATGTGTGTGTAAACTTCAAAGTGATCGATCAGACTGATACCGGGATCGATTTTATATATGCATGTGATATAAATAATAATGAAATATGTAAGAAATGCCAGTGCATGGGTGTAAGAAATATGTAACCAGATGGCATGCAACTCATGAAGTTAGCTGACTATCCTAGCTATGTAATATATACAGCAGTTTGCTCTATAATAAATAAAAGAACTTCATATGAAAGTTCACTGTGTTATATACTCCATTCGTTCTATTATAAGCTTTTGAAGGGAATGCTTTACTTATCTTAGGCTTTCAATCTCCAACAGGCTGTTGTTAGGCATCTTGTTGAAGCTTCCTTTTACAACAATCTTCGAGTATCTTCAGGTTATGTACTCGTAAAGTTGAAATGCTCACAGAAATGTTAAATGTTTCTGTTGGACTCCCTTTAAACAATTTAGAAGAGCCGGTAACACATCTTGACCTGTACTCATTACGAATATTTTAGTCTGCAGTTTTCTGTGAGCACGTCGATTGCTCTGTTTCACTGAATAAGAGCTAATTATTTATGACTTTATCAATATCTGTTGCTACTCTTATTAGACGCAAAGTCAGAAATCTTACTGCAAGAACTAATTAAAAGAGATCAAATCTTATCATGTCAATTTCCAATAGTACTAATTGCTTGCCCAGAGTAGCCTTGTTGAATTTGAAATTGACTTCCACCAACTATGGCTTTCTTGGTAGTCTACTGGAAAACTCTGTTCTAGCACCTTATGTGAAAAAAGAAAATTTGCAAAATGAGAATATTTAGTGGGAGGAAAAAGTTAAGCTTGTTATGTGAATTTCTTCTGATATCAATATGTTATGTTATGTCGAACGGATTTCGCAGTTGATTTCTGTACGTATCAATGAGCAGCCTCGAATCAAGTGCGATGTTTTTTCTTGCTGCAGCTGTTTCCGATTTCTATGTTCCTTGGGATAGCATGAACCATGGTAAGAAACCTGTCTATTTGCCAGTATTAATTTCACTACTCATATCTGGATGATTGTTTCATGAATCGAGAGGGTCAACATGTAACACATTCTTAATTAATTAGCCCTTATGTCAATTAGACGCTTCATGTTCTGCAAAATGTACTGTATGGTAGTTGTCATGCATATTTTTCAGCACTATCCCCAGAATTTGTGTTCTGTCCCCACGAAGACCATATATATATTCTTGTTTAATTTGTTTGTTCCTTGTATACCTGAAAATATATATATATATATATATATATATATATATATATATATATATATATATATATATATATATATATATATATATATATATATAGATCTCAATGCAGGCAGTTTACAAAATTCAATCCGGCTCTGGTTCCCTGAATATGAGACTTGATCAGGTCCCGAAAATGCTTTCAGTTCTAAGGAAAGATTGGGCACCTGTGTTTCCTTCAAGTTCAGACACACTCCAAGTCGCATCTCCATTTACATTGTACAGTATATATTCTATGACAAAGTTGAAATAGCTGGACACAGACACGGAAATTCTTCTGCAGAAGGCGGATATGGCACTTAATAAGTATGATATGTATATGGTGAAAGGTGCAACTTATAATTAATCTCTTGTTAACATAGCTACGTTTTCACAACGCAATCGCCATAGCATTTGAACATATGGATTATGGCATATATACCAGATCGTGTCATTCTTTGATTTATTGACTTGTACGTATTTGATGGAAAATTCTTCTATAGATCGAGTCTACAAGTCTGTAGTGTCTTGTTATAGACCGAATAACTTTGACAAAAGAGTAGTGTAATATACCTGATCTATTGAGTTGAATTGATTTTCTTTCCTGTCGCATTGGGCACTTGGTGAAAAGGTGATTGAATTGAATTGAATTGGGCCTCTGTCACATGCTAAAATCTCAGAACTGGAATGTCACCTAAAAAGCAGCATTTGGTGCATAATTAGCCATTCACCTTGCGCAGCCTCTATCTACAGTTGTTAACTACCTAAAATGCACAGATATTCGAGCACTCCAGATATTTTGGCGCAAGCTCTCAATGTAAGTTTGTGAACGGCCTTGCACCATTTTTCAACCCGAAAAAGTTCGTATAGTTCGGTCATTTCCCTAGAACGAAAAAGCCACCATTTACGTTTCTTTTGCTGAAATTTACTAATCATACCGTATCAAACAAGATCAAATATATTCTCCGTGAGGAATATATTTCTACTAACATAGCAGAAAATATATGAGTATTTAAGTATATAGTATAGAGGCTATCAAAATAATTAGTACAAAATATATGTTCCATTCATTCAAAAACATAAGAGCACGGCCAATTAAAGCCCCCTTTCAATGTTAAATATTTATGAAGTAATGTACGTACAATTCACGTATATACGAAATTTCGAAAATGAAATATCTCAGCAGATTTCCAGTTATGTCTAGTTGGTATACCAAAAAGATGTTACCAATATAGGATTTTGAACCCAAGTAGTAAAAGGTCTAAAGCATATTTTTTTTCTTTTTTAATCGTTGTTTAATTGCTCCACACCAATTCAGTCTGATCTTTCAAATCCTGGATTAGAGACCATTGGGGTCAAATGCACCGTAGGGATTGTTTATTTCAGTAAGTAATCGCTGCAGGGACAAACATAATTATTTAAGTCCGCACCAAATTAAATGGATTTATTATATTTTTAAAAGCCATTGAACAGCTAAGCTAGCCGTGGCAACGATATAACATAATGCTCCGACGAGGCTGTCTTACGCCTGGCTTTGGAATCAAATAATGATCATAATACTTCATGAGCTATTTTTTTATGCTCTAAAAGAAAATTCAACACACACTCGATTTAAACTAAATCTAAAGATAAATAAATTAGAAACCTAATAAGAGTGGATTAATTGACTAAAAACAGGTTAGTATCAATGTATCAGATATTAGCCACGGATTTAACCACCACACAGGAGCAATTTGAGAGCTTTGTCTTTAAATTTGAGCATGACGCGTTAGTTATGCTAGAGTTGATTATTTATGTATTTATATAACGTCTGGAAGTTTAATTTTTGTGACGTATAAGTTCAGAATTAAAGATTATTTATTTAAATCTTTCTTTTTTAACATTAACTCAAATGGTAATGTGTTTGATTTAATGCAACCATTAACCATTATAGGACATCATTTAATTTAACAAGTTCACAAGTTCATATGTATTTTAGAAGAAATAAAATCCACACAAGCTGTCGATATAGAATAATAGAGACAGGACTCCAAATTTGCTTTTTTTTTTTTTTTTAAACGGCAAAATTTATTAATAATAGGATAAAGTACAAAAATACAAAAGTGCATAAGTAATGCACGAAAGTAAAAGCTCAAACCGAAGACTTGACCCGAAATCAAGAGGAGCATAAAAGCATGTTCGAACCACCCATCCGTTATGGCCATACCAAAACTTAACCACTCTCTTCGTCTAGTTTGTCAATCTCACTAGCAAGATGCCGAGAGTCGGGGAGTGACGAATTGTTAAGCCAACTCTAGTTAAGTCCAATGGAGTAGAATACCTTTCGTTGCAAGTTTAGAGAACTTAGCAAGAAACGAAAGATGATGGACTCCATTATGGTATGCACCAATCACAAACAAGAGGATGACACATGATACACCCCTCAAAACCCAAGCCAAGCCCTCAAAATGAGAACAGAACCTCAACGCCTGAATGAAATAAAAGAAAAGAACGCAGCAGATCAGATACAAATGCCGGCAACTAGACCCAAAAATAAAACCAAAGGCGGCAGAAGCTCCACACCGCACTAAATCAAAAATCTAGCCTGCCCCTTCATTACAAAGTCTGAAAACCGCACCGCACAAAGGAACTCCAGAACCGCTGCTAAAATGACAAAAATAGACACCAAACCAGCGGCCTCGAACAGAACAAGAAGATGGCAACTCTATGACAGAAAATACCACCACGATCACGGCCTCCCAGGTGACTTTAAAAGGAACAACACGAAAAAGGGGAGGTAATCCAATCAGACAGCCTATAACCCTTTATAACCTTTTATTTCGAACGCAACCATTTCCAAAGCATGAATTGTACCTGATCAGTAACTTCAACAACTACAGCGTTTTCGTTCTTGAAGATCACATTGTTACGAACTTTCCATAAGCCCATAAGGTACCTTGTGTCACAGCACTACATAACTCCTTTTTTACAGCTCCCGCTACCAACCAATCTCCCTTGACGATCTCGAACAGAGATGATAGAGGACTGAGCGAAACCCCCAACCAACTCACCATCTTTTTCCACAATGCAACAGCAAACGAACACATCCAGAACAAATGATCAGCAGATTCGTCCACTACACCGCATAGCTTGCAACGAATATTTGTCTCCACATGTATTACTTTCCGCATTTTCAAGTTGTCCAAAGTCGGTAACCTGTTCCATACTAGTTTCCAGATAAAACCGTTAATTTTTAGTGGAACAACATTCAACCAGACCAACCTATGCCAGTCGAGCTGCGGCAGCATCAACGCACCACTGTTCGTCGCCACAAACAACTCCAACTGGGCACGATAACCCACTTTTACAGAGTACGAGTCTAGACCACCTGAACACCAAAACCAAGAGTCATCATGGGAAGGAAGAATCCGGTTAGAGTTAGTACACAGCCTCGCGAGATCCTCAACAAGAAGAGACTACCACGGAGAAAGCTCACGATACCAATTCCAATTTAAACCATCCAACAAACGATCACGAACTACACAATCTTTATTACTTTCCAAGGCAAAAGGTCTAGGAAACAAATCTTTCAACAACACACCTTTACCTAACCAAGGATCAATCCAAAATCTAGTTTTTTCCCCCGAACCCACATTTTTGCAAACATTATTGAAAAACCACGGGGATTTGAAACAATGTTTTTCCACCAATAAGACCACCAATACCTACAAGGTTTCCCCTCCTTTATTCTAATGACACAATCCCAAAAATTTCCATACTTTGAAACAAGAACTTTAACCCACAGAGAATTAGAATTTTCAAGTAAACCCCAAACCCATTTTCCAACAAAGCAAGATTGAACATATGAAGATTTTTTAACCCCCAAACCACCCAACTCCTTCGACAAACAAAAAATATTCCACTTAACCCATGCAATTTTTTTGTTCCCCCCAAAGAAAATTTCTTTGAAGGGATATAAGGTCATGAATAATAGAAGAGAGTGCCAAAAAGAAGGAAAGGTAATAGAGCGGCAAGGATCAAAGAACCGATTTTATAAGGACAATTCTTCCTCCAAACGCTATAACTTTATTGGACCACTTTCCCAAACGTTTCTCCACCTTTTCTACCACCACTTTCCACATCTTCGTATTACTCTACTTTTCACCAATAGGTAGCCCCAAATATAAGAACGGAAGCTTCTCAACTTTACAAATTAGCTACCGCCTACTAGTAGTGAAATATGCAAGTCCAGCTCGTGGGAATGCGAATTGAACCCAACTAAATTGAATGATATTGAATTAAATTATACTGAATCCAACTAAATCAAACTGAATGATATTGAGTTAAAGTACACTGAACTGCACTTATTGTAATAAAAAATAGCTAAATGAATTTGAATTTAGATAAAAAAATACGTAAATTCTAATAGGAAGTGCACAGAGAGAGACTAAAACTTTTTATGCGTGCACTGAAATTACATCACACAAAAAAGGCAAATAATATTATAGTACTTCTTATAATATTCCACTGATTGTTGTGTTTCTTTTGGTCATAATAATTGATACTTTTCCTAATTCCACCGCATGAAAAGAATATAAAGCAAAAGCACAACGATTTGCTAAGTGGAGTTACAATAATAATTCCCAAAATATAAATACTTATATTACAGCATAAAATATTAATTCCCAATATATAATATTCTCGTCATCACATGCATGGTTAATGCTGCCTCCAAATGGTGCATATATAAATCTTGGTTGGCTAGAATATTTTTTCAGAAGAAGATGATACTACTGTCGGTTACAATATTAGTGGAGTTGTCTTCGGTTGGCAAATTCATATAGTAGTACTATGTTCCTGTGAATTTCCTAACCAACAAAAGTAGTTTTCTAACACCTAATCTAACCCTCCACCTTCCTCATACAGTAATACCCAACTTACAATTTGGAACTTTTAGTATTACTAATGATACTCCATATTCTAAGCTAGGAATAACCGGTACTTCAAAATAGCCAAGTGGCCAACTATCCATTTCAATACGTATCCGATTCGTTCCGATTTGTCTATCATACGTATTCCTCCCATTTATCCATGTCTTCCTTATTTCTTTTTAATTAAATCAAATTTGGATCAGGTTTTGATACACATTGGTCTCAACCAAACTTCGTTCTCTTGTATGTTATTGAGCATTTTGACATACTTTGTGATGGATAACTAAGAGTAATACTTAGTTATGTACCTTTTTTATTTGACTCTTTAGTATTCATTAGAATAACTAGAAATTTTAAAAATCAAAATAATTATATATTAAATATATTAAAAAATTAAACGTATCGGTATCCTACTATTTTGAAGTTTGACGTATCGGCGTATCCGCGTCCGTATACTTATTGGTGCTTCTTAAGTTAAGTAGTTGCATTATTTTTGATTGAAAATTAACAATAGAATATTAGTTTGTGTGAAGTATTATATTGGTAATATTGTAAATAGATAATAAAGTATGTAATTTCTATTTTATACAATCTCTTTCATTCCTTTTATGGCCTAGGCAAGAGGTGCATCTAGAGGATGAAACTATAGATGAGGAGATTGTTGTTGAGGATGAACATTGGTGTTTATAAGTAAAACCCCTTCAAAGTTGATTTTTATAAGTATTTGCAAACACTATGTATCAAAATAAATAATGTTTAACTTTGAAATTATTGTTTTTTGAAACATAACTTGGATGAGCAAATAGTGGCCAAGAAACATTAAAAATAAAATAAAAGGAGCAAGCTCAGTTAAATGTGTATTCATCCGTTTTTTTAGATTGTTTACGTTTGCTTTTGGAACGGTTTTTTAGGAGGTTGGTATGATGAGTGTAGTGTTTGGTTTAGTGGCAGTACCCACAATAAAGTTGTGAGATAGAAAGTTGCCAAAAAAGAAACGTAAGCAATCTAAAAAACGGACGAAAAAGGAATACGTAAACAATCTAAAAAAACAGATGAGTATATAATATAGCCCATGAGTACTTAGTTGTATAAATTGTAAATAGACCCCCAACCCAAATTTAAGATTGAACTAAAAGATGATTTAAAAAAAAATACAATTAAATTTCAGAATTTATGAATAACTGGATCCACAACAATTGAACTCTTATTTTTTTAAAGAAAATTGTAAATAAATTCCTAAATTATACTCCCTTACATTCGTTCTAATAGACATGTTGATAGATCCACCACCACGCTTTATGTTTTTACATTGTCAATATGAAATTGATACTAAAATACAAACTCCCTAAAGCTAATATAGATTTTTAGGAAAAATTGATCCTCCCTTAAACTTGAAGTTGTTTTTGTTTCAATGATTGTGAATTGATGAAATTTTTTTGGATTTCGAAAAATGAAATTCCATCATTTACTCCAATATTCCCAAAATTTACCTTTTGACTGTGATTTATTGACAAAGGATATAAATATAAATGAATATCATCAAATAAAAAGGAAGGCAAATGGAGTTATTGCAGCTCATGTCTTCTTCAAGCCAAAGAATAAATTATTATTACTACTATCCACAAAATTGAAACAGAATAAAAATACACAATATATTATCCAGAGAGACAAAGAAGTAAAAAAGAATAATAAGTAATACAGTATCAACGAAATAATAAAAAAGGTGGCCCCACAGAGAGGGTAACATGGTGGAAAGTACACACCCCCACCGAAAATTAATTAAAAAAAGTAAATGCCCTCAATTTGCCAACGGACCAATCCCAATATCTTCTCTTCTTTCTTCTTCTTCTTCTCTCTGCTCTTTCCAAAACACTTCACACTGTTTTCTCTTCTTCTCTTCTTCAGCTCCTCTAGAAATGGGAAGAAACCATTAAAAATCTAGTCTCACAAATCTCAACCATGTCAATTCCATTTCCCACCCAATACCAATAATCATAAACTACCCACATTGTCTCTCTGTTTCCTTTTCCAATACCAACAAACCAATATGCCTTCTCTCACTCTCCAAACCCTCATCCTCCTCCTCCTCTCCGCCGCCGTTGCGGCCGACCTCGCATCCGACCGCGCGGCACTCGTCGCCTTCCGCACCGCCGTGGGCGGCCGCGTGCTCTTCTGGAACCTCAACAACACAACCCCCTGCAACTGGTTAGGCGTCCTCTGCGCACCGGACAACTCCTCCGTAACCGAGCTCCATTTCCCCGGGATGGGTCTCTCCGGCCAAATTCCGCCCCATTCCCTCTCAAACCTCACGAATCTGACCACTCTCAGTCTCCGTTACAACTCGCTAACCGGTCCGATTCCTCCTGACCTATTCTCGTCTCTCACTAACCTCCATAACCTCTATCTACAGCACAATACCTTCTCCGGTGAGCTACCGGAGACCTTATTCTCTCTCACTTCACTCGTTCGTCTCAATTTGGGTAACAACAATTTCTCCGGTCCGATTTCGAGTAGTTTCAACAACTTGACTCGGCTAGGCACGCTCTACTTGCAGCGGAATCATTTCTCCGGCACGTTGCCGGATCTGAATTTTCCCGCCTTGGTTCAGTTTGACATTTCGGATAATAACCTAACCGGTCCGATTCCTAGAGGCTTTTCAAGCCGTAATAGTACTGTATTTTTAGGAAATTCACTTTGTGGCCAACCGCTTCCTCCCTGTGGTCATGGAAGGAAGTTATCTGGTGGAGCTATTGCGGGGATTGTGATCGGCTGTGTGTTAGGGTTGTTGTTGATTTTGTTGCTTGTGTTTTGCTTGTGTAGGTTCTGTTTGGGGAAGAAAGGGCGTAGTAAATCGGATAATGAGGTTGGGAGTAAGAGGGTTGATGATACTAGGGAGGTTGAGATTCCGAGTGAGCGAAAGGAACATGGGGATCATGGGAGTAGCTTTGCGGCGGCGGTTGGGGCGAAGGAGAAAGGGGTGGATAGCAGCAATGTGATGAATGCTGGTGGTAAGAAGGGGTTGGTGTTCTTTGGAAATACGGGGTGGAAGTTCGATTTGGACGATTTATTGAGGGCTTCGGCCGAGGTTTTGGGTAAGGGGACGTTTGGAACGGCGTATAAGGCAGTGATGGAGAGTGGTGTGGCTGTCGCGGTGAAGAGGTTGAGGGATGTTACTATGGGGGAGAGAGAGTTTAGGGCGAAAATGGAGGACATTGGGAAATTTGATCATGAGAACTTGGTGCCTTTGAGGGGATATTACTATAACAAGGAGGAGATGTTGCTTGTGTATGATTATCTGCCTTTGGGAAGCTTGTCTGCTCTTTTACATGGTGAGCATTTTCTTATGTTTGTTCAGATTATTATGCTGTCTACATTGTGTTTGCTTGTTGGATTGATTGGATTAGTTCTTTGTTTAAGTATGAATTAGAGTAGATATGGGATGAATTTTTAGTTTGTTCATAATGAAGTGTTCTATAGGTCATGATCTTTTTCTTGATCTGTGATATGATTATGGGGTCATTTGTGTCTGCATTGTGTTTGCTTGTTGGATTGATTGAATTAGTTCTTTGTTTAAGTATGAATTGGAGTAGATATGGGATGAATTTAGTTTGTTCTTAATGAAAGGTCATATAGGCCATGATCATTTTTTTCATATGTGATATGATTATGCTGTCATTTGTGTCTACATTGTGTTTGATTGTTAGATTGATTAAATTAGTTCTTTGTTAAGTATGAATTTGATGCAAATTGGAATTAGTAGTAGTTCATAAATATGGATAAGTTGCTCCATCAACTGCTAATGGCTCTACTACTAAAGGTCATCTGCATTTGAATTTTTTTTGGTTTTCACATGTGATGCTTTTTTGATCTGTGGTGATGACTTATTCAATTCCCAAGTGCTACTACTATATCCTGAGCGAGTAATTTGATTTAATTGCTGGCAAAGCACATGCCAAGGTGGGAACTAGTCGGTAGTACAAATTCAACTGTTTTTGTGAAGGCTTGCATTATGTTGTTTCCACATTTCAACGGCTCTTTATTTCTTACAGTATATGTTTGTTTGCTACCTTTTGTTTTTAAAGTAGAAATATTGTATAAACAGACTGTAAACATTTGTCCTTGGTGATTTTCATCTTCTTAGTTTTCGTCTGGTCTAGCCCTACTACTTCACGCTGTTTTCTTATGTCACGGTTCAAATTATTGTCAAACTCTTGTCATATGCAAACAATTGTGGAGTATAACTTTAGAATTGTCATATTGATTTTTGCAATAATGTTATAATGTGCAATACTTCTGGAGTTAAGAACCAGGCATTCCATGTTTCACATTGTTAATTACTACATTATATGTTTCAGGAAACAAGGGAGCTGGAAGAACACCATTAAACTGGGAAACAAGAGCGGCGATTGCCCTTGGAGCTGCCCGAGGAATCTCATACCTTCACTCCCAAGGCTCAACTGTCTCCCATGGCAGCATCAAGTCATCCAACATCCTCCTCACCAAATCATACGAAGCTCGTGTCTCCGACTGTGGCCTTGCTCAACTTGCTGGACCTACTGCCACTCCCAACCGTGTTGCAGGGTATCGGGCACCAGAAGTGACTGATCCTCGTAAAATCTCACAAAAGGCAGATGTGTACAGTTTCGGTGTCCTGCTGTTGGAATTGCTAACAGGCAAGGCTCCAACCCATTCCTTGACAAACGAAGATGGGGTCGATCTTCCCCGATGGGTCCAGTCTGTGGTCCGGGAAGAGTGGACAGCTGAAGTGTTTGACCTTGAACTCCTTCGATATCAAAACGTGGAAGAGGATATGGTCCGTCTATTGCAGCTCGCAGTTGATTGCACCCAGCAGTACCCCGATAAGCGCCCTTCAATGAGCGAGGTTGTCAGCCAGATCGAGGAGCTTTGTCGCCCGGGTACAGAGGGTGATATTGTGAATGTTGATTCACCAGACATCTAAAAGAAAGATAAGATGGTCTATCCAGTTGTTTGTTCATTCTTGAAGTTCTTTGATTGAGAGAAGTCAGAATCAATCACGCATTCATTTTTCACTATTTTCATTCTTGATTTTCTTTGTAATTTTTCATAGGGAATTTTTTTTTTTCTTTTTTTCATTTTTTTTTATTGGGAGAAAATTGGTTAAAAGTCTTGTTGATTGATTTGTCTGAACTGTAAGATAGCTGTCGATTTTATTCTTGGTGAGCTGGTGTCGTTTTAATACTACTAGTCGCCGTACGTTTTTGTTAAATGTCAGTAATTGAATTTGTCATACTGGCTTTAATATAGCAGCACTATATAAGATAAAAAATTAGTTAAGACTGAGTTATACTTATTTGGTCGAGGCTCTCTTTAATGTGAATATTAATCAATGGGATCATGTTGGAGGACGTGTTACCAACCAAATTAATAACGGCAATTCATGACATTGAATTGAAGTATCATCATTCATTCACACCATGTGACTTTAGTCCGCTCCGCTCCACTTGCAATTAAGACACCTCTCCGTCCATCCTTTTCGGCCCGTTTGTTGGCTTCCGTCGTGCCAAAGTCAGGTTTACCTGTACCATCATCTAAAGGGTGTGGTGTGGTGTGGTCACATATTATTTTCACATTTCTTAAATTCTAAGAGGCCAAGACCATTACACCCACCGGCACGACCGATATGGGCTTCGAAGTTTCTATTTCATGTTGGATGGGGATTTGACTATGCATGTGTCGGGTATTCAATGGATATTAATATTGTTAGACATAATTGATCGAAAATACATATTAAATAGCTTGTACAAAATAGAAAATACAAAAGAAATGGAAAAACAGAAAACAGTAAATCCTGTTGCCAGAAGCGGGCCGCTTGGAGTGCAGGGAAGCGGGTCGCTTGTAAGTGGGCCGCTTGGCCGGCTTGAAGCGGACCGCTTGGAGTGTTGTCCAACATCCTGTTTTCTTCTTTGTCTTCTATGAACTTGTGGAGACAAAAGGTGTGGCTCGAGGATGTTTCCTTCAAGTAGAATATGCCCTCTCACTAGGTGCTTGAGACATTGAACGTCTACCTTCCAGGATACAACGAACCCAGGATTACTAGCCGCACAGGCTAGCAACCCCCTAACGAGCAAGAACTGTTGCTTGGATTATGCAAAAGGGGAGAAGATGAGAGAATAGAATAGGGAGGGTTTTTCTCTCATCTTTTTCTTTGTGTTTATTTCTTACATGTTTCTCTCTTGTCTTGTATGTTGTGTACGTTTTCTACATGTTCTACATGTTTCTCCATACTTCTTCATACTCTTCGTTTTTTTTCATTCTTACATGTAAGTGAGACCTATATATATATATATATATATATATATATATATATATATATATATATATATATATATATATATATATATATATATATATATATATATATATATATGTGTGTGTGTGTGTGTGTGTGTGTGTGTGTATGTGTGTGTATAGTATGTGTGTGTGTGTGTGTGTGTGAGAATAGAGTTTGTAACTCTCATGTCCATAAGTGACTTTTATGTCATATCATAAGTGTCCATCAATACAAAATATTTGGCACTTATGGATGACAACAAATTCCATGTTAAATGACAACAAATGTCATATTAAATATTTGTAACTCCCATGAGTTACAAATGCTAACATGGGTCAACATCCTTCTAGAAGGTCTTGAGATGTGGAACTAGCAAAAACCTTGGTTCGGTTCACGTTCCATGTTCGAGGGTCGCGCGCATCCACTCGTACACAAGTCCTCTAGTTTCGTGTACAAATCTGGCCAGGACTTGCACTCAACTTATATAGCTACACAACTTGAACACCAAGTAGTAACTAGTAAGTTATAAACTAAAGACTTCACTTTATCCCAAGCAATGTGGGACACACCCACTCAACCTTCTAAGTTTAAACACTTATTTCTCACTAACCCAGAGTCTGTTATGGGCATCCAATATATCCATTCGAAGCTCATACGAAGTAGCTTTCGGATATATATTACTTTATCTTAATTACTCAATAATTAAGAAATGGTCTCCAAATAAATAAACCACAAAAGGTATTATTTATGTATCATTTTTCTTCACAATTTCCAACAAATATTATTGTGTAATGAAAATAGCATAAGGGTGTGTTTGGAGAGAGAAAAATTCAGAATTTTCTAAAGTTGGTCAACACAAATGGGGATAGATGTAATTGTTGAACTAGTAGGGAGAAAAACGCAAAGTCAGTCTCTAACAGGGGGAGTCTGAGTAATTTTCCCTTTCTTTATATTTGTTTTTGTTGACTTTTTGTGTCCCATTTGACTTGCATAATCCTATACTATAGCGAAAAATTAATTTATGAAAATATAGTGTCACTACTTTCATTAATTAATTTTTCGTTAAGATTTAAGATTTATTAGAGGTCACATGGGACTATGAAAAAGATAACAAAACAAATGTAAAAAAATGACTGGAATGGAGAGTATTTATATTTCTATGTTATTGAATGGGGCTATTACTTTTGGTACCCCTGCTATTGTCGAGTATTACAGACTAGTCCAACTATATTTTTTATTACACGAGACTCCCTTACTAAACCAATGTAATTACATTTTACCCCACGGATTTGACTTTCTGCGCTCTAAGCCCTGGAAATGACATTTATGCCCCCGCCGGAATTTCAGATTCTGAATTACGCCAAACAACATGAAGTTTCATTTATTACAAATTCACCCCAAATATTTTGACTTTTACAATATTAACACAAACAATTATAAATTAACCCACATAATTTAGCTATATTTCAAAATAGTTTACAAAATTATTTTAAAACAAACCCCTACAAAAATTGAATTTCAAAATGAGTCCCAAATTTTATTTTTTACCTTTTCTTTTTTTTCTTTATTAAATAAAAATAAATAATACTAAATAAAAATAAATAAATAAAAAAAAAGAGGAAGAAGATGAAGAGTAACTCCGATCGGAGCTTTCTGATCGGAGTACAAAGCTCCGATTGGGGCTTTGCAAAGCCCCAAGCGGAGCTTGGCACAGCTCCAATCGGAGCTTAACAAAGCTCCGATTGGAGCTTTGCAAAGCTCCAATCGGAGCTTGGCACAGCTCCAATCGGAGCTGTGTTATACATCTCCGATTGGAGCTGTGTTAAGCTCCACTTGGAGCTTTGCACAGCTCCAATCGGAGTTGTGTAACACAGCTCCGATTGGAGCTTAACACAGCTCCAATCGGAGCTGTAAACTCCGGTACCGGAGTTCTAACTTTGGTACCGGAGCTGTAAACTCCGGTACCGGAGTTGGATTTAAAAAAATGTAAAAGAAAAAAAAAAAAAAAAGAGAAAAGAAAGAAAGACAAAAAAGAAAAATAGAAAAAAGAAAAGAAAGAAAAAATGAAAAGAAAGAAAAAATAGAAATTATATAGTTCAGGGCGTGTTTGGTTGAGCGAAAATCAGAAAAGCCAAGTGACCGGAGTCAACACCGGAGGTCCGACTGGACTAAAATGTAATTCTCCGCTAAAATTGGACTATGATGAAAAGTGAGTGTTTAGTGAGGGTGGTAGACGTAAATTTGTCTTATTGAATTGTTGGATAATATTAGGCTAGTATCTGTTTGAGTTTTAGATATTTATATTTATCTTCTATTTACTTCTTAGTTAAGATTAGGTCAGTAATTGTTTACTTATCTTCTTTATTATTTCTCATTGTTAGCTCATTGATGAAATAAACAGTTGTTGGCGCTGTATTTTCCAGTCGTACATGGCGTTCTCGTATGGTTAAGGTGATCCATGACCGGTTCTATCTCGACCTAGTCTATTTCTCTGTAGCGACGAAGACCCTTAGCTGCGTGATGTGATCGATCTAGCACGGTATGGACGATTTCCCAACTAAAGAGTAAAGAGTTGACTATTAGCATAGATTCGTTGAAGTCACTGATTTGTTTCCTGGTTTGTTAATATTGATCAATCCACCATGACATAGATCTCAAAAGCATAGTTTTCAAATTAGTTATTTTATTGGCGAAATTCAGTAGATACTTTGGCTTGTTATATAGTTAAAAGCAATTTAATAAAGTGAATGATCTAATAAGAGAACATGCCAAACACATGATAAATGTATGCGCAGGAGCTCCTAATCACCTTAAGAGTTTCATTTGCAAACAATCACTTAAAATTTGCATCAATAGTCTAATAGGGTTGAGATCACCCGCACTTGAGGGTTGAAATTTTTGCCATTTGGTTTTTGTCCGATTGAAATTAAATTACTTCTATCAATTGGCTACTTTAGTTTGGCATGTAAGGTGGTTAATTATAGTTGCTGATCATCGCATTGAAACTACAATGAAAGCGTGGTCGCAACTCGCAACACTCATAGAATTTTCACAACGTCGTAGCGTATTCTATGTGGAAAAGTCCAATCCTCAATCAATAGTGTTAGGGTTGCTTCAAAATTAACACTGTTACACGTTTTTTATGCGGACTCACAGAGATGTTCAATTAGCATATTAATTATTCCTAAAGATTTTGTTCAATTAGGCTCAGTAAAGATTTATACTAAAGATGTTGTCATCTGACAAATTTAATATTCATATGCTACGAGTACTATTCTATATAAAATCAGCCATTATAAACACTGGAAAAACTTGTGCGGGAAAGAATATCGCAATCTCTATCCACCTATCACCTATGTACTTCAAATCGCGAAATGTTTTGTTGTGCGCTAAATCATATCCCAAAACAAATATTTAAATCTTAATTACAATAACTTTTGGTGAAATAAATCTTCTAAGCCAATATTATTAACTAAAATTTATGCTAGGTGGAGTACTTTGAGCACTAATTATAATTAGAGAAGATTACAATGCACAATTTTTCATGTTCTTTAGCTTGTTTGGAAGAGGGATACACAAGTTTTGCAACGGTATAAGATATATTATACGCGAATAAATCAATTCTCGGTGTGAGATAAATTGACTCAAGTTGATGTGGTTGAGATACTCTTTGTCCCACGGGACTTGTCCCACAACATTGGAGAGAGGAACAAATTTCACTACCTTATATATTTTCATGTAACATTTGTGCTCATCTTCCATAGTTATCAAATAAACCTTTTTATGTTTGAGCGTTAACTTCATATCTAATATTATGCATTTGGATTGGCCAGTGGTTAATTTCATCCATTATTGTGCATTTGGATTGGCCAGTGGTTCCATGTGTTTTGTGATAAGTACTCCATTAATTTAGTTTCTTATTTAGGAGTTCGATTTCTAGATTGTACTATATTTGTCAAAGAACTAAACTCCACACCTCAACTTGGTAGGGTTAGGAATAGGACAGGATCTAGCTTGAACTGTAGAATACTAAAGTACTTCGTATAGTATTCATTTAAATACAGTCCCCATCTATTAAATACAGCCACATAAAAAGGAAGTGTCGATCACCCATTGGTGGGTAGTGGTGATCTAGTGGAAACGTAAAAACAAGGATGATGACTTATCATAAGAGAATTGTCCAATAAAGTAGTAATAAAGAAATTACACACTCTGTTTTTCCGTACGTCTGTAAGTCTATTTAGGTCAATATCAATGTTTAATGTTTGACTCTAAACTTTGGGCTTATTTGGGATTTATAATCCCCTTTCATTTTTTGCTAGAATGGTTTAGTCTCATTAGGGGCTCTATTGTGGGTTCCACATGACACATACATTCCATATGCACCACACAACAATTGATGAAATAGAAAGAAAATGAAATAAAAAAAAAATATTTGGGGCTTCTTTAGGGGCTACCAATTGGTGTCCCCAAGCATGGTCTCCAATAATGGAGTCCAAAAAATTTTCTATTGTGGGTTATTTGGGGATTATTTGGGGATGGATAAGCCATCTATTGGTAGTGCTCTAAGTATCTTTTAATCTTTTTATTCTTTTGAATTAAGGATAAATTACATATAGAAGACACATGCAAACGGTTATTTCTTAAAATAATTCTAACCAACCCGACTATAATAGGTAGATAAAATTATTAACCACGGCGGGTGGAATTTTCTTCCAACCGCCATGGGTCGCCAGCCCAATTAAATCTTATTATCATTTTTTAATTCCACTACTATAATTGACTTTAAATAAGGTGCTAAACTAAATTGAATAACCAATTTAAAATCCGTAAGCTGATTTATGTCACTCTATATGAAATTAATTGTTGAGACAGACTGTTAGTTTCTTTTCTTTTAATGTTGAGATCAACATTATTTGCGCCGAAACCAACTATAAAATGATTGATTACAAAAACTTTATTAATTACAACATTTTCTTTATCATCAATTTAACAGTGTTGATTTTATTAGTCATCTTATTAGGTTACAATAAACTTATCATCTATCAATTATCTTATCAATTGGTTTTGTCAGACAAATATTATATTTTCATAATATAATTTTATTAATTTTTTATTTTTTAATTTAGAGTGTTAAAGGTTAAACACAATTATATAAAGATAAGAAAGAAAGGAAAAATGATTACATACTTGATGGAAGCACGTGGATTTCATTTGTGAAAAGCCAACCATTGATTGGTTGTGGTTACAGCAGCCTACACGAATTGACACATTGCTTTCTCATTTATAACTTCACTCTCCGCTTCTCATTTTTCATGCATTTCCCATTGCTCTCTTTCATTATATACTTTTTGTATTATTTAAAAAGAGAAGGGGGCTTATTTTTATTTATTTCATTTCAAGTACTACTACAAACCTTACAAGACAAGACTTTCTTCCAAGTTCAATCTTCACTGAAATGGAGATAGATTTTCTGGGTTTAATTTCCAAGCACTCATCAACTCAACATAAAAAGGAGCATCACAACTCCACCAATTCATTCACTGCCTCAGGTGCTTACCACTATATTCATTCTCTTTGTTGATGAATCTAGTGAGATTTATCATTAGTAGTAGTAGTAGTAGTAGTAGTATATTGTTACAAAACATAGCCTGAAGAATTCTTTTATGTGCAGGAGATGAGATATCCTTGACTCTCAGTACTAGTTCCACACCAGATTGCCAGAAAGATTTTCAAAAGGTCAGTCTCTTTTACATGTGTCCTTCCGTCGGTCTTGCTCAGGTCTCGAGTTTAAATCATGTGATTTTTTGTTTTAATGAATTGAAAAAAAAAAAAAAAAAAACAAAGAAGAAAGAATAATGTCTGGGTGGGGCAGGGTTGTGTTTGTGTGGTAGAAAATGTAGAGGCAAGAAATAGAGCTAGAGGATATTTTATTTTCTATTTGAGGCTTTTCAGATAAGACATGTTCTGTAACATTTCACTGTCAAGTAACTTATTTTAGTAATTACCATGTAAAGTTTTAATAATACTGGACTGAATAGTTAGATGTTTTTTTTTTTATTATTTGAAACGGCAATAAGATAGAAGTAATTAGTAAGACATTTGTGTGTGACAGAACACATGGAAATTTCATGGTGAAGAGATTGTGCCTTCATGTAGCAGCAGCAGCAGCGCATACTATACCTTGGCTCTTCACAACCTGGAGAATACTCCAAGTAATCATGAACAACCTTTTCCAGTGGCTTCAAATGGACCCTTTCGCCGTCCGTCTTCATTCACTGGTCTCCAGTATGGCCTCAACGCCAAGTAAGATTAGCATATTTAAAATCTGTTGTTGTACATATAGCTCCTGATTACTGAATTATGAATCCCATGCGCCGTACCGTGAATTTTAACTCGGTTTTCGAGTAAATTCAATTCACTTCACAAAATCTTATATCTGAGTGAAAACCTTTCCTATAGGTGACTTAAGTACCACAACTGATATTTCAGATTTGTAAACTGATTAATTATGTATGGAACTTAACCAAGTGTTTGCAATTATTGACATCTCATTTCATTCAACTCTAAAATTTTAATCTGATTTGCAAAAAAAGCACTAGCTAGGGTTTTCTTATTTATGAAAAAGTAGCAGGAACCAATTTTTACTGTTTAGTTTAAATGCTACATGAGCCCTTAGCCCCTTACAGAAAGAAGTCTTTTATTTGACATTTAAATGAAAGAGATCTAAAAAGAAGCTAAGCATATCTTTATAGTGTTTTAAGCACTGTAAAAACGCGTTTATTCATTGATTCTTACAGCTTTACCAGTTTGATGGCTTAGTTTTAAAAAATAAACCATAAAAATTAACAGTGAAATCAAACACTAAAAACTAAAAACCATATACCATGATATGTTCTTAATTCTTATACATACACTTACTTTCATGGAGCCATCCATAAAATAATGAACTTACACAAAAATACAATGTCTCATGCTGCTAGCTACGTAGTAACAAATAGCCACTTTGAGATTTCGGAGCCCCTCTGCCAAATGAAAATTTATGCCCAGAATAATAAAATAATTAGATAAAATAATTATTTTTTATTCTTAAATAATTGGGCCTTTATAATTTATTAAATAAATTATTTAGAATATCGTAAATAGAAATGTTACGCAACACAATAAGTTTTAATTAAATGCATTTTTCTTCTTTTATTCAGTCACGTATGGATATGAGTTATGATTCATCAAATTATTATTAATATAAACTAAATTTTAAAAACATTTACATTTTATTATATTAATGGACTAAAAAATTAGAGGCCCCGAAAATCGGAAGGCCCAGTGCGGTCGACAAGCCCGCACATGCTAAGAGACGCGCCTGCAAATAGCTAGAGCCAACTAATCACAAAATCTCATGTTTTAGGAACCTTCCAGAACAACCAGCATTGCTTACTGCGATGACGGATCTCTACTCGAGAAGTCAGGATACTGTATTGGTTAAGGTATCTCCATTCAACCAACTCAGTTTTTTTCTGTGAAACTCTCTTATCTGTTGATATTATGTTCAAGTGTGTAAACTATAATTTCTCTGTGAAGGCCAAAAATATTTTTGCGGCTGGCAAGTCATCTATGAGGCCTCCATCTAATGAGCTCAAAAGAGGCGGTAAGTTAATTAGGTGCTGATAATCATAAAGTTCTCAGCCCAGTGTGTGTACATGAACTTCACTTAATCTGGATCTTGTTACAATCTGACAGGTTATGTACCAACGGTGGCCATGGCTCGGAGAGCAACCTTGGCCAGGTTCTTAGAGAAACGTGCCCACCGGTAAACCTAATCTACCTACTTCCCATCATTTTTATTTCACCTCTTCAACAGAATTCATATAAAAAAATAAACATTTCTGCTGAACTTAGCTAATAGTAATACTGAAAAATGTGACACACAGGTTAACAGCAAGGAGAACTTTTCTCATGGGAAAATTACTGGATACAACCAGTTCTGCAGCGTGCGACATAAATTTAGCAAGTTTCAGCAAGAAAATGATGAATCACAAGGGCAGATCATGATAGAATAGGTACACTTATTACTGCAATTTATAACATTAATTCTTCTGCCAGATCCATTGTTTTAGATCTTCAAAAAAAATCATCAGTAATAATGCTTTTTTTCTAATTTTTCCCTCTTCAGTTAAATAAACGGAGAACGCATTTTATTTGGGAAGTGTTCACCTTAATGGTCGACGGCCTGTGAACGACTTCTGTAATTAATTATTCGTTTTATTACTAGTAAACGATTTATGGAGACAGACAAGCAATATTTTTTCAAATACAGCTCTGCTGGTCCTGTAATGTAATTCCTTATATTCACATCCAGATATTGATGCAGGAGAATCGATAAATTATGATCAATGAAAGAACTTTTATGTTAGATTAAGGCCTTCTGAGAGCGATAACACTAGGTATATTGTAGGCCTTCAAGAAGTTGATAGTCATGATGCTGTGATAATCGGTTCTAGGAACCGTATAGATATGATCATAATCTGGCATGGTTTTCTGTTATAATGAAAACGAAATGAGTACTATAACGATCATATGTCACAGCATACACTTAATCATATAGTGGCACATCAAACAACGGTGATTTGCAATGCGACTATCTGATATTATGTGGAACCAGAGAGAGAGTTTTACCAAATTAAACAAGATCAATGTCATATACTAATTAACTTCACATAAAGTACTTATAACATGACTGCCTGAAAGAGATGTATATAGCACATATACATGTCTTGATAGTTGTGTGTGTATAATGTATCCCTTTCTGGTTGACAATTGGACTTCATTCTATGGGACATATGCAGTAGTAAAAAGATAGAAAAGACAATCCACATTTTTCTCCTGTCAAAAGCTCAAGTTTTGTCTATCTAATCAATCCAGACATGAGAAGAGATTGTCTCTGGATAACTGCATTCGTTGAGAGGTTCTGTTCGAGCACAACTGCAAACTCATCCCCCATATTTTCCAATCCTTGAGCGATTAATTGCCAAAAAATGGCACCTCCACAAGGGCCTCCCCTTTTTGCACATTCGTATATCATGGAGTATATGTTTTCATAGTATTGATCCCTTGCTGCAGTACTATATCCTTGGGTTTTTGATGATTTTCCGAACTCAGCCAGGATAAGTGGCTTTTTAAAGACTGATTCCGCGTCAAGTATGTGATCTTGGATCCACCTTGCTGTGAAATTTGCCTGCACCGCTTCACTTGAGCCTTGCAACCTGCAATATCAGATGTATAAATCATCTATTTCGCTAGTCGCATAATTTCTTATTTTACCTGCCAGACGATAAATTTACGTACCATTGTTCACCGTAGAGATGTATTGCGGCAAAATCAATTCCTGGAATTTCATCGTTTGAAACGAAATCAGTTCCAAACACTAAACTGTTGGGATTGGATTGATTCTTTTGCTGCCCATAAAATCCTTCGAGTCCAATTTCTAGCAAATGCTTGTTGTCAATGGATTTTACATAAGCTGACATTTCAGCAACCCAGCTCTACAAAATCAACACCAAAGTTCAATATCATGCAAAACTGGAATGTTTGGTTGAAAGTTGAAACATGTAGAAAATTTTGAAATAGACCTGAATAGTTTTTCCTGATGGGTCGGATTCACAACGAGGTTCGTTCATCAGCTCCCATGCGAATATCGTTGGATCATCTTTATATGCTACGCCAGACACTGAATTGATTCTTGTAACTAATTTCTGCAGTAACATTACAGAGAAATAAGATGATAAGCTTAATACTATAGTTCTATAAGTATTGTACTAATAATCTGTAACATATAGAGTACTAGTACTTGGTATAATTACCTCGATGTGATTTTTGTAAAACTGTTTAGTAAGAGGGTTAGAGAAAAATGCATCATCATTATTCAAGAGCTGTCCCTGATCTCTTGCCCACTGAACATATTGTTGCTTGCCACCTGAAGCATTCCAGTTGTTAACAAAGCTTAGGATCAAATAGATCCCATTCTTGTTAGCTTCAGTGACCACAAAATCCAGTGCCTGCAAAAACATCACATCAAGGGCTGCGCAGAATCAACAGTTTTACTATTTAATATACGGACAGAAGATATATAAATGAATTAAATTTGCATTCAGGATTGGGTCCGCTCTTCCCTGCCCCAAGGACCTGCGCCTCTGATTACATATTGAAGTACAAACAAGAGTGAAATTAATTTTAGGTCCTTTTTACCGGTCGTCCTTTGTGTTTGTGTCCCGGATCGGATCTGTCCACCACTAGATCGGATATGAATGGATCAGTCTACCAATAGATTTGATCCTTGATCGGTCCATTTCATTTTGGGTCGAATCAGATCCGAACCAAATGTCTGATCCTAAAAATTATAAAAATTAGTCGTACCAAATTATACTATGACTTTTGGTGACGGATCTATTCGGATCCGGAGTAATCCGATCAAGATCGAATTCGGTCCGGACCAAGTAAAATATTTGTGCAGTTTCTTTCGTAGTGTATTTTATGTTTTGCTATCGTGGTCCTTATGCAGTGCTGAAGGACCAAATTTGCAACAGAAAAATGTGCATGACCAAAACTGAAATTGGACCTATAAAACAAAATTAATTAATTATATTAAAACTATTCTATGAATTAAATATGCATACCTTAAACATATTTTCATTATATGTACCAGGAGAAATCTGTAAGGAGGTGTCGTTACCAACACCATCAGAATTGGCCCAAATCCTCGCGACATTCAAACCATGCTGAGAAGCGATTGAAAATGTATTCGTAACCTTATCCCTCGTCGAAGGATTCGATGCAGCATACATCATCCAGTACGCGTTGAAACCGTTGAAATACAAGGGTTTTCCATTAGCCACAAATTGGGTGCCATTTGTCCCCACGAAACCAGTACTTCCAAGCGGACCACTTTCACTACAACTGGCTACTACTACTAAAAGGACTAGTGCAACAATGCTAGTCACAAAGTTCCTTTCCATCATCATCTTTAATCGATCAAATTACGAGTATATTAGCAAACCTTATATTATAGAGTCTGGATGTTTGATTTCACAATGTGGTAAGTAAAACTCATAGGCGTATTATAAGGAGAAACATGTGCACTAAAAGAGTATGGAAGATTATTCCCTTTATGACATAATTTGCAAGAAATTATACTTTGATGGATGCGTATTATGCGTTTAATTAACTTTTCACGTAATATTTGTATTGAAAGGTGCATTGTTTCCTTTCACTTTAAATTGTTTCCTAAACTTTTATTTCAAGTCATACACATTAATCCGATTGTAGTAATTAAATGTCTTTAATTAAAGTAAGTAATTAATTGCTTCACGTGCACGGTCAAGATTTTGTATTCAAAGTAAATTAATACTACTCCTTTTTTATGGAGGAGGTTTTGAGTCCATTTCATAAAATACAGGAACTAATAATGTACAAGGAAGCTAACAGGGATCAGGGATGTCATTAGATTTTTATTTAATTTTTCTAAACGGCAAAAGAAAATTTTATTCACAACTAAATTTAGATACAAAGTAAACAAAATAAGATAATTAGTAATTTCCCATTAAAAAAAATGGCTATTCAATTATTAAAATTAATCGTGTGATATATACTTTATTTATGTCTGAGTTGTTGAATTCCATATCATTACAACTATCATATTGGTTTAAGTATCATAGTTGTGTAATTAATATAATACTTTTAAAAAATCAATCAATTAAATGGATATATTAAAATGTGTAAAAAAATGACAATTAAAAGAACTATGAGTTATTAGTTGAAGTCATACTGTACACATTAATGGAGCAACAAAATGGTCGTGATATGAATGGAGCAACAACACATAAATCAAGAATATCCATAGAACATAACAGGGCGATCAGACATGCATGTAATACTTTGGAGAAACATCAAGCACCAGTGGTCTAGTGGTAGAATAGTACCCTGCCTGGGTTCGATTCCCGGCTGGTGCATTGTAATATTTTTATTTTCTGCATATAAACTCTAGTATATTTTTCCAAGTGACTTCTCCTCTCAACATGTTTTTGTTCCCATAAATTTAAATCAATCTTTCTTGTTTCAATTCTGTTGAAATTTTGGCACAGAATTCGTGCTTTGATGGGGAGATCAACTTTGACATGTACAAATCGAGCGTCCTAGAGTGATATCTTACACCGAAAGGGGAGTTTATTCATATTCTTGCATGAAGAGAATAACAACTGAAGAATCAAAAATGTCAAATGAAAATTGATGTGGTATAGAGTGAGCTTGCCACTCGGGTCGAAATATGTAAGCAAAAGTACTTGTACTTTTATACCTAGTCGCCTAACTTGAAGTTTTGCACTATTAATGAAAAAATATTGGCTCACTTTTCAATATCTAAGCCCACCAAGATACAGGGCCGAATGTTGTACTCTTTCAGCATTTTCATTTAAAGTGCATTAAATTCATTCACAGTGCCAATAGCCTTGAATTGGTTATATCTTGGCCCATTAAATTCAAAGTTTTTTTTTTCCTCCTCTTAATCATCAAATTTAACTACTCTACTCGGGTACTCCTACACTACTCTTTTACCACTTTATAATTTCAACTATGCCTATAACAACCTTATGCTTACGTCGGAATTCAAACCCACAACCTCTCAAATGCCACTCCAGCACCCTTAGGCCTTAGCACTCGGCCACTCTTATAACTCCTATCAAATTCAAAGGTTTATTCTACAAGGTTTTTTGGGCGTGAACCAAAAGGGTTTGATACCATGATAGAATTCCAACTCTTCCAAAAGCTTGAGCTGTTGGGGAGAGACGAAATTTAGTCACTTATATTAATTTTCAAAACAGTTTTCTCTTTATTAATTAACATCACAGTATGAGATAAATTCAGTAACATTCACGGGTTCAATTTTCGCTGGCAACTCTGTAATTATCAATTATGTGGTCGTGGTTGGCTACTTGGGTTTATGTGCTACACTGCGATTCCGGCACATCATCACCGGATAAAATTACAGTTTTTCTTGTCTCTCACCAATCCCGTGCTCCGTTAATTTTTCATTAACAAATATTAAAATGAAAACCTGAAAGATAAAAAGGACTACTCCGCTTTTTCCCTCCATCTCCCTCCTATCGTGATCGCCTTCTCTTTGCCAACATGCACAAGTATTTCATCAGCAACACCTTCAAATACAATGAGATATTAACACCGGGAGCTTTTAGCCTTCATGGATAGTTAAATGGTTGTGGGAGTTATAAGGTGGTCCAGTGGAAGGGAGTTGAGTTGGTAAATGAAAGGTGCAGGGTTCGATCTCCCTAGCGGATACACAAGGCGGTATTAGGTATATGGAGATATAAGGTGGTATAGTCTATAGGATATTGTATAGCAATAGTGTATAAGTAGTAGTAATATTGGCCGTTTTAAAAAGATAGTTAAATGTGTAACTTATCTTAGCTCTAATTTTGTGTTAGATCACAAAAGTCTTTTGTCTAGCATTTACCTAGCTAATGATGCTCATTGCTGAATCCTATGATGTACAACCAGGGTTGAGTATGTGAGTGTACCATGGTCCAGAGGAGACAATTATCTTTCGTATCTAACTAAGTCTCCTAAAATTAGCTACGAAAGATATGCCCACTCCTTTGGACTTGAGCAAAAGTTGGTGATACAACTTGCAAACTCCTCGGATCTTGGCCTCTTGCTAATAGGATGGACATACTGACGAGGGGGGTCAATTATTGCTACGGTCATAACGATTTTGGGGTTTAGTCTTGTTTACTACTATTACTTGTTGTTGTAAGCTCTTGCTAGAGGTATTTGCTACGTTGTAGCTTGTACTTTTTTGCATTTCTTATGTTCCGTGTTATCAATAAAATCTTTAGCCGATTCAAAAAAGAAAAAAACCAAGGGTATGTAGGACTGTAGCAGTAGCTTAATTGAATTTAACCAATGCAAGGTTATGATTTATGAAGCATTTTTTGCAGTGTAGTTTAAAGTTAATTTTATAGGGTTTGCTCCTTTCCCCTTTTCCTTGGTTTTATAAAGTTTAGAAGATTGTTACTGTACGGTGTTAGAAGTTAAAAGTTCTGGAAAAATTTCGAAGCTTTGTGGTGTCCTATTTGCATATTTTCTTATTTCAAATTTAAGTCATAAATTATGTTTAAATTACAAATAAAAATAAATAAAATAATGAAGATGTGAAAAATATATATGTGTGTTCAATTTTTATTGCTCAATAATTACTCTGTTTTTTTTTTTTTATTATGTTTTGTAATTTGGTGTGATATAGTATATAGTAGAGAATTACTTTTTTTCAAGTCTAAACATGCATATTGTATATTATTGGAAAATGTTGGAAACAAGGACTAGTGATAGAATTAATTATGGGCTTCCGTACAAACAATTTGAAAGTATGGAGGTCGAAGTGTAAGGAGGCAAAAGCTTTGAGTAAGAAATGAAAGGAGCAAAACAAGTAGCCAACAAAACAAGACAAACTTGACGATCTCAACCCAACAAAATACAGATAGCCGCGCGATAGTTCGAGCACGACTGACGAATTGGACAAGAAAAGAGGGAGGAAGGGGGATCAAAAGCGTGTGGTGTTCATACACCCGCACATATGATTGGAACATTACGAAATTAGTACCAATTGGTACATATACTCTGTCCTTAGGGTTCTTGAACCATTCGATCATTATTTAACTGAAGTAGTATAAGTAATGCTCATCAAGTTACAATTGTCTCTCAAAGACATCAAAACCAAAAGCGCTATATGAAGAAAACAATAATACCAAAACGCCTTCAAAGGAATTCTAAACAGAGGTCGGGCACTAACCCTCAACTCCTCCCCATGTCTAAACAAAAGAGAGCTTCAAGAAACCACAAATTTACATGGTGGTAATCTTTCAACCTTACACTTTAGCCACGCCCAACAACCCAAATTGATTTATTCCACCACTTCCGGTGATACTTTCTCGTCCTTGAAATTATCGAGTGTTTCTTGCCAATCAAATGTTCCACATCGTCCTGTACCAAAAGACTTGCCAAATCGTCTTATCTCCTCTAGGTTTGGCCTTCACATAAGTTTCAAGGCATTCTAACAATAACAAATTCGACCCTAACAGATAGTCCACCTTTAGCCAATTCAAAATAAGCCTCCACACTTTCAACGAAAAATCACACCCTTTCAAAAATATGTCAAGTTGGATGGATTGAGTTTTCTTGGAGTAGACTTAGGGTAGATGGTGCCTCATTTTCATTTGTAATTATCCTTGTAATTTTAGATATATAGCACAAGAAATGCCCCAATTCTTCAACTATAAATTTCCCTAAAAACAAATTCTTCAACTATAAATAGAGCCATGTTTTTAGGGTTTATATACAAGCCTTTTCATTTAAGCTAGTAATAAAATACACAAGTATTTAATATTTAAATATGTTTCCTCCTCCTGCCGGTTCTCTAACATATGTACAATACAATGGGAAATAAATCCAGAGAAGATTTAAATATTGAGAAGATTTGAATATTTACTTTTCGGCATATGAAATAAAGAGAAGATTTAAATATTGAGTTATATTGATATTGAAGCTTAATTTTACCCCTCCAATTTGATATAGATGTCGTTTTGCATTTATCACCAATATTAAAAAAATTGATTGTGGCCATCATTACCTCTATTTAATATTAAAAAGAACACTATCATCATTACATTCTTATATAGTTGGCCAATGACAGACAAGAAACTCAACTCAGTTTACTGTACTCCAAGAAAAAGAACAATAAAGAAATTGAATGTCAGTAAAAACGTCAACTAAATGAAAGATGGAGAATTAGCCAAAACGTCATTTATATTAAATCGGAGGGAGTACTTTATTGTGGATTTGTGGCCATTCAAATGTGTTGATGGAATATAAAATATCATAACATTTTCAAATATGTCAAAGAAATGAAATTATGCAATTCTAAGTGAACATCTAAAATGATAAAATGGTGTAACTGTTCAGACAGAACGGGGTATAAATGTATAATTGATTGATTAACCAAATGAAGTAAGCGGAACGTAGCGGTCAATTTGAATTAACTCAGCAAGCAAGCTTTAAAAGTAAAAAGATTTAAGAAAAATATAATACTCTCTACTGGGCTGCTGTTTTGTCAATTCATGTCACGAAGACTCAACCAGACAGGGAATTGAAATAAGGCTAGTGATAATGTCAAAGCTAAAATACTAATGCCAAAACAATTTGTGCATTTTAAGGAATGATTAGTGAATATAAAAGGTAAATTACTCTGGCACTAGTAATTTCAACTCTGGCATTATCAATAGCCTTGAAATAAAACCAGTACGACTTTGAATATTTGTTTAGTACTAGTAGTAGACTCCAAACCGCATTTTGTCACTCGCAAAATCAATGGCACTAGTACATATGTACAACAGTCTTGGTTAATTTCTGCCCTCTAATTTTATGGTACAAGCCTAGATATTGTCAAAACAATATTCCAATCCATGATCCATCCATGATTATAGCAAAGCCTTATTATGCACCGCGCTGCATGCTTAAAATTATGTCAATTGGTTAAAATACGAGAATGATCATGTACTTTTGATCACAAGTTTAAACACTACAGGAAGTGAATTTATTATATTCTATTTCCCGTACATCTTATGATCAGTCTGAGCGGTTTCACTTGGCGTTCCTAGACCCTAGTTTTCAACTTTGAAGCTACAAAGGTGGTGGTGGATTTGGCTACGGTTCTACTTAGAGTCAAGAATGATAAATTATTAATAACGCATCTAGAAGTTGTTAAGAAAACGTTAGAGTGGTAGAACAAAAAAATATTGTAGTTTTCCAATTTTCTCAAGTGAAGTTTTAAGATTCATTAATTGCCAACTTGCAACATTTTTGTCAAACCAATCTAGAGCTCCAACTCCCGATTGTAATTTCTAATGAAAACGGAGTCATGCATATGAGTTAAAAAGATACAGTATCAAGAATATATCAACCTCTCACGTCTCGTCTCATCCATATCAACCATGTTGGGAATTGGAGTAAAATGAATGAGGTTTTAAATTGTTCGGTTTGTAATTTATTAATCGTTTGGACCTGATACGTTGGAAACAAACTTTATGATCGTGCATCTCCGCTAGTTGAAATGGATGTCACTAGACGTGTTAAATCATTAAAATTCCATGTGTTGAAAGGGTTATTAATGCATGTAGTGTGTCGATTAATATATGAATGAATTCACTCATTCAAATATACATGGATGATCTTCCACTGTGCTGAGTTCCATGAGAAATGAGCAAACATGTATCGAAACAATGAAAGTGGACTTGTAAATTCAAGTTTTGAAGTAGGGAATTCTCGTAGCAACGAAGTTCCTTCCTAACTACAACAAACATATCGAAGAAAGCTTCCGAGCTTAACAATGAATTTTTATGCAACGAGATCATAGCCGGCTATAAACAGGCGCAGGCAGCTTGACGGAACAGGGCCATACATTTCTCCGGGGCCTCCAGGCCCGACATTTGAGGCCTAGTAGTAGCCTTCTGATATTTGAAAAAAAAACAAAAACAAATGTAACATAACATAACCACACTCTCTATTCAAAATAACGCCAATCTCTATCTTCACTATTTCATCTTATCGTCTTCTCAACAATCAATATCGATTAATTCTTCCATCAATGATCAATTTCTCTACTTCCCAAGAAAAGGGCAGTTGCTTTGGTTTGGGTATAAATAAAATGTATCGGATGACTCTTACTGCGTATTTTATGCTATAAAAATTTGATAATTTTCTATGATATTACTGTTACCTGGGGCCTCAGTTGAGTATTGTCACATGGCCATCTAAATGTCCAAGATGGCCCACAGCGAGATGTTGTGATCCCTGCAGCAAGAAAGCTTCCCAACTTCCTATAGAACTTCGCTTGAGCGACATGTAGTGATCGCTACTGTAGGAAGAAAGTTCACAACTTTAGAGTAAGTTTTGATACTACGAAACGAAGCAATCACTATTGTGATACAGACATGTATGTACCTATTCATATGTTGACAGACTTTCAAGTGGTTTTCATGAAAGGTTACATCCTTAAAGTGTATGGTGGTTATCCATTCGACGTGTGACTGTTGATTGAAGGTTTGTACAGACTCTTGGAAGGATTGTTACACTTCTGAAACAACATGAAAAAAGTATAAATAGATGGTGAACCTCATTTCATCATCACACTTGCAAGAACAAGAAAATACTTCTCCTTATCTTTATTGATCTCTTTGCACTCAATCATACTCAAAGTAAGTTTGTCAGATTCGACTATTGTAGTGCTCTTTAGTCGCCTTAGAGTAGTTTCATCCTGGAAGGCAGATTGTCGTAATTTTCGTAAGCACCATGAGCGGGCAAGTACTTGTCTTAAGTAGAGATGGTCCATACATCGGATCTACTCACCTTTCTTTGTTGTTCGTTATTCCTTGGTGTTGTTTGAAGACATGGAGATTATTGTAATTTGTACGTAACTTGTTTCTTTCCTGAAGCGTGCATAGGAACATAGGAACAACTTAGTGGCTGACTCAACATTCAGGGAAGCTTACTTTTTAAATTTATTTATTGTTATGTACTTACATATGCTTTTGTACATGTTTGTTTCTATACAGGTGTGTTTCTATTGGCATGCTATAGTTCTCTTGTTTTATCTTCTAACTCTCATTTCCAGTATGAACACCACAATTTTCAACATTTCCGACAACATCTCACCTTCTCTGGTGATTCCTAACTGTTTACTACTCATTGAAGTGGTTCCAAAACCTAGTTCTTCGGTATCCAGTGGTGCACTGCGGCCCCTGGCCATTGTCTAAAGTAACTCGAGCGTATTTCATGTGTTTTTCCCCATTGAGGATCTCTTGTGCATCAGCATTCTACAAATTCTCTTAGCGGTCTTTTATTACCATGTTGGTATCCTCACTTCTCGATCAACAAATTCGATTGTTAGCCTTTCGAGCATAAGCATTCACATTTTATGATTGTTTTGTAATTCATTTTCAGTAAGTAGTTATGACTTGAGTGTGTATATATAAATAAAGTACTAGAAACAATTTACAATCCTGAGATTATTAATTTTTTTGAAAAATTCAGTTAAATAGTTTCCCATTGGTATTGGTATTTGCAAAATATCCTCTCTTTGCTTTTTCTAAGGTACTCTGTACATTGACATATTCTACAAGGTAGAATATTTACAAATAATCTCTCATATTCATGGACCAATTGGTTGTTTTGGTTTTGAATTTGATAATGTAAAACTCATGATGAGCGTCAGCAATGACATCTGCTTGAGTGAAGCATATACAGTATCATGATTCATAAGCTATAGCTACACAACTGATTAATCAACCAATAGAAATTTCTGGTTGAAGCTAATACCATGCCAAGTAACCTTTACTTTACTTTATGTAACCTTGGAATGATAGTGCCAGATAATATTATTATCCACCAAACACTTACCCAATTTTAAAAAGTGGCACAAAGTACTCAATCCTAACAAACTCAAAAGTGACTCATAGTACTCCGTATGTGTTTATAAATTGTGGAAACAACTATATATGCAAATCCTATTCTTCATAATTCATTTCAACCGCCCAAGAGAAAACTGTCTCTCAGCCAACTTTTGTCTTGTGTTGATAATAATATTTCCCCCAATATCAAAATTTGACACTTGTCATCCTTAATAATATCAATCGTATGTATGTTACACTCGTACAAACAAAGGGGTAACGTAGTATTAATAGTATTCGTAAATGGTGAGTTTTCAATATTAATTTAAACATTTTTGTTTATAATAACTTCCCTAATTCGAGTATGAGTTACTCGTTTTGCAAGTTTTATCGACAATACAAGTTGACAAAAATCAACAAATAAAGTAGAAATCTAACAACTCTCCCGCATAACATGTGGGTTTCTTATATGTTGTACACGTGGTATACGAGAATATATATCACTGGTTAATACTTGCATGAATGTTCAAGAAACTCATCATAATTATCCTAAAAAGAAATATTACAAATTAATATAACTTTCAAAAGATTATATCAAAATTAGTGGGATCTCAATAAAACCGTACTACAATCTAGTGAAAATGTTACTGCAAAGAGTATGTTGGTCATATTTCCATAGTAATTCGGATCCTCAATAGTTAATGTAAGCGCATATACAGTTGAAAAGTATTCCATCTTAATGATTTATCAGCAAGACGGATGGAATAATTTTGTTAAGTGGATTGGGGATTGGAATATGTTTTGGAAATATATAGAAAGGTCATAATCAGAGTTTACATTGGTGAATAACACAAGCATTAGTGTATTGGTGTCGATGCATATGACAAAAGTCAATCAAAATATAAACCGCGTATTAGATTAGAAGATAGAGTAGAAACCGGTGGACCTTCATTTTATCATTTAGCTCCAATATGTCTCTGTGTGCTGGAAAGGACAAAATCATGAATGTTATGTTATGATCAAGCAAGAATTTGGAAAGGAGACTACCTAGTTTGAGTTTTACTTATTCGTGCCCGTAAGCTAGACGTTGCAAGGCACATTTTGGAGTTTGCTGATCGGTGATCGCTACTTGACTACTACTTGGGACCTGGGAGTAAATTGTGTTGACGAGTTAGGAGTGTTGTATGTAATTTTTTTTTTAAATGCTAAAAATAATTTATTAATAAAGGGAGCGATAGCATAAACCATACTCGGAAATACAACAATTCTACACGACCGAAACCAAGTTTAGGAGTGTCTCAGCCATTAGCCGGTGTACCTTTGATTTTGTAAAATGCACTCAAGGAATTCCCACATAGAGATGGTACTTTATATCCTTGTATTAAATCAGCCATCTAATGTGGGTGGCTAATAAGAAATCGTGATTGATGTCCTTAATCTTTAAAAATTATGGAATACAAGGGGTTATTTTGGTTTTTGTTTTTCTAATTAATCAACGTTTAGCCTTTCAAACAACACAATACAATCGGTTTTGAATTTTATGTTTGTAAAATGGAAGATAATTTCTCATACTCTAATATATTTTGAACTTGTTGTTGGCATGAAAGGCATAAAGTAAATTTTTGATGTTTCAAAAACTAAAAATAAAGTAGATGGCATTCAAGTTCTAGTTTTAGGGAGTACAACATAACTATTTCAATCTATAAATATCTAACAACGCAAGAAAATACAAGAAATGTATTACATGAACTGAATCAAAATTTGAAGTATGATCATGTGTGAGAATTATAAGGTGGTTTGGTGGTAAAAACTTAAAATGGTATGCAAGAGTAGGTACAGAGTTCGAGCTCTACCAAACAAAGTTATTCCATTTGTGTATATATATATATGTTCCAATCCAAATGATATGTTTTTTATTTTGCAAATTCATTACTATCGTTTGTACTTCATACCTCTAATTTTTTTAATTAAAATTAAAATTAAATTTGACATTATAGTGCACACAAGTTTCATACGGCAGCATTACATCAGGCAGTTTGGTGCCGATAGTGTTATTATCCCAAGTCACATAAACAACGACAGTTGGAGGTGCTTGTTTAGTTGCACTAGTGACTGATCATCATCATTTTCATTTCATTGTAGTACTAATGATAACTTTATCCACATTAATTAATTTTGTCAAAAAGTCCTTTGAATTCTTTTACATGTAACATTTTATCATTGGTTGCTTTGAAATCAACATCTCCATTTACTTTTTGTGATTTACTTTTTGTGTTGTGCATGATTTTGTAGTATTAACGTTCATGTTTACCTAAAAGTGTAAATTAGCATCACGACACGTCCTAATCCATCCCTTCACCCAAGATTAAAATCACTTTCATTATAATTACAATTACATCTATTGGTCCTTTGAGGGATTTGGAATGATGTCAAGAATTAATTTCAAGAAAGGACCGATATGTGTATTCTTTGTCTAGTAGTCCTAGGAGTACCTGATAAAGTGAAAGTGATTGTAATTAATCGATCAATTCATCTTATGAAAAGTTAGAGTAAAGCAGCGTATTTAAATTCATTAAACTGTAATATTATAGTTAAACTGTTTTATTTTAATGAAGTAATAAATCATTTTGTAAACCTTTACTAAACCGTATAGTATTATACTTTTGCCATTGCAAAATCTTTAAGAATGATGGCAGTGAAGATTGATTGTCTCATTCTTCTGCTGCGTGTCTGTTGTACGTTTTGGCGCAAAAAGGGAACGGGCCGGGACCCCCTGATCCAATAAATAAACCAATAGGATTTTTGCGCATGGGCCAGCTGGCCCTGTTTCGGCAACCGCCCCATCATCTTCTTATTATCGTGGCCCATATTTGCCTAAATTGAAATTGTGGCTGAAATACTCTCTTGTATTTCGCTGAGAATTAAAATACATGTATGTAGTCCTTTTTTCTGTTAAAAAGTGTGTAGATATATTAATAGTATATTTGCCAACCCTGATCAGTATTGTGTTGATTCATGTTGTAGACAACAATCATGGTTATCAATTTATCATGTCACTACTGGTTTTCCACTTGTAATTTCTTAAGGTATGGTATGATATGATTAATTATTATACTCGTATAAATTATACAGTAGTACTTTTGTACAGGTCAATCATGGAATGGAAGGCAAGAGATCCTCCTTTATTTCCATGCGAGTTGTCTTTTATTTCTAAGATAAGCTTTGTAGCATGATACCACGCTCATAAATGTGTCTTTAAAATTGGAAAGTTATGTTTTAAAAAAGGGAGCCGGATGTTGAGCCGGACACCCCCTCAAAAAGGTTTAACCGGGGTCGGACCTGTTGAGCCATTCTGTGAGACGGTTGAGCCGATGTACCATTATAATATATATATATATATATATATATATATATATATATATATATATATATATATATATATATATATATATATATATATATATATATATATATATATATATATATATATATATATATATCCGGTTTCTACGGCCCGACCGGCCGGTTCAACCCATTTTTTTAAAACATAGGTGGAAAGGGATGATAATAAATAAAACTATGAATCTTTGATACTACATAATAATTCAAGTGAAAAAAAAAACCCTGACGTTTGTAAGTATATTTTATTTTCGTCTGAAATGAACCGATGAACTGAACTTTAACTTATTTGTATTATAAAAATAATTAATCAAATTTAAGTTGAATTAAATTGTATTTTATGATTTTTCAAACCAAGATCACGAAACATGACTTAGAGCATTCACAACAGTTTTCTTATAGAAAAATTCTCTAAAATCGTTTTTAACTCATTCCCTATAAAATTTTAGACATAATATCATACACTACCCCTCCTATTGCACCACTTTGCATATGAAGCCTCCTTGTTCCCAGAATTACATCCAACCCCAATAGTCGGATTTATGTTGACCGGCAGAAAACTCAAATTTCCGTTTGGGCAAAACAAACACGCCCTTAGCTCTTTTTTTTTCTATTTTTTTTATTCCTTTTTCTTTTTCTTTTATAATTTTCTTAGTCTTTTCTTTATCTTCTTCTTCTTTCTCATCTCCGGTGCTGAAAAAATTCCGACACCGGATTCCGGCAGTAATTTTACAGCTCCAGTGAGGAGCCACCGAAGCTGTTTTACAGCTTCGATTTGGAGCTGTAAACAGCTCCCTCACCGGAGTTGTTTTACAGCTCCGATTTGGAGTTGTAAACAACTCCTGACCGGAGCTGTAAAACAACTCCGATTTGGAGCTGTAAACAACTCTGTTTTACAGCTCCGAATTGGAGCTGTTTACAGTAGTTTTAATTTTCTTTTTTTTTTTTTTTTTTTTTAGTAATGTAGGACTTATTTTGAAATATAATATTTGTAGGGACTTGTTTTAAAATAAATTTTAGGACCACCTTGAAATATATTAAATTATGTAGGTTACTTTTGAAATATTTAGTTTTAATTTTGTAATAAATTAAATATTAGGGTTGAATGTGTAATAATAAAAAGTTTAAGCTGTTTGGATGGCAGCAAAAGTCAAAATTCCGACGAGGGCAAAATGGTACTTTTCTCGATTTAGAGCGTGAAAAGTCAAAGTCATGGGGTTATATGTAATTAAAATTGAACAAGAAGGTGTTCAGTGCAAACTTGAGAATAACGAGGGGGCCGATGTAATTTCGTTGAACAAAAAGGTGCTGTATATAATGGACCCAAAATTTTAAGTACGTATTTAACAATTCACTAAAATCATATTCTCTTTTAGTGATTTAATATAAATATAAATATAAATAATAATTTTAATAACCACATAACTAAATATAATATATAAATTAATGATTAATACACTAAATTTTTTTTAGGCATGCACAAGTTTAGGCATGTGCAGAGTATTCTCTATTTTTTTAGGTGATCCATACAATTTTTAGGAAATCTGATTTGATACGCTTATAACACATATTTTGATTTTTTACTAATATTTAAGAAAAAAAAAACATTTTAGGGAAGATGATGCGAATGCTATTATAAGAAATTTTGGCATTATGGAATATAGACCATTAATGTTTAACCTTCACGAGTTGAAATGTTACAAAATAACAACAACAAAGATGGCAAAACGATTAAGTACAAAACCAAATCAATGAAGCTGACCAAGGAAAGCATTATTTTTACCCTCAGGCCTCAGCAACCTGTAACACAAATCACTGAATCAGAAGATCAATTTCACCAAGTTCTGAGAAGAGTTTGCGGTTAAACATATTGCTCCACATTACATATGCATGTGATCGATTATATGAAATCATTAACGTTGAATATCGCAATCTAATTAGTTAATTAAGGTGATGAAAACTCCTAATATTAGAACAACTCCAGTTGAATTCTGATTAGCAAAGACCACATAAAAAGTCAAGTATATTTGAATGTGTGCATATATATAATTAACTTTTGAGATTGCATAAATGTCAACTGAAGGAACAAGTAATATGGTAGTTAAAAATTAAAATAAATTCAATTGTTATATAAGGATGGTACTTAAAAAGTTTTAAGTTTCCGGTTAGAAGATGCTATTAATCTAACAAGCAAGCTTAAATTTATATATGTAAACAAATCTCAGAATGGACGTATGTAACAGTTTGTACAATTGAAATATCTGTCTTTTATCATAAGTGACATGAGAGTAGGAGAAGAACCACTCTCCGGTCGACGAAAACTGAGTTAGAATTCACACTGGTAGTAGTGCTTTATACAGTAACTCATGCATTACACAATTGGAATTGGTCCCAACTCCCAACCAAGTCCACATCCGTCCCAACAAGTTTTCAATTCACTCGTATTCCTTGTTAAACAAATTTAATTGAATATTCAATATCGCTTCATTCTTTGAAATAGTTGTAATTTTATCATAATATCGAATTCCATAAATAATTAAAATCTATACCTCCACAATAATTTGTGTACGTATGAGATGAAATTAATTCATCTTAAAAGAACCTTAGCAGAGCCAGGTCTCGGGATCGAATCCTACCACATGCATCCCGTCGGTATTAAATTCTATCAACACGTTAAAGATGTTAAAATGATGCAATGGGTGCGGAGAGTGTTAGACAAATTTAAGTGGATATTTAACACTTTTTTCATTAGTTCAAGATTTTGAAATAGTTGGATTTAAACAAGTTTTTTATGATTTTTTTTAAATGACAAATATTACAACTACTCCTATATCATTTCTATCAATACAAAGATCATATACCACCTTATGGATCGAACCATGCACCTCTTCTTCACAATTCCAGCCCCCTTCCACTGTACCACCTTATATATAACTCTCGTTCTTACATTTTTCTTCTTCTGTGCCCTAGTTATTATTTCCATCACAAACTCTGCTAAAAACTCAATTCAAAATATGATGACTTTCTCCTCCTCCTGACCCAAACTCAACTTCCAATATTGACTCTTTCGCTTTTAGATTTTTTACCAACGTTATTTATACCAATTTGTTTTTCATTTTCTTTTTTGAAACGACAAATCTACCTATCCTAACTATTAAAACTACTCCCTAATTACCTTATAATTCCAAATACACCTCAACCAACCTTATGCCTCTGACGGGGTTCGAACCCCCAACCTATTATGTGGTACTCCAATACCCTTACCACTTGGTCACCCTCATAACTCCATTTATACTGATGAGGGTAAATCCGTTCTAGGGGCTTACGATATCATCTCAATATCCATTGAAGCTTATGGCTTGAGTATTTGATGGAACAAGGAGGTTTTGAGCACCTGCAAAGGGGGAGATTGGATGGGAGGGGAGGGATAATCGATCTACCTAAGTTAGATCGATATCAATTTAATGTTCTTGATAAGTGAATAAATGGACAGCATAAGTGTAGAGAGTGGAATGATGTGTGTGTTATGAGCATAATATATGAGAGTATTTATAGAGGATACGAGTGTGGGCCCCATTCCGGGTGTCTTCTGTGATCCAGACAATATGGTGGTGGGACGTCAGTACTAGGTTGTACTTTCTCAGACATCCTCGATCCGGGTGCATGTGAGACTGGTTATGGGTTTCGACCCTGACGTTCGACTCTAACCTCATAGTATATGCATCTCTGAGCCAGTACCCCCAAGTGTGACTTTATATTTCGATGCTGGGGAACTTCTTCGAGGGCCATACGCTATCAAAGGTCCAGATATGATTGTGGGGTCTCCTTCGAGGCTTAGCCTGTTAGTGGGTGCTTTCGTTAGCGGTGGAACCCATGTATGGGTCCAACTATAACCTGCTATCTTTTATCCCCTTATCATATACTCCCTCCATTCTTAAATATAAGACATTTTAGGTGTATACACACATATTAAGGCAACCGAACAAATATGGATAATAAAAAAAAACATTACTAAATCCTTGGAAATAAACTAAAAAAGTTGAAATAATGTGTAATAAAAAGGAGACAAATAGGAAAAAACACAGAATAACATGGCTATAATAGCTAAAACTTTAATATTTATTCTTGGAACAAGGGAAAAGAATTTAAAATACATTATATTTAAGAATGAAGGGAGTACCAATTGGTAACTCTTGGGACCGCTGAAAAAAAAAAAAAATTCTATTTTTGGCATTTGTTTTGGGTAGAGTACTCAAGCAACTCTTTTGGAGTGTTGGACTAAGAAAGAAAACGCGTATTTAGTTCATGTCATTATATACACAATTACATATTACAGTAGCCAATGTATATATCTTGTCGTCGTTATCAATTATAGCTGAGCAATAGCGCGTATTATTATATATTGTTTCATCTGGGTGTTCTAATGATTACTATGGTTAGATCTTTCCACTCAAAGTGCTTCAGAGTTAATGCATATTGTGATGGAGATGGATCCATATCGATGATGATCTGTAACAACTCGACTAGTATGGAAACATGGAATAGTGAAGCCGTCAACGTGCTACCTTACTTTTTGTGCTTGTCCATCTATTAATCTAATATATGGATCTGTAAAATGTAAATTAGCATCGATATCCAATTATGATTTTTTATATTATTTTTTTAATATGTTTGTCGTCACCTTATTATTAGTTATTTGATAAGATAGTCACCTTATTTAATCGTTTAATCATAATAAATCTATTTGATAAATTTAAGTAAAATGACAGGTGAGATTACAATTTAGAACATCACTTTATAATTAAAGCTGGTGTTCATAACTAATTCAATGTTTTCCTAAAGTATTCTCCATGACTACATAGGCCGTCTCCAACAGACGCAAAGTAGCTTAACTGTTGAGCTAAAGCTCAATTTTATATTATAATTTTTTTTTCTTGGTCATTTTTTGTTTTTGCTTTTTTTTCTATTTCTTCTCGGTGATGTTTATTACCCATTTGAATAGTATATATTGAAAGATGTATATATCAAACTTTCGTGTATGCATCCACTCCTATGATCAATAATAATAACTTTGAAAAATAAATAATAATAATAATAATAATAATAATAATAATAATAATAATAAAGCTCAAATAATATTTATAATTCATATGATGTTTTAATATGAAATGAATAATTAATTTAAAAAGAAACTAATGAGAAAAAAGGGAATGAAAGAAAATAACAATAAAACAAATAAAAAAGAGGGGATCAATAATTATAATTACTTATTATTTGTAATATTTATTCGAAGTATTTTATAATTCATTTGATGTAATAAAATAAAATGAATAATGAATTTAAAAAAACTAATGAGAAAAAAAGGGATGAAATAAAATAATAATAAAATAAATGAAAAAGAGGGGATCAATTGGGAGCAACTGTTGGAGTATGTTGGAGGAGGTGAGGATTAAGTTAGTGGAATGCTGACGTGACGCTTTGGAGTTCAACTGTTGAAGAAGGCATAAGCGATGTGTATTACTATTACACTCATCCCTAATCATTACAACAGTGTACAATTACATAAATAACCTTTTGCGTCTAATAGAAAAGGAACTTTTTCAGATAAATGCGCTTTTAGTAGAAACAATATTACGTTTCTTTCCACACATTTTGCTCCAATCCAAACATATGCAATACTATTTTATTTTACAAGCCATACCTACTTATGTAATGAGTTGCTTCAAACTTCCTGATGGTCTATTACACGAGCTTCAATCCTCAATATCTAATTATTGGTGGGGAGATGGTGATCTTGATAATATGCATTGGGTGGGTTGGGAAACTCTTTGCAAAAGTAAAAAGGATGGCGGTCTTGGCTCTAGAGATTTGCGAGCTTTTATCTTTCACTTTTGGGTAAACAATTATGGCGCATTATAAATGTTCCAAATTCTCTGTTAAGCCGTGTTTTCAAAGCAAAGTATTTTCCCCATACTAAAGCTCTCAATGCCACTCCTAAAACCAATGCCTCTTTCACTTGGAAAAGTATCCGTGCTGCAAGAGATTTGGTTGATGAAGGAATTCGTTGGAGAGTGGGTAATGGTGATAATATTGATGTTTGGCAAGATAAATGGATTCCGGGTTATTCTTCCTTTAAACCAAAAATCCCGGACCTCTCAAAGTCTCTTTTCTTATTGACCATGCTACTAACTCTAGGGATCTCTCTATTCTTAACTCTCTCTTCTAGCAGGATGATGTCCAAGAAATTCTCAAAATCCCACTTGCTGATCCAAACGCAGGAGACCAAAGGGTGTGGCACTTTACCCGTCATGGTCATTATTCAGTCAAATCAGCTTATCACCTAGCAATGTCTATTCGCCAGCGCCAAAAAGAAAGTAGAGAGGGTGCTTCTTCTTCTACAAATTCTGAGAACTGGACCTTTCTGTGGAAATTGAAAATTCCTGGTAAAATAAAACACTTTCTTTGGCGATTGCTAAAAAACTCTCTCCCTACTTGCTCTGAGTTGTGCCGTAGACATTGCTCGACTGATAATAGTTGTGACCGGACTTTGTGACTACAATGATGAAACTACCTTGCATCTCTTTAGAGATTGCCATTTTGCCCGTCTCTGTTGGGCTCTTTCTAACCTCCCATCTTTTGTCATTCTTTCCCCCTCAGAGTCCATTGAAAACTGGATAAGAAGTATATATGTGAGGTTGAATTCTGATCTTTTTGTGAGATTTGTAGTCCTGTGTTGGAGTATTTGGTGGTGCAGGAACAAGCTCAAATTCGAGCAAGTGCAGCCTTCTCCTGAGGAAACTGTGAACTTCGTGCACAGCTATATTAATTTCTTTCAGACTAACTCTCATCTGCGCCCTCATCTTGCTTCCAGTGATGATGCCGCAACTCAAGTTCCATGGACACCCCCCGCCGACGGTTGGGTGAAAGTTAACTTCGACGCATCTATACCCTGTGATGGAACCTATGGTGGAATTGGAGCAGTCCTATGCGACCATACAGGTCTTGTGCTCCTCTATGCCCGAAAAAAGCTTCAGCCTGGTGTTGATGTTGAAACTGGCGAGGCCTATGCAGCTCGATTAGCTGTTTCACTTGCGGCACACCTTGGAAGGACTAAAATCGTTGTGGAAGGAGATTCGTTGTTGGTTGTTAAGGGGCTGACATCTGAGATGCAAGAACTGTCCGCAAATGGGGCAGTCTACAATGAAATCAAAGCTCAGCTCGAACACTTTGAAGAGTTTCAAGTCACACATGTGCGCAGATCTGCGAACCAGCTTGCTGATCTTCTTAGTAGGAATTTTGCCAGTGATATGTTGGGATATACTGAGCTTCCTTTTGAATATTTAGAACCCATGTAGCATTGGTTCTTTCCTTAGTTTTTCTGCTGGTTTCTGTACTGTTCATGTAATTGAGCATTTGCTCCCCTGCTTTTGATATATAAAAGCCTTTCTTCCCTAAAAAAAATATACTATTTTATTTTACATTCTTAAATGTTAGGTGGAATATATACCATACCCCCGATGGGCAGCGGCACAAGTACAAGTATTATGCGCATATAAATAATTTTCACTCGATTGACCTATAGGTGGTCTAACACCTATAATTGCACTCGAGATTGTATTGAGATTTTTGTAACGCCCTGACAATTACTGTGTTGGACCTAGTCCATTGCAACACTCTTTCTTTCCCACAAACTCTGTCCTCACTCATACATGCACCAAGAAACTTCCTACTAGACCATCCTTTCTAAAATTACTCTAAAGTAAGCACGCTCAATTCTAGACTTCTTATGGATAGAATCTTGAAAATAAAGATGCATCTTGCTAATATAAGTAACATTCTTTATCCCTTTAAACTCTTTAAAATTTTGGGTTACAATCACTACCTCTTAAATTCGTGAGTCATCGTCGCACCTTGTCCCAACCAATTATCACCACTTATGGGTTTTGAATTTGTCCAGGTATGATATCATTTGTAACGCCATGTCCCCTTGATATTGTAATGATACAAAATTAAAAAGAGTAAAGAAGTTGAGAATGGTACTTATAATGCTAAGGTATACATTTATTTTCGAAAATACATTTATTAATATTTAATAGTTAATTAGTGCGTTTTGTATGCATGGGATGGGTGGTCCATAGAGATAGTTTCCGATTTACGTATGAATGAGGATCACATTTACATTAAAAGGGACATGTTAGGTGGAAACACCATATATATCACGCATGAGAGCCACCCAAAATTATATGATGGTTCAAATGGTAAGGTCTCGACCGATCTGGTTGTTGGATTTTATCGAACGTTAGAATATGAATCAAAATCTTCCAAACCATACTGTACCCAATTAATCTAAGTTAATCTGTATAAGGCACAAATGTGTATTACTGGAGGCGCATGGTCATTGCATGTTTACTTTTTGGTAATAATACTACTATACATTATTGATGATATGCTTATGACATGCTTACAAGAGCAACATCTCATTTATCGTTTGTGCTTTGGAATGTTGATTAATCATATTCATATAATTAACTTTTTTTGGTTGTATAAAGTGCAGATCGAGTACCACGTTCGTGGCTGAACTCTATACGTGCTGCAGGTCCCAAATTGGCCAATCAGATATTGAAACCAAATGGCAGACCAACACTAGAAAGGACTGGTAGTCCTAAATTAATCCCAACGAATAATCATGGCCTGGCGATATATAGCCTATTATGTAAATTGTGCAATTTGTAGTATTACTTATATTTGTAGTATTATTACTTATATTCTCAATTCATTTTGTTCACTAGTTTAACTTGTAAGGGATGATTCACGATGTACTTTATTCGATTAATAATAATGTTCTCTAATCAGTTGTTTTGTGATTTGCTAGTGTTAAAAGCACGATGATCTTGGAACTCCGAGTGCACTCTCTAGTACTCTCTAGTAGCAGCAAATTAATGAGCACCATAATCCCATTTTAAAAACAAAATCTTAAAAAGGAGGAAGAGGTGTCATCGGTTTATATGTTACACTTGTGCATCTATTAATATGGTTTCCTTTCCATTAAGGTGGGTGTCATTTGCAATTGATTGCTAAGAGCATACTTAGCTGTACTTAGCTACCCTAAACATTTGTATTCTCGAAACTATTTCACATTCTCTTGTACTCAAAGTGATGTTTGTTATTAAAAAGTTATTTTGCCGTTAAAATTAAATAAATACTTTGCTTAGCTACCACTTCATTTGCCAAAACAAACATTTTTTCTAGCAATAAACGGAGATGACAGCTCCGAGCGGAGCTGCACAATCGGAACTGTGTGTAACTCCGATTGGAGCTATGCACAACTTCAATTTTTAAATATTTAATGTTAATTTTATAAATGATAAAAAGTTTGGGTTAAGTAAGTAATAAATGAAAGTTCAAACTGTTTAGCAAATTTTAGAATTTGATATTGAGTGTAATAAGAAAAGGGTTGGAATGTAATTCGCCACACAAATATGAAAAGTATATACTAGCCGCCAATTGATGATCATGCATATGAGTGTATCCATCCATGTTTAAATACAAATGACCACATAAGTCGAGAGCGAGTAAGAAAAATTATATAACACGCAGGCATGCATATATGGACTATGGTATGAGAAATTTAATTCAAAAATTAATTGGTAATAATTAATAATTCTACCCAACACAAACACGCGCACTAGTACGTTCCAGTAGCATTTTCTTTCAATTATTCATGTTTGAAAAATAAAAAAGCGCGCTACAAACCTACAATGGTAGTAGTAGCTGTAGGAGGGCACGTCCAATAGAAACGGCCTTAGGATCCGCATAATACCGATACGCATAATCCATGATACAATACGCATAATTTGTTAATTACTGTATAATTCTTATAGTATATATATCCAGTCTGTCTCCAGTTCTAATAATTAGGACTAATTCTATTTAACTTACACGCTATTCATGAGTCAAGTCCTGATTAATTAGTTTAATGACGTCCAGTTATTTCCTATTTGAACCAAACAAATTTGAAAGAATATTGGGGAAAACGTAAAGATCAAGAGAAACACCTTTGTCCTTAGGTATTTTAATCATAACTTTGTAAATTGAGCCTCATTGTTATACATTTGACTAATTTTTAATTGGTCCTCATAACGTGACAATTGAAACAAATGCAGTCTCTAACGAATCTTACATATGTTATTGTGTCCTTATAAAAGATTGTTTTAACTATATATATTTTCTATATGTACAAGCAACCATTTACATATTCAAATCAGCTATACGGATCCATAATAGTTGTAATATGGCACTATGTCGTGTCGTCTTATTAATTTTTTGCAACATGCATGCTAAATTGTAAATTCAATGATGAAACAAAAAATGCAACCTAAAATAAGATCACCATGATAATCCTTAAACAAAGCAACTGTAATAGCTAGTTTGTCAAATATGTGTAAAGTCAATCCAACTAGATACTCTTTTTGTCCGTAAAATTTAATCATAACTTTGTAAATTGAGTTGGTGGTACAACTTGTCAACTCTTCGGATTTTGGACTCTTGCTAGTAGGATGTGCATACTAGACGGAGGAGGGGGAGTCAAGTAGTGTTATGGTCATAACGGTCATGGGTAGCTCATATCTTCAGATTTTTTCGTTTTCGTTGTGCATCCCTGATGCACGTGTTGTAAAAACTATTTGGTGATGAGTAGACAATTTTTTGCCGATTAAAAAAAATTGCACTAATTTTGTACATACAATATTCATATATTTACGTGGAGTCTATCCTATGCACAGTGTAACTTCTTATAATGTACTCATGTGTATTAACTGAATTTATAAGGTTGTGCAGTGGAAGGGAACTGTAGTAGTGAAGGGAGGTGGAGAGTTCGATTCCTGGTAGAGACATAAGGTGATTTAGGTGTGGATGATGTATGAAGTGGTGTTGGGTTTTTATATAGACTAGTGTAGCAGTAATTATAATATTTTTGGTTTAAAAAAATACAACCCATGCGTATAACTCTATCTATCACATGTGAAATCAATATACTATTTCGTAAAAGAAAAAAAAATACAACACTATCAAATCCTAGTGATGAACTGATGCTTATCTGGTAACAACGAACACCATTTATTAATTTTCAGACTCAATTTCTTCATAGCATCTGTACTTGTTTTGCATCTTTGACCTATGGATCCTCCAATAATCTTTTATTTCTCCCAGAAAATCTGAACAATTTACCATGCTTACATTTTATACTGACCAATCATGAGAGACTCTCCATGTGGTATGTAAACAATAATAATGCACTCTTGAGAGCCAAGTTTGTTTTCATTAATTTTATACATGATTTACTTAATTAATTTGCAAATTAGAACCTTGACATGCATGTTTTAACTAAAGCAAGAAAAATTACAACAGGATTGCCGACCTTTTTCAAAACTTATTATTATTATTATTGTTATTATTGAAGTGGAATTAAATAACCCAAAAACAACGAATGTTTACACAAAATTAGTGGGCAATCGAGAAATAAGTTGTGCTCTCACTCCCTTAGCAATAGCAAAACGGGTAAAATTCATTTTTGGTACTTCAGAGTGAGACACGTCCAATTTATATACTCTAGAGTGACTATGTCCAATTTATGTACTTTATTGTAACATACTGTCCAATTTTGATACTTTCTCAATTTAATCTTGAAAAATTGAACAATAAGAGCGCATCATCAACATTCTGAGTTAAAGCGAAACCCCGGACTCTAACAAGCAAAGCAACATCATCAGCATTCAACTTCCCGAGTGTCGAGAAAGAGAAAGGAAGGAATTCATATCCCTTAGCTGCACACAAGTCCCGATACGTCGTACACTTGCACTTGGCAGCCCCAGCCACCGTCTGTCCAGACACAAAGTCCATTATTATTATTATTATTTATTAATATTATTATTATTATTATAAAAAACAATGAAAGTTTACAAAAATTAGAGGGCAACCGAGAAATAAGTTGTGCCCCCACTCCCTTAGCAATAGCAAAACTAATCCTAGGGAAAATATGATGAGCAGCACGTGCCCCAGCATCCTGAGTTAAAGCAAAACTCCGGATTCTAACAAGCAAATCCACAGCCTCAGCATCCAACTCCCCTAGTGACGAGAAAGAGAAAAGAAGAAATCCATATCCCTTTGCCGCACACAAGTCCCGATACTTCGCACACTTGCGCTTGGCAGCATCAGCAACCGCATGTCCGGGCACAAAGTCCACCAACCCAGACCGGGTCAAGGGGGAAGATCCGGTCAGATCCACACATACATCCTGCCCTCTATCCCAAGCGTAAAGGATCAACTCTGCAGGACGGAGGGACCTGACCTCTTTATTATTATTATTATTATTATTATTATTATTATTATTATTATTAAAACTAGTACTAATAAAATACAGCCTAAAGGTTTCTATCCTAAACGACTATTCATCAGCTAAAATAATCAAAATTGGCAAATAAGAGCACGTTGAAACTGAAACATACTTGAATTCAAATAATAAAGTTCAAATGAATCTGAATGTTCAACTTCAATCTAAAATCCGGAAGACCCAATGAAGAACCACTAGAAAAAAAAAACATTCAATCATTCATAGCTCGGGGGTTTTTACTACCGTATCAAATTGTTTTATAGAGATTTTAAGGAAAATTGATAATTTGGCTTACTAGATATTAATGTTTGCTTGTAAAAACCATTTTAAAGTTAAAACGGTTGTAAACATAGTTTTTGCAAACTCACCACCAGATGCTGCTTACATTCTCAGGGTTAATTTTGATGCATCCATTTCTCTCAGCCGGAAAGGAGCCGGACTGGGAGTGGTTGCTCGTGACCATCAAGGCAATGTTGTGGCCTGGCAAGTGGATGCATATTACGGATCCTGAAGTGGGTGAGTGTTTAGCAGCGCGTCAAGCAGTCCGGTTGGCTATTGATCTCCAGGCTGTTTACTTTCATTTTTGTTAAACCTAGTAGAAATAAGTTGGCACATTTGTTGCAAGACATTTTTTAAGACTCCTTTGACTCTTGATTTTTCCAGTCAATATATGATCAGTTTTTAACTAAATAAATAATAATACTCTATTTTTTTAAAAACAACAAATTCAATTTAATTTAATAGAAATTATTTAATTATCTAATTTCTCCAAGGTCAACTTACTTAACTTAATTTAATCTTTTTAAATTATGAGATAAACAAGACATGTTGAACGGTTAAACACCCATTTAAGTTCATCTACGAATTTGAAGTGGATAATTATGAGATTGACCCTGGTAATTAATCTGAAAGATTGAAGTTGAAAATTAACCGTCATATTGACACTTAACAAATTTAAATGGCATTCAATTTCACATGTTTTTGCAACAAAACGTTGCCACCTTCTCAGTTCTCAAAGTAATTAACAGGCTTGATATATCATCATCATGGTTTCCATTATCATGATCAGTTTTTCACCTTAAACATGTTCTTAAAATTTTAATTTTCACCTAAAACAGTTCTTACACAACTTTAACGTTGCAATAAGGTACGTAGTGGAACGATTCTTTATAGCGTAGAAGAAACAATATATAAGAGCACCGCTTATGTAGTCTTTTTTAGGCTAAAATCCCTTAATTAAAATAAACTCCAATGGAGACGATAAGGGCTATTAATAGTAGTCCTTATTTAAACCTCAAATGTAAAATATGAGATCCACAATAAAATTTTCAATAATATGATCATGAGGACCCACATAAAGCCTCAAATAAGCCCCCAAATCGTTGGAGACATCGTTTGTAATGAGTTTTTTTTTTTTGGAATTTTATGTTAAAAACCCCTACTTGAGCCCTAACCATAAGGAGTGCTCTAACTCGGTAAATTCAAAAAGAAAGAAAATACGTACAATTTTTACTTACGACTTGTATATAGAGAATGCAACCAAGTCACTGACACAATCGTAAAAGAAGCAAACAAGCTAACGTTTGATGATCCACTAAGACTTTTGAATGAAAATGTTGATCAATGCTTTTGTTTTGTGTGGGACTGTTGAACACAATGGATCAAGAATGTAATAAATCAGAATAATAATACTTTTATTAGAAGTATTAGGAACAAGGTATACCTTATCTTCTTCCCATAGAAAAGTTGAAGTGTAACTGTGTAACCCTGTAATGCAACTATACAACTTCCACGCTCATGCTCATGCTCAAATGCACACGACTCTGAGTCGACTTGAGTATCTTAAACTTGTTTCGAACAAATATAACTCCCTAAAAGTTGCATTTGTGTCGGGGGTCCAAGATTTGAAATTTGAGGAGGGATATTCTGAAAAGTCGGTAATATTAATTATGAAAAAAACTCTTTATAAAATTTTAGGGGCCCAACACTCTGAAATGTCTGTACTTGACTCTCTCCTTGTTTGTGTTGTGGCTCTACATCTAAGTGTGAACATGTACTATTGAGCGTATGAAGTACAAGCAGGATGTTTTATACTTAAAATTGAAGCAAAAGATATACTCGTATAGAGTAGCTATATAGTGAGTTGAAGTGGGGTTTTCTAGAGGTTGACACAAACACGCGGACTTACACGTGTGGGTCTTAAAAATACTGCACCTATTGCCTATTGGATTATGAATTTATGATGATATACTAAAATAATCTTAAAGTCCTAAATATTCCTACATTTCTAGTAGTATAAAATATTCCCAAGTGTTATAAGTGTCTCACCTTAATTAAGTTTTAAGTTGATTCCTCCTATTTCCTGGGTGGACTGAGCTAGCTAGCTTGTTTATATAAGTAGCCATTTTGGGTACAGGTAACAACTAACAAGTCTTAGCCTAGCCAATTCATAGTTTCTTCTTCAATCGATTGCATATATCATCTCTCTTCAATATTCCAACGTTTTGCCAAACTCTAACGATCCCTCATATTTATCATCATATCCTATCAAAGATATATAATACGTCTTCATTGATTGTTCATTCTTGAAATTAAGAGACAGACTACTTATTATTGATAAAGATGGGAAGGCAACCATGTTGTGACAAGGTTGGATTAAAGAAAGGACCATGGACTGCTGAAGAAGACAAGAAGTTGATCAATTTCATCCTCAACAATGGCCAATGCTGCTGGAGAGCTGTCCCTAAACTTTCAGGTTCATTCTAATCCCATTACTAGCTATTACAACTAAATATTAAAGAAATGAAAAGGAAAGTAACTAATAAAAATAAAAGTCTTAATTCGATTGATGTTTTGAAATGTAAAACAGGGCTATTGAGATGTGGAAAGAGCTGCAGGTTAAGATGGACAAACTACCTCAGGCCAGACTTGAAGAGAGGACTTCTTTCTGAATATGAAGAGAAGATGGTTATTGACCTTCATGCCCAGCTTGGAAACAGGTGTGTGTGTGTGTGTGAGTGTGTGCTCCTAATTTCATACTTTAAAATTCAATAACAAAAACAGAGTTGTTAGATTTCTTCCTAACATCTCATACACGATGTTCTACGTCGAATTTATCACCTAATAAATCACGCATTAGCACAGATGATTCATGATTGCTTGTTAATTTCAGTTCTTAACCACAAAGTACTGGACCATAGTCCATAAATGATCATCCAAAACTCGTCTAGTGCGTGGCAGACAAAGCAATCACTACAAATTTCAACTTGACATCCTAATTTTAAGTTCTGTTCTCATCATTGTTTTAGAACTCACTTTTCCTTCGCATTACCAGTCACAAACCGGTTTGTGGCAACACTCACATCACTGGAATTTTTTGTGATTGTGTTCTGAATATGAAGATCCTGTTTTAGGTCGGATTAGAACGATGGTGCTATAAGTTTTGTAACTGAAAAGAAAAAAAAAATTTGTTTTTTTCTAATACTTATTTCACTAGTTTGGAGATCAAATACCCCGCTTTGCAAATTATAATTTGACGGTTTAATTACACCTTATTTAGTCCAACTATTCAAGAGATGGTGTAACTCTTAGTTCGTACGGTAGTGTTTTATAACCGAAATAAAATACAATTCATGAAAAAAAAGTAGGTAGTTTCGAATGAAATTAAGTCAAAAATTGGATGAAGGGTGATTGTAAAGTTTTTTTTTTTAATCTTTATGAACATTTTTTGCTTCATTTAAAACAACTTATGAACATTGATTTTGACCGCATGACATCATTTGCTGTGGTGATTTTAGAATATACTCACACTTTTGAAAATCGAATCGAGCACCAATTCTGAAATAACTTAAAAGGTTGATTTTAAGAATCAAAAGTAATTATCACCATTTTTTTTTTTTTATTTCTTGTAAACATTTGCGACTCCATAATCTTTCATCTAAAGTCATCCACTATATCATTATTTTCGTAGTTTGCTTTTCAACCAAGACTTGTTTATGCAAAAGCAAATTTACTTTTTTCTTTGTCACTCTCGGTGTTCTCTTCATGCCTAAAAGAACATTCCAGAAAATACAAATTTTCTTTCCCTTTTACTTTTCTAGAAATAGAAAAATATTGCAAATTACTCTAAGCTAAAGAATGTACTACATTCAATGCAGGTGGTCCAAGATAGCTTCACAGCTGCCAGGGAGAACAGACAATGAAATCAAGAATCACTGGAACACTCACATCAAGAAGAAGCTCAAGAAAATGGGAATTGACCCAAACACCCACAAGCCCCTCCCACCACCACCACCCGCCGACGAACCACCGCAAGTCCCGCCAACCGACTCGGTTGTGACCCAGGAAAACAGCGAGTTGACTCAGTCTGACTCACTGGACCCAATCATAACCGAGTCAGTAATCCCAATTATAGAGCCAGTTGACCTGGTCAACGATTTCAGCATTGACGAAATCCCAGTAATAGAACCTCACGAAATCCAGATATCATACGACGAAAACTTGTCAACCCCTTCATCTTCGTCATCATCTTCATCTTATTACAATAATCACAATAATTCCTATAGTGGTGGTGGTGCGTGTGTTTCAAACGCGTTAGGAGAAGTGCCCTTTTCGCCGAGCTTTGATGATTACTGCAACGAAATAATGAACAGTAATATTTGGGACGGTGATCTGGAGTTTCTGATGGGTGTTGATGGTGCTGCAAATGGGGTAAATATGATTGAACCATCATGGAATTACGACGAGATATTAATGTAATAATTTAGTGGAAGCTCTGTTCTGTTGCGTGCGTAAATTGGTTAGATTTTTCATGGAGATATAAATTAAAGTTGATATTTTACTACTACCATTTTTTACATGGTGGAACAAATAATTTCCCATTATGCAAACTCATGTCAAGTGTTGATATTTATCTTTTGTTTCAAACACGTTTATGTAATGTGGAGCTGTTTCCTTTTACGGATGTGTTTTCGTGCATTTTAAGCTAGGATGATATGAACTATACTCATGTCCTAATCTTTGATAGACTTGGAAGGTGGCACATTCACAAAAATGAACCAGCCGTACAGAATCGAAACAAATAGTTTACATGTGACGACTCAATTACTAATCGATTTAAATCCAATCCAATGGACTAGTGCGATTGCTCTTTCTATGGACTGCACAACTCTCACTAATCAACTTGTCTCGCATGGTTTCTAATTTTGGAATCACAAAAAATGTATATGAGTGTGATGGTCTACTAATATATAATTTACCACACCCTTTCTTAACTGATGTGAGATGCAAGATATTATCTAAAACGGAAAATATCATAGCAGTGATACGTGTGTGGACCAGTCCATGAGTACCGCACTAGATATGAGGTCAGGTCTCAATCGATTAGTGGTGTGATGATCGTGATAAAATGGTATTAAAGTCAAACTATTGAAGACACACATGAGATGGACAACCGGTTGGGAGTCTTGGATTATGCAACTTATAGGAGGTAAACGTAATGCCCAAACTTTCAAAGTGCTTGAAAGGGTTACCCCCTCCATCCATCAATAATGTTCTCATTGATAGATGGAGGGAGTAAAAAATTTACTCATACAAACAAATTACACATTTCATATCAAAAATATGTGCATAAGAATTGTGGCATCAACATATCACCTAGAGCAGCCCATGAATTAGCGTGCCAACAGTCATGATGATCATGGCTCGTACCATTGATGGTCGGGACTTTACGATAACCCCGGAACTTTAATTTATTTATTATTAAATTTTGAATATAGGAGGTGACCAATGCACCACTATTTTCAAAGACATACCGAAGACATTAATAGTGGGCTAGTTATGGGCCTAAACTCACCAAATTTGTTTATGGGCTGCACTTTGCTAAAACAGAGTTCCTGCGCATATATCATATACACTCATTGAGTATAGGGGAAGATTCAAAATTTGTAGTTAAGGGGTCAAATTATACTGTACATGATATTTCAAAAGTTTGGAATGGGTGCAAAACCTGAAAAATTGAGAGGATTTAATGTCAGTGATGAGAATAGGAGTTCAATAACAACGTTAGATTAGACACCCACGAAAACCTAATGGGCCTCCTGAAGGCCCAATGTTGAGCCACTACCGAAACCCTAATTTCTCACAATATAAATAATGCATCACTCTCTTAAATCCACAACAATTCCAGTGTGAATTTCACAAATCCTCTAATCCCTCATAACCATTCTGTTTCATTTGTAATTTGTCTTAGTTTAATCTTGTTTCTTTTGGTTATAGATTTGGTTAGTCCATTCGCATCAAGTATCAATTTCTCAGTTTTATCGCCAATCACTGAGAAAAATCTGAAAGAGATGCTAAACAAACGTGTTCTCGGGCACTTATGGACACGCAGATCTTAGATTTTAGCAGTGGGTTCCTGCGTTTTCTCGTAGGTTTCATATTTATTCTTCTTTATCATTTTGTTTAAGTTAAGCTCGATGATGATTCATTTGCTTTAACCACACCGAATAGAAATACCGATTGGTAGATGAAATCATGATTTGGCTTCTGTTTGAGTTTGCTTGATTGTTGTTTTATGAATCTATTCTACTTCTGGGTTTGTGTGAGGAAGAACTTGTTCTGCTTACCTTGCTGGATATAGATTAGATGAAAGCTTCTTTAAATCAAGCATTTTCAACTGTTTGTTGAATCATGGTGAATTTTGCCTTGAAGTTTTCTCATGTGGACAAAATAATGGCCCATGTCTGAGAGCTCTATATTATTTTATGATTTCTATGTTTTGTTTCTTATTTTATTTACTTTAATTTGTTTATAATCCAGTGTTTTTATATTTGAATCATTTAGTGCAACCTGAAAATTGTCAAGAACCAGAATAGCAAGGACTTTATTTGGGTAGTTATTTAACCTAATAATTTGTTGTGTTAATGATTTTGTTACCACACACGTGATGGACCTACACAATGGCAGCTAAACTAAATTTGTAATATTATCCTAACGATATTTTAGCAAGTGATAAATTGTCTTATATGTTTTGGATTGGAAAATATTGTTCAGTAATTAAGATAAATGTATCATTGTTTTTGGAATGGAAAATATTGTGCGGTAAAGAAGAATGAAAATGAATAATACTGGCGATAATTAATTGGATCTCATCTTTTAAGGTGATGTCTCCAGTTTGAGTTGGCTTTTGTGTCCAGGGAAACGACTAGTGTGATAATAAAATAAGTATTTCATAATAAAAAGTTGATTGGATTAAAATGGAGATTAAATTCTGAATACGTGATAGAATTTAGTTCTGCAGACATAAATTTTTTTATGGGAATAGAACCATGAAAATCTCTTTGTACCTGTAATTTGACATGATCAGTTGGTCACAACTCACAACAATCCGGTGTCTATTTGAGCTAATCGTCCATGTTTCCATGTAATTTGACTCGGTCAGAGCATGTTAACCTTCACAGGTCCATTTACGAGTCTACGTATAGGGAACACATTACTGGATTTGTAGACTGAACTCATCTTAAATTGCAATATACAAATCTGGATGGGCATTTGCCGTTGTGTTTTGTTGCTCTACCATAGTTAGAAAAAAAATTCTGGGTTTACTTGCCAAACAGTTCAATGGATAATTTTGATTGGTGTGTAATTTGTTTGAAATAAGTCTTATCACTTATTTATGATCTCAAATGATAACGGTGACGGTTAATCCACTTGGGCTCTGTAATCTTCGTCTGAAAAAATCTGAACTGAACTTAGTCAATTTTCAGATAAAAATAACATAACCTTAGCTGAGAATTAATTTCATACATACTCTGATACTCATCAATGAAATTGTAGTTCGGTATCCATTTGTGGATTCATAACAATAATGAAATTCTCATTGCAACGTGCAATCTCAGAGTGAAGGTTATATATATATATGTATAGGTTCCTTTATTCTTATGTTTGAGATCTCGTCTCGGAGGCCGTATCGGACGACCTCCTGAGAAGGGTCAACCCGGGTCATCTCGGACATCGGACTTTGTCTCGGAGTTGTCTCGGAATAGATAGAAAATATGTAAAATTATATATAATAAATATTATACATATTTATCAAAAATGACATAGAAAATTCAAACATAAATGTCATATAAACTCATATAAACCAAAATAAAGTCATAGTCTCATAGTAGTACATCATTAGAACATTACAATGATCCAAACCAAACAAACAAGTTCAAGGTTCAAACATTACAATGTCCAAACAAACAAGTTCAAGGTTCAAACAAGTACAATCACAACTCCAAACATTAACAACATTCAGGGGAATACAAGCATCATAAAATCGCCTTATTGCTAGCTGTTTCTCAAATTTCTTTACAGTGGATTGACCATATTAATTTAAATTTAATTCATTACCAAGTTCAGAAAATTGCCTAAAAGTCAAGCGGAATATCTTGCATCCACATAATATGGAATAGAAATTTTAAAAAGTAAATTTGAAGAAAATATGAGGCCATTAAACTTGCAAGAGGATTTTGAAAAGTAGTTGGATCCATCTACTACTAGTCACGAGAACTTTACAGGATTTTGAAAACTTTACGGCACGTTTTTTTTTAAATTCAAAACCGGGTCAACCCGGGTTGACCCGGTTTAACCTCCCGAGTTTTAGCAGAACCGTCCCGTTAGTACCTCCGAGAAGCGGTTAAACCGGGTCAACCCGGGTTGACCCGGCGAGATCTCAAACATAGCTTTATTCTATATATAGGATAGCAATAGAATATATAGGTTAAATATTTAACAACATATGATTACCTGAGTAATGAATTAACAACATATGATATATAGGTTAAATATTTAACAACATAGCTTAATTAACAGATCGAAAATTAAGAAATTAACAACAGGTATCAATTTCGACTTTCGATTACTTTTAAACTATAATTCGTTAAATATTTAATCATTATAATTTAAAAAAGTAATCAAAAGTAAAATTTAAAAATAGTAGATCGAAAAAAGACAATTTGATAAATCACAGTGAGACGGAGATAGAGTATTTATCTTTCCTCAAATAAAAACAACAATAATAATATTTAAATCCGGTCCGACCATCCTAAAGAATAGTGATTCGAAATCCAATTAGAACCTAGAAAAACAATTAGATAGGTTCGTTTGGATTTAGAATCACTATTCGGATAGGGATGTGGAATTATCGGAAATCTTATTCGGATAGGGTTGTGCAATTATCGGAAATCTTATTCGGATAGGGTTGTGCAATTATCGGAAATCTCATTCGTTATGCATTAGGAATTCTAGTGGTGTTAATATTACTCGTTACCATAATATGTGTCATTAGAATACAACACTGCCGTACTTATTATTCATTCACAAATCCTATCAACATAAATAATAAAAATATATTCCTGCAGCGCCTCCTCCTCGATCTGTTTCTCTTCTGCACTGCTATAACTATTACTAGTATTATTTATCATCAACGAGCTCTCGATCCTCCGCGCGTCAAAGCCAGCTACACAGAAATCACACCTGAGAAAATTAAGAAATTAACATGTCTCGGAAACAATTCCGATTGTACAACACGTTGACGAAACGGAAGGAAGTGTTTACGCCGATCGTTGATGGGAAAGTCGGGATGTACGTCTGTGGTGTAACCGTCTACGACTTTAGCCACATAGGCCATGCACGTGCTTACGTGGCTTTCGATGTTCTGTACCGATACTTGAGATATTTGGGCTACGATGTAGTCTATGTCCGTAATTTCACTGATATCGATGACAAGATTATTCACCAAGCCAATAAGTCCGGAGAGGATCCAATCAAATTGAGTGCAAGGTTCTGCCAAGAGTTTCTTACCGACATGGCTGATCTACAGTGCCTTCCGCCTACTCGCCAGCCCAAGGTTACCGATCATATTGACCAAATCAAGCATATGATAGCACAGATCATCGCCAATGGTCATGCTTATCCTGTTGATGGGGGTGATGTTTACTTCTCTGTTGATAATCTCCCGAATTACGGTGTTCTATCTGGAAGGAAGCCTGGTGATAATAGACCAGGGGAACGGGTTACTCTTGATGACAGAAAGCGCAACCATGCAGATTTCGTGTTGTGGAAGGCTGCAAAGCCGGGTGAGCCACAGTGGGACAGTCCCTGGGGTCCCGGGAGACCAGGATGGCATATTGAGTGCAGTGCAATGAGTTCTTACTACTTGACACACGCATTCGATATTCATGGAGGTGGCATTGATTTAACGTTCCCCCACCATGAGAATGAGCTTGCTCAGAACTGTGCTGCTTGCCCAGAGAGTAAAATTACTTACTGGATGCACAACGGCTTTGTTACTGCAAATGACGTAAAGATGTCTAAATCGCTTAAGAACTTCGAACCGATCCGTGACATCACCAAAAAGTACCATCCCCTTGCATTGAGATACTTCCTGTTGGGGACACATTACCGTTCACCAATTAACTATACAATATCACAGCTAGATATTGCATCAGAGTCTATCTTCTATACCTATCAAACTTTGCACGAATGCGAAGATGCCTTGTCATCATCGCTAGACCAAGTTGTAGTAGTGAAGACTGGCAAATCGTCTAAGTTGCGTGATGAATTGGAGACCAAATTAGCAGATGACCTGCACACTCCAACTATATTGAATTCCACACTCCAAGGAGCACTCAAAAGTGTGAACAGTTTTATAAAGCGTCTCAACATGAAACCAGAAAAGAGACTCCAGTTATCTATCAAAGAATCTCTTGTTGATCTGCACACTGAAATTAGAAATATTTTGGATGTCCTTGGATTGCTTTCGAATCTGAGTTACATTGAGGTTTTGCAGCAACTCAAAGATAAAGCTTTGACGAGAGCGGGATTAACTGAAGATCACATACGAGATTATATTAAGGAAAGAACCCTAGCACGCCAAGATAAGGATTTCTCCAAGAGTGACGACATCAGGAGTGAACTTGCTGCTATGGGAATTTCTTTAATGGACGTTGGAGAAGAAATGGTATGGCAGCCTAGTAGGCCTGCAACCTAGGAAGCATGAAAACGTTTTATTCTTTTGCTGTTTAAATTAAATTCAGAATTTGGTTACTAGTGTGCATTTGAATTGCATACTGGAATATGCTTTAGTGTTATAGTACAGTTTAATAAGAGTAGCTCTTTTTTACAGCTCAAAGTATCCCTCAGGTCTGGAAACTCAAGAAAAATCTCATAATTAGCATTCATTGGCAGCAGATTCATCCTTTTTACATATGCATTTGTTTTGAATGCTGACATATCTAATTAATTAATTAAGTCCATACTCTAGACAAAACTCCATGAAAATAAAATCCATAACATTTATCTACATAAGACATGGCAGGCAAACAGAGAACAAGAGATCATAACATGTTGAAAGTAATTTTAAATAAAAAACAAAAGAAATACTTCGTATAAGGCATTCCATCAACATCATGTATATCTACAGAGAAGTCTCTATAAACACAATTTCGACATATTAAGGTAGCACAAAAATGCTCTTCTCAAATTAAAGCAGAGGCTGATTCTCTTACTAAGTTGTGGCTGATTACCTGAGTATATTAATATTCGACTATGAACTTTGCCCACGTACATTTGTCTCCGTTGTAATCTTACAAGAAAGAAAATCATGATTCCAGTGCAAGCATTAGATAACTGCCAAAAGTATCAAGATTGTATACATGTCATGTAGAACAAAGGTGAAATGGACATTAAGCATCGATATAGTATCAAATATAAAAATTAAACTAAGAACCGCGGTGATATATATACATGTTCGATTTTAGCTGCGACAGAAGTGGCACACATGGATTATTGCTAATCCACCCACTTCTCACTTGTACAGATATATCATGGCAGTCTTATCCATCCTTTTTTGTGAATTTACAAAGAAAAGACCTGCCTGTGCTATTGCATAAATAGACTGGAACAACCCAGATTTTGGGAACAGAAACCAATACAATGCCTGCAGGCTGCAGCCCATGTACATGAAAACAAACAACAATTAATTAGAGTATTTCATCATCAAATTAGCAAGGTGAGAAAATGAGAATGTAAATCGCTATTAGTAACATAATATAAAATCTTCCAAAATGAGAGCGACAGACTGTTGAATAAGGATACTAAGAAACATGTCCATGCCTGAACCAGCATTAGTCCACAGTTTCGAGTGAACTTTTCACCTGCCACAACAGTGACGGTAATGTGTACAGAAAAATACTGTAAATTCAGCTCCAATTTGAATGTTGATATCTGAAATAGAGCGCATTTCAACACATTCAACCAGTCAACATATGGTAGATCCTTGGCAGCTTAGCTTTGAGAGGTTTTCGAGAAATTTATTATTATACTCGTAACTTTTAATTAATGAAACTGTATACTACATTTTTTTTTACAGCAATCACAAGTTATTATCTCGACCTTTTCTAATCATCATTGACATATGAACTTAATACAGGGAATGACTTAAAATTAATTGCATAACCATTCACAAACCTCTCTCTGATGACTGCTGATAATATATACAATGTCTGAATATCTATAGCATAACACAACAAACACACAAAAATCAAAACATGAACCATTTGCATTGACCGTATTTGCAGATTGATGCACATGATGATAAAACAAGGGGGTTACTACAGACAATTAATATTATTCTATCAATCAATACAAAAAAAATAATTTGACAACTAAGCCCCTCTACAGTGATTAATGTAGTTGATGCACTTTTCTCTATATAATATACATATGGAAATCGATTGAAAGAATCTGAGATGATTCTTCTTATCTAATTATCTTACCCCCATGGCATGAACTGAAATGGGTAAACTCACTGATGAACCGAATTTGGTGAATCTACAGAGAATCGATCGATTAGCCTCCCCGGCCTATAGTGAATTCGATTTCTTCTACTAATGGATGGGATGTGTGATAGGGATTCCATTGTGATAGCCAAGGAAGAAGAATCGATTTTTGGAAAAGGTTAGAAGAACTTAGAAAGATGAAATTGCAATTGGACTTGTGTATGAAAGATTCAAAAGTATTGAGGCAATAAGTAAAAGGCGGTAACTTGTGTGACTAAACTAAAAAGAAACAACAAAAGTCTCCAGCCAATCAGATAAAACAAGTGTTCCCAACTAAAAGATGGAAAGCCGAAAGTACAAAAGTCTCCGCCCAATCAGGGGCAAGACGAACTGGACGAACTTGATAGGGAAAATGAGGTGCTCTTACGGAAGATACTTATATTAACAACAATTAACATCCACCTCAGAACCAACTCTTACTCAAAGAGAAATACGAGAATAAAAAAAAAAAAAAAGGCAATTATACAACCGTAGTATGCTAATCAAGAAAAACTAGCTAGGGTACTCGCGAGCACACTCGTGTTAACCGTAGTCGAAATTCGTTAAGCATTTCTATTTCCAAGATTCCAACCCAGGATATTTATCTTGTTCAATTCAATTTGACCTCACCAAATTAGTTGGCTTCTCCCGAAATGCTCCGTTATGAAATTAGTTGGATCAAGAATGCAAAATCATCTTAAAAATGAGCCGTGAAGCAGAGGAACATAGCTTTCCATGCATCTTCAAACTAACAGAATCAAAACAGAATAATACTTAATTTCTTACAGATATTTTGAAGGCGGTTGTCTGATTAGTTCGCGTTTATAAATAGTAATAATAATAATAATCACAGTAATCTTCTTGATTTTGGGATAAGCCTTGGATTATTGGATAGTAAGAAAAAGAGAAGTTGTTTATGATCTCAAATGATAACAGTGACTGTTAATTCCACCTAGCTGAGAATTAATTTCATACACTCTGATACTCATCAACGAAAATTGATAGTTTGGGATCCATTTGTGGATTCATGACAATAACGAAATTCTCATTGCAACGTGCAATCTCAGAGTGAAGGTAGTGGAGCAGGCGAAGGAGTCTTTGCGACATTAATGGTGCTGAAGAAGTGATCTGCAAGCACAACATTTGCAGCATCAGAAGGATGAAAAGCATCCCAGAATACGTAGTCACTCCGGTTTGTGCATAACTTCGAGTTTGGCAGACAGAGGCCTCCTAGTTTGGTGTCCACTTTGCAGCATGACGTGTTTGATACCTTAAAACCTGGTTACATGAAAATGACACAGATGAACTCAGTCTGTTGATATATAGGGGTGATTATGAACAATGTATTAAACAATAACACAAACCGTATGCAGTTGGATTGTCGATTAAATCAAGAACTGCTTGATAAGTGTCTGCGAATGTTATCTGTGTTGAAGGGAGGTGGTTATTGAGATTCGCAATCAGCTTCTGTACTTTGGAATTGAATTCTTGAACATACAAATTCACTTGGGTTAGGCATTGGCCTCGGCTTGATTTCACTCTCTGGGAGGGGATGCATCCAAGCGGACTCAGACCATGAAACACCATTTTTCTTGCTCCAAGTTGGTGAAGCCTCTGATACCAAAAGAATCATGGTTTTCACTTTTCAGTCTAGTCAACAAACTGGTTTAAGAGAGTGAGAGTTCTATCTACTTTACCACAAGCTGTTCCTCTAAGGTTGTTATAAGCAGCTGCACAAACTCATCATGTGTGTATTGTTGTGAGTCTGCTAGAAATGGCTGCAGAAAATTGTTCACATAATCGTTGCTACCTGCCAGATTTTACATGTTGAATTAATGTAATGAAATGCGATGTAGAGAAATGGAAAATTTCAAGAAATTACCGATGCCTATAAAATACACTGCTTGAGCTAGAAGTTTGTTTGCTGCCTCTTCTCCTATCTTGGCCTTGATTGCTTGCGTTGTGTTCTCGAACTTAGTGATCTGATCGTCAAATGATAGCCTCTGTATCTGTCATACAACATGTAAATGTGATCTGTTTAGCAAGTATTGCAGTACTAAAGCAGGTCCATTTTTCACAAGGGAGTGAAGAAATTTACGAAGTAAAGCCCTGTATCGTTGAGAATCCCTGCTCCACCTGAAGCATAGTTTACTCCTTTGAGAAGTGCGTCATCATTTGCTTCCAAGGAAAGATACGGAGGTGGTGGTGGAATCCCTAGCTTGGCAGCTGAGATATACACAGGCCAAAAACAAATACATTACGGAACCGAGAATATGCAGTAAAATGCAGTATATAATGTATATTGGACACAAAGTACCTATCTGCTACAATTTTTGTAAAACTGATTATTGCTTACTTGTAGCAGAATCAGAAAGGAATTGTTTGCAAAAATAGGTTCTACTACTATTAACCAGCTTAAAATAAGCTAAAAAACTGTTTTGAAGCACTTTTAATTGTAAGAAGCATCTATAAACATGCAGTACAGAATGGAGTGTTGATGAAATAGATAGCTATATGAAGATGATGATATTTACATATGATATCGCCAATGGTCCTTCCGTTTGTGAACCTTCCGGTAGCTTGTCCACCCTTATAGTCGATGCCATAATGAGGGAAGTTTGATCTTGCCAGAGAGAGTGTCAGGTAGTTGTTATTCCCGACTTCTGTCAGCGAGTCACCAAAGATAAAAGTGACAAGTGACGCTGATGATGGCGCGATAAGTGTAACTATACCGATCACTACTGCTGCAAAGTTCATCTTGATGTTTTCCATGTGTTGCTGGTAACTTTTTGGGGGTGAGAAATATTTATACTGGTAGCAGTGTGAGATGAATTTTATTAAGTCATGCCTAGTTTGTCAAGTTTCAGATAGTAGGTGGTGTTTTCCCAAATTGTGAAAAAATGGTACAGTTAACTAAAGCTGCAATTGGATTCTTGACTTGAATTAATATTGCATCGGTGATATTCATATCTGCCTCTGCCAAGATGGTTGTTGGTCAGTTCTCTTAAAATTGTTGGCCAACCCACTTCTGGAAAGTTGCAATTAAACATATGTTCTGAAATCTGAACATTACAAATTCTCTGTTTCAGTGATATCTGTATTGCTATGTAAATTTAGACTTTGTGTGGAATATTCACAAGTTTTAGCACATAACTTTGTAGTATTATATGTATGGTTTGGATCAAAGTTAAACAGAAGTTCATCAACAATCAGATCCAATTAGTGCATGAGTGATGAGAATGTGAGATGACAGAACCTCCAATATGAAGTGTAATTGGTAATTTACATCAGGCAATCTCCCAATTATTGTACACTGCATATTTTTTACAGTAATCATGCTGCATATATCATGTAATCTCTCTGATAAGTTGGAATATGTTCTATCGATCAGAACGCCAAGTCCAGGACCGGCTCAAGTATTATGAGGCCCCATGCGAAACCAAGTAGTTTCAAAAGTAATATTCAATAAAAAGGGGAAACGTAAAGCTTCCAAAACTAATTGAAGTAAGAAAAACGTACTAAAATTTTAGTCCAAAAGATCAACACAGAACAATGCAAATAAATTTTTAAAAAAATAGAATACAAAAAGGAAAAGGAAAAATCCTAATTTTCAAAATGCAAAGAAATACAACGAAAGTTATAAAAATAAAATAAAAATGAAAATTAATAGGTTGCACTATGGGATGGAAGCTAGGCAAGTAGCACACCAACATGACAATCCAACCAGCAGGAAACATTACTAAGATTGTTCACTATTAACCATTTAATATATACCTATATTATACTTTGTAAATATCTAGAATAGTTCTCTTAGGAACTTTGTAATGAAACGGAGGAAGTATTTTTTGGGGGGCCCTAAGACTCTGGGGGCCAGGGGCCTATGCGGTTGAACAGGCCGCATATAGGGCCACAACCGGGCTTGGTCGTAATCTACAGGACTCCGATCGACTAAACCACTTATACTTTCTTAAAATTGCCAATATGCGAAAAATAAGTTAGGTCCCACCACGTTGTGACCAACCTCTGCATCATGCCTGTGACGCGCTAAACCCTAAGATCTCGGATTTTCAGAGAGTGGTCTCTCAGCTATTCATCACCTATAAATAGCACATTTCTCTATGCGATCCAGTTACGTCATTAATATCTCAACCACTATACTAGTGAGGTTCGAGCAATTAACTTGCTTCGTCACACCCTTGGCCCCTTTTCTGTCAAGTTAACACCCGGCTTGTTCAAATCAAATAGACTAACCCCTAATATTGCATAGAATCACAAGTTCACACTACATAGTAATTAAATTAAATTTGAACCGAATTAAATTTATTTGTAATATGAAAATCAAGTAAAAAATGATTGTTTTAGAAGAATCAAACCGGCCAAAACAGGTCTAGAGCAATTAGAAAGGATATGATAGAATACTCTAACATAGCAATTTGTAACATGATATCTAGCTAGAATCATTTAACATGGTTTGAAATTATTCATTATGCTGTCTTCACTCACCCACAAACAATACTATATACGCATCACAGCCAAATCTGATCAAATCAAAACATTAATGTAAAAGTTTCAGAAAAGAAGCTAAAGGTTCCAACTTTTACTTTTAGTCCCAGAAAATCACATGATTAGCGCAAGGGAATTGTTACGGATACATGGGATCTATGATCAATTTTTATAATTTGTTACTTAAAATGATACATACAACTAAGTGTGAGACTGAGATATCTATTATAATGAGTGATGTGAGGCATTCAAATCTTATTTTTATGTAATGTCATTTTAGATCTCAAGGTTTATAAAAAAACTGCAAGTCCGGTTTACATAAGAATTTCCGGATTAGCAATAAAGAGAGAGTTCCTCTAAGCAGTTTCCAGAGAGGCATATATATGACTCCACTAGAACATGGACGAAATAACTAGATAACGATATCATCAAAATGAAGACTAAGAGTCTAAGATAACAAGGATACTAATTCTGGAAGTTGCAGTGTGGAAGAATATCTGTAATTTGATCTGCAGCTTATTTTACTTAAAATTATTCCTAGGAGTAAGAACAACGTCCACCCAGGTGCTATGTAACTCACGTTTTTTTTCATACTTTATTCTTTTCTTCTTTTTAACCTACTTTTAGTCATTATTCAGAGTCTGAGACTTCATCATAAATTTATTCATACTTTAGAACCACAATCCTCTCCAGAATCAAGCCAAGCATATATAAAGAACTTCCAGCCAGTTCAGGATTTATTACTTCAAAAATATTGCAATCTATATATATTATTTCCATTAAGTTTTTCACTTTGGTTTATTAACTACTTCTACTTTTAAAATTATCGGCATGAAATCAAATACAAAAAATATAACTAAAGACTTGATATTATGCTAACCTGTTGATTTTCAGTTAAGGATTAAGGAATGGTCCTTAAGACTTTAACCCATTCCAATTTATTTTCATTTTATTTTTCCCATAGTGGATCCTATCACCTTATATAGGTTTTATTTTCAAGTTCATTTGGTGATTGTTCAAAAATATACGTTCTATAATTGTAATCACCTCAATTTTTTAAAGAAAAAAAAAAGATTAGTAACTCTAAGTTGCTAAGAAATATGAATATTCCCGGAATAAATATGGTAAAAGAACAACTAAAATTTGGTGTGGATTGAGGAAAATAGATCTGTCAATGTAATCTCCCTTACTTTATATTTTTTGGTCAGCATGGATTGGGATTCAACTAGATTTACAAGCAAATGACAGCATAAAGACGGCAATGAAACAATGTCGACAATTAAAATCTTGAAACAATTGTTTTATCCGAAAGAAAGAAAAAAAATTATCATCCCATAAATAATTCCAGCTTGTCAAAATTAAAAGTGTCAACTCTTCTTCTTCTTCTTCGAACAGTTCACCATCATTCCCTGTCATAACCCCACAAAACACTTACTCGCATACATAATTAACAACACAACAAAGCACAAGCAAGCAAAGCATTTCTCAACGATCCTCAAAACCATCTCTCATTATTTTATGTTTTGCAGCAGACCCAACTAATATCTTATTATGTTAAACTTAAACAATCTCAATTCTCAACAACAACAACTGTAATTCAAACTCAAACTCAAGATCAACTTTCCCATCTCTCTCCACGTGAAACTCTCCTTTAAACAACAACAATCCCACCTCTAATTCAAAACCAGCTCCATCAATTCACTGCTAAATTTCCATTCATTTTCCTGCACACCACCTGTTTGATAAAATGTCACTGTCATGCGGTGTGGAGTGCGTAGTGGTTCTTGGCTGTCTACGCTGGGCGTGGAAGCGTTGCACTTACATAGGCTCCGACGACAGCTCCGACTGGGCCGCCGCCACTCTCGACGAGTTCTCCCCTATCCCCCGCGTTTGCCGCCAAATCCTCGCAGTTTACGAGCCTGATCTCCATAACCCAAGATACTGCCCTGCTGGAGGCTACCGTCTGAATCCTGACTGGGTCATCAAACGGGTCACCTACGAGCAAACTTCCGGCCACGCGCCGCCGTACTTGATTTACCTTGATCATGAAAACCGGGAAGTAGTGTTGGCTATTAGAGGGCTGAATCTTGCCAAGGAGAGTGATTACAAGCTGTTGTTGGATAATAGGTTGGGTATGCAGATGTTTGATGGTGGTTATGTTCATCATGGGTTGTTGAAATCGGCTATTTGGGTGCTGAATAATGAGTCTGAGACGTTGAGGAAGCTGTGGGAGGAGAATGGGCGGTGTTATAGGATGGTGTTTGCAGGGCATTCGTTGGGGTCTGGGGTGGCTTCGTTGTTGAGTGTGATTGTGGCCAATCATGGGAGTAAGCTTGGTGGGATTCCTAGGGAGTTGGTGAGGTGTTATGCTGTTGCACCTGCCAGGTGCATGTCGCTTAATTTGGCGGTTAAGTATGCTGATGTTATTTACTCTGTTGTCCTGCAGGTTTGTCTGGTTACATTTTTATTTTCTTGATTCAATTGCAATTTGAGTGTGCATGTCATGGTTTTCGAACTTGAGGGAGAACCTATGTGGCTGTGAGTCCCGAATTTTAGATTAATATGGTGTGCGGATCATTGACCTGTGATTATATACTTTATTGTGTTACCATGTGGTTTCTCGGGTTGAATAGGTTTGTCATTTAGGAAGTTGAGCTTGACAATTTGTAGCTGTGACTGTTGAGGTTTCTTTAGTTTTCGACTTAGGGGAAATGTGTTGCTTTGAGTCTTGAATCCTAGATTGCTGTGGTGTGCGGACAAATTACATTGTACGTCGTTGTGTTGCAATTTGTTTTCTTGGATTGCATTTGTTTGTCATTGAAAAAGTTGAGTATGACGCTTACGATGTGATTGTTTAGGCTTTGTTTCTTCAGTTCGCACCTTTGTGGGAGAAATTGAGAGGCCTCAAGTCTTAGGTATGCTTAGTATCATGCGTGCTCTGAGAGTTCATCTAACATGCTGCTGTTCAGACTTTATGTTGTCCCAACACATTATTTTGCTAGTTTGCTGCTGTTCAGACTTTAAGTTCATGACTATGCAATCAGTAACCTGTATGTATCAGAGCCGGGAAAACTTTTGCTGTTACAAAGCTTTTTCAGTGTATAAATGTCCATGGAGAACTGATTGAAATTCATTGTTATATGTTTAATCTGGTGCAAGTTTTCAATTTAAAAAATAAATAAATAAAATAAAATAAAAATAAACTGAACCTAAATACTTCATACCACTAATGCTCTCATTCTTGATTGTAGGACGATTTCTTGCCAAGGACAGCCACCCCATTGGAAGACATATTCAAATCTGTTTTCTGGTTAGTTGTTATGAGACAATCAGTCAATTATGCATAAGCTATATGAAGCTTTTACACTTTCATGGTCTCCATATCATCTCTATATTTACACTAGGCATTACTGCTTTTGGACAGTTTGCCCTGCTTATTGTTTCTAGTGTGTTTGCGGGATACATTCATACCCGAAGGCAGAAAGCTCAGAGATAAAAGAAGGTTATATGCGCCTGGCCGGATATATCACATCGTAGAAAGAAAGTTTTGCAGGTAAAATTGCACCGAATCATCAATCCAAACTACAGTAGCTCCCCACCCCCCCCCCCCCCAAACAAAATGTTGCTTTTGCCATAAAATAAAAAATTGGTTGCTTCTTTCAATATATGCATTTGAGCCTCATTCTTTCATCTACAAATATGTCAATCAAACATATCAATATATTTGTAGTAGAGTCTCATTTTGATATGTATGAATAGGTAAATCACACATAACTTGAACATCCTCAAGATCCCTGAATTATGTTTTGTTCATTTCATTTAAATTTCCCGTGCTTGTTTGAATATAAGTATAAGTTCATGTACATATTTAGCATTTATATATATATATCTCTAATAAAAAGACACATTCATGTAGATAATATAACCCTACTATAAACTGTTTACAGGCTGGGTTTAGGAAAAGGTTTTCTCTGATTGTGTGTTTTCTCTGAATATAACTTCATGTACGTATTTAGCATTTATATATATAATTAAAAGACACATTCATGTAGATAATATAACCCTACTATAAACTGTTTACAGGCTGGGTTTAGATAAATGTTTTCTCTGATTGTGTATTTTGTTTTTGTTTATATGTATATGTTATTCTATGAATTATTCTATGTAGTATATGTTATGTTACTTTGACAAAAGACCGTAGTAGAAGAATGGCATGCATTTATATGTCGTCGTTGCAAGTCATTGTATTGATACTTGACACTGCTCAAATCATATCAAAATGTCCCAAAAGCGTACTTGCTATCTTTTTGCACATTCACAATGATATCGAGCTTTCTCTTCAATATATTTTCAGTGATATTGTCATCGAATAACAACTTTTTGTTGTACACTAAATGTTTTGTCGATGAATTTTCTGTCTTGCAGGTGTGGAAGATACCCACCAGAGGTTAGAACTGCTATTCCTGTTGATGGAAGATTCGAGCACATTGTCCTATCATGCAATGCTACATCTGATCATGCTATTATGTGGATAGAAAGGGAGTCAGAAAAAGCTCTACAAGTAAGTACTGCCGAGTCCGACATCTGATCTTTTTTTTGTTTTCTTCAACATCTGAATTTGTTATCGTCTGTTCTGAATGCTAAACTAGCATGTAAGACTTCACCCTTTGGTGGCTTCAGTTAGTTACATATCTCCCTCTCATAGGGCCGTAATAGGGTGAAGCAAAATACAGTGCATAGTTCAGGGAGTTAAGTGCAAAAGTGTCAAAATGTAAGGGCAAATGTTTGTTACGGCAAATTTACTATTTTGAGCCTTTGAGGTCCTCGTGATAACAACTAACAGCTGTTCGTTATACGAGTACTAGCTATTCCAAATTCCTGTATTGGGTATTAATTTGAAGTGCGTATTACTTGTGCAGCATCTAAAAGAGCTTAGCCCAGAAACCGTAACAGCTCCACCAAAAGTACAGAAATTTGATAGGCAGCAGACACTGGAAAGGGAACACAAGGATGCGATGGAGAGAGCCGTTAGCTTGAATATACCGTATGCAATGTCATCTGCTGAAGAAAAATCAACACTGACCGCCGAAGACGAATCTTCAAGGGACAAAAGTGTGGTGACTTGTGATGATGAGACTCGGCCTTGTTCAGAAGCGGGAAACCCCGCCTCTAAAAATGGGAAGGCCAACTGGAATGAAATACTGCAGAAGCTTTTGAAGAAAAATGATTCCGAACAGTTGCTCTCGCAGCAAGATACCGCTGTTCCAGGACCATCCTCGTGATTTGTATTTAGTCCCATTTTGTTCCAGTTGTAAACAAAGCACATTCCTTACCATTCCTTTTGTACAAAAAAAGCTGTCAGATTTTCCTAAAAGAAAAAAAAAAAGAGAGAAACGGAAAGCTTAGTGATGATACCCCAGCGCCCAACGGAAATGTGGCTCTTAGAAGCAAGGGTTTCAATTGGCTGGTTCGAAAATTTTACATCTGTATGGACATTATTTCTCGAAAGAAACGACCCAAAAACGGAGCAGCTTGAAGAGAGTCTATCAAAAAATTGTTTGCCTGAGAAAACATACAAAAGCCAGAAAAACTAAGCGTATCACCCGTAAACAACTGAACCACCACGTCATAACCAAAAGGCAAACTCGTCAGCCTAAAATTTTATCTTAAGCGGCATCTAAATGAGAGAACATCTCTCGCAAGAACAAACCCTGAAGTCCCGGAGAAATAATTGTACCCTATAACTTTTCTTGCAAAAGCAAATTAACAATTGTACTGGGTTGGTCATAAAATGCTTTTAGCATCCAGCAAGGGAAAAAAAAAACTAGATCCATCCAGTCCAAGACAGGAAGCTAGATAACAAGAAATAAAGACGAACACTTAAATCTGAAATTTTATACAGCCAAACATCTACTAGGGAATAGTTGCAGCATCTCAAGACATCACCACCAACCACGCACTTATGTTTGCATTGCTTCAGCATGGTATGTTTCAAGCTCCTTGTCTAGCTCATCAGCTGATTTCTCCACAGTTTTCTTTCTCCAGCGCTGAGTTTCACCACGGCCACCACGGCCACCACGACCACGGCCACGACCTCCACGTCCCGTGTTCGAACCACCACGACCTCTTGATCTGAATAAATACAAGAATGATCAAAAAAGCATATTGAAATAAAAAAATGCTGCCAAAGCAAAAACTGAAACTGGGGGTAAACTTAGCATCATATACGCAGAAAGCCAAAAAATGCAAGGCAATAAATCAACAAATTATGACTAAAATAAAATTCATCACAACAAAACATTTTCTCCAATTGGTATCTCTAGATTCATGACTCCTCTAGACTTATTTAAAAAAATAAATAAACTATTCGACTGTAAGAGACTAATCATAGGTATAATCCCAGCACTCACAAGAAACATATTAAGAATTACAAGAGAGAGTCATGATGATATGCAGCTTACCCGAATCCACGATTTGCAGATGCAAAGCCACTACCAGCTGTAAAGCCACCTCTGGATCGGCCAGGCCCCGATCTACAAAGCATCAAAAAGGTTGATTACAAAAGGAACAAGATAAAGAATTCCAAGAATAAGAAGACAATGCAATGCAGCCACCACTTTATATAACTGGGCAATAGTAATGAAAATAAAAAAAGGACCATCTAAATAAATTACATTTCTAAAGTGGTGCTCTGATGCAGATGCATAGAGATAAGGGAAATATCCATGATTTTTCAGTATCAATAAGTAGATATTTTGAAGAAAATAATCATAAAATTAACACTTAACATGGAATCAAGAGATGAAGAGGTTTATATAAGTTCCACTCTTTAGAAAAACTGCTCCATAGATGGGAAAACATTTTCTAATGCTAGTACCCACCAACTATAGTAACTGGCTAGACTATATTAATCACTGGCTCAACAGACTGCAATTTGGGAATTTATATCACAAAATAAACAAAGACAGTAATATTGAAGGAATGCCAAATAAATTAACAAGTAGAGATGCACTAAAACAATAGATACATACGCCATGACAACTGTTCTTCTTTTCCCATTGGCTCCACCAACTACATTCACACGAGCAGACAGAGGGATCTCAGAATTTGCACCAATGATCTCTATCTTCATAGGCTTTCCATCAAGTTGCACGTTGTTATAACGCTTCAATGCTTGAAAGGCATCAGTTCTCCTTGCAAAAATCAGCTCCGCGGAACCCTGGTTAATATATTCAGAGAAATTTAATTTTCAATAGGAAAAAAAATGCATGTACAAGTGAGCAAATAGAAACAAGTTAAATGAAATTGTAGATCACTCGGGTAAAACAGGAGGCAAAGAAATAATTTTCTGAAATTGATATTGGAGCAAAGTCGATGAAGTGTGACACCAAAAATGTTAGCATAGGAAGTATGATATGCAGGGAGTGTAAGACTTAAAGTACTTCTTTCCGAGTTGAGATGCTTTAAAAAGTCAAATACACTGTACAAAAAACACCTTTACTGGAATATAGCCACATCATAAGATAATACCAAGAAAGTCCTAGGATCAAAACAATGAGACACAGGTAAACACAACAAAACCTTATAATATAAACACAGAACTACGGATACAGAGTACAGACCAATCAATCAATTAAAAGGTTTACATGTATCATCACACAAGAAAGTAATACTACATTGACAATATAAAGTGCATTGTTTATATAACATGAGACTTACACTTGGGCGACCATTTCGGTCATAGTGAATGGCATAACGAATCAACTCTCCAAATTCAGAAAATAGCTCCTGTTTGCAACCACGGTTCAGCGAAATTCCAAGAGAAACCACTTTAAAGATATTCAATGTCAAAAGTCACAACTCAGTGTAAATACCCTTATATCTTCATTGGTCACCCCAACGTCCAAGTTAGAGACATACAACTTTGTACCAGTTTCCACGCCAGACAAACCAGCTGCTTTAAGACTATCTTCAAAAAGATCATTCTGCCAAAACGTCCTCCGGGTTCTACGAACAGACTGATGCAAGCAAACCACAGTACCGAGATTGGAGAAAGTGATGTCAGCATAGTATGACACAAATAATTGATATAGCCCTAGATATAGCAGATATCATCAAAGTTCCACTGAGAAGTCACCAAAAGGCTCAAACAAGAAAATCTAATACCATTAAATTCGAGGTAGGTAAATTAGTCAATATGGGAGTTGAAATTTGACCACAGAATGCAGTTAATGGCGTGCAAAAGGTGAGAGACCCAGGGCAGCCAGCCACCTTTGCAAATGCTATCAACTGAGATACAAAAGAAATCTCGTCTCCAACGCATTTCCAGCATAAAGCAAACCCAACAGTATCCATCATAAATTAATTGCTCGTATATCGAAGGATCCAATGCAAACTCCCCCTCTAAAAACTGATAATGTGAAACTAGAGAGCTCTGATTACATTATTTTCAATATAAGGTGGAAAAGTTTAAGCCTCGCATCTTAGGTGATTTTGAAATCGTGGAAGGTATTAAGTTTTCGGATGATGAAGCTCCTCCATCACAGGTACTAGGTAGGGAATTCTTCCTTAAGAGACCGCCAATCATCCAATGTTTTGACAAGGATCCACTTGAGGGCTTGACAAAACATCTCTTAGACCAGAAACCATCAGCAACTTAATTTATACATTAGCATATAACAGCTTTTTTTCCCCAACTGAGGGAACTGTGGCTTCTCCAGTGACCAATTAACCTCAAATCTATTGGAATCAAATTTCTAAATGCCAAACAAAAGAAACTCCACGTGAGGCACTATAGAGTATCAGAGTATGAGATTCGTCGCTGAAACGTATAAGACATCCATAGATTTGAGCTTGCCTTGGCAATAGTGGATGCTGTTGGACGAGCATTTACTCCGAGAGGGTTTCTGCGAGGAGCCCCAAATGGTCTTCCGCCCCTGGATGGGCCACCTTGACCTCTTCCACGAGGAGGCCTTCCTTGGCTTTGGGTTTGGCCCTGGCCTTGGCCTCTGCCTCCTCTTCTGTTAGTCTTCCTGCTGCTCTTAATCATATCGTCCAAGGACATATCCAGAGAAGCCATTGTCAACCACTAGTTTGAGAATCAGCCAAATAATAAAATCTGCACGCAATAACCAAGAGCAGACAAACATTAACAACAGCATCGCTACAGGTAAGTCCTTAATTCAATAATGATTGTAGTGATCTGTACATTTTACTTGATCAGATTACAACAAGCTCAATTCACAACACTGAATTTCGAACGAAGAACAACAATAAGTTATTTTCACCTATCTACGACATCAATTCGGAAATCATATGCCTCAGATTATAATATACAGTCATTAAACATCAAATACCCAAAAGTCAACAGATATTTCAATTTAAAAGTATCCTAAATCTGGTCATTCTGAAGCTTCTGAATATTAGATTCGATGGAAATCCAACAATTACTTAGAAAACAGGCATATTATTTCGATGTGAACAAATAAAAAACAACAACCAGCACAAAATTACCAACAATCAACCCGTACGGCGACAGATATATAAAAACAAACACCAGATCTAAGAAAATAACAGGGTGTTGGATCGAAAAATCACCGAAATAATAGAGAAAGGGTGAATCTACGATAATTCGGATACGAAAAGAGATGAATTACACAATTACATGAAAAGAATGATAATATACCTGGATCTGATCTTCGATGTACGAGCAGGAGAACAGAAAAGTGATTTATCGGATGGATCTGATGGCGTTAGGATGACGAAGAATTGACGGAGCTAGGGTTTCAGAGAGAAGAAAAAGAAGAGAGGTGGGGTAATTAAAGAAAAAGACCGTGTGCGAGTTTATATATAACGTAGTAATAAACGGGCCTCATTGGGCTTCTTCCTCAATACTCTGTATTTAGACTTTCTTATGTTCAGACTTCAGAGTCAATGGACAACCACAATTGTACATCGATCGTCTAAGCCTATCCCACTAAAAAAAGGTTCCCATTTTAAATTTACTTCGTACTCCCTCCGTCCCAAAACAGTTAAGTATTGAAAATTTAAGATAAAAAGTTTCATAATATAATTTTGATAGATATTTTACTATTATAGTTTAAGAGTAATTTGTAGTCAAACTTCAATTCTGTTGACCGTGAAAAGTCAAAACGTTGCAACTGTTTTGGGACGGAGGAGTATATGGTTATCTATTATTAAAATTGTAGGAGTATTGGTTTGTTGAACCATATTAACCAATCTAGCTGAGTGTAAGCAGCTTGTAAAAAGCTCGGTCAAAATTTAGATCTTACGAGCATGATCGACTTATTTTTAAGCTTGAATTGATCACTCTGAAAAAAAAATGATGGAAGCTCAAGAGTTGCTCACGGTCAATAATTAAATTAATTCATTTTTATTTTTATAATTATATTATATGTTCAACAACTTCCGAATCTATATTACATTCTTATGAATTTGGGTGTTAGTTTTATTTTCTACTTCTTGTAATGGATTGTATTTCTGTTCCACAAATGTTATATGAGCTCATTTTCAAGTTCTAACGAGTCGAATGCTCGCGAGCCAAAGCAAGTCGAAATTTTCAAGCAACTCACAAGAAATTTGATCATTTGACGAGCGGATCACGAGCTCAATTTTGTAAAGCTCGTTGATCACGAGTTGACCTACAATTCTGACGATTATTGATCGATGAAGCTAAAGATCAACTTGAATCTACTCGTTAACACACCCTAGTTGAACCTACTAAAACATCGAACAAAACTACATAAATGATTCCACGAAAGTATAGTATTATTAAGTACTAACTATGAGTACTATTTAATCCTCATACAACTCACTTAAAATTAACCTTGTCTCCAAGGTTGTCTTTCTCGTGCTTCCAAGATGAGTGACGGTGCTTCGCTTTCTTGATCACTCGTTGAAGCACGCAACACCGATGCTCATTCTTTTGCCCTTTTGGATCTTGCCTCTCTTCCTCCCTCGGTCTCCATATATAGGGGGCGTCCCATCCCATTGGAGCAACTACCGACCTTCACAGTGTGGAGTGAAACATCTTTCTCCAGTTCTTTGTCCAGTTGGCCCGTTGTCATGTGGGGCAGCACTCCTAGACCAACTTTACCTACATGGTGGTGGTCAATGCAAGTCTTGGACCAACAAGCTTTCCTTTCAGCATCCACTCCAACTTCCCCGTGCTCATAGCTATTTCAAGCTCCTCAACGTATTTCCACGCGTAGTGAATCTTCCAAAGCTAATTGTTAAATATTCGGATCGTAAGAATTCTAATTCTAGTAACAACGGTCGGCCAGAGATTGTCACTGTAGCCCACAACTACTCAGACGGTGTGTGCATAGGATCAGCAACATAGAAAGTATTAACGGACATAGGTGGTGATGATGGTAGTCATGAATGATGATGGTGATGGCTTCGGTTTTCACTGTCATCTTTCATCTTCCATCCTCCGTCTTCTCATCCGCTTGACCTTCAAAGTTTGAGACCTTTTTTCAAAGCTTTCTTCACTTTCCTACTTTGAGGGTTGCTAGTGGAAACCTGGTATTATCTTCATGTGACCAAAGCTATGAGTCCGAGTGTTGAATTCTTGACCGGATGGAGCCGGTTTGTGCGGCACCAAACGGCCTTGGTGGCTCCATAGCGGAGGAAAAGCCTTGTACATGACTTTGGGGGGAGTTAATGACTCTTGACTCTTGGCATACCAATGATTAATCGTATATTTCAATGAAAAAATGTAGAATGACAGTTATTTATAATAGTGTTAGGAATCCTCGGTAAGTCCTTAATTTTAGGAGTTATAAGGTGGTCTAGCGGAATGGAGGTGTGATAGTGAAGGAGAGGTGCAAGGTTCGATTCCCAGCAGAGCCATAAGGCGGTTAGCGTAGAAGTAGTTGTAATATTTGCCGTTTCAAAAAAAAAATTATAATAGTGTTAGGAAAGAGAATAAAAGAACGATAATAAAAATAAAGAAATATACAACTAATAAGATTAGTATTGAATATAATAATCCCGGGTATATATATTCTTGATCTTCCTCATCCTAACCTAATACAGTATACATTACTCCCTCCGTTCCATAATAAGCTTCCTAAGGTTGACTTTTTTCGAACTTTGATCGCAAATTACTTTTATAATACACATGATTAGTATATAATAGAGTTATATTAGAAAAATATACTTAATTTTATTTCATAATATAATTTTATTATATTTTTTTAGTGTGTAATGTAGGAGTAATTTGCAGTCAAAGTTCGAAAAAAAATCAACCTTATGAAGCTTATTATGAAACAGAGGGAATACTGTATTAGATAACATAGATAGAATATGGGATGATTCATAAGTTAACATAGATAGAATATGGGATGATTCATAAGTAACTATATAATTAAGGCAGATACTCTTATATCCCGAGACTCGTCTGAGTTCTCTTCCAAATCAGTTGTGTGCGCACTACGCACATGTCGGTACTCAATAATCTCAACACATCTGGAAGAAGGCATTTACCATCATCTGTCCAAGGCGGACATTACCCAATGTGGTCAGATGCAAGTTGTGAACGTGTTCAAGCGGAATCCCTTTCGCGTCGACACTTGTCACATTTGGAAGGTCAATTTCCAACTGAGCTTTCCTTATTTTCTCTGTATATATTCCAGATCCAGATGCCAATGCTACCTACATAAAAAACAAACACAAAACATCTCTGTTATATTCTTGGACCATATGGTCATACTAAAGAAGTTCTTGTAAATTGTACTATGACGTATTTTGGTGAAGAGCATTGTTATTTGTTAATGCCCTTTAGGAACAGTGTTTGACTTTGACCAAGGTTCTCTATAGATTCGAACTTTTAGATGTGATGGGATACAGGATACTACCTGAATGATAGGTAACAAGGGAGATCGCAATCGGACCGTATATCAGTAAAGAACTTCACCAATCTCTTCTTGTACTTCTTAGCATCATTAGGCATTTAGGCCTCTCTGTATCACTCTCACCTCGGTACCATAAAATTGCCCGAATCGCTCCTCCGTCACTCAGTGCGCCTGCCCGAGCTCTCACTAACAGCTGCTTGTAAAGCTTTGTACCACGTCTCCACTCACGTATGCTTGTTCCCCCGATAGCACAAGGAACCAACCCGATCTCCCCAATGCTTTCGTCTCTCTCTATAACTGCGTTGGCAAATGCCATTCCTGGACCAATCCCACAAATTTTCTTGACATCGATGTCTTGATGTAGTGGCTCGTGCGCCTGTTCCCACTTAAGCTCAGCGCTCAGCCGTAGTATACGGGGATCAGGTTGGCATTCGGCAGGGACGTATCTGCCCCACGTGCCATTAGTGACGCCTCCTCGACCGGACATATTGCTCTGTCCGGCCAATATGAATATGCTTCTTCTACCTTGGGAGTCATTGGTAAGTGATATATGTTCAGATCTCACCAATGTTGTGTAAGCTAAAAGAATGAACCAATTGACCGTGATCATCTTAAGGACAGTATAAGGCAAATGAGAAAACTTTTTTCGAACACACAGACTTGTTGTGTGCCTGTGTAGAACAACTTGGACTGGTAGGTGAGGCTTTTGCATTAAAAAGTTTGAGTTTTTAAATTCTAAACAAGAATCGGAATATAGAAGTTAGAACCTTCAAATAAACTATTGCCATTGGTAATGTGGATGTGTGTTTGAGGGGATCATCCTTTGAAGGTTCTAACTTCTTTATTATTCCTTCAAAATTTCAAATAGACTATTGTTGCAATTTGCAGAAAAGAAAAGAAAGAAAAAACTATTGCGATTTTTGTAATATAAATGAGACTGACAGATTGTCACATTATAGTACAAATGTATACAATATATATTTTAATCATCTTCATTATGCTTTTTTTTTTATTACCAGCTTATCCATTGCAACTTATAGCAACTTAACTCTAACTCTATGTTATGAAGGGCAAACATGGAATGAAAAGAAGATGTAGAGAAGGAACTTGCTAAACCTAAGTCCAAAATTTATTAATCGTAAGACAAAATTTAATTAACATCTAAGATAAAAATCTAAAAGTGTGAAAATTTACGAATAGATCCATCACTATTTGTGAATTAATTATGATCCAAACCAAGTAACCAACCCTATTTGTGAATTTATTTATTTTTTTTTTTTATTTTTTGAAACGGCAAATATTACAATTACTTTTACACTATACAAACTTTTTAAACCACCTTATTACTCCATACCTAAACCAACCTTATAACTCCGTCACCGTCAAGGATCGAACCATGCACCTCTCCTTCATTATCCCGACTCCTTACCGCTATTTGTGAATTGTGATTATCATTTTCTTGTTCTACAGTAGAACCAATAACGCGATCCCATAGGATCATGCTAGAACCATGTTCCATACTGCAGAAAAGAAATAGAATTCATAGAATCTCAAATCGCAGCAAGAGCCTTTACTCGTTGGAAGGAATGAAGGATTCGGACCTAGCTAACCACTTTAGCTTAGCCGGTTAAATACACGTTCGCGAGTGTTGAAATCGACCTACTCTAGTTGCAAGTCTTTATGGGAGTGTGAGTGTGTGACTCTATCCCTTTCCTCGATCCAGGGCGAGCAGATTACCCAATCGGACTAGGTGCGATCCAGAAAAACAAAGAAGAGCCAATTTCTAATTAATGCATTTTGTTTTAAAGTGTCTAGGAATGATGGAGAACTGAACATATCTTCTATATACAGTTATAATATATGCTTGCTTTTTCTACAACAAAATAAACACTCTCTCTGATACTAAAGAAGATGAGAAGGGTAACAATCCATGTTCCACACCTACAGATCTACCTAACACATGTTAAGAAGAAATTTGTACAGAAGTAGTTGAACGTGATAGGTTCGTTGGTAACTTGGTATGAACAAATGCTGGAGAAGCCATTATCTCGAAGAATTCATCTGCCATCATCTCTCCAAGGCGGACTTGAGCCAATGTGGTCAGATGCAAGTTGTGAACATGTTCAAGAGGTAGACCTTTCGCGTCGACACATCTCACATTTGGAAGGTCAATTTCCAACTGAGCTTTCCTTATTTTCTCTGTGTATATTCCAGATCCAGATGCCAATGCTACCTAAATGAAACACAAACACAAACAATCTGTTATCTTCTTGGACCACAAGGCCATACCAGTGTTTGACCAAGGTTCTCTATAGATTGGAACTTTTGGATGGGATGAGATATATACTACCTGAATGATAGGTAGCAAGGGAGAACGCAAATCAGACCGTATATCGGTAAAGAACTTCTCCAATCTCTTCTCGTACATCTTAGCATCATTAGGCATTTAGGCCTCTCTGTATCACTCTCCCCTTGGTACCATAAAATTGCCCGAATCGCTCCATCGTCACTCAGTGCCCCTGCCTGAGCTCTCGCTAACAACTGCTTGTAAAGCTTGCTGCTACGTCTCCAATCGTTTATCCTCGTTCCCCCAACAGCACAAGGAACCAAACCGATCTCCCCGATGCTAGCATCTCTCTCCATAACTGCGTTAGCAAATGCCATTCCTGGACCAATCCCACAAGTTTTCTTGACATCTATGTCTTGACGGAGCGGCTCTTGCGCCTGCTCCCACTTAAGCTCGGCGTTCAGTCGCAGTATACGGGGATTGGGTTGGCATTCGGCAGGGACGTATCTGTCCCAGGTGCCATTAATGACGCCTCCTCGACCGGACATGTTGCTCTGTCCGGCCAATATGAATATGATTCTTCTACCTATTTTTGGCAACAAAAAACAAACATCACTAAGAACTAGTCTCGGAGTTTGAAGCCCGCGGGCGGGTGTGATATCCTTCGTAAAGCTAGGCTCGCTTAGGGAAGAGGTTGGATCTGTTCTTTATCTATTTATGCTAGGTGAAATATGTTCAGATCTCCCCAATGATGTTGTGTAAGCTAAAAGACTCAACCAAATGACAGAGATCATCATAAGATTAGAAATCAAATGAGTTGAAGCTTTTTTTTTTTCCTAACAAACAGACTTGTACGTAGAGCAACTTGGACCGGTAGGTGAGTTTGTTTAATTCAAAAGTTTGATTTCTTTTCTTTTTTCTTTAAATTTATAGGACGGGAATAAGAAACTTCATATAGACTAGTGCGACTGGACATGTAATACGATATAAATGAGCCTGACTGTCACATATTATAGTACTAGTACAAATTGACACATTTTAAACATCTTCATCAAGCAATATTTTTACCACTGCTGATCCCCTGGAAACCTATTTTTTATGAAAGAAGAGCGTTCAAAGAAATTATCATCACCAAATTTTTGACTTTACAATTATGTTAAGTAAACATTTGCTCATTTCCATTTTTTATTGTAAGGCAAGTAGCCACACACATTCAAGTTAAAGCACACTCCAAAATGACCATGACCAGTAGAGTGTTTGAAACAGGATTTTGGAGCTGGATTTTTTATTTTGAAGAGTAAATTTTACACATGAAAATAAAAAAACCAGCTTCAAAATCCAGTTCCAAGCACTAGACTCAATTTAGACATGTACTAATTTAAATTAGAAAGGGAAAAGAGTTTCACTATTTGAGCTAGCCTAAAAGTAGCTCCAAACTTACGGTATAATTTAGAAAGGTGAGTAGCATATGTAAATGTGAATTTGAGGAGCATATGTAAATCAGTAAATGTGAATTGAGTCTCAAACATACTCTATAATTACACCCTGGGTAATTGGATATACTTGTTGATTAAAGTAGATCCATGAACATTGGAGTCATTGACACCTGTTTCATTGGGGTTCATCTTCTCGTTCTGAGTCTTCTTCTGACAAGCAAGTACTTTGTGCATTTCATTTCTTCCCAAAATTCAAATTTTGAATCACACAATTCACGAGCATTACTGAGATCAACATGTACTGAAGCCAATACCCAGGTACTACTATAAATGCTTGTCACTGACTCACAGATTCAAGACAAAATTCAAACAATCTTGGACTAAGAAACAACAGTAGGACCACCATTAACAGATGAAGACAGATCAGTGATCACAATAATATGCTGAGCCAAACCAAGCAAACACAGATGATCAATCAACAACACCAACAGTCACACAGCCAATACAACAAAAGCTATTACTCCATTAAACCTGAATCCCATTAATACCACTACATCCAATTCAAAACATAGAAACACAACAATCAAAAGAGAGCGTTTAGCAACAACTACTACCTCCCAGATTTACATTAATCTACTCGGGGACAACACTAAATTGTTAAAACAGTACTACTAGTACCCTAATAAATTAAACCCACATCAGAAACCCTCTTCTTAAGTCAAGTAAAACCTTCACCTAGACCGAGTTTACCAAAAACCGCATAGACGCAATTATCGTGAACCCAATCTAAGCAAGCATTCTTCTATGCCTCAACAGTGTTCTGCTCCGGCTGCACCTTCCTTGGCCTACCCCTGCCCCTGCCAGTCTTGGACACATTTGGTGTAACCTTAGCTTTCTTCGCCGCAGGTGGTGCACTAGCGTCCTTCTTCGGGCGGCCACGTGGGCGAGGAGACACCGGTTCTGCTCCATCAGGCACAGGCTCCTTAGCCTCCTTCTTCGGCTTTGGTGGGCGTCCACGGCCACGCTTGACAGGCACGTCTGGTCCAGGCTTCAAGTAGTTGTTCTTGATGAACAGAAGCTCACCAGAGTCCTTCATTTGGTTCAAATGATCAGTGAGCAGGTTAGCATGTCCTGCAGGCATTTCGCCGTACGTCGATTCCATGTACTTGGAAATCGACGCCTTGCTTGCGCCTTCAGCTTCTTTCAGTGCATCTATGGCCTCCATAATCATCTAAAACAACAACAATCATTAACATTTCCAGTGGAGCAAAAATGCAAAATAGAGCTCTACATAAGAAGCTAAGAACAAATATCCAAAATCATGTACGAAAAATAACCCAAAATTACAACACTATAAAGGTAGTACATGGACCTAAATTGTGAAACCCTACAGAGATGGAAAAATTTAATTTTACCAAAACTACAGAGTAAAAATCAGTACATGGACCTAATTCACAAACTCTCTATGAATTGCCAAACAGTAACAGAACAGGAGCTACATAAAATTAAATTATGCAAAAATGGAACAATATCAACACACACCGAACAATTTTTACCGCAACAGTAAAGATCCATAGTAATTTTCAAGCACAGGACAAAATCAGTGAAAATGCAAAAGAGTTGGAGAAACTTATACCTGCGGGTAAGGAGAGAGTGAAGGTGGCTTGCTGATCTCTTCAGTCGCCATTGAAGCTGGTTCTCAGTTCTGTTGAAAGAGGAAAACCCCAGAAGTAACAAAAAGAGAGAAAGCAGAGAGTGTGAAGAACGGTAAAATTTGATTTTGGGAATAATAACTTTGAGATTTTAGAAAAGGAGAGAGCTTATCGACAAAATAAATAAAGAAAACCAACAGCTATGGATCGCATGATCCAACGGATGTGAATGAGTGAGTGAGAGCTGTGTTACCAGGATCGATGACGTGGTAGTTTTTATTTCATTTTTTATTATTATTCTTCTTTTGGCATCAAAGTTTAATCATCATTTTTTCTTAATTTATTTAATGGTAAAAAGAGATTAGTTTATGGATGAACGGTAGGAATTACGCAATCAATAACGCATGGTCCCGAATGATACCCTCCCTTTATCACAAAGTAGATAAAAAAAACAAAACATGCAATGGTTTCTTTTTTATTTTCTTTGGGTAAGCATGAGATTTGTATGTCAACTTGTCAAGTGTTTTCTTGTGTAATTAGATGATAATGACATTGTTAATTTGTCGTTAGTTATGAGTTTAGCATATTGTTTAGGCTTCTCTATGGTTTCATTTTCCTTATTCTTTTTTACTAAAACACCTCTAAGGCTAATGCTTATTCCTTAATCATGGGCTTTTAGTTTAAAAGCTAAAAGTCTTTCAAACAGAGTTATGATAGCTAAATTATTATTTTTTAATCAGATTGGCAAATTTATAATTCACTACTATTATTTGAAAACACACAAATAACCATCATGATCATGTAAAAAATTTCAAGTGTAACGAGTCTATACTCAAAAAGCATAGAGCACAAATTTGCACCCAGAGAACAAATTGATTTATGAGAATTGGATTAGTTTTTAGTTTTTTTTAAGGCATACACAACTAATTCACTTTTTTATGTGAAATTAGTGTTAAAAGACGAATAATGTTAAAAGATGCATAATAATGATAAAATAGAAAGTGGAAACATAGTGTCATTAAGACTAGATTGCATTGACACAGATACAGTTACACGATACAGACACAGACACGGGGACACAACATTTTGAAGAAAAAAAGACATACACGGCTAGACACACCTATATACTTTTATACGTACTAAAAACACATAAAAGTGTAGAATAACAAAATTTGCAAATAACTACACCATATATATATATTAACAACACTCAAGTATTAATTATTTATTCATAATAATGAAAGGGTCATTGTAATCAAAGAGTTCAACAATAAATCAATGAATCAAGTTTGAATACTAGATCAAATGTAAAAAATAAAAAATAATAGTTGAATGGATAAATCTTGTACTACATAAGTTACAAATCAAGTTGAAATTTTTATATATTTTGTTGTAAAGTTGTTTCAGTGTCAGTGTGCCGGACGTACACACGTGTTGGACACGTCTTCTTGCCGTATCCGACACGTGTCTAAAAATTTTATGTTTATTTTATGACACGCCACATGACATGTCGAACACGTGTTCTTGTGTCCGACATGAAAATTGTGAGTCACATTTGAAGTGTCTGTGCATTCTAGATTAAATATTTTTATGTCATTTGATAGTTAAGGGTTGAGGATTTGTAATCAGGTGAATAGGGTACTTTGCACCACCATTGGAGGTGTTGAAAATAGCACAAAAGAAGTTAGGAGTTCGAACCCGATGGAATTATAAAGATCGGTATAGGCGTATACGAAGTTATAAGGTATTGAGGGATAGGAAAGATAGATTTGTCTTTTAATCGAAAGGAAACAAAACAAAACAGAACATTGGAGTATGAATGTATGATCCTCTTATTGTGTATGTAATGTATTCAAAACAGTTGTATAGAATACATAATGTAACTTTCTTCAACAAGAAGACAAACATTCCTTCTGTAGGCTGTCAATTCTTCTGAGAATACACTTGCTCATAAGAGTGACAACCACAGCCCATGGAGTTAGAAAAACAATAAAAATTCATTTCAAAGAAATCTTCACATGTCACATGAAAAAATTCAAGAAATGTGCATCAATGACCTCAAGACCAACAATGCTCACATATGCAATGAGCATTGTTGTTATCTTGAATGTGCAAATAGACCGATCAACCTAAACTTGATCTGGTAACTTCATATGCCAAGAAGCACGCTGCGTTGGCCGGAACACTACGTGCCATTGCAGGTCCAAACCCCTTATAAAGGCCTGGAACACCTTCTGATTTCAAGATCTTCCTGAACGCATCCATAGAGCCAGAGAACTTGGGGTTCTTGTAATCATCAACCTGAAGTACACTCTTGACGACATCAGTTGGGTAAACGAAACTCCAGAAAGAGGCTCCAGCTAAGCCCCCGGCTAGTATTAATGAGCCTCTTCCTAAACTGGAAGTGTCCTGTCCTCCTGCAAGATACTGCTTAAATGCTTCATAGACACCGAACATGACAGCGTTTCCAGGTATTTCACGTGCCATAGTAGGGACTAACCCCTTGAAAAGACCCCTCGTGCCTCCTTCTGATTTAAGAACCTGTCTTGCCACATCCATTGGCCCTCCATACTTTACTGCTGCAACAGCTGCAGTGCCATTAGTTGCAGGGCCAGTAGCTACAGGGCCAGTAGTTGCAAGTGCACTCTGGGCTTGCAATCTGCATCATGAAATAATTCGAACTTTGAATACAAGAACATTCCCGGATGGGATTCAAATGATTCAGATTTTATTAAGGCAAACATGCATGATTGGAGATCTACTATCGCTTTGCTCCTATTGCAAATTGATACTCCATAACACGATTCAACATCAACTCAACTATTCGTCAGTTTTTTCACCCTACTTTCCATCATCTCTTTTCTTGTTAACTATGAAAAGACCAAACATATAAACCACCAATAATCTCAACCCAACAGGTTAAAGGGAAACAATGACAATGTATCCTTGCATAGGGACAATATATCTATCATGTTATGTGAGATAATTGCAGCACCTAGCACCATATCATTTCGCATTTAAGATATGGAGTACTATATTTCTGAATCATTATATGCAATTAAGGTACTACAGTATAGGCTACTAGCTAATTCAAGATTTTCCACTTACATATCATCAGGGACAATAGAATTCATAAGTTCGACCTATATAATAACAACCATTCTATTTCTAACAAGAATTAAGCAGTCACAGCACTTGGGCTTGCTATGTGTCTAACTTCTAAATTTGTGTGCAAAAAATCTCAACATACCCAGTTCAAACAAAAATTTCAAAAGGGCATTTAATGCAAGATTCTCCTAGAGAAGGGAGAAATGTTTGCCAAATAACAGAATAGTTGCCCGAAGCATTATTCAGACATTTTCAAAGACTCTACAGAAGATGATAGAATATAGTGACTTTGGAATTTATTTCTTTTCATAAAAGTTAATGAGTAAGATTATAGGACTGAGCTTGCTGTTTCACAGATGCATCAGGACAGGAAACAGGAAAAACAAAGTTCTTTTGTGGAGCAAAAGTACAATATATTAGCCAACTCTCAGCGTTGGTGCAACTCTCCACCTAGCCTCCTCAAACAACAATCACGGCTACTAGCAACCATGTCTCATTATCTTCTAAATTGTCTTAGCTGTCCTACCTTCAAACACCAACTCAGCTTGAATTTGGTAAAAAAAGAGTGATCTTGTCGGCAAGTTGAAATCCAGTTTGGAATTGGTTATATGAGTTTGGAACAGGACTAGTGAGTAAAATAATACTATTAAGGTTGAAAACCTGTGGTGTGCTTGATGAGGTTCAAAGTACATGTATTGGACTTTCAAAGGCGAACACATGACCAAAACAAAACCAAATGAGTGGTTTTTATTTCAAGTACAAATATGAGTGCTTGCTAATATGCTACTTCCATCAAACTGTATTAGGCAATTCAGTTACTTATGCAACCAAGATTTCACAAACATGGTAATAAAATCATCTTAAGCCTTAAAAACTAACCTGCATTTTATCAACTCAGTAGGACAAGCCAGGAATGACACTGCAAGCCCAGCTCCAGCCCCAGCCACAAACTGCTGGTTCACTGATAGAGGAGTATCAGGACTAGATCTCAACAGTCCCTCCATCTGGCCACGAACAGTGAAAAGCACCGCATTAAAAGCTGCAACCGTGGCAAGTGGTGCTCCCATACCCTTGTACAACCCCCTCGGACCTTCTGCAGCTATTGTTTGTTTAACAGCATCAATGGCTCCTGTAAATTTCGGTGGCTGGCCAGGAAGTGGAGCCGGCTGACTTTGGAGCTTGACCTTGATAGTATCAAAAGGATGCCCCACTACCAATTGTGCTGCCCCTCCGACAGTCCCAGCTGTTAGATCCTTTGCTACATCTCCCATCTATAAAGATTTAGATACCAGAACAAGGTTAGATACAGGAAAACTTCCCTCTGGGCTAATAGACACAAAAGAGAAACAACTCTTTCTAAACAAAACTAGTATAGTTGCAAGACTGAAACGTTTCAGATTTATAAGATCAATAGAGGTACTTAAACTGTGTGCAAAACTGTTTTTGGACAACATCACAATGTGCTAGATGTATCTGATTTCACCATGTAGTCATAACGGGCTCAATATACACTACAGATAGAGCTAGGTGATACAAAAGCTTCAATATTTAAAATAGCCAAGTCTAATGTTTAATTTTTATTTGAGTCCCGAATCTTACTCCTATATCAGTTATCATCTGAAGATAAGCAACATTCAAAGCTGAGACTAGTCAATAACTCAATCTCATGACAACCAAGATCATGTCATTGCAAATATCAAGTACAACAAAGCAAACATAAGAACAAAAGAGCTATATTGAAATCTTCAACCAAGGCAAAATCTGAGCTTTCGGGCAAATCTTACAGATTTATCAAACAGGCTAATTCAAGAAGTCCACAAGAAGCAGTAAACTAAGTAGTAAAATACATCCATGACTATCTCCATCAAATTAACCACAGATTTACCAAATAAACAAGACTAACACCAAAACAAGCTAGTAAACAAGAAATCACAGCAGGGAAAGCACTTCCCAAATCCCAATCAAGACAGCTACATGAAAATCAAAGGATTGATTGAAGAGAGTTAAAAAAGAACCAACCTTTCTCTGTTCTGTTCAATCGGAGATGAGAGCCTTACAAATTGCAACCAATATGTGAACCAAAGAAATCAATCAGCCCCTTTTATGGTGTAATAATGCCAGTAGACGAAATCTGACATTAAAACACACAGCGTAACGCAATCAATCAGTAAGAATACATGATATATTCTCTTTATTTTGTGTATATAAAAGGAAAAAAGATTGCAATTAAAAAAAAAAAAAAAGGAATTACCAATAGGGAGTGCATGAGTATTTAAATCGAATAATACAGGAATGCATCATGGAGTAGGAGGCAACTTTGTTTGTTTTCTTATTTCGAAAAAAAAAAAACTTTGTTTGTTTTCGTATAAAATACTACTACTACTAGTACTGTCAGAGTAGTAGTACTAATAACCAAGTGCAATAGATTTTCGATACGAAAGAAGAATTGTGGTTGGTGGAGAAAGATATGAGCCAACTGAATTCTGAAAGAGGAGGAGAAGATTACGAGTGAAGAAGAAGCAGTAACAGAGATGGGTCCGCATGATGAGGGAGATATGGACTAGGTTCTTGGGTCAATTTCAACCTCTCACTATTTCAGGACAAAATCAAAAAATCCCTTGGATATTGGAAATCCTAACAAGCCATTATACTCGGCATCTCATTATAAAAACTTACTTTGAGTTGAGTTACCTCACGCCCTACGCTAGCTTAGCTACCCCGGATTCAGAGGTGAGTTATATACTTTTGAAAAAGTGGGGGACTAAGTGTTGAATGTTTTAAGAGTTTATGGAGCTAATGTGCAAAATTTATGGGCGAAGCTTGAATGTTTTAAAAGTTTATGGGGCTAATGTGCAAAATTTATGGGCAATAATCTTCGCCCTCCGGCCCCTATTTCTGTGCACCTGTTAGAGTATAGGAAGATTTCACCCAAAGATGTAAATGTTCATCTAAATTGTGAGGATGTTCGGATTTCACCCAGCGCTGTCCGTGGACTAAGACCCAATTTGTTAGTTGACACGTGGTCTAGGAAATATTCTACTATTTAGTTGATTTCATATTCTGTGGGGATATGGTTTAAATTGGATAAGATCTCTAATCTTACATACTAAGAAGTCTTTTTACTATTGAACAATGACTTCTAGTCTCTCATATGCATTGCAAGATGCATGATCTCTGTCTCTCTCTCATGAATTTATGTTTCTTCATGTCAAACTCCGTTTCAAACGAATTAGACATGCCCAATTCACAAGAGATCCCAATAGAGGATTATCACAGCTCAATGAATGTCGATAACCTTTTTAACTACATTGGGGAAAAGGAAGGGGTCACGAAACTGATAACTGATGAGCGATTCAGTAAATACATCACGGTAAGAATTTTTTCTCTTCGTCTGAATAGAACTTAATGAAACAGAACTAAACTTATTTTTAGTATAAAAAAAAATTAAGCAAATCTGAACTTAACAAATCTAAAATTAAATGATAAGTAAAACTTGGGGCGCTATTTGCCCATGTCCCCACCATTGGGGCTGCAATTACGAACAAATGACATTATGTGAGTAAAATGAGTATTTGCTTTCAACTTTTGAGTAAAATATGTAGATTTATATGTGTTTAGACAAATGTTGAGTATCTCTACTTGCAATTGCATTTTAATGGCCAAAGCTACTTCTAGCTTCCTTGTCCATGTAAATCTCTGTCGTAACTAGCTTTCTGAGCTTCTTTTGTGCATAGAAGTTTGTCGTGTTTATATCTATGTTTTAAAAATCGGGTTGAGCCGGCCGGTCGAACATTGGAAACCGGAGCTCGCTGACCTAAAGTCATCGTTAAACCGCTAAAAAATCGGAGGTCCTAAAACCGGAAAAAACGGTCGAAAAACAAACCGGTGAACCGGAAAGCGGTTGGGCTCGAAGTTGAGCCGTTTTTGGGTAAAATTGCAAAAAAAAAAAAAAGAAGCTTTTTCCATCAACATCTTGATTGAACATGGATCTTCACCAAATCATTTTACTTGATTGGTGATCATTTAATCTTGTTTAGTGTGATTTTGGATGGAAATATGAATAATAACATAGTATAAATATATTAATATTAGTATATTATATATTAATAATATTATAATGGTACACCGGCTCAACCGGCTCACATAACGGCTCAACAGGTCCGATCCCAGTTAAATCTTTTCTGAGGGGTGTCCGGCTCAACCTCCGGCTCTGTTTTTTAAAACATAGGTTTATATAGTGACGGACACCATGCAATAGGTTATGAAATTGACACTCTCATACCGACTCTCGAGTCAACAAATTCCAACACCTCTCCATACTTCTCTTCATTCTCATCAAAATATGTTATAATCAACTTCCTTGCACTTGCCATGGCTTCGTAGGTGTAATTCATTGGGGCTTCTCATTATCTGCTAGTTCAATCACCCTCACGAGAGGTCCAATATGCTTAAGAGTGTAAACCACATCATTTCAAAATGATGACCTAATTAAACACAATCAACTTTTAGCATCTTTTTAGAGTCATGAAAGAGGTAGCAAACCTACTAATTGTAAACCACACCAAGTCTCCCTTGTTTATCTATTTTCTCATCAGATTCAAAAAGAGAAGCGAAACGTCTATAGATAAAATCACATAGGCTAGCACCATTCTTAATTGCATCATTGGCCTTAGGTTTGCTTATGTTTCTATTCTACCTAGTTTGTTCCCCCTTTATTACACAAGTGGTGGAAAATACGCGTCCCGGGAGCCGGGATGCGATTCCATGATAGCCTGCTATGGTTACAATTCGCCCTATAGCAAGCACATGTGTACTGTGACGAGATCAACAACACTAATTTCTTATACTTCAAACAATTTTAGTTCAGTTCTATTTGAACGGAAAATCATAACTTAACTAATACGAGTACTAGTTCTAACCGGTTACTTGGATTTTCAATGTAACCGATTAACTCCAAATGAAATATTATCTTTATTTATTTGTAAAAGTACCATAAAGTTTCTAAATATGGCAAAGTGAAGAATACCACGAAAAGGATCAGAGTGATCAAGTAACAAGCCAAAAAGAGCTCCTCCTAATCCTCACCTAATCTCCAAACAAACCTAATAGCCCCCTGCAAATTGATCTAATCTGCAGCAAAAATTAACAACAGGCTCAAATCTACAGTGCTCTCTTTGTTTCAGCTCAATCAATTCATGGTTCACCTTGACACACTCTCATCCCATCTCATCCCGTATGTCCTGAACCCTAACCTGTTCGTTTGATTTGATATAATAATATTACTATCTCTATCCCAATGGACCCAACAATTCAACCTCATCACAGACCTTCTTCCTCATCCGCTTCAAAACTCCCAGTCAAACGGAAAACACCCGACCCGCAATCCGACTCCGTACCACTACCGCCACCTCCGCTCAAATTCCACCGCATATGGACCGAGCCCGACGAGATCCGGTTTTTGCAAGGTTTACTCGATTCCAGTTCAATCAATTTATCTTTCCCTCGTGATCTAGGGATTTTCTACTCCCGGTTCTCCAACACGATGTCACAGCCTTACACCAAATCACAGCTTTCCGAGAAGCTTCGGAGGCTCCGGAAGAAGTTTCGGGTCATTTCGACCCGGTTGTCGAAAGGACTTGATCGTTCTCAGCTGTCGATGCACGATCGCGCGCTTTTCGACCTTTCGAAACAGCTTTGGCATCCGGATTACGCTGCCACGTCGCCGTTTAATGGAGCCAGGAATGTAGGAGGGTTCAGTGTGAATAGGTGTAGTAGTGTTGGTGGTGGAGGGGAAAAGTTAGGTAACAACTCCGGTAACTTGGGTTTGGTTGGGATTAAGGTGGATTTTTCGCCTACGATTCCTGCGATTTCGTCTAGTGGTTTCGAATTTGATTATCAGGAGAATGTTGGATTTGATGTAGATGATGATGGTGATGATGATGTTAGGTTGGAATTGGATTGCTTGAATGATGAGGGTGAAGGGATTGAAGGAGGGGTTGTGATTGGTGATGGTTTTGGTGAAAGAAATGATGATCATGAAGTTGTTAAGTTGAGTGAGGTGAATGTGGAGCTTGAAGAGGGTAACATTGTCATGGAGGATGATGCTAGGTGCGCGAAAAGTGAGGATGTCAAGTCGAGGAGGGTCATGGAGGATAAGATAGGTGAAGTTGCGGCGAAGGCCGTGATGGGGGTGTTTGAGGAGAGTTTGGAGGATGTTAGGAGGAGGATAGAAGGTCACGGAAGGTTGAGGATTGGGGTGGAGAGTTTTAATGTACGTTGGCAAAGGCAGAGGGTAGCGGAGTTCGATGTGTTAGGTAAACGGTTGAGGTTGCTCCTTGAGAATTCTCTTGGAAACCAATGAGAAGATGGGTGTTGTACATTGCCCTTGTTAGACTAGTAGTAGTAGGAAAGAACAGAGTTACAGAGAGGCCTCCTCTGCAGTCCTGTTTTGTTCCTTTTTTTTTTTTTTCTTTTTTTTTAATCTTTAAGTTAGTTGCTTAAGAAAGGAAGGTACTGATTGATGTGTAAAGTTTGGTAATGAAATACAAAGAATTCTTGCTTTCTAAATAGCATTCTTTCTCATTTAAAAGCTCATTTCTTTGAAAACCATGTATCAGGTATCACTCCACTGAAGTTAATGAAATGTTTGTCAATTTGATGGAGTGATTATACCTAAGAGGATAGTTAGATTAGTATTGGATGACATTCTTTAGAAGGCTTCTACATATTGATACTGAAATGTTTTAGATAACAGACATTTGTAAAGCACAGGATCACAGATCTAGAATGCACATGGAATGGATACATGTGCTTTCTGCTTCAACGTCTCCTGGACTTGAAAAGTCGAGCATACGGTATTTAAAGGTGAACTGTAGGAGTTCTTGCGAATTACAAATATAGAGATGCTTAGATGATTTGGGAACATAGCTACACAACACAACAATATATGAATTATGGTTCTACACTTCTACTTCTACTTCTAAAAAAGCGGCAAGAGTTATTTTACGATGTAACGACGAACAAACTTTCTGTAGCTTTAGTTGAGACTTGAGAGCAAGGGGATATCACATTTGAAAGACAAGTATTTGATGGAAAAATTTAGGCTTCGTCCTCTTCCATAACGCACTTGGTGAATAACTCTATTTCGTCCAGTAGTTCTTTCTTCCAACTCTTGGATCTACTAAAGCCTTCTTCTGGATATAACTGGGATTGCACGAGGCTGAGGAGAAAAGCACGAGCCTTCCCTACAGAACCCAAGTCCTCTACCGCATCATCTGGTCTATCTTCTTTGCCAGCATAGTGAATGTCATCTGTGTACATGTGTCTCCGGCATGCCTGAAAGACATTACATATAGTTACTAATTAGTAGAGATATCTTACCAAAATAGTGTATTAAATTTACTGTTGGGATTTAAGAAGAACCATAAAGTTCTTGATTTCTTGTTCTTCACCCAACCCCCCCCTAATATTTCAACGGTTCAGTTTAACCCCAGCTATGGCCCACTACAAATTTAAGCAATATTAAAGGGTTGCAGTACTATACCTGGAAGGTTTGATTCAGACTTGTAATATGCGCAGAGTTCAAGTAGCCAGATCTCAGAAGCTCTCTGAACAAAAGCACCAACTCACTGCTGATATGACTCGTTGATATGTTCCTGATAATACTAGATATAGAAGAATTGTCGAAAACCCTGGACATCCAAGGAGGTACTTTACTCAGTCTTAGCAAAGCAACAGTAACACTGATTGCAGGCTTGTGATGAATCGCAAACAGATTTGATGTCAGACTTGGAGTTGACAAATACATCACTAGCTCCTCTACTATCAGTCTCCCCCAGTTATATTTCTCAGGGGTCGATTCAGTTTTCAGCTCTTCCCATGCCATGAGTGTTGACAGGCATCGAGAACAGTTCAACGACACTCTGATGTCACTGAAAAATATAAGGCCTTCTAGTATAGCTGATAGTGACAGCAGGTATCCTTCTCTAAATTTTAGTTCCGCTTGCCTTGTATAATAATCGGTTATTCCAGCAAACAGTTCCACCAGACAGAATGAAGCGATTAATTTGATCTTAGGGGGTCCAAAATGCATCAACCTGCACAGGTCATGGCACCTAATGGTGACATAGGATAATGGATGCATTTCATGACCCTCGTAAAGCAAAATTTGAAAGTCGAGTGCTTCTGGCAGAACAACTTTTATGCTGCAAACCAATAATATCATTTATCAGAAAAAACGGCAATATTGTTTTCTGTACGGTGAAACTTGGTTATGAAAAATAAGTACAGAAAGACAGGAATTGCGCTCAACAAAAAACTGAAATTTCTTAACATAGTGTGAATGAAAACAAATATTAAAACGAGAAAGAAAGTTTAAGTTCTCTTATGCAAATGAATGGAACCATTTTGAAGATGCTAAACAGTTTGGCGAGTGCCTATTAGACGTAATAAACTGGTTGGTGCTTTCTCTTCTAGGTACGTGAAATTTACCTTCTTAGGGAAAAGAAAAGCAAAAGAAGCACAAATACGAGAACCTCTCCTGTTCTAGTTCCCTCGTCATGGTCAAACAGAGCAGGTCCCTTCGAACACGCTTCAGAGACTATAATATTAATCGCCGAGATCAGACGAGCACTCAAAAATATGGTTTTTGAAGCTTCTATTAGTGCTTGATTCGTAGAATGGTGCAGAATTAGACAGAGAATGGCAATAATTGTGATAACCTCAACTGTTCCTCCATCTGAAGTCACAGAAGGGATCAGATAGTCCATTAACTACAAAATAACGCAAATAGACTGGTTAAACTTTATTGAAGGGGAAATAGCAAGACATAGGGAGCAAGAGTTTATACCTTCATTGCCACCCCTGTCCAAGCCTCACCATTAGAGATTGATTCTGGCTGAACGGCTCTCAGAATGCTGAGTACTAGATCAGATGTAGATGCGAGTAATTCAGGGAAACGGTATCTTGAATGGTTATAAATGCTTTGCAGGACAGCATCTATCCCATGAATGCAGAGCTGATCTGAAGTAACTGGATTGATTTCAACTATTTTCGTCAGTGCCTTCACTACATAAATATTATCCTGATCTTGGCTGTCATTTTCGACAAGATCACTCAATAACCGCACAAAGATCATAGCTACAAGGTTGTCTCCAGATGCTATCAACTCAGCAAATGAATTTAAATCAACCACTTGGGTGGTCTTATAACCAAGACCAGAAAGGTTAGAATTCATGCTGTTGGATCTGCAGATCTTCAACATCTGTTCAGACAATGGCTTGCAGAGTTTCTCTTGTTGGAACAACCATTTAAGTGATATTGGATGAATTCTTGTTGAAAGAGAATCCCAATCATTTTCGTTCAACATGTGGAATAGGATTCGTTCTGCTTCTGCACTGTATGGTATTTGGTAGCTCATCTTTGCAAATCCCCTATAAAGGCCATATAGGTTTACAAGTAATTCCATTGTCACTGATGGAGACGCTCGGCAGTGAAAGTCATTACAGTTAAGCAGAACATACTGCTCCAAAGAAGCTAACACCAACTTATCATCAGAAATCCTAAGAGCATAAGTATGAGATTATTAGTTTACTTGCATAAAACATTAAGCAGTTATATAGAAATGAGCAAATTAACTACCTGTCATCATACAGGGAGCTGATGTACAATAGCAATAGAACAGCAGATTGACAATAAACCAATTCAAGATTATGGGAACTCTTCTGGCCTAGAAGGAAGAGCAGATCCGTGGGATCAGATGGCAAATGTATTGCAGAATCCCTAATGGGTTTCCCTGCATCACTCCCTAAAAGTACATCGACTATCGAACTGAAGATTAGATATACCCTCCATTTCATCTTTTCTGTGGGAAATTGGCCCAAGCATCCAAATAATACACTGAACCAGGAAAAAGAAACCAAACTACCCGCAAACTTCTTTGCTTCGCCAATCGAATCCTGGAGCAGAATAGAATGGAAAATTTCAATCACTCCCAATGCTATAGCCTCTTCATCATTCTCATTGATCACCTTCATAAACCAAGGTAGAATTTGCAGTTCACATATTTCTAGGGTAGAAACTCCAAGTCCCACACTAGAAGATCTACAGGGGTCATCTTCATGATCATACGAATATGCTTCCTTAAGTAGATGAAGATAGTGCAAGATTTGATCAGTATGCATGTGATTACTGCCTAAAATTGTAGAGAAGGAAGATCTTGATGCATCTTTAACAGATGCTGCCAGAATTGAATTCCCACGAGAAGAGGAACAGTTCATAAGCACAACAAACGTCGAGCACGATAGATTGAATGTCTCCGGAAGCATGCCAATCTCACCATCCAAATGTTTCTTGAACATTGCAGCCAGGATAACACTTATTTCTTCGGTGTTAGAGGAGGACACTATTCCAGGACAACTTGAAACACAGTTGAAAATAAGCTTTAAAACTTGAGATTGTACTGGGTGAAAAGGAATTCCAGCTACATATTGCAGAACAGGGATCAGAGTTGTAAACCCCATTGCAAGCCTTTGTGTGAAAGCTTGGTCATCAGTTAATAATACATCCAGAACCTGAATTGAGGAGCTGACAATTGGATCTTTACAACCTGAACAAGAACAACAAAGGAGTAAATACAATGGATCAGATGACCAACTTTTGAAATTAATAATGAGAGGCCATTGGGATTAGCAAGAAATAAACAATGAACCCGCGGACCATTCAGGGCATCCAAATGTTTCTATAAATTAGAAGGCATGCCAAGTTTCTATAAATATTACCTGACAATCTGAGAACTTCATATATATAGTCTGCAATATTCTCTTCTATAAATACTTGGAGCTCTTCTCTTGATACATCTTCAGATGATAGATACAGAAAAATCAAGTCCAGAGTGGCAATCTGAACTTGGCTATCTGAAGATAGAAGAGGACCTTTGACAGCTTCAGCAAAGACTCTTGTAAGGGGCAAATCTCTTACCTGCTCTGTTATTTGCATCGAGTTTCCAGCTTCAAATGGATTTGCGTGCTCTACATGATGTGTATATACATTCTCAAAGAACCCTCTCCGAGCCAGCACCGTCAAAAATGCTGCCAATAACAAGTTATACTACTTTACAAAGTAATACTAAGTATTAATAGCTACGTAGGAAGAAAGTATCGTCCCATGAAACATGAAATTTTAGTTTCAAGGGGTAGGTCAATAACTGCAAGCTAGGTTTATAAGTTTTATCAGTTGACATACTCTTGTAGGTCAATAACTGCAAGCTAGGTTTATAAGTTTTATCAGTTGACATACTCTTGTGTGTTATCTTAGAACTCTTCCAGCACAACAATAACTAGTATTCATATCCTGCAGGTGATTTTATAAACAAATGACTATGAAATAACAAAAGGAGCATTACCAGGACTAAATAATGACAGTAAATGCTCAAATGATAGATAATAAGTTAGGCATAGCTTGTGATAATTCTGTTCCAATTTAGTATGACATGCTCAAACTTGGAATATGAGTAGCATGAATGAGTGGAGAAATATTGCTTGTAGAGTTCATAGATAAGTCAACAACGATGGACAAGGAAGACCCCACCTAAACAATTCAACCGAACATCGTCGCTTTGACTTTTCATGAGGACATCCAATGATAAGTTTAAAAGTTTGTGCCGATAAGTAAATAAGACATCAGTGCGGCCATCATCCATAAACTTGTACTGCTGGAAGGATAACTTGTACAGGACATACATAATCTCTCCTTGGATCTCTTCACTGCATTTAAGAATTACACGAATGCTTCAGACACTAAGCTTGTTTAAGGTCAATGAATATAATTCGCCACTACATCAGCTTTACTCACTTGGACAACTGAAGACCTGTAATTAAGTTGACAATGAGTGAATCTTTGGTTCTAATGCAGGCATTCCAATTACTTTCCTGGTTTTCCAAGAGAACTCCAAAGCAGTGAAGCTGCATCGCAATATGAAGGGGCTGTTAAGGCACAAACTAAGACATTGCTTAAAGATACAATGTCGTACCGTAAAATTTTCAGGCAGAACCCCAAATCTCAAATTAAAAACTATTCGTGAAACATGCATTTGACTAGCATAAACACTCAGAGGACATAGTAACTTACTTGGTTCACACAGACCTGTGGTCAACCTTGAGGCTAGTGAACACTACTTATGATTTGTGCTACACTTTTTTAGAAGCTAGGATTACAGTATTCAATTTTTTCCAAAGAATAAAATAAAATACAGGGGGTACTCATTTAATATCTCATAACTTGTAGACAAAGCAGTATCTAAAAAGTAAAAAGTCTAATGAATGGTTGATAATAACAAATTTATGAGAGTGGCTTTCGTCATTACTCCAGTGTTACTGGTTTTACCTTAAATATGTAACGGTTTTAATGATCTTAGTCTTCTAGGGGTGAGTTCAGCACAATATAACTCAGCCTTCCCTCCTCCGTATACATAACTACATAACATACTGCCGGTAGATTTACTAATTCACCATGTTCCCCTATCCATAATTCTCCAGACAAAATCTACAGACTGTAGCAACTCAATACAATCATCCAATTTGATATTTGGGTTAAGGCTATCAAAAACAACAACAAAAACATGGAACTGAAACAAATGGTGTTTTAGTGCCAGGAAATGGAGTGGACTGCATACTAATTCAAACTAATATTTGAAAGTGTATTACAACAAGATGGAGCTGTACAAATATTTAAAAAAAAAGGGTAAAAGAAGAGACCTGTCATGCCACGGAGCAGCATAATGAGGAAAGTGAGTGGATCTTTTACTGCTGACAGTGATGAACTAAAGCTTGCAAGTGTAAAAACAAAAAAAAAAACTCTACATAAATGTTATGTAGCAACTAGATTACTGGGATAAGACACTGCAAAACAGTAGATTTGCACCTTCAGAGACAGAATTTGACTGGAATTGTAGATACAAGATTAACTACTAGAACTAACGGCATTGTTGCGTCTATTAGTCCACAAGTATAAAAAATCTCCAAGAATGTTTACAAGGTTCAAATGTTACTTTCTCAAATGAATTCAGAAAACTCAGTCAAACAGTGTTGTCAGAATATTTCTTATTATACTTCTTACGGATATTTATTATTGAATCTTACAGCTCATCAGAATGAATGACGTTGCCCCACAGAATCAATAAGCATCCCAACGTTCAAAAACACACAGAGCATGAAAAGCCTCACGTATCCTCAGATGTCATTTTGGGGCAATGCTATCATTGCAAACCTCAAATACACAGATTATTGCCAAACTTTGCATTCATTGTTGTACCTGATAGATAATGCTAAAAACGAACTATCACCAATAGGTCCTATTAATTAAACAAAGCGCCAACAATCCTAAGTTAAGCTCAGTGACCATTGGCTCTACAATAGCCATCAACTGTTTTGCTCCAGATTTCAAAATCAGTACATTAAGATGTAGTATGATGCTACCGCCCAATTAGTATCTCGCTTTATTCGCTCCATCACCAGAATACTTTGAAATAATGAACCACAGACGGAAAATGAATATCAGCTCATCATTACACTCATGTGAAACACCAAAACATGTACATATTCAGATAGTACCTAGAACTTAACCTTCTGTTAAATACTTCATATCACATCTTAAAGTGCACAGATCCAAATATCTGTATTCTGTAGCATAATTATTGAATACTAGTAAAGGACAATCGATCATTACCATGTAAAACTGGCGACGACTCCAAGCCAGAGATCCATTAGAAATCCAGTCGGAAACCCTAGAAACAAACTCCACACACACATCCGAATTGCCACATCCGTTTGAAGCCTCACACAGTTTGACCATCAAATCGACAGTCTGTTTTGCGATCGGTTCGTCGTCTAAGTTGGATAACACGGTGACAAGAGGCGAAATCAGAAAGTGAGGGTGGAAGGTGAGAAGAGAGTGGAGGAATTGAGGCTGCGAAATGGCCTGACAGAGCTGGGAGAGAACGTAGGAAACATGTACGGTGTGAGATTTGGGGTTGGAGAGAAGGTTCGAGACGCATAGTAGGCAGATTGATCCGCCCTCAGCTGTCGGGAGGATGAGAGTGGAGCGGTGGCCCTGGGAGCATGTCTCCGGTGGCGGATGCGGTGGCGCTATTTGTGGCGCGGTGGCGATGGAGTACATGTTTAGGATTTGGGGAATTGCGTTTGAAAGTGAAAGTGAAGGCGGGAAATGGCGATTTGTTTTGGTTTTGGGGTTGGTTATTTATCGAATTGTTTATTTATTCATCTAAAAAAAACGGAGTATGAAATTGAGCCGTGATAAAATACAAATTGGGCCGATAAACGCATACTTGAACCCTTGTTATAATAAATCCAATTTCCCCCGAAAATTAACCCTCCAAATTGTTTCTTCATTACAAAAATTGAACACCAGAAGTACATCGGCTGATTCTTTGATACCCTATTCATCTTCCCAACTGGTGGATCAGCTATGTCCGACGATGAATATACATTGCCGCCGGAAAGTCTGAAACGGGAAGTTACTGATTCAGAATTCAGGTACAACATTATCATTATTATTTTTATTTTTGTCGAATTTTCTTAGTATGCATTTAACTTCGATGTTGTTCGAATATTGATCCAATAGTATTTCTGATGATTAGAATTGATCTAAAATTCGAACTACTATGCGATTTTTTTCCCCTTCAATTCTATGGTTTATAAATTATAACACTCAAATCATGTCTGGAATCCCATCAGTAGTATCTCTCTTGAAACGTTGTCCGATTGATTGAGGAATTTACTTATAAACGATCAGAGTATTTTTATTTTTGCTTCAGTTTGAGTCTGGAAAAGAAGGAGGAGGAGGGTAAGTCTCATGGTGATGGTTCAGAAGATATTCATTGTTGCTCAAGTCACAAGTACGCTATGCAGATCCACTTGAAATCCCTGATGAAGTAATGCTGGGTATGATATGGCCCATATGGGCTGAAGACGATGAGATTCCCACCCAAGAACAAATGAAGACTGGCATATTTAACAGATCACGTCAATACCTCAAGGAACGTAATGACAGTGAGGTAGGTATGAACATCACTCAAATTTCAACTCAAAACAGTTTCCATATTTGGTCCTTTATTAGCAAGTATTATTATCCACGTCTTTGTTCATGTTTCCGGTATATATAATCCTGCTAATTAAGTTACATCTTTTCACAATTCGCTCCTATTTTGAATTTTCATATTTGTCCTCCATTCCATCATCTACTTATTGGTAAAACAAATATATAAGTTTCTTGAAAATTTTCATTTCGAATCATATTGAATAAAACCCCAGTTGAATCATAATAATGACTATATACACTTTCAACTGTAAGGACGATTTGCATATATTTTGACTTCATTTCCTAGCATTAATTGTCTGTATAAACTAGCTAGGTTGGATATTTCCTATCTTTGCTGAAACATGACTGTATTTTCCTATCTATCCTTGAACGAAGATGACTTTATCTTATTTTCTCTGTATCAGATATACTACTCCTCATATCTGTTTGTTTTACTCCTATAAATTTATAAAATTATACATGTACGTGCAGGGATTCGACATCAAAACCTTTCCTCTCGAGTTTATTGGGATTGCTGACGTAATACCAGCCAAAGACTACTATGAAGATTATGATAAAAGAATTGACTACATGAAATCTCTTGCCAGGTTGAGTTTGGGGGAGAGTAATGTATGCATCCTTCTCTGTCTTTGAACTTATTTTAAATAACATTTTAAGATTCATACATTAGAGAAAGTTTTTGCTAATGATAATGCTTTCTGGTTGCAGTGGGGCACAGAATATGAGTTTACAGAGCTTGGTCAGGTGAATATGATACCACATTTTTATGACAGGTATTTTATCAACTTCGATGCTAAACATGTGACGACCGGTGTTACTGAGACCTTCCAAGCTATTCTGGTCGAGTCTGATGATCATACAGGACATGAAGTGGAATCTTGCAGAAAGAAACCTTTATAGATGACATCTTATCTTGAGGTATGTACTACTGTACTAGTAATATTTCTCAATGACATGGAAATAAAGTGAGAGCTAGGACTATTGTGCAAGTGATTCAAAACTGTAGAATTGTGTGTTTTTAAGTTGCCCTTTGAGTTTATCACTCTTTTAGTGCATTGCCTTACATCAGTTATGTCATGGCATTATGACATTTTCTCATTCTTTTTCTACGCGTTTTTGTGTAAATTGCAGATATGAATGTCGAGTGTTGGGAGCCATGCATGTCTATTGTCTGGTGGTATGGTATGGGCTTGGCAACGATCTGCGTCTGCATCTATTAAGTATTGCTGGTAAGAGTATTATTTTTCAGTTTATGAAGTAGCTAACATGATTACATGAACTACTGTGTCGAAACTCTCAAACTGAACGTGCACGAATCCATTCTCTTGTTTTTTCGATCTTTTCTTTTTGTTCTGTTTCTTAATGTATTTGCTTGGTTCTGATCTTTCTCATAATGAATTTCTTCATTATTTGTAACAGCTAGTACATACTACTATATATATGTAACATATAAATATGTGACAAGCTAAGTGCCAAACGAGCTTGGCTTTGAACTTTAATTTTGGCGGTAAGCTATATAATTTGCCAAATGATACAAAGGTGCAGCTTTCAACGGGTCACTATAGCTAAGCTCCTCCATTGCCTTAGCCAGCAGCTCCCCCGCAAACTCCCTCGCCTTCTCAAGCCCCATAAGCCTCGGATACGTTGCTTTAGCGCTCGCCAAATCTTTCCCAGCCGTCTTTCCCAACTCCTCAGAAGATTTCGTAACATCAAGAATATCATCCACCACTTGGAAAAGCAGCCCAATGCATCTAGCGTACCTTCTCAATCTCTCAACCTCTATTTCATCCCCACCACCCATGATAGCTCCACACACAACCGAAGCTTCTAGAAGCTTCGACGTCTTGTGCACATGAATGTACTCCAATTCATCCAAACTCACTTCCTTTCCCTCACTGCACAAATCCACAATTTGCCCTGCCACTAGCCCTGCACCCCCGATCGCTGACCCCAACTCTCTTATAGTCTCGACCACTCTTTGGGGTCCTACGTTTTCTGTCTTAGCTGCCACGTGTTCAAAAGCTAGGGAAAGTAACGCATCTCCGGCTAGGACTGCGGTTTCATCCCCATACACCTTGTGGTTGGTAGGACGGCCCCTGCGTAGGTCATCGTTATCCATACAAGGGAGGTCATCATGGATCAACGACATTGTATGGATCATTTCAACCGCGCAAGCCATTGGCATTGCAAGGGCCTCATTTCCGCCAACTAGCTCACATGCCGCTAAGCATAGTATTGGCCTAATCCGTTTTCCGCCTGCTAGAAGAGAGTACCTCATGGATTCATGGATCTTGATTGGGTTCTGGAGTGGAACTGCATCATCTAAGGCCATGTTCACTTTCTCTGCCTTCGTAATCATGTACGCTTTGAAGTCGAATTGCGGAAAAACTAAGGGCAGAACTGGTTCTTGGAGTTGGATTGATGTTTGAGCTAGTGAAGTTGTTGCAACATGGCTAGGTTGGACTTTCATGCAAAGAACCCTGTTCTTTAAAAAGACATGAGAAGTTTTGGTATTGTGTTGGGAAAAAACATGGTTAATGAAGTGCTTGGTTAGAGATGAACTGTCATTAACAGGAATTGTGGCTAGAAACACCATAGTTTGCTTGTGAGAGAGAGAGAGAGTAGTTTTCTTGGATTGTAAGTGTTTAGTAAATTAACAATGTTTGGTGTTTATATATACAAGTTAGTTTGTAGGTTGAGACAAAGGGATCTTCTATGTTATGGTGGCAGAATATTAGTGAAGCACGTAGTTGCAGGCCCATGAATAGGAGTAATATATAACTGGGAATCATCCATTAAGCGTGACTACTTAATTTAAACTACCACTGAATGAGAAAGAGGATATGCCGTTTTGTCCTCTAATAACATATGCTTTGTGTTAATATGGCATTAACCATGGTTGTGTTCTACTATGTTTCAATTTATAAGATGTTGATTAGTAGTTACTAATACTATTTTATGATACTTTAATATACTTAAAGATGTTATTTTGTGTCAACTTGGTGGCAGATTGACATCATTTGGATGGGGCTAAATAATTAATGATACAAACTAAGATGACCAACAAAGAATACAGTAGTTTTTATCTATATATCGATCATCGATCTTAGCAGGATCTACAAAGCAAAGATACCTGCGATAAAGATACAAAAGCTGAGTTAACTGCACCGTTTCACTATTTGAGATCGACTATGATCAATTGATCATTAATAATTACTCATAAACTACGCTGAATAATTATAATATTGATAAAATTAATTATATTATTAACTTTTAATTATAGTATAATTTTATTAAAATTTTATCTAATGTAATAATGATACTAATGAATAATTGAAGGTTAAAATCAATTAAATATTGAAAATTTATACGGTGCATTCTCCGTAGGAAGAACCGATTGTGCACTGATAGAATTTCTTTGTTTAGTAAAAGAAATTAAGTGATTTAATTTAATTAAAAGTTTTATTGTTGTACTCGGTAGCTTTATTTCAGTGGACGGTCTTTTCACAATTAAAAGTACTTACAATTAAATGAGGAAAAGGAAAATACGGTGAAATGGCCTTGGAATAAATCATGGAACATAAAAATTATACTAAGGGTCAAATTCTTCTTTTGGATTTGCATACATGGGAGATTATCAATAGTTGACAGACTAATTAAGTACAACATTGTGCAAATAAAATCTGTCAACTGTGTGAAACCAAAAAAGAAAGCATGGTACATCTCTTCTTTTGATGTTATGCTCTTCAAAATATATAATCATAGATCATAAATCGTGAAATCTGTAGCTATATCAAACCCTTGACTCATATATTTTTTCATACACAACAAAATTCAGAATAACAAATCAATACTCTTCTCTTTTTTTGGATGGAATGGAAAAGTAGAAATGAAAAACAAATTCAGAGGTAAAACATTGAATGATTATCAATTTAAGGTGCAACTCTTGGAAATCATAAATCATACTTGTGGAATTTCCTGTTAATCTAATCCACCACCTACTGGTTTCCACTGTGTTAATATATATAGTTCTATCTTACAAGAACCTCTCGATAAGCAGGAGATCGATGCATTATAAGAGATGAGCATGGAAAATCTGATAACGCTGTTGCAGTTTTTGTGGGAAGAACTGATAACAACACTGCCGAATTTTATGGCCTAAAGATTGGCAAAAATATGTGCACAAATTTAGGCCTAAAAAAGGTGATTATACAAATTGATTCAAAAGTCTTCATAAACTGTCTTCGCAGACCAGAGATATCAACACCAATCCAACAAATATTGCTGAGGGACGCGGTCAAAGGAATGGAAGAAATGGAAGAAGTCCAAATCCAATTTGTATATAGAGAATGCAACCAAGTCGCTGACACAATCGCAAAAGAAGCAAGCAAGCTAACGTTTGGCGATCCACAAAAACTTTGGAATAAAAATGTTGATCAATGCTTTTATTTCGTGTGGGTCTGTTGCCCACAGTGGATTAAGAATGTAATAGATCATGATAATAAGACTTTTAGAAGAAGTCTTAGGAATAATGTATGTAACTCTAAGTAATTTTATTTAGGGCCAATTACATCCATATTCCATGTTAAATTCATCAATTACGAATTTCACCTCCTTAGATTAACAATTACAAAACTTTCCCTGTTAGATACAAACAATTACATGTAGGCCCACGATTTTAACTTTTCCCGAATTAAGACCTGGAAGACACACTTTCGCCCCTGAATAATTATCAGATTTCAATTAAGTCCAAACAACCTAAAATTTATGTTTATTACACACTTGCCTCAAAAAATTTCTATTCTACAATATTAACACTATTTAATATAAAATGAACCCACATAACTTATCTAAATTGTAAAAGGTCTCAAATATTATTGTAAAATACACCCCCACAAAATTAAAATTCAAAACAAGTCCCAACTTTTAATTTTTTTTTTTATGGTCATCTTCTTCTTCAAAGGTACCGAATTGCGATTTTCGGTACGAAAATAGTTCCAGCTCCGATCGGAGCTGTTGCAACCTCCAGATCGGAGCTGACCGGATTCTGGTACTCCGGTACCGGAATAGTTACATCTCCGATCGGAGCTGACCGGATTCCGGTACTCCGGTACCGAAATAGTTGCATCTCCGATCGGAGCCGACCGAATTCCGGTACTCCGCTACCAGAATAGTTGCAGCTCGGTTTCCGGTACGGGAATAGTTGCAGCTCCAATCGGAGCTGTTGCAAGCTCCAGATCGGAGCTGGCTGGATTTCGATACTCCGGTACCGGAATAGTTGCAGCTCCGATCGGAGTGGCTGGATTTCGATACCGGAATAGTTGCAGCTCCGATCGGAGCTGCTGCAAGCTCCGATCTGCAGCTTGCACTCTGGTACCGAAATCCGGTCTTTCATATCGAAGTCTTAGAGAAGAAAGACAAAAAAAAAAATGAAAAAAAGAAAAGAAAAGAAAAAAGCGAAGAAAATGAAAAAGGAAAAAGAAAATAAAAATTAAAAATACCAAGGGCATGTTTGGTTCTCCAATTTGTTAGTCTAAGGGGGAAAACTTAATTAGCACCGGCTCCGGTGAGGGTGATCAAAGTAATATTACCTTTTATTAATGTGATGCAGTTTGATTTCAAAAGAAAAGTCTGGACATGCATGGTTATTAGATAATGGAAATAATATGTTTGAACACCCTCTAATACAAAATTGGGATTATCTCATTTTAGTGTCATGTAGAATAGATAGAGAGCTGACATCCTAAATCGATAGTACTTTTTTGTTTTTTTAAACGACAATATTACAACTACTCCTATACTATTCCTAAACAAATATCTTATATCACCTTATATCTTCACACCTAAACCACCTTATGTCTCCGCCAGGGATTGAACCCTGCACTCTCTCTTCCACTACACCACCTTATAACTCCCTTTCTTTGTTTTTTTGATTTTTCAGCTTCATGCCCTATTGACATAAAATAGTTCGGTGGTTGATATAACGTATGGTATGCTATCAAAACCTCTTTATAAGTGAACTTGTGAAAGTACACTGTAGATAAATATTTTGCGGAAAATCAAATAATTAAGTAATAAAAATAAAAAGCTTTTGGGAATCATATAAATCGCAAATTCAAAAATCAAGTGTCGTGAAATTGACTACTGAGGGTTTGTGTTTCCATTGGCCCTTCTGTAGGGTAAAATCCAAAAATGGTACTCTAGGGTGAGACAAAACAGGAAAAAAGAGGCGCGTGTATTACACGGCCAGTTGAGACAAAATAGGAAAAAAAAGGCGCAATTGCTAGGAAAATTGAAATGAAGTAAAATTTTGACTTCCTAACGAACTTTGGTGTTGACTTCCTAACTAACTTTGACCACAAAATACTCATAAATTAGACGAGATAAAAATTTAATAAAATTATTTCATAAAATTAAATGAAGTAAAATTTTATAATATAATTTTATTATATGTTTATCATGTGTAATTTAAGAGAAATTGGTGGTCAAAGTTCGTTAAAAGGTCAACCCTAACAACTTATTAATGAAATGGAGGAAGTATAAACTAATATTTCATGTTCAATTTTTCCTGTTTTTCCTAGCAATTGCGCCTCTATTTTTCTATTTTGTCTCAACTGGTGTAATACACGCGCCTCTTTTTCCTATTTTGTCCCAACTTTTGAAACACACCGGAGATTGTAATTCACGCGCACGTGAGTTGAAAGTCTTCCGGTGAAAATCGAAAAAGTATATAAATTGGACAGTATGTTACACTAGAGTACTTAAAATGGACATATCCATTCTAGAGTATATAAAATGGACATGTCTCACTCTGGAGTACCATTTTTATATGTTACCCCCTTCTGGAGCCTGTTGGGGTTCCAAAGTCTTAAGTCGAAGACTTCGGAGTAGAGTCGGGCCGAAAAGGTTAGTGATAGAATGGGGGCCGAACCAACTCGCTCTACCTGGCCAGTTTTCTACCGATTATAGTTGGGCCTATTTCTCTACGAGACCATCTATAATCAGGTCATTAACAAATGGGCTTTGAGCTTGAAACTGGCCCAAATGGGTTCTCGAATCTGGAATAGTGCTTTGGTGAATTTCTGTTCGAGCATACATTGATTATAAATATATGGATCGGTGCATGTATACCGAATTACCTACACATTACAAAAGAAAAAAACTGCTTCATACATTGTTCAAACTGGAAACTCTGTAATTGCAGAAATAATGTGAGATATTCATCAATAAAAAAAATACAAAAAGCAGGGGCGGAGCCGGGGTGCCGGTCGGGGCTTCCGCCTCCCCTCCAAAAAAAAAAAATCACCCCCCTAACTTTAATTTCTGGCTCCGCCCTTGAAAAAAAAATATATAACATTGAGTATATAATTTTAGATTAAGACCGTTAATGAATCAAACTGTTTTAGATGTTTAGATGTCATATGTAAAAAAACTTAGTCAATGCTCAACTTGAGTTTGAGCTCATTGAGCTCGAGCATTCTCACAGGCAAGCTCAATTTATTTGTGATGAGTTACGATCAATACAGAGAAAAACAAACTTAATTGGATTTTTTTACACATCAATTATCTTGATATGGATGGCTCATGAACATATCTCAATCTTTGCTCAAGAGCTATCGTCAAAGTAAATAAATGAGGCTCAAAATGACTAGACTCAACTTGTTAACCCATGCATTACTTTTCATATTTCTATGCAGATTGCAGACTATGTTTCCAAAACAGTGAGCATGATAGAGAACTTGGCTCTTTCTTTCCCTTTTTTTTTTTTTTTTTTTTTTTTTTTTTTTTTTTTCATGCATGATTGTAGTGGGGTTATAAAGATGAATGTTTGAAATGAAATTAATCCATTTGACAGGAAATTGGCAGAAAATATATGGTGGGTCCAAAACTTAGATCTTCTTTGTTGGAGTTGAACAATTTCTTTATTGTTTGTGGCTTCGAACTTTGCACATCAACTATATAGCTAGTGTCATCACATCAAATGATCAAACTTTTCTTTTTCTTCTCTCCACTTGTTTTGGTAAATGAAGCCAACCCGTTTGCTGCTCCACTCTATATTTTACTTCTATTTCTATTAGAGTAATATAATAGTTCTTGGACAAGTGAAATGACCAGGCAAACTACTTGATCCATACAAATAAAATTATCCTATCCATAACAACAAGATGTTCATGTCGAAATTGAAACTGGTGGAAAATTATTAGACTTCAAATTTCCAACGTTTTAGTTTCATTTTTTTTTCAACTTATTAGGATGTTACAACAGGAATTAATCACTGAAATTTATAAAATAGTGCAGTGGATTGGAGTTGAACCAGAGAAGAAGAGGTGCCGATCTATGACGGACTCTCATGCCTCATATAAATTGTCAACAAGAGTAGTAAATTATCATCAGGCAGAACCACATTCATAAACAAATTTGACGAGTTACGGTAATATTTGATGCATAGAGCCGGGTTGGGCCAGAATCACGGGCCTCCAAGTATTTAGTGAGTAGGCCTGTTTGCATGCCCAAGCCAGGCCCAATCACACCCTCTTTTTTTCATTTCATTTTTATTTGGATGACGATGGAACCCGCATCCGCTACCCTTAGAATGCACACTGGAATTTTTTCCTTTCATTTTTATTTTTAGAGCCCGTTTGGTTGTAAGTAGGAAAATGAAAATGGCCTTTTCCTAGGAAATGTGGTTCAACTCCAAAACTAGGAAAAGGAGTAGGAAAAGGAAGCCTCCTTTTCCTTGTTTGGTTCCTTATTTGTCACTAGGAAATCTGGTTCAATTCAATTTTCATTTTCCATGTTTGGTTGTGCTAATACACACAAAAGAAAAGATAATTTTCCCATACCATTTCTTAGGGAGCAAGTTAACTGCTCTTTAGAGAATTGAAAATCCTCATACCATTTCTTCAAAATAACTTGTTGATTCTTAATCTTCTTAGGCTCTGTTCTCTTCGTCTGAAAAAGTCTGAGCTGAACTGATTTGATCTGAACTGAACTTATTTGTAGTACAAAATTATATTAGGCAAATCTGAACTGAACTGATTTGAACTGAACTTAATCAATTTTCAGATGAAAAGAACAGAGCCTTATAATAAAGGACCCCTATACAGAATTCCATCACAATCAGTAAGGCTTTGTTCTCTTCGTCACTAGTCTAAACTGAGCTGATCTGAACTGAACTTATTTGTAGTACAAAATACTATTAGCCAAATGTGAACTGAACTGAACTGAATTTATTTTCATATGAAAATAACATAGCCTAACACTCTTAAATCTAGGAGGCTTTGTGACAATTTTATATAACTGTAGGGTTTTTTATGCAGTTTACCCAAATAACATCCCCAATTCGACCCAATAAAAATTGAAGTGTCCAATTAACCCTCGATAATAGTATACACACAGAGACAGAAACCAAACCCAAAATCCTTCATCGGCTTCAACAATGGAGGCACTTGGTTCATCGAAGAAGATGATTGCTACACAGGAGGAGATGATGGAAGCTAGAGTCCCGATCCCTTACCGCGATCAGTGCGCTCACTTGCTGATCCCTCTCAACAAATGCCGTCAATCGGAGTTCTTCCTTCCCTGGAAGTGCGAGTCCGAGCGCCACACCTACGAGAAGTGCGAGTACGAGCTCGTCATGGAGCGGATGCTTCAGATGCAGAAGATCCGCCAGCAACAAGCCAACAAGAGCGGGCAGACCATTCCTCTCATCCCCAAAACTGCAAATGCTTGATTCAACGATCCAGGCTCAACTTATACGTTTTTGATATATTTTGGGGGGAATGGTCGTTAGTAATTTCATGCCAGTCTATGGGCATTACGGGGAAAAGAAATTGGATTCAAGGGCCAATATCGGTATCCGAAAAGGTGCCAAATTTTTCCAAAACCTTTTTCCTGCCCCCCCCCCGGAAAAATAAGTAGTCAAAATTTTGAAGTTTTAGGCATAAAAACTCAAGACTCAGTTTTCCGGTTAGGATTTTAGAAAAGCCGGTCAGACCTTTCTTTTTTTATTTTCCTAGCAACCAATCAAGGAAAAGGTGTGCATTTTACCAAAAAATTTTCCTTTTCCTACTGAACCAAACGGGCTCTTAATGAAGTGTGTTATTTTTCAATATGCTAAGTATCTACAAGCGTGTGAGTCTCAATCTCAATGACTCTACCAGGAGCAGGATTCCAGTGTTGTAAATTGAAAACGTACAAAAATTGACATGATTGTTATAAATTATAATAAAGTATCAAAATTAGACATATCAACTTTAAAGTACATAACCAACGGTTATTGGATCAAGTGGTAAGGACTTGAGTTCACTTTAGTAAGGTCTCATTATCAAGTCTTGTGGATATAAAAAATACTGCTAGGAAAGCGGCTGCCTAAAAAGGGTCCGACAATGATCGGCTGGATTAGTTACCAAAGTAGATACCAATAGAAATTAGAGAAAAAAAAAAACAATTTAAAGTGCATAAATTGGACATTCACACTCTAAAGTAAAAAAAAAAAATTACCCCATACATTTATCAATGGGTTCTACCATGAAACCAATTAACATGCATTATATTTTATTAAAATATTTATAACGAATCGATTCAAAATTGAACATGTACTATAATCTAACGAAATCTAAAAGTAACCGCATATATAAAAGGCAAATATTAAACGTCGGAACATAAATTTACTAAATGTTGAAAATTTATTGCAAATTACATAAAGTATCTATAAATTTATAATTTTACAAATTAACTCAATACTTTTAAAATCATCACAATTCCACCTTAAATAAATCAAGCCCTTAAATCAATAACCTAATCAACATATTTCAATTCAATTTGAAGAACACACCAAAATATATCATCAAACTCATTTCACACCTTGATTTGTAAATTTGTAATAAAGTATCTATAAATTTATAAATCTCTTGTAAATTTAGGGGCTTTATAAAACCCATTTCACACCTTGATTTGTAAATTTGTAATAAAGTATCTATAAATTTATAAATTTACAAATTTTTTTTTGCTATTTTTTATTTTCTTTATATATATATATATATATATATATATATATATATATATATATATATATATATATATATATATATATATATATATATATATATATATATATATATATATATATATATATATATATATATATATGTATGTATGTATGTATGTATGTATGTATGTATGTATGTATGTATGTATGTATGTATGTATGTATGTATGTATGTATGTATGTATGTATGTATGTATGTATGTATGTATGTATGTATGTATGTATGTATGTATGTATGTATGTATGTATGTATGTATTGTGCATAATTAAATAAAATTTATATAAAAAATTTTTTTTTTTAAAAAAAGAAGAAAAAAAAAATTTTGAATGCTCCTAGTGATTAGCGGGCTGCTTCTAATCACTAGCAGCAGAGCGGGCTGCTGCTCTATCTTTTTTTTTTTTTTTAGTTTGAATTTAAATGTTAATTTTTGGAACACTTGAATTTAGTATCAAATTTATCAATTTTTGGAAGTTCGGAAGTATCATTTGATCATTTTTTGTTCAAGTGATCATTTCATGTTAATAATTTATATTTATGAGTGTATTTGTTTTAGGGAGTGTTTGTGGTAAAGTAGAATTGATGAATTTATTATACTTGCAATTGTTTATGATAATTTGTATGAATTTAGTAAATTTGGGATTTATTTGTAATAATTGTAAAATAAGAGTTATTCTGTAAATTACAAATAAATTTCCAACGTTTAGTAAAATTGCTACTACGTTTAATAACCCTCATATAAAATCACTATGTTGCCTAACAAATGATACATGTCATACATAATAATGCAATGTTCGCATCAACAGCTATCATCACGACACATAGCTAACTAATTAACACAAATGGCCGAACATAAAAGTACATAATATGCATAAAACGGGAAATTTGAAAGACCCCTCCATGTCCAATACCACATGCAAGTGACAGGGTAATAGGCCATATCGACCCGTTGTGGGGGGAAATATTGGAAGGGTTGGTGCGTTATTGAGTTGAGTGAGTGGGTTTTATTGATGCCTTTGCCTGGACAAGAGTGAACATCCAAATATCTGTCCTAATGTTTTGAGGGTCCAGAGCAATTGACGCAAGAAAGGGGAACCGGGTCGTTTCCAGGTTTAACTTGATGTCTTTCACAATTATTGTTACAACATATTAAGTAGTTGTTACAGAACATGGTCAAGCACATGGCTTGTGCCATGGACTCCCTGTCATGAGATTTAAGATACCATACCCCTATAGCTAAGTCTCCTATATAGTGAGTATGGAACGTCTGTTGGATTTCATAATTCACTCCACTCATTAAGTTTAGCCTTTTTCTAAGTTAGTATTTAGGGTAGTTAATACTTCAACTCATGTTCTTTATATCTAGAGTATCTGTTCATTGCCACACAACATTGATGGTCGAGGTGATTTTTTTATTTTTTTCGATTTATATTGGTATCCACTTTGGCGACTAATATAACTGAGCACGGTCAGGTCCTTTCTCTCAGATGTGTTTTTTACATCCACAAGATTCGAATCCGAAACTTTATTTAGGTGAACTCAAGTCCCTTACCACTTGAGCCAATAACATTTAGTGGTCAAGGCGATTTGAATGTAATGTAGAGTGATAGTTTTCTTTTTAACCCTTTTTTAGTTTGGGTATATATTGATACCGAGATTTTAACGGTGTATAGGGGCGGAGCGTATACACTCTTAATATTTGTAATTTTGATAATTAAGTAATGGATTTTTTCTATTGCAATAAGTAAAAAAAAAAATTGGACTCTTTTTCGGGTAGATGTGCCCATCTTTATACGATACCATAAATCATGAGATTTTCTCTTTGATGAAATAAATTGAGTTATGAGATTTAGTCATTTAAATAAATTCTTTAATATGACTATCTCATACTCGGACTCTGTTCAGCAAAAACTAGTTGATAGTTGATAAGCTCAGTTCAGTTCAGTTATGTTAAGATGAAGAGAACAAAGACTAACTCTACCAAAAGTTAAAACTTTTATAACTGATATTGACACTGGAATACGAAATCTAGTTACCTATTCTATTTCACCCATTATATATGTCCTTTGTGTCTAGTTTACATGCTAAATGGTACTCATCATGTGTTATTTTCTTAAAACGTCTAAAAAAAGTTAATTTTATTGCTGAAACGGATGATAAGAAAAAATGCTCAATAACGATTATACAAATGAAAACAAACAAACAAGCTACACCAAAAAAACCAGTGATGCAACACCATACAAACAACAAGATTACCACAAAAAAAGTAACAGTGACCAAGCTAAGGAACCCCAACCCCAACAAACACCGACAGCTAGCTAATAAGAGCGAACCTTAGTCGAGAAACCAACTCCAGATCATGCGCTATTACAAATGGCTTTAGAATATTGTGATTACAATATGGAGTAACTCTTAAATTATATGGATGATAGGAATTGAATCATGAAAGTGATTAGAAGTTTAGAACCCCTGATCTATTAGTTAGTTGAAACTAGTGGTGAATTGTGATGCACCTTATAACTTAATGTCAATCGACTAGCCAATTGTACGTCGAAAGTTTCTTGTTAATAAGTCAGAATGATTCATTATCATGTAGTAAAACAGTAGTAGTTGAATTTTGAGTATGAACTATGAATAGAGAATTAGAAATGGTGAATTAGAGATGGTGGACCATGTAAACTTGGTTTACGAGGATGAATTTACTGGACTGGGCTATTACTTAGAGGTAGCTATCATTGTCAAAATTTATTAACTTTGCTGAAGATGGTAAGATCTTATTCATTAGGCACGACTATTATTATTCCCACCCATCCCATCCCTTTCAATTTCATCCTTTCACCCTCAAGGTTGAAGAATTTCTTTTCCTTCTGTTTTCCTGTGGCGGTTGAAGATCTTTAATTAAAAGCGGGGTGGACGTGTCCAAGTTATCAATTCTGAATAAAACTTGTAATACGGAAAATGCAAAGGAATTATGACAATGAATTTTCGGAAGTGTCGATTACTAATTTCTTCTTTTCATCTACTTTTTTCTTGTTAATTATAGAATGAGTTTTTAAATAAAATTAAAACAGACAATGACATGATCGGGATGGGTATAAATGTACAATGGTGTTGAGTTTATTCCTCAAAATTGTAAATGTACATACATAACATAGCTCATAATTGAATTGAAGACTTATTTTTTTCTTGTTGAGAACTACGAGTAAATCTCATGGTTCGACGTAATAATCTGCAAACCAAGTAAGGCAGGTCAAACTTCGCAGCTGACCAACAGGATTTTTTTTTAAATACTGAAACTATATTTGAATACATTGTTTATCCGAAGAAAATAACATAGACTATTCACAATGAAAAACGTCACTATCCAGAGCATACCCGTAAATCCGGGTCGAACCGGTTCGGACGGGTTATGGGTAGGCTAGATCACATCACATCCCTTCCAATCAATTGAATACAGATCGGTAACGTCCCAATCAACACAAAACGAATCTTAGGTTGGCTGAATATACTAATTTCTACTACTACTGCGGTTTACGATTTATCCCCGTGTGGCCTGTGGATAATGGTTCCGTTTTGTTGAAAATAATGACCTCTGACCTAACTTTTCATTCCAAACAAAATCTCGTTACTCTCTAACAATAATTACTACTTACTTCATTAATACAATCATGATTTATGACTGATAAGCATATTGATCTTATCCTCAATTGCAGGCTTCAGGAAGGTATCTAAATGTCAATTTATAAGAAACACAACCGATAACAAACGCTAAAATAAACTGCAGGCTGGTCGATTAAAAAATTAATTCGCTTTTTACAATTTATAAGCATATTCTTGATCGTTTATGATTGTAATTTGTTTGCTGTTTTCTAAATAAAAATAGACAATCACAACTCGACGGAAGATAGACTGAATAGATAGATTAGATGCCTTGTGCGAGGAACGGGTCATATGCTTCACCATAATAAAGACGGAGATTGATTGGGACTCAGACATTTTGTACGTACATTTTGACTAATCATAAGATCAAATCATCAACAATGGTTCAAGGGCCAAGAGGCCAGATAGTATATGTTGATAATTCGGTGAGAGACCATAATTTAAAAAAGATGGCAAGGAATTTATGAAAGTTAACATGTGAATCAAATTAATTTTGATGTGAAACAAATACGTGTAGTTTTTTCCAGAAAAAAAGGTAAATGGTGTCTTGACAATTGAGGTGTTTTCTATTTGAAAAATGTTAACTTCGAATTAAATAGTTTGCGAAATATTTTGGTGTATGTGTTGAATAGAGTTGGTTGAATTAAACAATCCCGGGATGTAAGCAATCTTGATTATTGCAGCTTTCAAAAGATGTAGTGTGCCACTTGATTAGTTTTTCTATCCCAAAAGATATTATGCTCTGTTTGTTTCACCTAAAAAATTATAAACTTATCTGAATTGAACTGAACTTATTTGAAATATAAATTTTAACTAAGTAAACTTGAACTGAACTGAACTTATGTGAACTGAACTGAACTTAATAAAACTGAAATTAAGGTGAAACGAACAGAGCCTTAAGTTGATAAAATCGGATACTATAGTATGATATGTATGGGTAGATCGTTAACAATAATGACATTTATTATTCGATTCTATGTCGTTTTCGAAAACATCAACCATGTTACTCGACATCAGTTGTTATATTTTCATTGTGCCGCACACCATATTTTCTGCAGGTAGTTCGTAAAGCAAATGTCTTACATAAGATTCGTAACAATATTTGGACGTAATCCACGTGCATCATGATTCTTTTCCGGATCTCGATTAGGTCTTTCTTCTTCCTTTTTTCAGGAAATTACCCACCTTTCTAATTTTAGTTATTATGTAGCCCCAGAATTTGAGATAGTTTAGAGGTATTGAGAACACCAATCATACCAATGTGCATTTGTTATTTGAGAATCCATCTATAGTAACGCTAGAGTTAAGTAAGGTGTTAGTTCGTGGGGCTAACATATTAGTAGGGAAATTAGCTCAGGAGTAACTATGTCGAGTCAAAGGTATAGAACTTCGATCCATTAGTGACTGAGTCATATATTGTGCATAATGCATATTGAATTTTTATAATTCACAATAACTTTTGTTTTCCGCAATAAACCACACTACATGTTAGGAAGGAAAAAACCTCAAAACCCAACTGTGAAAATGATATGTATTCTAGGAGTCATAAGTAGTCCGGTGGAAGGGATTGGGATGATGAACGAGAGATGTAGGATTCGATATCTGACGGAGATATAAGTCGGTCTAGATGTAGAGATATAATATGGTTTAACATGTTGGATAGCTGAGTAGTTAATTAAAGTCCTTTTGTCCCTCTAAATTCATTAAAGGCCTTTTAGCACTCAAAAAATCTTTAAGGTTGAACTACAAAAGCGTTGATATAATAATATTCAAGATTTGCACTCTGAGCCAGATCTCAAAGTACAAATTTATAATTACAATAGTACCAGATTCAAAAGTCACAAACCCCATCCAACGGCCTTCGGATGTTTAATTTTTTTTTTTTTACCTTCGCAAAATTTGACAAAAATTGTCCCACATGCCTATACATAATTTAAGCTTCAAGACTTGTACGGATCGAAGTAATTTTGTGACACCCTCATAATACTTGTGCATATAAAAGGAAACGTTAACAGTATAAATTAAATTATCTTGGTACTTGATGGGCCAATGTGTGGTGTAGATACATTAAATGAAGTACATTATTATTAGTATTACATAAATATACCATGAAGGGAGGCCTCGGCCACTTTTGCTTGATCTTATCACAAACATACATCACACATCATCATTTTATTCAACAACACAACTAGCAACAGGTTGTACACTTTGGTACTATTGCAGCACGATTGACCACTCTTTCACGAAAGAGGAAAAAAAGCATAATTAACCATAGTACAAACATACCCCAATTTGGCAAAAGATAAAAGTCGTTTTTCACCATGCAGTAGTAGTAGTAAAATTTACCAGATTCTTCATCATCATCACCATAACTTAAACCCCAAAAGTGAAAAAGAAAGAAAGAAAACAAGCTGACTTAGCAAAGGATTAAAAGTAACTAGACACGATTGGACTCGACTTTAGGTCAGTCTCTCTCAGTCCCTCTCATCCCCGAAACCAACTCAGCCTTTCACCATCTCCGAGTCAACTCAATTAAACTCAGAACCACCGAGTCAGACTCACCGACTCATCACCGAGTCGAGACTTATTTTCCGGTCGAAAACTGCCACGCAGAGGTCGTGATAAGCGGCCTTGTGTGCCAACCTAGCATCAAACACCCATCATTTTCCTCCACTCTGTACCCATCTCCACCAGCAAAGTGAGCCAACAACATGCTGGCTTGCTTGAACGCATTCGACCCCATGTGAACCGGGTCGAACCCTGCTGCACCCATACGCACGCGCCACTGAGCCAGCGTCTCGTGCCGCTCAACTCTATCCACACCTTCACAAGCCACCACGTTGCATATCTGCCTTCCTAAGTACACCTCAGTCATTAATAGATCCTGGCTGTTCAGCTGTGTCAACCCGGAACTCTCCAACGAGTCGAACATAGTCGAGTAATAGTGCAAGGCCTCGTTAAACCTGTCCAAGAAAACTGCTCCGTTATGGTTCACTTCCTGCTCAACGATCGTAACGATTTTCGGCTTCATTGATTTGATCATACTCAGAACCTTATCAATAGCATTAGGCCTAGAGAGCAACCTATGCATTTCAAAAACCGAATTAACCGCAACGGACTCATCAGGCCTAATGTCAAACATCTCCGCATTCAGATCAGATAGCGAATTCGCCACAAATCCACGAAACTCAAACTCGACACCAATCGTATCCGCTAACTGAGCCAATTTCCACCCCACCTGCTGCAAGGCGTCCGTGTTATCGGGCTGAGGCGGCCCAACAGCAGTAAGTCTGAAAGCCGGCGGGCCACCAGCCCTCAAGGCAAGTGCCTGCATCAGAACAGGCCACTGCATCCCCTGTTTCAGGCTAAAATCTATCACATGGACTTTCTTAACACCAGCAAACGCTTCCAGTATCGCCTGATTCGCCGTGAAGTGCGCGAATTTCAGATAAGGTCCGGTCTCGTAGAAATGCATCTGAAGCACATCGGAATAAGATGAATCAAGCGAATCCTGTGGGTAAATCTTGTAAATCTTCCTCGCCAGAGCTTCAGCGAAGTAGGTAGCAACTTTCCTCATAGCTCCGATTTGCGAAACGGCCAGAAGCCCAACGTGTTTCATCAACGCATCCGCTAGTTTCAGGTTATCCTGCTGAACCGCCTCTGCACACGCCATTAACGTATGTACGAGCCTAACACCAGTCTCCTGTGAGTCAACCAGCACCACCGGCCGAGCATCAGACGCCGCAACCGCCTGCGGCGGCGACGGCGGGAGATCGTTAACCATAAAATCAGATCCAGATTGCAATTTCATCCTCTTATTGTTGTTGTTAGCAATAAGAGGATCCAGCTTCTCCATATTATTATTATTATTATTATTATTATTATTGATGTTGTTACCGAAAATAGCCCCACCGGGAATAGCTCTCAAATCATCATCATAAATAACATTATTGTTGGTAGAAGATTCACCTGAATTCAAACCGATTTGGTTGGGGAGCATCATCATATCGCTGGTGCTCAGCTCGGTTAAGAGGCTCTCAACCCACCCGGACAGATCGGACGGGTTGTAGTGAACCGTATCGGATGTGAGAACGGAAGCGCTGCTGTCCTCATCTTTTGTGGTACACATCGCCATTTCCAGCTGCTCGAGCTTCTCTGCAACATCAGCCATGTCAGATGACTTGACCTTGTAACCGAGAACGGCGAAGAGCTCGTCCATGCCGGTGTCCATCGGCGGTGAGTCCGACCAGAGCTTGGACTTTCCGGTGGAAAACTGCGGCGCCGCCGCAACAGTTTTGCCGAGATCACGATCTCGCTTCATGGTTTGTGTGGGGGAGAGTGAGAGTTTGGGGATTTTTAGGTCAGATGGTCAATTGCTGGAAAGAACATGGAAGAACACAAGTGGGTTGAGATGTGAAACTTTGAGAGTTGATGATTTGCTTGGTTTTTTGCATCACTTTTTTGAGTCTAAGCTGGATTTGGTTTGGTGTCTAAATATACTTGACCACTATGGAGAGTAAATAAATAAAATAATGTTAAAGAGTGGTGTTATATAAGTTGATAACATGAGATATAATAATTGAGTTTGTTTGAGTGAAGTTAAATAGGGGTGAACAGGCTAAAAGGCGCGAGCTTCAAGAGAGGAACACAGAGCTGGCTGGCTTTTTTGCAAAGAGCGAGAGAGTGTGGTGAAAAAACGCAACTGGAGGACGAAGAGATAAGGGAGACGGAGATGTACTCACAAATGGAGGACGATCCCTGGGTTAGCTACCTGCTACGGTGCTACCCCTATTCCTAGCAGGCCCGATAATCTTTTTTTTTCTTTTTTACTACACTCCGGTTCTATTTCATTTTTTCAAGGGTCTATTACATTTGGTACCCCTGCTATTTTCTATTATTACAGATTAGGCCATCTATATTGTTTATTACGTAAACTTCCCCTGCTATAAAAATTTAATTACATATTAACACACGGCTTTGACTTTCGGCGCTCTAAGCCCTAGAAATGACATTTTCACCCCTGCCGGAATTTCTGATTTTGAAATCATCCAAACAACATGAATTTCAAAATCAGTTCTAAAGTATTCCTTCCTTTTTAATCTAGCCCCCAAATTTTGTGAAAAACCTCAAACAAGTCCCTGTAACAATGGAGGATTTCCAAAACTCGAAAAATCAATCCCAAATCTTATCTAGGGTTCTAAACATCATTTTTCAATCATCCACGAATTAAAATATCAATGAATCCGTTCAAAACGGACTAAGCAATTTTTTTTTAATTTTTTTTGGATTCGGTCATGATCGACCTTGAACATTTGTTGCTCAGTTCGATCTGTTCAACATCCTATGTTGTTCCCCTTGTTTCCACAAACAGATTACATCCAATTTCAATTTAGTTTGAGTCAAGAACACAAAACTTGGAAGAAACCCATCAATGGAGTTTCAAACTCCATGAACCATAAATCAAACTTCATCAACGAATCTTTAAACTCGAATTTGATGGGTCCAATAGAAAGAGGGAGAAAAATGGAGAAGATTGATATATAGAACCCCTTGGAAGATGAAAAAACGTGAAAGAGCTCAAAATCCTCATCAGTGGCGGATGAATAGTACCCGCGGTACTATTCATCATCTTCCTCAAAAAATTTGTTAAAAAGAAAAAAAAAAAAAAAAAGGAGGATGAAGATGATGGTGATGGTTTCGTGATGTAGATTCATGGAGGATGATGGCAGTTGATGATAACTGATGATAATGATGATGGAGGCCGTGAAGATGATAATGATGGTGATGGTTTAGTATGTATGTTGTTGTGAAGATGATGAAGAACAATGGTGAAGATGATGATAAAAATCAGAAAAATAAGAGGGTTAAGGGAAAAAGAAAAAGAAAAAGATAAAAGAAAAAAGGAGAAACAAAATGGTTAAGAGCATGTTTGGATGTTAAGTTTGGAAGAGAGAGGACGCCAGAGTCAATGCCGGACGGTGACTTGGGTTTATTTATAATTTTTCGCGATAGTTGGGTTTGAATGCAAAGTAGTTGTTTAGTGAGGGTACCAAATGTAATTATGTCTTTTCCCAAACTATAAATGTTTTTTTTTTTTTTTTTTTTTTTTTACCAGAACTACAAATGGTGTATTTTGTAGTTCAATCAAAGAATAATCCCAAATCTGAACATGATGAGGATTTGAGGCGATAAAGCATTTCAGTTGTGATTCAGATCCAAATCCAATACTAGGCAATAATACTCCATGTAAATTGGTTGTATGTATTTTGACTCGAAAGTTTATTCCGGTTTTGAACCTTGATGCAATTAGTCTGAGAATTTCTTGTGCACTTTCATTAATAATTTCTTTTGTTGTTTAAAAAAAGATACAACATGCCGCAATGAGCTGACGATCCGAATAGTTTATCAACATCAACATCACACGGTTATGGGGCAAGAGTATTAAAATGGCTATAGGGTTGAGAACAACTAGGGACGAATTGGTTAGATTAAGGTGTCATGACACTAGAGGTCATAGGTTCAATTCTCGCCAAGTGCGGAATTATTTATAGGTTATTACTAGCTTTGTAATGCTATTTGTGAAATTGTAATGGTTCAATTATTAAAAAAAAAAAAACTAGGGACGATCACTTATGATAATAGTGGCGCAGGAATATTTATAATGTATCCAATTTAGGTACTATATAGAGTGGTTAAATCCAATTTATATATTTTGTTGTAATGTAGTGTTTAATTTTAATATATTTTTAATTTAATAGGAAAAAAGTAACCGATATACTTGTTTTAAAAAAGCCTACCCTTCAGCTATTCACAAGATATAAGGTAAAGAGTTTAAACATGGTTGGTGGTAATAATTTTACCTATAAAAGACACTGAAAAAAAATCAAATATATATCCATACTAATCGATTCTTGTAAGAAAATAGTCGACGGTCGATATTTATTTGCATTCGATATGATTATTACATTTAGTGGCAGACAAATTTTTAACTGATTATTACCAAAAAGTATTCACCTGAATAATTTAGTACCCAAAATTGTACATACGAAACGTGTAAAATTTAATATATTTAGACAAACGAAGTTTAAGCGTCTGGTGTTAAATAATCTAACACTTTTAGTTTTAGCCAAAATCTAATCCACTTTTTGTGATCAATACGAATTGTTTAGAACGTTTACACCTATGTTATATGCATACGAAAAAATGCGACTATATTCATGGAACGGTTAACACGTGATTAAGTTGAAAGCTTGAAATCGATAGCCACTACATTTTGAAAGTTAATTTTGGTAATTGGATTTCAGTTTCAAATTGTTATTTTTGTCAATTTAACAATCGAAAAATGAGTCAAATTCAGGTATAATTTCCTTAAATACACAATTTAGACGACAGGCCCTAAGTAACTTGGTGAGGAAATGATGACATTTTCTCATCTAAGTTCTCTAAAAAAGAGTATAATTTTCTGCTTTTGTAAGTGCCGTTGAGCATTTTTCTTTTCTATATCTATTTTGTATGTTGCTTGAGGAGTTTGATTCAGCATAAAAAATGTGAAATGAATCGGATTTAAATTAAGGGCAGGTCCAACCTCTATAGTCGAATCATAAGCCAAAGTGCTATGTTATGTCAACTAAGAACCTAGAGTCCGAGGTAGTCACACTTACTCGGTACCCTGCCAACACATGGGCCTCCTAAAAATGGGTAAGGAACAAAGGAACAGGTTGGACCAGGAAAACGACAAAGGCTTCCAGAACGTTCCATGAGGTGAAATTACCAGTCTAGTGTTATTGGAGCCCCAATTTGGAACATGGCTAGGCCCATTAAGCCATAAATGAGCCTCAAAACCTTGAGAATCAATCCTATACTTACACTTGATATTATCTCAAAAGGTTTTACATCACAATTGAGAAATGATAAAAGGCGAGCGAGGGAGATCAGGCACAACATGCACAGTGGGTCACTGGACCCCCTTGAAAAATGTGATTTCTTTTTTTTTTTAATTAATCAAATTTTACATTTTGAACCCCTCCCCCCCCCCCAACAAAAAAAAAATGATCCTGGATTCGCCACTGAACACACAACTCCGAAATTCATCATCTATATTCATCTTTTTTTTTAAACGGCTAAAAATATATTTATTAAATAAAAACAGAGTATAAGTAATGCTCGGAAACAATTACAAAGACAAGACCAACACCTTTGCACAGCTTAACCGTGATTCAACACCGTTTGTCACAAGCAAAACCTAGCTAAAACCTTAGAACGTAACCCAAACCTTAACTAAAACCTAAACGTACCTGAAACAAAACCTAACAACCTTTATACCACCTCATACTCATCACTAAAATTCTTCACAACACCATAACCTCTACCAATGTTCAAAACCTCGAAAAACCTTAACCTTGACGGAACCAAGTTCGTCCCATACGCTTCAACACCTTCTTTAGTCACCTTCTTCAGCATCATCCTTGAATGCATCATGTACTTCTTCTCTTGAACAACAACAAACGCCTAATAGCACCATAACCTCCATACCCAAACCTAAAATCCAAATCTTCACAACCAAAACCTTTCAATATAACCCAAACCCAAGCATAACGAACCAATACTTAAAAACACCGTAACCTCCATACCCACTACCTCATAGTCGTCACTAAGTTTATGCACATCTCCATACCTCTACCAACGTTCAAAACCTCTTACTATAGCAATGAGATCTACATGTATGATCTAACATAGTATTAATCTTTAAAATTCTCATTTCAACATAAAGTGGTAAAGTTATTAATTATAATCGCACGTGAGAGTTCATTTTGAGTTATAAAGTGGCACGTTGGGTGAAATTCAAGTGAAAAAAAATCCAATTACATTTTTGTTTTAAAAAAAGATACAATTACTTTTTTAAGCAACAAATCTAATTTATTACCCTACTCATTAACCACTTTATAACTCAAGATGAACTCTCAGTAGTAACTTTACCACCTAAACACCCATATAACACTCCCATAGTAATACACATTGATGATACATCTAAGATGAAGTTATTCGTAATGGGCTAATGGCATAACGCACGGTGTTGTCACCTGTTAGGCGGACAGTGGGAAGGTGTTTGTTGAAGGTAGCGACTTTGGGAAATGGGATAGGGGAATATTTATTGGTACTAGTAGTATATAGTAGTAGTATGGTGTGGTGGGATCCGGCCGGATTAGATGAGGGCAAAGACCACCACACAGTAACATGCAGTACTTCTGTTGTGGCATTAGGGAAAAGAGTCGTGGCACCACAGCAATGCTTGTAAGGTACTAAATCTGATCCATGGCCACATATAAATCATCACAGACACCACCAGCCCCACACCCCATTACTCCATTTTCCTGCAAACCAGTACTACTAGCTAGTAATATTCAAAATTACAGTAATGTAATTGTTATACTTCTGTAATTATAATTGTTAATTTACGTACTTTTTCTTTTTGCATACTAATGTGCAGTTTTTCAATAATAAGAAGTTCGAAATACTTTGTGAGTGCCATAAATTTGAAATATAAGCCATTATGTTGTAATCACATAAAATCATCATATATAAATTTTTTCTAAACATTTCTTTTTTCAATATAATATATATATATATATATATATATATATATATATATATATATATATATATATATATATATATATATATATATATATATATATATATATACACTCTCCGTTTCATTTTAAAGTTTCTCGTTTTCTATTATTGTTAGAATAATTTTTAAAAAATAATTAAAAATAAAATATATTTTGAAAAAAAGTTTGTGGGGATCATAAATTTGAAGTTTAAGTCAATATACACATAAAAAAAATCACCATTCAAATTTTTATTTTTAAACTATTTTATATTTTTATTCATTTTTAAAAAAATATTTTAGAAATAATAAACATAAAATTTTAGAGAAATTCGGAGTAATATCACATACTACTCATATAAGATATTTCTATTTCACACACAATTTATAATAATTCTGACTCCTACTATTTCACACATGGACAGGAACAGGCCTAGAAGGATAAGGTGCTCTCTGCAGCACCATTCTAGCTTGCCTCTGTACCCACTCCTGGCCTCCACCACTATCCACGTACTCGGTACTTCCATGAGTCCATCAAATAATAATAATATTAATAGTACTAATTTTTATAACGGCAGGATGAAATTAGCATATAATAATAACAGAATAATCTAATAATAACGAAATTGGGAGAGATTGTAGCTCACTCTATCAAATCTTAATGTTTTCAATTTAGTAATTTTTCTCCATTATTTTCTTTTAGCCCTTTTTTTTGATTTTTTTAAAATCCTTTTAATAATTCAAAAGGTATTATCAATTCTTATACCATTCACAAGCCTTCTTTTGAATGCCTACGCATATCTTATTTACTTTCAATTTATTCACACATGATTTGACTAATGAAATTGAACATACAAAACAAAACAAAAAAAAAATAATTAACGTCAACGACTTTAATTAAACCACACAATTTATTTTAAAAAAAAACAATAAAAATATGATACTACATACTCAATTTAATATCAAAATCATATATTTCCTTAGAAAATGCTATCGTATTTTCCTTTCTTCCGTTTCCTTACATTGTTTACCGAGTTTTGTTTTTGCAAAAAATTATCTCATAATTTTATTATTTAGACATTCATGCCAATAGACCCATACACTACCCTCTTATACCAACCACTTAAAAAGAATGTTATGAAATCAAATATAAAATCTAAAACAACATATAAACAATTGCTCACCCCTTTTTAAAATTCACTATTTTAACAAAAATAATTTTTATCGATCAATTCCGTATAACTTATTTCTGTATATTGTTACACCCAATTTAAAAGGTAAACCTGCAATTCATTGGTATTGTATATATACTATGACATTGTGTAACACATTTAGAAAATGATTACCGATAATTTTAATAAAATCACAACTTCAAGAAGATACATTTTAACAAGACGAACGCTTCGCACGTATAACGTGCGACGCAAATACTAGTTACATACTATCCGTTTTTTTTCATAAGTTTTCTAATTTGATTTTTTTCAGCGGCTTTCAACTTTGATTATCAATTAGTTTTAAATTATAATAATAATGTATGTATCTAAACTATATTATGAAAATTTCGGTTCTGTATTTTTATAATAAAATTTTGTTAAATACTTTGTCATTGTAGTTTAAGAGTAATCGATAGACAAAGTTGAAAGTTGTTGACTGAAAAAAGTCAAATTGGAAAACTTCTAAGAAAACAGAGGGAGTACAGTATTATGGTAGAATCTAACACAAGTATATCGGGTGAACTGGTTGTGGGACTCGAACCGAGTTGTTCGGGTAAATCAGTTATTTTGGATGATTTCAAATCAAATTGGACTGTGTTTGGATTCCAGTATTGTATAGATTATAATCTGATCATTTTAGATCAATGCAATCCGAATTTAGTGTTGATTGAATATTTAAATACAAAATTATTTTTATAATGAAAAATTATAAATTATTACAACTTTAAAATTTTAATTACTACTTATGAGTTAGTGATAAATGAAATATTTATTATGAATGAATTATTAATATATTACTTACAAATTTATATAGGTAAATTTGGATTGGATGAGCTCGAGTCGGATTTCCAAACAGATGAACTTCGGTCTTTTATTCTGATTTTTTTGGGATGGTGCTTATAGATCAAAATTCTGGGATGACATCGGATCAGGGTTTTCGCGTTAAAATTCGTTTAATTGACCATGATATTTTAGGTAAGACTTCAACTTCGGATCAAACTGGTTTAGGTTTGATATTTGGATTCCCATCGATTTTGCCCCATCTAAACTTAGGTTATGCTTAGAAAACATTACGGCATATATGTGACATGCTCAACATTAGAAAGTCACTATAAATAAAAGGTTCACAACCGACTCATTATCTCCCTAACCCACATCCAGAATTGGCAAAGTTAATCTGAACTAATGCGATTCAAAATCTGAAGTCTCACCCGTAATATTTGATCAACTATCCAAAATTTTACCCAAAAGCCAATTTTAAATCATCCGAATCAATTTGATCTGAACTCATTCAATCCGGAATCAACTCCAATAAATGATCTGAAGTTCATTCAACACAATAAAATGTGTACAACGCCAATCATACATATTCCATTATATATCGAAAAAAAATTCAATTACATAATTCCAAGCTCGGTTGATTATCTAAGTAAGAGTTTGTTTTTATTCCCACTTAAGTTGGATTACAGTATTTTACGCTATATAAGTAAATTTTGGGCGAAGCAATATCGAATTCCGTTGGTTCATGGTTGATTGTTTGGGCAGCGGTGTCTAAAAATAGAGGGGCAAAGAATCCGACGTAGCCCAAATTCTATATTCGGCAAAATTACATTTTTATTGGTCCCACACCCACATGAACACCACAGAGGTCGTTAACATACCCTCACGCACTTTTACCCTCGTTATCACCACGCTCTATTAGGGAATACTTATCAAACGGTCAATGGAGGAGTTATAAAACTCGCTTTTGATCGACTCATTTCACCTGGAATGCAACATCTGTAGGTCCCACCACTGGGTTTCAGACGCCAACTTAGTTTGTAATCGGTTGTATATAGGACACGAAGTAAATTAACGGGACGAAGAGCTAGACCTGGCCAATAGGAAGGAACCGATAATCTAGAACCAAACCTTATTACTAGTTCTATGAAATCACCATGATTTGGCACGAATTTTGTTCTTTTAAAATTTTTACGTGTAATTTTAGAAAGGTTTTTAGGAAGCTATGTACATTTGAAATAATCATAAGTCTATGAATTCATTCCACTTGATTCAAGATTCATGTTGTTCTGACTCTAGATCCAAAATGCAAGACTCAGAGACCGACTCCGACATATACTCTATTTGATTCGCTTGAAAAATTATAAATTGAACTGAACTGTATTGATTTGGACACATATGAACTGGAGGGAACTGAACTTATATATAGCATGAACTTCAACTAAAATTATGTTTGATTCGTCTGGGGAACAGAAACTTAAACTACATTGATGTACAAAGATTACACATTTGAATTCTTACTTGCGTACTGTTTAGTGGTTGGTCTTCATGCTCGTAGAGTGTATCACCTACATACACTGAAAGGGGGAGGGTAGTCACTTTAACCGACTTGCCTTTGACATATCAGAGATAGACTTTACTTGAACTCGTGTGGGAGCTGTAGAGAGTGGAATATTGGGTAGTAAACGCGTAACTCTGAAATGCTTCAAGGCCTTTGTATATATAGGGGGAGCCAGGGGATCAGATCCCACCTTTTCCGGGATTATGACAGTCTTTAGTACAGTCTTGTCTTCTTCGTGTAGATCTTCTTCTCTCACAAGTCTTTGTGCTCCTTTGCTATGTGGCATTTCTTGTAAGCGTGTTTCTCGTGCGCATGCTTTGTTCCTCTGCTGCGTGCCGCTAAGTCATTCCATATTATATACATACTTGTTCTCGAAGGCGAGCTTGCGTGTGGGGTAGTAGTTTGATGAGTCTTTTCTTTAACGATTTTTATAGTCCCTTTTGACTACTTTTAAGTGTCTCTTAACATATGTTGCTTATATATATCTTTTCAGTGTCTTCTTAATGTTGTTTTGCAAACTTTTTGTAAAAGAGTCCAAAATGGAGTTTTTTTAGCCTTTTGCCTGTCATTTGCTTGAGGAGCAGTGTTTAGCTAGAAGCCCTGGGTAAACAAGGACTATCTTTGGAGGATCAAACATGGAAGAGATACGAAGAAATCCAGAAACATCAACAATTCTACCAAAAGAAGTGGCACGATGGCACCACATGCGCTGTCAGGCTTCTGCCTGGTAGTGCATTTTGTCACCATGGTGCAAAACCATTTCCAGTGTGCCCAGACTTGCAGTTTTTCTCAAATTTTGAATTCAAATCCATTTCTTTCTGTCTTATAAACTGGTTTGGCAATTATAACTTCATCATCACACTCTGGAAAGTTTAGAACTCAAGAAACATTGATAGATTAGGGTTTCAATTCCATATTCAATTCAATTGATCGTTTATGAAGGATGCTACACATTTACAAGGTGCAATGAGGTATTAGTTTTAGCCATTTTGCTTTGCTTTGTTGCTTGCTACTTTCTGCATCCGTGTGTTTCTATCCTTCCTTTTATGTATCTTGGATGTATGTTAATATGAGTTGAGTGGAAAAATCCACCATAGGGGCTGGTAATGGTATAATTGAGCATGTTAGTAATCTTAAGACATGAATCTTTATGTAGTGTTGGTCGGTGTTCTCATTCAAAATATTCTAAGTAATCATGCATGTTGGTTGAACCTTGATCCTTTTTGCATCATTTCAAAGTATTCATGTTCGTTGTCGTGAAACCTTGATCCTTATAAGGATTGATTAGTTAAGCTAGTTTGAAATTCTTTAAGAACGAACATGTTTAAAACTAATTTGATTTCTAAGTGGTATATGAGATTAGGTGACAAACATATTTTCAGAATCACTCACATGTACACATTAGTTTAATCGTCTTGAGTATTATCTATGCACGTTCGATTATAACTGTTACCGCCATCTACGTTTCCAAACCTCTGCAAAATACTATGTCTTTATAAACCATTATATCGAGACATCTTTACCGTACAAGGATAGCTTTATCATGTGCTTAAAAAACGTTAAATAAAAATAAAAATAAAATATTTTACATGCGGGCTCAACCCACTTGTCCGGTTGGCCCTACTAAACTCGGTCCAACCCAAATTGATTCAATTTCATCCATTCCACCAAACTATAGAGTCCACGCCTCCTTCATATGTCTATATTCGCTAGGAGACCCTGCATTGTTGCATGGAATTATTATTTATTTATGGGCAAATAACGTACAGTACCCTCGTTAGATTTTTTTATTACGGATTTCTCCCTATTAGATTTTATATTACGTCGACCCCCCTGTTAGAAAAGTTTAATTACATCTAACCCGGCGACTTTGACTTTTCGCGAACTAAAACCTGGAAAATACCATTTTACCCTCGTTTGAAAATCTGATTTTTTCCAGAGCCAAACAACTTCAACTTTTAGTAATTGCACATTTAACTCTAAACTTTTCATTTTTACAAAATTAACTATAAATTATTTAAAATAAACCCACATAACTTATTTATATTTCAAAACAAACTTAAAATTATTCAAAAAGAAACCCCAAATAAATTTTTAATCCAAAAACAACTCCATTTTCTTTTTTTTTCTCTCTTTTACTTTTTTTTTTTCGTTTTTCTGTCATCTTCTTCAAATTTCCGGTACCGGAATTATTCCGGTACCGGAGCAACACCTTTACAGCTCCGGTCGGAGCTGTAAATCAGCTTTTACAGCTCCGGTCGGAGCTGATTATCAGCTCCGACCGGTTGCTCCGGTACCGGAATAAGTGAAGAAGGAGATAAAAAAAATTGAAAGAAAAAAGAAAAAAGAAAAATTATTGGTAAGACCATGTTTGGAAACAAGAAAAAAAAATTGTGTTTTAAGTTGGTCAAACATTTTGGGAAAAATTGTGCTAGATGTAATTCTGAAACTAGCAAGGAGAAAAATGAAAAGTGGGCTTGTAACAGGGGGAGTCTGAGTAATTTTCCCTTTATTTATTTTACACAAAATTATTATTATTATTATTATTATTATTATTATTATTATTATTATTATTATTATTATTATTATTATAAATAAAAAACAACAAAGGTTTACAAAAAATTAGTGGGCAGCCGAGAAACAAGCTGGGCTCCCACTCCCTGAGCAATAGCAAAAATAATCCTAGGGAAAATATGATGAGCAATACGCGCTCCAGTATCCTGAGCCAAAGCGAAACCCCGGATTCTGACAAGCAACTCAACAACATCAACACCCAACTCCCCAAGTGTTGAGAAAGAGAAAGGAAGGAATCAATATCCCTTAGCTGCACACAAGTCCCGATACTTCGCGCACTTGCGCTTGGCAGCATCAGCAACCGCATGTCCAGGCACAAAGTCCACCATCCCAGACCGAGTCAAAGGGAAGACCCGGTCAGATCCACACATACATCCCGCCCCCTATCCCAAGCATAAAGGAGCATGTCTGCAGGACGGAGGGACCTGTCACTCCCGCCACTCAAACCAATATCCACTTCCTTACTAGCAAAAATGCCATATCGAAAACAGACATCCAAGAGAGTGTAACGAACGAGGTTATGTCGGTGCTTGATACCCACCACCCCAGCACACGACACCGCATGATCACCAAACACATCTCCAACAAAACCGGAGAGCAAGTAGAGCAGGGCGAAGACACTGGAAACAAGGCAACACCAAACTGATAACTCAGAACACAGTTGTAAGTCCTCCCATTCATAGTCTGCCCCAAACCAGAAATAGGAACTACACGCAACCAATCAGAAGAATGGGCACGTCGCTAAGACTCCAAAGAGCTACCTGACGGGGAGATAAAGAGAAAACAGATTCTACAGAAGCAGCAACCTTCGTGAAATATATATATGCCAGTCTCTTCATAAGTCTGGGGGCAGCGATCTCATTAGGGTTACCCAAAAGGTCAGAACCTGTTGTCTCAACAAACAAAGACAGGGCACCATCAAAAGTAGGTCCGAGAGAAGTGATACCAGAAAGAAACAAGAGCTTAGTCTGCAAACCAGCAGACTGAAGGCGAGAAGCAAGGAAGGCATAATGACGAACATCCGCAGCAGTATAAACACCAAGCCCCCCAAAAGAAAAGGGCAAAGTAGCAAGCCGCCACTGCCAATCACCAAAATCGGGGCCGGACACCGTAACAATACGCTCCAAAGAGGATCTCAGAGCCCGATCAAAAGAAAGCTGAGTCGACTGAAAGAAACCAGGAGGGAAAGTACGCAAAGCAAAATAGAGCTTCGAAATACCCGTACAAGCACGAAGCAACAGTAGCTCACACTGCGGATCATTAAGCTTCGCGACAGAGTCCATAAGCTCGATGTTCTTGGTCACCCTCTTCACCACAAGCTCACTACTGAAATCGGGACACACACTGATCGAGCCACCAAGGACTTTGACCCCACGGAGTGGCCTTGCGATAGAAGGAGGGAAAACACTAGGAACCCTACTCCTCGGATCTTCGACCGGCCAAAAAATCTCAGTTTTGTGAACATTGAGGTGAAGTCCAGAACGTGGGTCGTCCTCCAAGATCAGCTCTAAGACCTTCCCCACAACTAAGGTATCTCCGACAATGGTGCCGTCATCCAAATACCAAGCCTGCAAGGATAAGTCAAACGAATCTCTGATCTTACATACCAACGGGTGTAAAATCAGAGCAAAAAGAAGAGGACCCAAAGGATCGCCCTGCTGGACCCCTTGACCATACCAAAGAATGTGCTCCCCATAGTACAACCTAGCCGGACTGGAATAACAGAACTCAACCCAACGGGAAAGAATGGGGCAACGACGACGAACCTCAAGCAGCAGAACCTCACGATCCACCATGTTGAAAGCATTTTGAAAGTCAACTAACAACATGGTCAAGCGCACCTCAGTGCCTCTCGCCTCTACAAACCGACTCAAGGCATGAAGAATAGCCTCACCTCCACAGGGTACCCCAACACCAAACTGGAGACCGTCAAAATATCCAGATAAAGAGGGGTCAACCAAAACAGCACCCACCTTAGAGACCAGGCAACGCCAAACAGTACCAACATCAATAGGACGTATACCACCACCCGGCTTAACCAGCGGGGTGAGAGGAGCACTAGCAATATACTCACCCAAAACATGCGGGCACTTACCCTCCAAAAAAAGATGAACCACCCGAGTGATAGAGGTGATCAAATCATCAGAGAGAGCAACAACAGCACCGTCCAGACAATCCAATAAGAGCTGAGCTCGCAAACCATCTCGACCACAAGAGGTTCTGGACCGTATCTGTTACGGTCCGTTCTCAAGTCCATGAAAAACCCTAAAATGAAGTCCGGTCCATACGGTCCCGGTCCGGTTCTGGACCGTATCTGTTACGGTCCGTTCTCAAGTCCATGAAAAAACCTAAAAATGAAGTCCGGTCCATACGGTCCCGGTCTGATTCTGGACCGTTGCTCAGCACTACGTATGAGATTGGTGCTCTACTTCTGCACCCTTTATCTCACCTCCTCTTAACTTATGTCGGATGCGGGTATTACATTTACCCCCTTAAATTGTTCGACGTCCTCGTCGAGCCTCTGTTGGGGTAGGGTGTCCTTGGAACACCATCTGCACCCTTGCGGGTTTGGGGATGGTCACGGCTCAAATACGATTTGTAATGACTCGGCTCCAATGTGCCGATATCCGACCTTTTGGACCGGCGTGATTTCTCCTAGGTTGCTCTCCGGGGTGATATGTTGTCCCCACAGATCAACACGTCTTCTAAACTGCGCACTTTGTCTCACTCATGCGTACACCGAAAACTTACGAGTAGGTCATCCATTCTAAAATTTATCCAGAGCAGACACGCTTGAACTCTGAAATTCTCTCGGTTGAATTCCCTGGAAAAAAAGTGTACCTTGTTGGTATGAGTAGAGTTTTTGATGCCTTTAAGCCTTTGAAATTTGGAGGTGTTACAATAATAATAATAATAATAATAATAATAATAATAATAATAATAACAAAAGTGAAAGTCCGGTCGGTCCAGACCGTAAAAAAATACGGTTTTGGACCGGGACCGGACAGTAGCAAATTCTTAGGACCGGAGACCGGACCGTCTTCCTATACGGTCCGAACCGGACCGTATTTTACGGTCCGTTCCGGTTTTACAGTCCCAGTCTGTCTTTCTCAGCACCACACATACGGCATTAGGCAGTTTAGGTGATTCCAAAAGCAAATACGTGCGGGTTCAGACTCATAAAATATCATGATAGTGAGACGTGTGTGGACAAGTTCTTGGGTTACTGCGTCGATCCAGAAGGCACGGGATTGTTTCTTGTTACTATTATTATTATTGTTATCATTATCTCATGAATAATATAACAAATGGCTGATCATATCCAAACCAAAACTCCTTTTGCAGATTGATGGATAAGTCTGTAACTTCTTGCATTGGCAATATAGCATTTAGCGGTATTTAATTTACTTTTGTTTTTCATTTTTCTCTGTAGTTCTTGCCTTCTTGGACATGCAAAATTGGACACGTGTCTAGCTGTCGTGAAGTAAACCAATGTATAATAATAATAGCCCTTGTTTTACAGCATTCTTGTGATAATTTTCGTATTTTATGTGTCAACTCTTTCAAAGATTTGTAATGACTCAGTTTTTTAATTAATCGAATTAAAATAAACTTAGACGCTTTAGTAAGAGTGGGATCAAGTATAAGAAGAATTAACCAAAAAACCAGGCCTTCTTTTAAACTCCTATCCCGTCCTTTTCCTAAGTCCAGATAAACTAGAAAACCCTCAGCCAGATAAAAAGCAGAAAAACACGACGGGGCTGCTGCATTACGTCCATCCAAGAAAGACCAGAAGAGAGAAAGTTAGAAGAGAGAAAGTTAGTCCTTCTCTGTCCTTTTTCCTTTATTCTTCGTTTACAGGCAAGTGAAGCTTTAGGTGTTTCTGTTTATACATGTTTCACGATTGATTTCTTATGTGATATATCTTATGTTTGTGATGCTTTTGTCGACTGAATAAATATATCTACGTACTAGTGAATACACTGTGGTATGTATCTACTAGTTAAGTTATAGATGTTTAATTTATGTTGATACAAGTCGTCCTAGTTATATTGCGAGATGATGCATGAGATCGTTCGATGATTTTATATGGTTAAGTCACATGCATAGTGTTGAGTTGTTAATTGAACTTGTGAAAGAAACTAGCAAATCAAATTTCCAGGGAAGTTCATTTGATGATCTGTCTTAATCAATCATGCATGTACCAGGAGACCAGAATCTTGAACCTTCTAATTATGGTAAATTATGTTTAAACCAAGAGATCATGGTTCCTAATTATTGTTGACCGAGACCAGTATGTTTGGCTTCCTTAATTCATGATTTGATTAGCAAGAACCCTTGCCTTACACTGAATTAATTATAAAACAAGCTTCCTGATTTGTTTACTTCAAAGTATATGAACAATACAAGACACTGCCTCAAAGTTAAGAAAATGAACTATGAATGCAAGGAACGAATGTAAAAGATGTTTAGGTGTCTCTATTGTTTATACATATGAAAAAGTTGAGCTGTGGCGTTTGATCGTATGTTGCTACCGTGAGCACAAATGAGAGCTGGGCGAAAGCCGATGCGTTTGATCGTATAATGCTACAATGAATATACACATGATAGCCAATTCGTTTGATCATATGTTGCTACGGTGAGCATACACGTATAAGCAATATGCAGCAAAGCTTGCCTAGACATCTTAATGAAGAATGATGAAAGTGATTCTAGCTAAAGACAAGAAAGAGTTTGAATTAAAAGAATGTAATTGATGAATGTGTAAGAAGGAAAGTTACGTCCAAAGTTTAAATTAACTATCTTTAAGTATAAAGAATGAAGAAGAGAACTTTTAAAGAGATTGATATCAAAGAATTGTGAATGTTCTAAGTTGTACCTTATGTTTGAATTGCTTTTCCTTTATGTTATACTGCATGTACGGTGTGATTATAGAAAACAAATGTGATTATTTGATATATGTGTTTAGTGGCTTGCTTGTGAGTACAAGTAGGTACCCACCCTTACTCTCGCTGACCCTCAGGTTACAGACAAGTTGGAGTGGATGGGAATCGAGGATTGAAGTTGATTCAGCACACCCATGAGCTCAAGTTTTAGATGTTGTTATTCCGTTGCAAGAACTAATGCTTTTAAACGATATTTATTATTTTGACGCTCTAGTGGCCTTATGCTTATTAAGTCTTAAGTTTCAAATAAGTACACGTTTTGATGTGTACGCTTTAAAACGCTCTTATAAATATTTGTTTTTTATTTTTAAAAAGCGGGGCGTTATAAATTCTTTTGTGTTGTTGTTCTGTCCGGAAATTAATAAAGCCATAAAGGTACATGTGATTTTGAGTTTAATGACTTTTTGGAGTAAATTTTACCTTTTCTAATGAATAATTCCGAGATATCATGAAGAAAAAAAAAGTTTGAAAAAGGAGCAAAACAGTTGGTCACTTGAGAACCAGATCGGAGAGTAATTTTCTATAATTTTTACATTTTAAGAAGTACTCTATTAAAGTTCTGTTATATTCGTTTGAATTGAATATAACTGGTTTGAACTAAATTGAATGAAGCTAAACTAAATTAAATCAAACCGAACATAATTCAACTTATTTATAATATAAAATATTAAATAAGATTGAAGTGAAATTAAAATAATTAATTTTAAACGAGATAACAGAGACTAAGTTAAATGAGATCCGATCGATCTATGAACGATTAGTGAATAAAGTAAATTGACCGATATAAATATTTCACGTGCACGTGTATACTATAGAAAAGAATAGTCACAATTTATGTGAAGACCAAATTCTAGGGTGATGGTGGTAGTATTATAATATTGACTGTTGAAAAAGACTTTGATAGCTCAACTAAGGGTGTAATTTAGAGGAGTTAATTTGAATGTTTTATTGAAATAGATTAGTACTGCAATATTAGAGTTTAATTGATGTAGTATCATGTCGAAAAAAAGAAATTGAGAAAATTCATTAGTTTTTCATACTATTTACAAATTCTGAAATTGTTTTCGCGAATGTTATTTAAAGTTCTATTTTTCTGACGAATCAAATTGAACTAAATTAAAATTATTAAATTTGAATTGAATTTATTTATATTTATAAAAATATAAAATCAACCAAAAGTAAAGTTGAACTAAGCTCATTGGAGTCGAACTCAACTGCATATATACTTTTAATTTTGAGACAAGAAAATATAGTCTATGTACCCTAGAACACCTTTTATAACTACAATAATGTACTAAATAAACCTAATAATCTAATTTAGCTATCCAGCTGCTCACATTTAATTTTTCTCAAATTCAAATGTTCATCCAAAACATTCATTATATTTTAACAACATTTTCAATTAAAAACAATAGTAATAAATTTTCTGGTTCATAATTAAAAACTATGCTCATGATGTTCACGGTTCACCTATAAATAAAGAAAAGGAAATTAATAATAAAACATAAGAAAAGCAAACTGCAGTTGCTGACTTGCTGCAGTCTGCGACAATCAGTAGCTGGAGCCTGGAGACGACTGGAGCTTCCTTTCCTCGGGTTCATCGGCACTGTATGTCTTCACATGCTTGGCAGCTTAAGCTTTTTAATCATTGATTTATACTATAGGAAAATAATCAAAGATATTTGAAATTAAATACTCAACTATTTCATTATTGTGACAAAATATACCCCAATCATTTATAGCACCATTTTTTTTAACATAAAAAATTTATTGAACAGAAACTTCGAAATATATTTGACATTGGGATACATTCGTATGGTTTTACCTTCACATCAACAATATAATTACCTAAGTAGTTATAATATTTACTGTTTAAAAAAAAAAAACTACAACAACACAACTCAAAACCACACATTTATTTCAAAACTTTTAAAACGTTCACCTGATCAAAAAGTAAATGGTAGAAATTCTTTAAAAAAAATTAAAATTTTGGCGACAAACCCAAAATCTTTTCAAACTATAACTATCATACCATTTATTTAATTTAAAATTAGTATTTACGCAACATATGCGTGTTAATCATTTATGTTATTAAAGGAATGCATAATAATTGAAGATGAATAACATTTGTTTGCTCAAGTGGTAAGTGAGTTGAGTTCAATTAAGCAAGGTCCCGAGTTCGAGTCTTGTGTATGTAAAAGACACTGACGGGAGAGCCACCCTCAAAAAGGGTCCAACATTGCTCGGTTGGATTAGCCGTCAAAGCGGATACCATTATAAATCGGAAAAAAAGAACAAATAATTGAAGATGAAAGAGTTTTTTTTTTCAAATAGTAATAAATGGAGAAAAATAACTTTAATAAAAAAAGAACCTTGTACATTTAACTTAAAAAATAATATTTCTACGCACTAAATTGTAATCGAATTAGTAAAATGACGAATCAAATTTAAATTCAATTCATTCCTATGTGCCAATTTACTACATGGTGAATTTAAATTCAATTCATTCCTATGTGCCAATTGAAATAAAAGAACATTAAAAATGCCCAAAGCAATAATGATAATTTTTGCCAAGTGTGATGTTCTTCTCGGGGTTGAAGCAATAAATTTTCTCCACCCTGCTAATCGATAGTTAGATAAGTTTAAATTTTTTTTAAAGCTTAATAGGTACTTTATATTAATTAATAGAGTGCGGGTTTACAAACCGAATAGAAGCTAAATTGTCTTTACATATTACATTCAACCAAGTAGTCAAACTATCCCAAACAAAATGTAGGGAATCAAAAGTTAGAGAGTTTCTTCCAAATGTTCTTTTCCGAGCCTCGTTAGCTATGTGATCAGCCACTCCATTAGTCTCTCTATAGACAAAACAGATCTTGATTTCTTCAAACTCCCGAAGGAGTACCAATGCATCCTCCAATATGGTCTGCTGTTTCCTGCAATCCGCTTTTTTCCTGTTTATACATGAAATGAGAGTTTGTGAGTCAGATTGGATAATAATCTTTTTATGGTGAAGCGGTAAGCATAATAAAATTCCGAGTTTAAATGCTTGAAACTCGGCAAGATTATGATCCATTTTTCCTAGATAGGAACCGCTTGCTCGGATGAAATTTCCATTAGAGTTTCGGATGATGCAGCCAGCTCCAGCATGTCCTGTAATTGGATCTACTGATCCATCAACATTAATACATACAAAATCGTGTGGAGGTGGCATCCATTTACAAATGATTGGAAATGTAATGCGTGTCACCTTCTTTTTTGAAACGGGTGGTGTTTTCCTTAATAAGTTCTAGAAGCTGAATATTAAATTTTAAAGGATTAAAATCTTCTTTTCTAAAAATCTTTTCATTTCTACATCTCCAAACTTGCCAGCAAAACAGAATAGCTTGTAATTGCTTATCCGAATTATGGAGGAGATGAAAGATGAGTTGAGAGAAGGAAGTGCAAAAAAGATTATTGTTGTTTTTTATTACACAGCTTCTAATGTTTTCAAAAATGGGACAATAAAAGAATAAATGATTGACTGATTCAGTTTCGGAATTGCATAAACAACACCTCTCAGTTGGAATAATTCCGAATCTGAAAAGTCTGTCGGCTGTTGGTAACCTATCATTTATAACCACCCAAACAAAAAAATTGACTTTTGGTGGTAATTGAAGGTTCCACAAAGTCTTCCATGGCCAAAGAGCTGTATTTAGTTTGGGTGTGGAGATTAAAAGTGTGTAAGCACTTTTAATGGTGAATTTTCCAGATTTGTCTCCACCCCAAACTATGGTATCTTGTTTTTCATTTTTGGGAATAGGGATCCCTAAAATTTCTTTTGCTAGGTCTGGAGATATCATTTGCTCAAGAAGATTTAGATTCCAGTTAGATAAGTTTAAATAATAAAGTCATTGATATATAAAATGTATGTTCCTCTTCATGTTATTAGTTCATGAGATAAAAATTGTATTGTTACGTTAGATGTAAAATAGAAAACTCAAACTAAAAATGATATGTGCTAAATAAAAAAACTTGATTTATAATACGCATAAAAGTTCAATATTTTTAAACATTAATTAGCATATGCTGTAGCACATGCTAAATACCATCTTTCTTCGTTCCTGGTTATTGTATGAGAGGGTGAGATATTGTATTGTGCAAATAGAGGAGACTAAAATTCTAACGTCAATGTTAAACCCTTTCTGGCCAAAGAGGTAATTGATCATATCATACTTTACGATATAATGTTTCCAACACACTTTATATTCATTCACAAGTGATGGAGATTGTTCTCAACAAGACGCGACAGTGTTGCTGCTCAATTTAATATGGGTGCATGTGCATGTAATGACCCTAATGTTTATGAGTCATGTTTAAAGGATTGAGAACTTATTGTCCCATAAAATTGTTCCCCAGTGAAATTTAAACATATGTGACTAATAGGATATTATCCCAAGTTTAACCAAATGCTCCACCATTGAGGCAGTAGCGGAGGTAGGGGGTAGAGCAGTGGTGTTACTAGACCCCCTCAGATTTTAAATAGTAGTACAATAGTAGTAGTATTATAAAGAAGAACAAGTTTGTCATGGTGGTTGAGAGCAAAGGCTTTGTCATGTAAGGCATGGGTTCCGATCCCTCTTAATCACAAATGCTATTTATTTTATTATCTGATCTAATTTTATTCTCTTGTTTTACAGAATTCTTGCCTCTTACTCATCTTTTCTTTTCTTATGTGTTTATTTAAATTTTTTTTCAATCATTTCAAAAATCTTTTTTTATTTTTATCTTACATTTTTTAAATATATCTTTTTCTTCCTTTTTAAATCTAGATGTACATGCTCAATCTTTTTTCCAACTACCGAAGTGGTGACGTGTTTTAGTGATCGAAATCATATCCACAATAAAAAGATTGAGCAAATGCTATTTATTTTATTATCTGATCTAATTTTATTCTCTTGTTTTAAAGAATTCTTGCCTCTTACTCATCTTTCCTTTTCTTATGTGTTTATTTAAAAAAAATTTCAATCATTTCAAAAATCTTTTTTTATTTTTATCTTACATTTTTTAAATATATCTTTTTCTTCCTTTTTAAATCTAGATGTACATGCTCAATCTTTTTTCCAACTACCGAAGTGGTGACGTGTTTTAGTGATCGAAATCATATCCGCAATAATGCAAGGTTAAACTTAGTGTTAATGTAGAGTATTGTTTTGATATAGGTATAGGTATAGTTATAAACTTATGAAAAATGATTTTGTTTCTAAATTTTATTTATTAGATTATCATATGAATCATATGTATAAATTTTTCACATTTTTTATAAAAAAATATCATAATTTTAACTTGGACCACCTGAAATTTTCTTCTCTAGCTCCGCCGCCACTGATTGAGGGCTTAATCTATTTTCTTTTGTTTTCTGATTTAGCTTGTGTTTCTTTTCCCTTTGGTCCCTTTTCTTTCTCCCTTTCCTATTGCAATTCCAACCTAATGTACAGACGCGCTTTAGGCCAATCACACTTAGGCACGCGTCTGAGCCTTCAAATGCCAATTTCAGCTCCTGGATCTAGACTTTTATGTCGGATTAAGATCATCATTTACACAATTGACAGGGTCATACATATTTGGGATTGGGACAAATTAACAGTAACCCTCCGGCATTGGGGGGTTACTCATCGATCATATGCAAAACTTACACGAGAAGTATAAAAAGTGATGAAGTATGTAATTCACCGGCCCATCATCAATCATCATCATCATCATGGGATGTATACGAGTAATAAACTAACATACATAAAATAAACTAGTGCAAGTACAGTTTGGATAACCACGGACTTTTCGAAACAAAAGTAGTACAACCAAATGAAATGACCAATATTTAATTGCGCGGCGTTCTCGAGTGGCCTGGACATTTGAGCAGGTAACATGCATTACAATTTTTAAATACTACTGTATCTCTTACGAGGTAGCAGTAATCCTCCTCTTTGTTATATGCCTATGTGTTGTACACTACAGTATATTAATTATTAACTTTATATTAACTGTGTGAATTAACTCAAATTTTGAGTGGCCCTAATCTTATACCCGCACCTAAGTAAACGTATCATTGTGAAAATGTGTATATCAGTATACGTAGAACTATTGATTTTTTTTTAAAACACAAAATATTACACTACTTTTACATCTAATTAAACCACCTTATGATTCAGTTGAACTATGCATGTTAACTTTCATACTTCAACTCCATACTACTGCGTCAACTTATCTGTCCATAGACTTGTTGCTTCAAATGACCAAGAGGACCAGCCCAAATTTTCAATGTCAATCTGCCATGTTCTACTTGGATTAATTGAATTCATTAAGTACTCGTACTCCAGTATACTGAAGTCGCAGCCATCTATACACATGTGATGACTTCGGATCCCCTGAAATTTCAATCAAACTTGCTAAATGTTATTTGCTTTCAATAATCTATCCGTAAAAATTACAAATGCTAATATATTTTTTTTCTTCTTTTTTTGGGACAACATGGGCTGGAGCCCAGCCCAGTCCAAGGGCTGGGTCCGCCCCAATGACTAACCATTGTGATTCACACTTATAGGCTGTGACACTTTTGGGTACATCTCAGGGCAGAGGAACGGCGGCCAGGATTACCTCACCGGTTGCACTGCCACGTGTACTGCAATGGATGACTTGGTACAAGGGTCATGCGATGGATTAGGTTGCTGCCAAATCACGGGTATACCACGAGATGTGCCTGGGATCGATGGACGAACTAACTGCTCTTTTGTTACCCTCTGCTCTCAAGGAAGGAATCTGCAGTAATAGTCTTGCACTACACATTCAAATTCCATTCACGGAACGGAAGGAGGTCTCTTCTCTTTCGGTTAATCTAAACGATCTTAGATACTATTAAGTCTATTATCACCATTTTTGTGTTTGATACATATATCGATTTCTAAAATCACTTTTCATAATGAAAAACCATCTATAGTATACTAGAAACATCGTCACCCGCTTGCGTAATCTTGTAGAACATTGTTTGTTTATTAAATTATATATCAAAATAAATGGATTAAATATATAATTATCACAAAATGACCTCAAACATAAACAAAAATAATATATACTAACTGATAATTGACACATTACTAATTGAGTAATGTGAAATCCTGAAATGTATCACTTAAACGCACACCTATAATTTAGCTTATAAGCTATATAGTATAAGAACGTAAACACTTGAAGGCAGTCTATGATAGTGAGAACATAATGACCTAACTATCCAAGAACAATCATTTTAAAAAAAGAAAAATAAATATAATATAGAGAAAAAAAAAACAAATACCTTAGCATATTACACTACTCACTTGAATTCACATGGAGATATCATGACCAAAATCTAATATTTTCACCTTTTCAATGAGCAATGCGAAAGATTCAGTGAGGCTAAAATTGCAAATGAATCTACTTCATACACAAATATTTTTAAATTGGTGATTTTCACAATAAAAGATAAGGTATACAACTTGACCAGCAAAATAATTTGACTGGGAAATCGACAAATTCAAGCTCTAAATACCTTAGAGTAGAGCTCTTTGCTCGTAATCCTTTGTTGATCGGAGGATGACAACCTTCCATACCTAATCCTAAATTGGACCTTAATGAAAGCACATCTGCATTTTTCACTCGATATCAAGATAAATACAAATGTTCACTACTTCGCTTTTCTTTTCCTTCTATTTAATTTCCAATGCGGAACAGTACTTGTAATAAACAATGTACTTCGATCTGAATCCTTTAATATGCCTGTGTCCCACTACCTACTCTCAAATTTTCGTTGTTCCTGACCTTATTGAGCATGCTTTATCAAAGTAATGTCGATCATGATTTTTTACATATTTTTACACATCCCGGAATGGGTACCCTGACATGACTATATCTATGTGACATTCATCAACTACTTTTAGCAAATTGCAGCAACAGCAAGTCAGCAACAAGAAGCATAAAAAACAATATCAAAATCTTGAATAACCCAGACTTTTAATTTTGACAAATAAAAAGCAACTAAGACGCATACGACACATTAATCTCAAATAAACCAGAAACCTAGCGTTAAGAGAGAGACGGGGGGGGGGGGGGGGAATAAATTCTTACCTACAGCTGAGCAATCTTTGAGTAATCACGAGTTATAGCCGAACGCTATATTATAGCTTGCAGTCTTGGAAAAACACCGTTAATGATAAACTTCAGCAATCCAAATCGTCATAATATTAGATATTAGAGCAGATCATTGATTTACCTAATTGAAATATATTGAAAAAAATTAATTAAAATAATGATTGAGATAATGATGAAAATATATTGAAAATCCAAAAGAGATAATCCAAAAGAGGATGTGAGAAGAAGATGATGAAATATATTGAAAAAATTTAAAAATAATAAAATAAAATAATGACTTATGTACGCACCAGATTGAAATTTAAAAAGTAAGATCAACTGACTAAATTGATTGGTAGGTCAATCATTGGGTACATCAAGCGGGTTATTATATTACTTTAATTCGTATTATTCATTAGTTTATTTTCTTCTCTCTACTACTTTCTTAACGTAAATGCATAATTATTTTTCTGATTATAAAATTAACAGGAGGTTAAATAAAAATTATAAAACGTTCACTAAACAAATAGAAAACTTGTTAGTAGATGATGTTGTTTCCGGTTACAATTATACTCGAATAATTTAAAGAAAATGAATGAATATAAAGTTGAGTGGAGAAAACAAAGAACATGAACTTGTAATAACTCACTATCGAATGATAAACAAATCAAAGAATAGATGTGAAGATTCAGATTAATTCCTGTACGAGGCAGTCGTTAATTAAACCGCTTGCCCTTAAACTCTATTTTCTCGCCTTAGTAAGCTTCAGGCCTCCAATGGACAATAGGCTCCCAAGGTACAACGCCCAATCACTCTTTCTACCGGAAGCTACGATAGCAAGTACTTCGAGAAAAACTAAAACGGAAATCTCTTTTTGTTGCTATGGAAATGATGTAGAAGTGATAAAAGATAGAGAAGTGATGAGTGTATAGTAGTGATCTCAGGTGGTTTTCAAAAGTGGGGAATGTTCCCTTATATAGCTACGTTTAGCTAACTCAAGGGCCTCATTTGAGTTAATAAAACTCATTTATCAGACTTCAATAAAATGAAACTCATGTAGAGTTACTCCAATAACTCTATCAATTAACTAGTGAAGAGTTAGACCATCTCCAACACTCAAACCCTCTCAAACCTCTCTCTCCTGCCACGTCAGCATTCCACTAACATTATAATCTTTTTTATTTTCTCAAACCCACTCAAACTCTCTTCATCTCCAACAATAAAACTATCAAACCCAATTTTCTTTTTCTTTTCTCCTTTCTTTTTAAACCACTTTATACATTTTCTCATTTCTTTAGAGTTACAAAGAGATTTGATCGAGCATACTTGGAAGTTTCGCAATGGAAAATGAAAACTTGTGTTTGTATTTTTTATAAGTTGTATTGTGTATTTTTTTCTTTTTCAAGTTTTATTTTATTATAATTATTAGTAAAGTTGATACTATTTACTTGTTTAAATTAAAACAAAGTAAACTCCAAAAAAATAAAAAAAAATTAAACATAAGAATAATGAAGAATGAAATTAAAGGAAAGAAAAAGGAAAGTAAAAAAAAAAGGAAAAAGGAAAGTGTAAAGAAAAAATGAAATAAGATAAAAAGAAGAAAGAAAAGAAAAAAAAAGAAAAAAAATTAAAAAAAAATAAAAAAACTGCCCAGACTGGTCTGGGCCAGACCAGTCTGGGCCAAAACAGCCCAGACAGCCCATCAGCTCCTGCTGGAGCTGATGGACAGTCTGAGAAAATATTCTCAGACCCATCTCCAGCCCCTGCTGGAGATGGTCTTACTCATATAACTCTTCCAATTAATAAGTCTGCCATTTATTAGTGGAAGTGGAGTAGTCACAAAACTCAATGGACATGAAACGAGTTTGTATAGAAAGACCGAATAGTCATTTCGGTTCGGCATTCGTGCCCACATCTCTTTGAGCCAATTTATCATTCACACCGAAAATTGGTTTACTTGCATGTCTTATATCGTTACGAAGCTTGCGCAACCCTCTTCGCAACGAGCTCAAGAACATGAAAAACCGTTCGGTGTAAGCTTCTATAATTATTACTCAAAGTTCTTCACTTAATACATTTTTAGTTTAACAATATTGGCTTTGAAACCAATTTCTCCAACAATCCCCCACATGAATGACAAGTTGAATTCTCATGCACATGCAACCTAACAATGCATTTCGAGAGTTCCATGAGAAACCGCTGCATCTGGACATGTGGTTGTTAGCCTTGAACCTCCCATAGTGAAATACCATCGGATACACTTGCCAACCAGTGGACACGATGCCTTGAACTGTTCGGCATTTTGTGTGTACCAAGACAATGATACTCACACAACAATTTCTCTATTCCGGTTTGCCCTTTCGTTGTTGTCCGTTTTGGCCCTGGACTGCCTTGGTAAATTCATCGAACGCTCTAGAGATTTATCCCAAACTGTCATCTCATAGAAGCGGCCCTTTCACGTTCGACATAGGTGATCTCTCATTAAGAGCATCCTGTCATACCTACGTTATCAAATCGACGTATAAGGATCAGTAAAAGCTTATAGCTTAACCTTCACTACACAGGCCTATCACTCTTTCACCATAGGAATGGGTTGGGAAAAAAATCCCGAGTGCTTTGGTCGATCCCCCACAATCCGGTTGTCCATTTGAACCTGCAAATTGGGGTTTACCAATTCAGGTAGGGTTTCCATCATGGGCGGTAATCATTTAATGGGCTTTAATCCCGTTCCCCTTGATGAAACCACTACACGGTCTTCAGCCAGACCTTTGGTTAATGGGTCCGCGATATTGTCTTTGGATCTCACAAATTCCAAAGCTATAACAATGGTCTTTAGCACCTTCTTTACGGATTTATGTCTCCTTCGAATATGTCGAGACTTCCCGTTATATTGGTTACTTCTCGCACGCCCAATAGCTGACATACTATCACAATTCAAGCTTATTGGAGGTATAGGACTTGACTACATCGGAATTTCCTCTAAGAAACTCCACAGCCAATTTCCTCTTCTGCTGCAAGATCCAATGTTATGAACTCTGATTTCATAGTTGATTTTGTAATACAGGTTTGTTTGCAAGATTTTCATGACACAGCTGCACCTCCTATGGTAAAAATTTATCCACTTGTGGATTTCACATTCGAGGAACCTGTTATCCAATTTGCATCACTGTACCCTTCAAGTACAACTGGATACCTCGTATAGTGTAGACCATAGTTAGCGGTATATCTGAAGTATTTCAGAAGTCTTGCCACTGCTTCCCAATGATCATGACACGGGTTACTCGTATACCTTGACAACTTATTAACCACGTTAGCTGTGTCCGGTCTAGTGCAGTCCATAAGGTACATGAGACTGCCTATGACCTTAGCACACTCGAGTTGTCTTACACTTTCTCCGCGATTTTTGCAAATGTTAGACACTACCTTTATAGAAGTTCTTACGGTCTCAGTACCGTCTTTGTCAAATCTCTCAAAAACCTTTTGAACGTAGTGACATTGAAAAAGTGAATATCCATCTGGTGTCTTGGAAATTTTCATTCCAAGTATGACATCTGCTAGACCCATGTCTTTCATGTCAAAATTTCGTGACATCTTCTTTGTAGCCTTGATATTATCATTGTTTCCAATGTTATCATTGTTTCCAATGATTATCATATCATCCACATAGAGACACACTATAACATAGTTCTTGTCATCACCTTTTATGTAGACGCACTTGTCACACTGATTTATCCTAAACCCATTTGAGAGCATAGCACCATCAAACTTCTCATGTCATTGTTTAGGAGCTTGCTTTAATCCATACAGGGATTTAACAAGTTTACACACTTTATTCTCTTTTCCAAGAACCACATGCCCTTCGGGTTGTTCCATATAGATTTCCGATTCAAGATCTCCGTTAAGGAAAGCCGTTTTCACATCCATTTGATGAATTTATAGATTGAATAATGCTGCAAAAACACTTATCAACCTTATGGATGTCTTTCTAGATACAGGAGCATACGTGTCAAAGTAGTCGACACCTTCTATCTGCCTGTGTCCTTTAACTACAAGTCTTGCCTTGTATGTATCCACATAACCATCTGGTTTCATTTTCTTCTTGAAATTCCACTTATGACCCAGAGGTTTACAACCAGGTGGAAGATCCACCAATTCCAACGTATGATTCTGAAGAATCGAATTGATCTCACTATCAATTGCCTCTTTCCAGAGATCAAAATCTGAGGACGTGATTGCCACTCTATAGGTAATCGGGTTCTTATCAACCAAGAAATTCATAACAAAGTCTGGGCCAAAAGTTTTCTTCATTTTAGTCCTCTTTCCACGCATTGGATCTTCTGCTTGATCGTCTACTTCTTTCATAGATTCCACTTCCCCCACATTAGGAGCCTCCCTATTGAGTTTTGGATCAACAGTTTTGCGACTAATGAAGGAAAATGTCCCATCGAAGAAAGAAGCATCTCTAGCCTCAACGATAGTATTAGCATGCATCTCAGAATTATCTGACTTGTGAACGAGAAATATGTATGCACTACTATCTTGAGCATATCCAATAAACACGCAATCTACCGTCTTAATTTGGTCCAATCCTTGTTCGTGTGGAAGGAGGAATAGGAACCTTAGCTAAACACCCCCACACTTTGAGAAATTTATAAGAATGTGCACGACCCTTCCATAACTCATAAGGTGTTTTGTCTAGCCTTTTATGCGGTAGCCTGTTTAAGACATAATTCTCGGAAAGCAAAACTTCCCCCCCACAAATTCTGGGGTGCCCCAGAACTGATTAACATTGCATTCATCATCTCTTTAAGGGTTCTGTTTTTACGCTCAACAATCCCGTTTTGTTTGGGAGTATATGTAGCGGTTGTTTGATGAATGATCCCATTTTCCACACAAATTTGAGCAAATGGAGACCCATACTCTCCACCTCTATCACTTCTCAAAATTTTTATTTTCTTACCAAGTTGGTTTTCAACCTCAGTTTTATAATGCACAAACATGGTAATTGCCTCATCTTTACTTCTCGTTAAGTAAACATAGCAATATCTCGTGCAATCATCTATAAAAGTTATGAAGTAACTTTTACCGCCTCTTGTTTGTACATACTTTAAATCACACACATCTGTATGTACCAAGATTAAAGGCTCAGAGCTTCTTTAAATTGAATGAAAGGATGACTTTGCTAATTTTGTCTCAACACATGTCTCACACTTGTATTGTTTGTTTATGTTGAATTTTGGTAGTAAGTCAAGTGAAACTAACTTTTGTAAACTTTATTGTTCACATGACCTAGCCTACCATGCCATAACGTAAAAGAGTCTGGCAAATAAGCAAACTGTTTAAATTCATTAGCCTCTTGGGCATTTTTTCCAGCTGAGCTAGTGGAAGCCTCAGTTACATTATTCACACCATAAGGCTCAGTACCAGAAAGTACAGTAGTAGCCATCATTTTAAACAGGTTTCACTACAGTATCACTGTCATACAAAGATTCATTCTTAGTCAGAATGAACTTTTCAGCTTCGAAACACATACGAAAGTCTTTCTTGTTCAACACAGATCCAGAAATGAGATTCTTGTGGATCTCAGGCACATGAAGCACTTTAGTAAGACTGAGCTCTTTTCAAGAAGTCAATTTCAGGGCCACAGTTCCCTTGCCAGCTACCTTGGAGGTAGCAGAGTTTCCCATGTAGCACACTTTATCATTCACAGCTTGATATATCTTGAACATCTACTCATAAGCACAAATATGATGAGTGGCCCCAGTGTCCACCCACCAATCAACATAGGTTCCTCCAACAAAGTTCACCTCGGAAACCACAACAGTAAGGTGCATCTCCTTCATACCTTGGTTCAAACTTTCGACCTTAGCCACATTTGCTTGGCCGGTACCACCACCTCTTTTATTTCCACCATTGCCACTGTTACGGTTGTTTATGTTGTTGCAGCTCTTGCGATTATTCGCACCTTTTCGACAGTCCCTAGCCTTGTGGCCAGGTTTGCCACACGCATAGCAATCCCCACCAAACTTCTTATTAGAATCGTAAGCCTTTGGGGAGCATGGACGCTTCCTCTTGCCACCGGCCCGAAAGCTTTGAGCATGGTAGCCTTGAGCCTCAACAACATTTTCCTTGGAAACAGCCCCAAGGGTCTTGCTAGCAGCTTTTCTCACATCACTTTCGATCCTCAACTTTAGGATCAAACCTCAATGGTTATCTCCTTCCTTTTATGTTTCAAGTAGTGCTTGAAATCATTCTAGGAAGGAGGAAGCTTCTCTATCATTAAAGCAACTTGTAGGTGATCAGTGATCGCCATGCCCTCAGCGGCTAAGTCATGATAGATCCTTTGGAGTTCTTCAACTTGATCGAGAACAGACTTTCCATACACTACCCTATAGACATGGAACCGTGCAACCACAAACTTCTTGGACCCAACATCATCAACAGTATACTTCTTAACAAGAGATTCCCAAAGATCTTTCCGAGTATTTTTCTCATAAAAAATTTGGTGCAGGGAATCATCAAGACAAAGAAGTATAACATTGCGACACATGTAGTCAGCACTATCCCATGCTTTGCACGTATCCACAGACTCATGATAATTCTCGTCCACCACAGGTTTGGCCTCATTATAATCCGAACAAGTTGGGTAGTAGGTAGGTAAAAAATCATATTTTATTTTCACAGTTTAAAATTATCACCCTTAAACTTGTCTGGTCTATCAAACGTGATGGTAGCTGAGAGACAAAAGGCCCTTGGTCAATGGTGTTTCCACCAGAACCATTTCCACGAGGAGTTGTTCCAGAACCAGAACCATTCCCAGCACCAGAACCACCATTTTCAGACAAGTATTATCAGCCATCTAAACAATAATAGGATAACAAATCCAATAAGTGATAGTGATATTAAAGAAAACCGGAGATACCAAATAGAGCTTAAGACTGTTGTTTCCGAATACAATTATACTCGAATAATTTAAGAAATTGAATGAATATTAAGTTGAGTGGAGAAAACAAAGAACAAGAACTTGTAATAACTCACTGTCGAATGATAAACAAACCAAATAACAAATGAAGATTCTGATTAATTCCTGGACGAGGCGGCTGTTAAGCCGCTTGCCCTTAAGCTCCATTTGCCCGCCTTAGTAAGCTTCAGGCCTCCCATGGACAATAGGCTCCCAAGGTATAACGCTCAATCACTCTTGCTATCAGAAGCTACAATAGCAAGTCCTTCGACCAAAAACTAGAACGGAACTCTCTTTTTGTTACTATGGAAATGATATAGAAGTGATAAAGGATAGAGAATTGATGAGTGTGGAGTAGTGATCTCAGGTGGTTTTCACAAGTGGGGAATGGTCCCTTATATAGCTACATTTAGCTAACTGAAGGGCCTCATTTAAGTTAATGAAACTCATTTAAGAGACTTTAATAAAATGAAACTAATGTAGAGTTACTCCAATAACTCTATCAATTACCCTAGTGAAAAGTTATTCATATAACTCTTCCAATTAATAAGTATGTCATTTATTAGTGGAAGTGCAGTAGTCACAAAACTCAATGGACATGCGATGAAATCATGTTTAAGAATGAGTTGTAATCGGGTCTTCAAGTTGCGGACAAAATTAAAACGTCGTTATGGTATTGGCTGAAGAGTAGAGGTGGAATAGCTCGCGGGTCCAATTTTCACTGTAAGCAGGTTCCTTTTTTTTGGTTGCTGGCTGCTGAGTCTTGGTTTAGTTCTCAAGCGTATGCGGAAGTCTCTATTGGATGGAGTTTTTTAGCTTCATTTTTGTATTACATTTCTTTGTGATTAGGCGCTGGTGCTTTGGTGGTGGTTGTATTTTATGCCATTATCCTCATTTGGGCAGGATTAATTATTCCATGTGACTTTGCTAATTTTCATGGCACCGTAACCCGTTGGAGAACATCATCTTTCGTCCTTCTTAAGTTCCTTAAACTTGATATGAAAGATATTCCGCTCCATCGGACTTGGCTAGAGTTGGTCTTGCAACTCGTCACCCCCGTATTCTCGGCTTTCTCGCTCGTGGGAAAGAGATACTAGATGACGGGGTGGTCATGTTTTGTTACGACCATAACGGTTATGAGCCTTGTTTATGTGGTTTAATTTATCTTGTTTGGTGATTTTTTTTTCATTCGTTGTGTGCATCTCTTATACACTTTTTTGATGTATTGTTCCAAACGTTTTGATGAATAAATTTTGCTGATTCCAAAAAAAAAAAAAAAAAAAAAAAAATACTCAATGGACATGAAACGAGTTTGTATCCAAAGACCGAATAGTCATTTTGGTTCGGCATTCGTGCCCACATCTCTTTGAGCCAATTTATCATTCACACCGAAAATTGATTTACTCACAAGTTCTATATCGTTACGAAGCTTGCGCAACCCTCTTCGCAACGAGCTCAATAATATAAAAAACCGTACAGTGTATCCTTCTCTAATTATTACTCAAAGTTCTCCACTTTAACACATTTTTAGTTTAATAATATTGGCTTAATTTCTCCAACAGATGATAGATGGAGGGAGCTTCTATTTTTTCTTTTTTTTTCGATCTGAAAAAGAATGATGTCATGCTATGATCGTTTTATATGAATATATCAGGCAGAATGAATCTTGAATGAATGATCCAACATGAACTAAAAAGAATAAAATATCGAATGTGTGAACATCTTAATTAATTATATTTTTATAACCTATAGAATTATATTACCAGTTGAAATGTTGGACGGATGGCGGATCCCATTCAAGGAAATCAAACTAAGCTAGTACGTAGTCCAAAAAGACCAAAAGTAATATCAAAATTTTGTGGAGATTTGAACTCTTGATAGCTCGTGGAGTAAATAGTCATACTAAACAATGAAATGGTTAAAATTAAACTCCGTCCATATATATATAAGGTGGATTATGGGGATAGCGGGTTTTGGCACTTTTATGTAAAGTTGAGTTGGTGATAGAGATTTTGGGTTGTTGTACCCGGAGTGTATGGCGTACACTCCGTTTCATTGATTTTTTTTTTCTTTAACAAATGAGGAACCCGCAACCAGGGACGAAGCCACCCCTAGGGTGGGTAGACCCATCCCTCCCAAATTAAAAAAATAAAAATAAAATTATATGTATTTTAATGTAAAAAAATAAAATTATTTGTGTATTAATGTAAAAAAATAAAATTATTTGTGTATTAATTTTCATAATAAATTTAATATGTGTCACACATAATATTATTTTTTAATATTAAATATTGTTAAATAAGCTAATTATACAATACAATTTGGCTACATTGATAAAAAAATTCAATAAAATTCTCTAATTTTACAATAAAATTTGACTATATGGATAAAAAGTCCAATAAAATTTTCATTAATTTTTTTTGTTTATCATTATTATTAAGTAATTTTTTCCTTTCATAAATTGACCCTAGGCGTTCGGAAATCCTGGCTTCGCCCCTGTCCGCAACCGCTACTGGTGCTAAACCCCACTGGTAATTAGAAAAAAATAAAATGAAATTCTGTTATTGCATGGACTGGGCTGGCCATTTTATTATTGGGCTTGTTAGATGTGGATTGACCGGGCGTTCCCATTTCCCAAATTTCAACAATTTACGCCTTACTACCCAAATTTCATGATTTTAGCTTTCATCAACGTTATTCAACTTTTAATCCCTCAAAACACCAACTCGATTGGTCGTCTTATTTCGTTTTTCACTGTATTAAAAACTAATTATTTGGTTTTAGATGGATAGTCAGATACATTCTTTTGTCCCTGGCAATAAAAAGCATCACTCAGATGAAAAGTGAGGCACTCGTCAAATTTTAGCCTCATGATCATGTAATTTATTTACGTCATTGTAACATTACAACATGTATTTGCATGTAAACTTTTTTTTATTTTTAGAAGTTCGATGCTCACGTATATACTCAAACCCTCAAATATATACAAGTCGTCCTCTTAAGTGGCAGAGCAATTAGCCAATTACTACAAAAAATTCACCTAGATTGTATTTAATAATACCACATGAGACATAACATTAGATTTTTTTTAATGTCAGTTTACAGTTCAAATTGTGCATCAAATAATGTGGTGGTCCGGTGATAAAGTGTTAGAGTTGTATGTAGAAATGTGCAAGTACCAAACCTAGCCCCGGCAATTTCTCCGAATGGGGCCATAATTTCTCGAATAGAGTTGTGACGATTATGGATTTGTTTCCTAAAAGTGCACAAATTGCTTTGGTATTAGTAATTTCAGCTCTGGTTATATCACTAACCATAAGTATATTGTATATTTGATACAATAATATTATCGAATTGTTAAAAAAAAAGGAAAAGAAATTAATCAATCAAAGGACATTATATGATATCAATCAAGGCTACGGAAAAGATCATCTAAACATCAATGGGCCCAAATACAACATTAATGGGCTAATGAAAGCCCAAATGCTTGTTGGATCATAAGAGGTAGGCTGTTTGCGTGCACAACCTTATACATAAAAATTCTTGGCTGTTTTATGAAAAGGAATGGTCTGGATTGGATGATTTAGAGAACAAGGAATCAGATTGGTATTTGATCAATCTTAGAGTTGGTGAATAAGAACTTATTTGAAAATTAGTTTAGAAAACCTCGTTTGTGTTTAAACGTTTAGTGTGTTTAGTTGGACACTCGCAAGTAAAGAGCTTAGCACTTAGCGGATCCGTTGTACTCGACCATTACCTGTGGGCTTTTTAGGATACGGTAATTCTGGCCCAAATATTGATTGCCCTCCATCTACACCTACTCAAATATCCAATTTACTGTTTGTGGACCAAAAATTTCTATTGGCCCATTTAACCATTTAGAGCCTAAAATCTAACCTCGCCGGTTGAGATTTTGCGAGGAAAAAAATGAAAAAAAAAGAGACAGAATTCTTGTCATGTGCTTATATCATTTACGTTATGGTGAAGGTAAAAAAGAGGGTAGTAAAAGTAAAACCAACATGCATGAGTAGACAAGGGAAAAAGGAAGGAAAAAAAAGAAGAAGAACCAAGATAAGCTATCCTTTGAGTGCATACGAAGGAAAGTCTAGTCTTCCATGATAATACTAATATTCATAAATATTTAATGAATTAATTAAGAACTCCGAAAAAGAAATATGGATGAGGAACTAACGTGCAAGTGTGCAAGTAGCCAGAATTTTCTGGCTAAATCGGCCAAGTATATTCTACAACTATTACTATTTCTTTTCCTTATTCAGTGCAGGTCCTCGTCGTATATAATGGAAAAATTTAGCTTTACGGCCCTTTCTAGTGGTGCCTCCTAACTCCATTAGCCAGAACCAGAACTCAAGGGCATAATATTATCCTGTTGTTATGGATAATTATAGGAATGTAACAAGAGTTTACTTATCTCTCTAGTTTGTTATATATATCTCTCTAGTCTGTTATTATCAGATAAACTTTAGAGATACTTTACTACTTGTATATATACTCTCCATGTACTGTCATATTGATTAAGGAAGAATAATACATTCTATTCCCATTATTATTCAACACGTTATCAGCACGACTCTACCACGGAGTATTCTACCTTCTTCGGTGTGATTCTCCCGTCCACCACACATAGTCCCAACATAATTCCGACTAATCCATCCGTTCATCTCCAAACATCATCCACGATCAATAAAGAAAGATAAAGGAGTGAAGAAACATGATCAGCATAGCATGATTGGAGCCGAAGGGTTGATTACCAAATTGTGGCCTGAGAAACGGATGCCAACTGAAGCCGCGCTGGGACTTAGACTATATTGCACGACTGTTCAGTCTGTCCATTGTCACCAAATAATTGCACCGGAACGAATCTCCACGTGGCCGGTCAGGTGCCAAACTGCACCGGAACTTGTATCGGTTAGTTATTTGTCTCTAACACTTTCTTCCTCCCAAGTTCCTTTAGGATTGATTTGCGCACGACTTGTATATATATGTGTGATACATATGTTTTACAGTAAAAGCTTACTATATGAGATGTGATGCAAATGTCTTTAGGAATCACGCTGTTGGATGCATGATTTAGAGATTCACATTCATGTTATGGGCTTATGGCTATATGTATATGTCGCTTGTGCGTGTCTATTTTTGTTAATTATGTTAGAGATTTACTTTATTACAATATGATGCCCGATTGATATGAATGTGGAGAATTAGTGTTCCGCAAATGGCATGTGATGTTGTTTGATTGGGGTGTATGGTATAAGGGGCGTGAGAGTATTGTTTTTGTGAGGGTCAATGGTGTGATTGTTATATGTCCTTAAAATTAAACCTTTTTGTTGCCTATATTTTGGGTGCTTATTACTGTATTGCTAATGTAATATGCCACGCATGCATGTATACTGGACTTGTAACAGGTTGTGAATATATGTGTTGTGAATTGTGATGAGATGGATCGAACTATTTAGCCTTGTAGCTTCTGTTACATCATCTAATTGAAACTATTAGTTGATTTATAATTAGCTTCATTGGTGTTAATGATCTGTTTTCATTGATGATATGTACTGACTAAAATAATTCTTTTTGTAAGGAAACTAGGTTAGTCTTTGGAAATATTTTTACAGTTATGTACCTAAATTGTATATATGCTTTAACGAATTACGTTTCTTTATGACACTGTTTTTTTTAAACTTAGCTTCAAGCATTTTTCATGTTTGCGTAATTGATTACGGCTCTCTGCCAAAGGAATGATTTAAAGATTTATCTACATGAGATTGAGACTTTATTCGAAAAGGACAATTGGTCAAGGAAATGGAGATACATGAGATTATAATTTATTTTGGTCTCCTTAGTGCGAACTGAATTCGGAAGTTTTTAAAAAAAAAAGAGGCTCAAAAGCTCACATGATTTGTTATACTCCTCTACATGAGTCAATCCTATTTAAGGATGAAACGATTAATGGTTCAGCCATGGATTTAGAAGTTTTGACTATTTGGAAGATCATCAATTATAATGGTTCATGCCACTCAAAGATAGAAATATATATAGCACCTGAAGTTGCTATGATGTGAAAAATATATCATATGGATACAAATCATATTTCTCCAATCTCTGAAGCGATTGGTAACATAAACCATAAAGGGGTTTTGAAATATATATTATGGATACTTTAAATTTTTTGTCCATTTGACAAAATAATACAAAATAAATGTAGCACCTGAAAGTTGCTATGATATATCGATGCAAATTTGTATCTCTGGAGCTAATAGCCCAGCTTATGTCATGTTGATTTGACAAATTATATCCCCGAATTCATTGGATATATCTGAACCATCAATTAGGTTTGTAAGATACACTTTGTCCATTTCTTAATATGAGACATCAAATAAAGCTAGCACCTGAAGTTGCTACGCATGTGTATATATCACAAAAGATGTGTATCTCTGGAGCTTTAGCCCAGCTTATGTCAAGTTAATTTGACAAATCAGACTCCTGAAATGATTGTACATACATTATGAATGGTTGTGACTTGTGATCATCGAAAAGATTTGACACCAACCATCATTGATCATTTGGCAAATATGTACTTTATGTACAACGATGATTTTAAATGTACCTCATGTACATCAACGATTTTTTCAAATTGAGGCATCTGAATTGCTATTAGAGTTTATGCCAAAAGCCATGATCACTATATTATATCTCGAAAGAAAATGGTTGCTACATACTATGGACATTCCATGTACCATAATTGATTTGAAAATATCATAGTGTTAATATGCACTTCATGTGATGAAGAAAATATTTGTGATTAGCCCCTGGATTGCATCACTATGCGTAAACAATATTGCGAAGGCATGAAATGTGATGCCATGATGTGTGCACATCATAAACAATCTCGCCAACTTGAAGTTGGGAGAAAGTATTATTTTGGTGATACAAGAAATCAATTGATATGAGGCTACTTGAATATTGAGCATCTCTTATGAATGAAAATCCTTGAGTAACATATTCTCAAAATGAAAGAAAGATGACACACATATACACTCGATATTGAGAAAGGAATTCACATAGTTATCATATTGGTTGATATCAAATTTATCCAATCCCCATTCCCTGAAGTGAATGTGAGTTTTTAGATTTTATACATGGTGCAACAAGTAATTCACAAGTGTGATTGATGCTATTTTCACCTCAAGTGAAAGAGAAATCCATGAGTATACTGATTTCAATATTCCTAAAGTTTGAAAGTATCCACTCATTCCAATATTCTTGTGAGAATAATTAAAGGTTCCAGGGGAGTAATCGTTGTGAAGAGCACAATAAATTACTTGGAAAATTGTGCCAAGAAGATCACAAATTAGACCCACTTCCTGAAGAAGTTGGATATTGTCTTGCCAATATGTCATAGACAATGACTCGTATAACGTCACATCATTATGGCCAAATTCAAACATATATTGTGTACGAGCATTGTATTGAAATTAACCATTTGTAAATTGGAACAAACTATAAGTTTGTCATGCATGCGTCAAGCAACTATATCGCATATAAAGTCATGAAAAATGACATAGATGTGACAAATATGGCCATCCGGGTACAAAATTACCCGTTTATGAGAAACTTGAAGTTTTCTTGTGTGAAATGTGCTGAAAGCTTTCTCATATTGTAATAATATTATCTGAATGGCAAGACACAATATCGAGATTAAGCATGCTAATGGAGATCAAAATGAGCAATGTTGCACTCATGCATTTATGAGAATGAATATATGTGGCTAGACGTCCACGAAATAATTTGAGAATTGAGTATATCACTCAAATAATTTGATCTCTTATTTGGGGTAAATTTATGTTTCAGCAAATCGAAAACCCAACTGCTAGAGTTATACACTCCCATATGCATCTCCTGAAGAGAACTCATACATGAAGCCTATTAGATACGAGTATGAGTATATTATTATCTAAGCTGGGCATGATCAATATCCTTATGAGCTCCAATAATACTAATCCTTGAATTAGTTTTTCCCAGCTTAGGGGAGGGAGAACATGACAAGCTGATCAAAACAAATTCATCGTATGCATTGATCCCTATATATATATATTTGAGAGTTCAAACTTGAACTAAAAACAGAATGCAATTTCAGCCTCATGTTACTAGCTATTTCAATATTTCAAACATGAAATTATATAATTTGAATGTGGACAACTATGACCCTATTTGTGGCATACCGAGCTACATATCAGTTATATATATGACATGTGTTGAGAATTGAATATCTTGCCGATTGTGATTCATGCACCGGAAGTGCAACATTTATATGTGGTTCCATCATTACAAAAATAATGGCAAGAAATGCAATTGGTACTCTCTAGAGTAAAATAGGCATATACAAGCGATGCCCATATATTGAGATATCTGAAATAATAAAAGATGGCCTATAGACATAGAAATGGTACCTGCATAATACATATTCAGATATCCACGATCAGTACTGAATCAAATAAAGAGATTTGATTATTGAATATACCGGTATACATGGAATCGAGATAAGCATATGCAAATTTTCAATGGATGTATACTATTGTACATGTAAAGGGGATCTTACATGTAAATCCATTTGATGTCGACACAATGATGATAGAAAATGAGCTCATGGACTTGATGTCCATTTTATTGATGAATTCGAAATTCCCTACGGTACCGTTGCATTATCAAGTCAAATTTCATGTGCATCTAGATACTAAGTCATGCATCATTCATATTATTGTTACATCGTCTATGCTTGTTTTTAAGTTTCGTAATGCATGCATACATATTATTTATCATATGATCTTACTCTAAAGTGACCACCTTTGATTATTTGTGGTGCACATGAATTGTCATTTAATTGACACATTGAAATTTCTATATATATGATCTATGATGATCATTATCAATTGAGAACTCGTCCTAGAAGAGACTAGAGTTATCATGTTATAAAACATGAATATATGATGATCAATATCAATTGAGAACTCGTCCTGGAAGAGACTAGAGTTATCATGTTATAAAACATGAATTTTCATTGAATTGACAATGAGATTTATATGTTCCAAGAACAATTATGAGAGATAATGATTTTACTCTCTACTGGAAATTAGTCCCGGAAGGACAAGTGGATAGAGATATCATGTTGACAAACATGAATCAATCGATGAGAAAAGTTCTTGAAGAACTCAATTTTGGTACTATTGAATCTCTATACTTATCTATGCATACATGGCATCACAAAATTGATAAGTATATTGAGTGTATTCACTATGAAGTGAAACAAGAGAATTATGGATAATATTCTCGCGATTCCTACAAATATTATTGCCTAAAGGAAATGTAAACTCAACCTAATGTTTGAGTATGGCAAAATATGAATAACCATACATGAAGTTTGGTTATGTTATGAAAGAGATAAATGTTTTTGACCTCCTGAAGAAGGTATATGAATGAAGATGATGATCAAGCAACAGTGAGAATATTGCGCATCATACAAGTTGCTACACTCTTTTTCCCTTCGACTAGGTTTTTATCCCAATGGGTTTTTCCTAGCAAGGTTTTTAACGAGGTAGCATTATTAGCGCATATATGTGTATAACTATCTCCAAATCTTCATGGTGATAATATATTTGCAAAAGGGAAGTATTATATACCCTTGTTTGCTATTTTACAAATATGACGGAGATATGAATATTGAATTCATTTCAATATTACGAGATTGTTATGTTGAATTGTCCAAGTGACATATTTTGTTGGGTCAACATAAAAATACACATTGAAGAAATCAATGCTTCTCGTGTTCAAGAAGTTTTCACATGGAGTCAAAGCACATACCATTGAAATTTTCAGCTATGGGCTACAAGATGAAGGTTCCATCCAAGTACACCATATTCACTCTATTGAAGATTTTGTATACTTGTTCAACATCTCATCAGTTTGGCGATTCATCGAGAAGATTGCACTATGAAGATTCAAAGATTTGAAGTGATGTTACAATCAGGGGAGACGGATACGCACTGCACTCTTTTTCCCTTGACTAAGTTTTTATCCCACTGGGTTTTTCTTAGCAAGGTTTTTAACGAGGCAGTACTCTCACAGTGTACCCGCATTCTTCAACTCATGTTTCATTCAAGGGGAGTGTTATGGATAATTATAGGAATGTAACAAGAGTTTACTTATCTCTCTAGTTTGTTATGTATATCTCTCTAGTCTGTTATTATCAGATAAACTTTAGAGATACTTTACTACTTGTATATATACTCTCCATGTACTGTCATATTGATTAAGGAAGAATAATACATTCTATTCCCATTATTATTCAACACCTGTTTTATTTTAGTTCATTATTGATCTTTTTGTTTAGTCTTTGCCCAGATGAAAAGTTGGACTTGTTTAGTGAGTCGTCCTGTAATCCAACTAGTAGCGAATTTTGTCCATTTTGCCGTCCAATGATACATATACATACATACACTTATGAGATCGAGTATGACCTTGGTTAACATGCACATACATTTCTAATTTTCTAGCTATACGTTCTTAATTTCCTACCCATCTCAACAACAAAATACTCATAGCAAATTCAATAGAGGAATTGCTCGGATGGAGTTGGAGATGTCTATATTCTGCATATTCAAACTAATATTTTTTAACCGCAAAGAATTTTCATTACACGTGAATAAAAATATGTTAGGGATTTCATCTCGCTCCGTCCGCGAGCTAAATCCCAATTCATTAGTTAACTAGAGGTCTAGGATTTTGGTGTGAAATACTCTAGCATTTTCTAGTATTTGTTATTAGTTGATTTCTAACTCTACCCCAATCGAGAAGGTTGAAATTGGATAAGATCTCTAATCTCTTTACCTAATTAAACCCTAAACCATTAAATATAGTCATTGCGCGCCATCAAGTCTCTTTTCTATTGGTCAGTTGTGTTATTAGACTTCTAGTCTAATTAGGTCTAAGCTACTATAAGTTCAACCATTTTTTTGCAAAACCCACAAGTTGATGAATAAATTTATGTTTTATGTTGAATTTCTCTCTCTTGTGCAATACGCCTTATTTGGGGATTTCTATTATATCCCTTATGTATTTCTATTTCTTTATCCCAACAACCTTTGGAAGTAATCCGTTAAAAGAATTATACATGCTCAAATTGCGAGATATCCCAACAAAGTACTACAAGAACTTCCAATATTGTATGTTAAGATCCCACCTTTGCTTTTCTTTCCCAACATTGTATAAGAAAAACACTCGTCCTACACCACCATAACAAATTTCTACCATTCAATTACACTCACCACTCTCTCATTCACCTTCAAAAGTGTTAATGTCAAGATTTAAATCTTGACCGCCCCATTGTCTAACTAGTATGTCTAAAATCAACTTATGGACTATTAACAGTGTTACAAATGCGAGTGTATGGACTATGGAGTACTACAATTTGAGATAGTTGAAAAAAATAATACAAAAGCAGATTTACAGGGACACAATCTATATGAAAAATAGAAAATGATGGGCAAATATCATACTTCTAAAACTCAGTGGTTTGAAGTTATATTGTCTAAATTGTTGATTAGACTGTTGAGTAAAGAGTGCCGATAACATTGATTATTGCAATTATGAATTAATTTGAGTTTGCCTTTGTTCATACGAAATTTTGTTCCAAAGTTGTTTTTCTTGATCATGTTCAGGTGAAAGAGTATGCAAGCATCAAGGAGTCTTGATGAGAATTGAAATCCACAATTCAAGAAGACAATTTGGTACAAAAGACCGATCTTTCCAGATTGGACTGTACTTAATCAAGATATATCTGGAGTATTCTGGAAGATTAAGGACGTGGCTATCAAGTTAAATACAACTTGGAGCCTTGGACAAAGAAGATTCGATTGAACTGTTTACACTAAAGACCGGTAAATGATATTTCAAAAAGGAAAAGTATCTAAGTGTATTTGTGACCTACTTACTTACTAAGTAACTAGGTCACACGGCATAGTTAGATTGTTTATGTTCTGTTTGATTCGCCTGAAAATTTCTGAACTGAACTGAATTTAATAAATCTGAACTGAACTAAACTGAACTGAATTTATGTGAACTTAAATTAAAGTAAAATGAACATAACCTTACACGACACTAGATTTGCATTATTTCAGAAATGGGAAGGTTGTACTTGTAGGCTACTGGCAGAGAGTGGCTATAACACAATCCCACTTAAAATTGGCCTTATTATCATGAAAAGCTCGAGCATGCTAAGTTCAGTCTCCACTACACATCTCCTTCTCATTTTTTTTATGATAACAATATTTTAAAAAAAAAATAATAAATAAAAATTATGTACGTATTTTATATATTGGGATAAGGATCCATCTAACTATACGTTGTGTCTGAGTTTGGACAACCAACTTTTAAAGAGTTTGAAAATGAAGAATAATTAGTGATGTGTATATGTTACAAAATCAGAGTAGTAAGTGGTGATTCTGGTGAGGTTGGTTTAATTTTTCTATGCCAATTCGTGATAGTACTGTCACAAAGTCTTCATTGTGCCACTTTAGCCCATAAAATTAATAAAATTGTTGCCGAAAGTCAATCACACAATGCTTTTTAATCTAATGAGGGAAGTTTAATTAGCTAACGACGTTCGATCACTTAATTGAATTATTGTTTAGTTAGTTGTTAATCTGTCAAGGTATATATTAAAGTGGTAATTAATTTAAGTGAGGTTTGATCGATCGATGTTTCACTCACTATACGCACCAGATTATTAGTGTTTAGTTGTTGATATGTCAAGGTACCGTCTATTGACTCTATTCAAGTGGTATGTATGCACATGGTTTATGGACGGAAAATTCTGTACTTAGAGTTAATTCTTGATTAACATGTGATGATGAGATGAATAACAGTTCAATTCATGGCTCACTTCGGAAAATTCTAGTCATGCAAGTTATAGTATCATATAGCCATCGATGTGATGGAAGTTTTCTGTACCTTTACCTAATACCATACTCCTTCCATCTTACAAAATCACCACTTTGCGACGGAATTCGATATCACATAGCCTTTTTGCTACTTCGATTCTGACTCGGTCACCCTTTTAACTTATACCAATCACTTGCTCTTCATTCAAGAAAATATGAGAAAGTAATACCTTTACGCCAGATCAATTCTAGTTTGGACAAAATATATCTAAAAAGCCTTGGTATTTGTAACTCAGTTTAGTAACTAAACTACCAAGATTTGCATACTGCCAAGTTTAATGTCGTAAATACGTTCTCATCTTAAACACGTTCTCATCTTAAACTTTGCTAAGGTATGTATTTTTCGTGTGAACAAATTGAATTAAAATGAATTTAATGAATTTTAATTGAGTATTATAGTATAAAAAATTAACTAATTAAGTAAATTTAAATTTGAATTGGCCTTAATGAATTTAAATTTTAGAAAATTTGAACTAAACTAAAAATGTTACTAGTACTTCTTTTATACTCGAATTGAAGTGAAAGTGTTAATTTTTTCAAATGAAATAAATTACCTTAGTCGTTGATTCTCAATGCTAGAAAGCAAAAGCTAGTGTTAATTACTTAGCATATATGTTAAAAAAGAAAGGGCAAAAGGAAAGAAAACTGCGAAAAGTGTTTTAAGGAATTCTTTAATTTTCAACAAAGTTGATATGTGTATGCGTTCGTACATTAATAATAATCCAAAATTCTACTACTGAAACCATGTCCGTTACTTATTATTCCTACTATAAATTGCTGCCTCTTGGAGTCTTTGGAATGAATGCAAACTACACTTTCTTCATTCACATTTCACACATCTCATTTACTAAATCAACTCACATTGCTCTCAAACAAGAAGAAAAATAAAGGACTCTTTATTTGCTCATCAAATTACCATTACTACTAGTACTTTATAAACAGAGGAATTTTATTAATGCAAAAATCTGTAGCCATTCTATAATGCTCTGGCTGCATCTTCAAGTTCAGAGAATCAGAGGTAACTAATTAAATTGCTGAACAAATTTAGGAAATCTACTTAAAAGTATAAGTTTCCTTTCATTTGTAGAAATAATGGACTCAATTAATGCAATTCTCACTTATTCTTCTTCCTCCTCCTCCTCCTGTATATGTATCTTTTATGGTGCAATTTCAAAGACTGACATAACATTATTATATATATAATCCACTTTTGTGAATTTAATTTGAAGCAGGTGGATTTGATACATCATACTTCAATGGTGGATAGGAAAAGAATGGGGTTCATCAGCACAACATGGGCTCTACTTTTCTGTATTTTTATTCTTCTTCTTCTTCAGTTTTTCATGGTTGCCCATTCTGCAGATCATCAACCAAGAAACCAGTTAAGTATCTATTTATTTCTTTTCCTTTTACTAAGCAATCTTTTTATTAGAATGATAAAACTTCAGTACTTCTAGCTAGTTAATTTGCAAGTATCTTGTGGTTCATTATTACTACTCCTCCAACAAGAAGATGTTGGGACTTGGGATTACAAATGTTACACATGGCTCAAGAAGACATATAGTATGCCCTGTTTTGTTTTGTGTATGAATTGATGAAATGATAAACTTTCACATGCCTATGTTTCTTCCAGGGGCTTTTTTTCTCTGTTTTTAATATTTTTCTCCCTTTTTCAGTTCCTCCCCTACAATTTTCTCAGTATATGTTTTTTATTAGAGATGTTATGGGAGTTACATCCTCTAATCTAATTAAGAATGTGAGGTTCACACATGACGTTCTCTATTACAGAGTGTCATAATGGTTACTCTGCTAAGATCTAAAAAGGTCTCAGTATAGAGTATAGTGTATATATATGTTCATTTTCTTTTCTTTTATATTTTTTTAAGGAAAAAACTCAATCTAGCTCAATGTGAAAAGACTTTGTTGCCCTTACGTTTAGTTTCATTTGTCATCTGTGGGTGCTCTCGTACACGGAATGGAAATATGTGACAAGTGCAATGTTAAGTTGTTTGAAGGGATACCCATAAACAGGGAAAGTGCGGTAGCATAATTTATGTGGTTGGCACTTGGGAGGGACCAAAAATTCATGATACCCCACAAATTCAACCTTATACCAACACACCCGTGATCTCATCGGCCAAGCCCAAACAAAAGTTCCAAAAAGCTCATTCCCTTATTGGATTCTCAATCAAATGAAGTACTACCTCTTTTCAGGGATGTTGAAAACGCATGACAGGTTCTTGATACGCAAACACAACTAAATATTTTATTATTGTTCTTTTCTAATTAATGAAAACTATATATAGAGCCGGTTCCATATAATATACATGTGTTATGTGTTAGTGTATGTACACTTTTTGTTTCTTAGTAATGGCTAACAGTGATTAAAAGCACTAAGAACCAAAGATTCTTCTTTATGGATAACAGTGAAAGAAATTAACATTATATGAGTGTACGTTTCACAAAATATTCTACTTGCATATTTGTGTTGTGTTCATAATTCCCCCTAAATTCTGAAATAACCCCGTACGAGTATATATAATTCACCCCCTTCCCGAGCTTTAAATCCTGGATTTGCTCATGTCAAAGTTGGTGCAATTATCTATGGTGGATCTATTTGTCGTTAAATCACGATAAGAACCTTTGGATTTGAGAAAATGATGACATTGCCCCTGCCCTGAATAGTTAGGCACTGGCATTTGCATCTTGCTTGTGGTAGATAGATAGTCAAAGTTAAAGACTATGAAACCCGTGAGTTTTTTTGCTTTGTTTCTTTCTAACTGACTTGTGTTGTGTGTGATGTGTCTCTAACTCTCTATAAATAACAACTTAAAGAATGATAATTGATATAGTATTAGTATAACTATATAACTGGAAATGAATTTTAGAGAACAAGTTATCTGACTTATCTCAACTCCTGCCGATTTGATACTACTCCTATGCCTTTATGTATTTTTACGGACAATTTTCCATTTTTCCATTACCATCTTGATTCATATCATGTCCTATATCCATATTAGCCATTGATTATTTTGACAATCTGAGCATTTCTAAGCTCTAAACTTTCATTTGATTGTCAATGTGCAATGCACTGCTGTGGTACATGCTCATGTTCTTCTTATAATTAAATTGCAGAAGGACTCGAAAGAACAGCCACGACGACCAGACTTATTATCCTCCAGTAAAGTTGCATATCACGGAACACCATGTAAACTCGCATTTCTTGACCAATTTTGTTTAGTTTCTTTTATCTGGAATATAATGTGGAAACTTTAATGCTTTATGGAACTTATATTGACAATATTGCTATTCATACTATACGTGATCTATATTATGTGATGAAAGACATTGTCTGATCAAACAACAAAGCAGGACAGAAATAAATATAATATATCGAACTAGGCTTGGCGGTTATGCATGGAATTTCATCAATATTACATATATTTATGTTCTTTGGTCGATTTCTGCAGTTAGTGATAGATAATGGCATCCTCAAGCTGACATTGTCTACTCCTGGAGGTTTGATAACCGGAATACATTATAACGGAATTGACAATTTGCTTGAAGATGACAACCCAGAAGACAACAGAGGGTACACATAATTTAGACCTTACGAGTAATTTAAATGGTCATACACTTGAAAGTATCATTTAACTGAATGTTCTGTATTTCATTTCTTGGAACAAAATGTAGGTACTGGGACATTTTTTGGAGCAAACCAGATCATCCTCTTGATAAGTAAGTAATATTGTACATTGTTTCCAGGAAGGATTGCAGAAATCATTTTTAACCGTGTTTAGTACAAAATGCATATCTTAGAAATGTTTGATAATAGTCTAGATTTTGTCTCTAAATTAAGAATGAGCATAAATCCTATTTAGAATCTCTTGTATATATAATTTCTTGAAGTTTTAGCGATCTTGATTGATCATTCCTGAACTTGAACCAGGCTACCTGGAACTCATGCGTATATAATAAAAGAAGAAGAAGACCAAATCGAGCTCTCATTTGTGAGAACATGGAAATCTTCAGATACAGGAATTCCTCTGAATATTGACAAAAGGTGTAGCGTAAGTCTTAATCATCGAAATGTTAATCATACTCATTAATGCATAAATCCTATTGCTAAACATGTTATTGTTCAAAAGGTTCATAATGCTGAGGGGCTGTTCTGGGTTTTATACGTATGCTATTTTTGAGCGCCTGGAGGGCTGGCCTGAATTTAGCATGTTCGAAGGACGAATTGCGTTTAAGCTCCAGCACAGATTGTAAGCACATTAATATATTGTGTTATCTTGAGTTTGGGTTGCTTCACATTTCCAGGCCTTAATGGTGATTTCATGCTATATTTTCTTAGGTTTGATTTCATGTCAATAGCCGATGACAGGCAGCGAATCATGCCAACAATGAACGATCGTCATAAAGGACAGGCTCTTGCTTATCCTGAAGCCGTGCTCCTAACGCATCCTGCCAATCCTTTTCTCGCAGGAGAGGTAACTTGGTAACGGACTTATCAAATAGATTTGCTATTGGTGAATTATTAATGAGACAGAAAGAATGATATTGTTACATAGGTTGATGACAAGTATCAATATTCAAGTGACAACAAGGATAGTCGAGTCCACGGTTGGATATGTCAGGACCAGCCTACAGGATTTTGGGTAATCACCCCTAGTAATGAGTTTAAGACCGGTGGACCCGTGAAGCAAGATCTCACTTCTCATGCCGGTCCAATTTCCTTATCTGTAAGTCCATTGCACTATAAGGCTCTACAGGTTCATTTGTTGTGTGCTTAATGTGTGCTTTCCAGCTTCTGCTTATTTTACTTTTAAGGAATGCTAAGCCTAAACTATATATGCAAACACTACAGAATGATGTCTAAGCCAACAAAAACACTGAACGGCTTAAGTAAGCTCTTATCTTACTGGACAGAAATAATACACAACTGATATAGTTGTCTAGTGCAGATGTTCTTTAGTACACATTATGCTGGAATGCCACTAGCAGTAAGGTTCGCGGAAGGTGAACTGTGGAAAAAGGTGTTTGGCCCCGTGTTTATCTACTTAAATTCTGCATCAGAATATGAAGATCCAGCTATACTGTGGGATGATGCCAAAGAACAGGTGCAATGATTTTCTCTGGAAGTTTGCATAAAGTACCAATAGTTTATTTTTACGTATTCTGATGCTGGTATTTCGTCAGATGTTCATAGAAACAGAAAAGTGGCCATATGATTTTCCTCTCTCAGAAGATTTCCCATATGCGGAAGAGCGAGGTGCAGTCACAGGACGATTACTAGTCCGAGACAGGTACATCCCTTTGGCTAAGTGGTGTACTAATACATTTGCCAAATATTTATTTTCTTTCTAAATCTCTTATGTGCTTGAGTTCAGATACATCGACGACAGGTTTATGAGTGCGAGTAATGCTTACATCGGCTTGGCTTTACCAGGAGAAGCTGGATCATGGCAAAGAGAGAACAAGGTTGACTCTACTGTTCTCTGAACATTGTAACTGAAAAGGGAACGGAAGGGATTCTTTTTTAACTCGATTCTTGACATTTTTGCAACAGGGTTATCAGTTCTGGACTCAGGCTAATGAAAGGGGATACTTTTCGATTAAGAATGTGCGAATAGGGAACTACAGCCTCTATGCTTGGGTTCCTGGATTCATTGGGGACTACAAATATGACATTCCTATTACTATCGGACCAGGTGTGAAAGAGTTCTGTTTAGATCTTGCTTTGTTGTTCAAATTTTTTTAATCACATTTAAGATGAACTTTTCATGTGTAAAATCCAAGATTTTTTTCTATGTGCATGGCTAACAGGATACAGAATCAAGCTGAGGAATCTTGTATATGATCCTCCACGCAGAGGCCCTACACTATGGGAAATAGGAATCCCTGATAGAACGGCTGCTGAATTCTTTGTCCCTGATCCAAACCCGACACTCATGAACAGATTATACACCGAAGAACAGGGAAATAAGTATGTGCACCTCTTGTATTCATTATTGAATTTTGCTACTATTGTTCTGATTTTGAACCGGTAGTGATCTTGTCTTAACAGGTTTAGGCAGTATGGCTTATGGGACCGGTACACCGAGCTGTACCCTTTTGATGATTTAGTATACACTGTTGGGTATGACAATTATCAGACAGATTGGTACTTTGCCCAAGTGAACAGGTACATCATCAAGTCAGGGAACAAAACATATGTACCAACTACATGGAGAATCCTGTTTGATCTTGAAGATGTGAATGAATCAGCAGTCTACACTCTCCAAATAGCACTGGCATCAGCTACAGATGCTGAATTGCAGGTTTGTTCAATTCCTGCCTCAGTTTTTGCCTTGTGTTCTAGCATTGTATCGACACTCTGACTAACGATGGAAATGTCCATGTTTTCTATAATTCTATGGTAAAAACGGTTCAAATGTGATTGAACGTGAGTTTAGCTTTGAGCCTTTGACACTCTAATTCAACATGGGGTTTCATGTATAGGTACGAATCAACGATGCAGGGGCGGAAACTCCACATTTTACGACGGGTCTGATAGGGAAGGACAATTCAATAGCAAGGCATGGGATTCATGGACTGTACTGGGTGTACAGTGTTAATGTAGCAGGCTCACTCCTGGTTAACGGTGGAAATACAATCTTCTTGACTCAATCAAGAGGCTCAATCCCTTGGAAAGGAATTATGTATGATTATATTCGGCTTGAAGGTCCATCTTCAAATATTCAAAACAGGATTAATTAATTAATTAATTTAGTTGCTTGGACTTCACTAGAAAACTTATTTTGTGACTAATCTCTACTATATTTAGTAAATATTTGAAAGTAGTTATTAAGTACAATATTACTTATTACTTATGTTTCCAAATGTTGTTAGTAAATATTTTTGGGCTATTTTTGCTAAAAGTCAAAAAAAAAAAAGTTAGATTTAATCAAAATTGATGGGTGTTTGATATTTTAGTAAAAATCAGTTTAAAATCACAGAAGTAGAACCTATAGTGATTGCTAAATTTAATTAAAGCACTAACTTTTAGTTTAAAAATAGTTATGAACAACTAAAATTAGGTAGAAACATCAATTTACATGCTTCTCAACTTCTGCGGTTTGATTTTCTAACCATTAGCAAACACTCTAACTTCTCCCACTAATTAACTTTTTAAATTAATTAAATTGATTGGATAACAAAGCAACATGTAATAAAATAGCAATTTCAAAACAATAAATACGCAGATTTGTTTTAATAAAATTTTAAAATGATGCGGGTATTACTTATTAGATATGCAACTTATAATTAACTATTGTATGGTTTTTCTTTTTCTTTTCTCTTTTTCTAATCACACTTATAACTAAGGCGATTACTAACAAATACTAGAGCGTATACTCTTTTTTTAGATGATGGAAGTAACCAGTGCTACACTCTCTAATAAAGGATGTGGTCCCTATCTATGACCCCACATTTTATATTAAGGGGAATCATTGTGGGTACGTCCCTATCTTATAATAAACGCTATATATATTTTTTATAGTTTTTTCATTTTTTGTGGTCTATATATATACTCTCGTTTTCAAAAGAAGTCTATGCATTGACATGGTGTATGTTATAACATGTTTCTCTAAAATTCATTAATTTCAGTTCCGTTCAACTCAATTCAATTAAATTTTGTTCAAATTCATTAAGTTCAGTCCAATTCTATTCAGTTCTATTCAAATTTACTTAGTTGTATTTTATACTAAATATAAATTCAGCTAAGTTCTATTCAATTCAACTTCATTCGGTTTAGACAAAAAAACAGTTTCGTACTATTATTCGCAAAAGTCAACGCTATAGGTGAAAGCATTTCGTTTGAATTTGAAGTGATTTGGCTACTTACTCAAGTAGCTAGATACACCGGGTCGGTAAGACGCGAGAGCTTGAGTCACCTGATAAGGTGTTAAAACCGAATTTAAACGTTAGAACATTTTTATGAGAGATGCAATGAGGTTGGCCTCAACTAATATTTAACTGTTTTTTCTTTTTCATTTTTTTTTAATGAATTCAAATCCATTAAAGTCCAATGTCAAATACATGAATAAGAGGGGCATACCCTAATATTTATGCTACAATTTTCTAGCAAACCTCAAATACAACATGGACATTCCAATAGTCACAAAAACTAAAGGAAGAAAAATCTCAGGCACAAACTTAATAGACTCTAGCTTACAACTATGATCTACACATTTTTAAAACATGTATGTTTCTGCAAATCTCAAGCCTATATGGACTCTAGAAAACTGTGATCCATTGTGTTGTACAGGCCAACCATCTCTACTAGTTTCCGTGGCAATAGTCTAGCTAGGACCACGACCATTACTAGTTCTTTGGCATCTCCTGCTGCAGAAGCTTGAGTTTGAGATCTTATGGATATCTGATACCAAGTGGTGAGATCTCTCTGAAGATGGATCGCGCATTAACGAACGATTAGGACCTTCAACGAATATGTGCAAATCGTAGACATTTTTGTTGGAAATTGTTTCTAGAACTTGCTAATAAGTCAATCATATCACGCGGCTGAGGGTTACGTCGCTACAAAGAAATGGATTTGATCAAGATAAAATCAGTCATGGATCACCTTGATTGGGAGAGAACTCCATCTACGATGAGGAAAAATTACAACGTCATCAACTGTTTATTTTATCAACGTGATTGTTACAACTAACAGACATACGTATTTGTAAAATTACAATGAGAAATATTAGGGAAGATAAAAACAGGTGATACTGTACTTAATCTCTTAGACAACAAGTATATAACGAATAAATGTAAATACTATTTAAAAGTAGTCTTTTTGTATCTTATTTAAGAACCTAGACGTCATGACGAACAAATTCTTTTATACATTTGGGCTGCAGGAAACCTGTTGAAATTTGAAATTTTAGACTATTAGAGCATAAATCGGATCATAGAACATAACCTCCTTTGAACTTCTAGGTTCTAACTGACTGCAAATCAAAGAAAAGAAAAAGCCTAATAATTTCATGAATTAAATGTATTAAATAATTAATCAGAGGCGGCGTACCAAGAAATGAATATTGTTTCCCAAAACATAGAAAAAAATAGCAACGAAATAAAACGTAGATGTGACTAATTCTGATAAATAAGTTTTGATAAAACTCACGGCTGATAGTGCGAGTTACCTATTACCTATTATTTGAAATCATTCCCTAATTAATTAAATTGTATATGTAAATATGATATGATTGTAACATTAAGAAGCACTAATAGCAACTTTTGATTATTTTTTGCCAAGATAAGTTCTCCACCGAACATTATATTATAAAACATTAAAGTGAAGAATAATGTTTCATTTTAAATGTAAAAAAAAAGTGCGGTGTGGTGTTCATAAGTTCAAAGTACTTATAGTAGTAGGTATTTGCAACATTTCATTTTTAAAAAAAAGGTTTAAGAAAAAGTAACTGATTTAAATTCCACCAAAGGAGAATTTATAATTATGTACTTTTGGATTAGAGCCTGTCAGATTTGTAATTTGATTCATGTGGTTTTCACGATTTGTTAGTCCGCGGATTAACCATTGCGCAACCTTAAAAAAAGTTATAATAAAGGAAAAATGTCAGCGTCAAGTTGGGCACTATCATTGCACACTAACAAATTTGTCGTATTTTAGGCGGCTAAGTATAGATTAATGAATATAATAAGCTAAAATATTTCACCAAAAGCGGAATTAGTATTATAGTATTACAGATACATTTGATTCTTCTTTAAGGAAGGACCGGGGGCGGGAAAGAAAAAGATAAACAAATTTCTAACACCTGACAGCGCAACAACTTTCCCTTCATTTTTTTTTCTTTTTTTCTTTTTGATTTAATATAAAACATACTGTATTTTATACTCCCTCATTTCCTAATGAGTTGCACACTTAGAAACTATTCTTTTTGTTTGAACATAATTAAATTGAATTGAACTGAACAAAACTGAATGCACCTAAACTGAACTGAATTTATTGGTAGTATAAAATTATAACTAAGCAAACCTGAACAGAATTAAATTGAACTGAACATAACTTAACTGAATTTAAATTAATGAGTTTTTATACGAAGAGAACAGAGCCTTACACCATTTACTTTTGGACACATAAAATAATAAGAAAATTTAAATATTGTAATTAAGTGTTGTTTTTATTTTATTGGGGATTTGTAACCGCTAAAATGTGTTAATGGAATATAATATTATTATAACCTTTCCAAATAAAATAAAGAAATGAATGGTGCAACTATAATGGGACGCCTAAAATGGCGAAGTGGTGCAACTGTTATGCAAAGGAAATATTTATCAATGCACACACACCTGAGGTCTATGTTTTGAATCTCGTCTCGGAGGCCGTCTCGGACGACCTCCTGAGAAGGGTCAACCCGGGTCATCTCGGAGGGATGTCTCGGTCCATTTAATTAATATATCAAATTATATATAATAAATATTATACATGTTACATTGAAAATTAAAACATAAATGTCAATATAAATTATAAACTCATAGAAACCAAAATAAAGTCACTCATAGTAGTAGTACATCATTAGAATTTAGAACATTACATGATTCAAATTCCAAACCAAGCAAACAAGTTCAAACTTCAAATGATCCATTACATTATTTCTTTTTTTTTTTTATTAAAAACCGGGTTGACGCGGTTTAACCGCCCAAAAACTTGGAAAAATCCCGGGTTAGCGGGATTTTCCGAGTTTTTGTGGTTCCGTCTCGGACATGCGTCCGAGAAGCGGTTAAACCGGGTCAACCCGGGTTGACCCGGCGAGATCGAAAACATAGCCTGAGGTGATCCCAGCACCAATTAAGTAGACAGTTTTAGCTGCTTTTTTTTTTTGTTTTGTTTTTGTTTTGTTTTGTTTTTGTTTTTGAGAAACGGCAAAAAATATTTATTAATAAAAGAGAGTATAAGAAATGTTCTCCACTCATTATAACCGACATACTCGGAACATACATCTGAATCAATACTTTAAATTTACAACTCGAGAATACCAATTTTAATAAGTAAATACATATAAAATTCGTATTAATGTTCATATAAAGTATAAACCAATGTTAGAATATATTTCGTGAATGTTAAAATTCATACAGACCCTAATGAGGATATATAAGTATTGCTTGCATTTGCCCAAATTTAAATCAAATGAATTAAACATAGACTAGACTGTCTGTATGGACTAATTAAAGTAATATATCAACGGTGGTCACTGGTCAGAGATTGAACTCGTGACCATTAGATACATGATTTATCAGCTTATCTTATTTTCTCCTTTTAGTATGATTTATTACATCTATCATGATTTCTAATACAGGGCCACCTCATTTGATGCTCCACAAGTTTCTTTAATGATTAGTGCTAAATTATTTCACACACTTCTTGGAGAAAAACAGGATAGGCCGAATAATTGAACCGGTACAATCTTTTATATCTCCACATAGGAGTAGGGATGGCAATGGGCCGGACTTTTAGAGGCCCGGTCAAGCCTGGGAAACCTTGCATTAAGCCCAAGCCCGGGACGGGCCTGACCATCAGGCCCATGCCCGGGCCCGTCATGGGCCGGGCCTTAGGTTTTTACATTTTTTTGCTTTCAATTATTTAGTAATAAAAATGTTTTTTCCTATAATTTTTATTTAGTAATATTAAATTAACTAATAAATTTTATTAAAATATACTAGTATATAAAATGATTGTATATCACTTGGAAATCTTATAAATATAGAAAAGTATTACAAATAAATACAAAATATTACAAGTGTATAAATTATAAATTAATACATATATACATATATATGTATATATATATATATATATATTATATATATATATATATATATATATTCACGGGCCGGGCCGTACTCGGGCCAAAATGTTAGGCCCGGACCCATGGGCCTAACTATAAGCCCAAGCCTGGCCCATGGGCTATTTATTGTCGGGCCTGGGCTCGGTATATCGGGTCGGTTGGTCCAAATTGTCATCCCTACATAGGGGCACAACTAGTTTCGTGCCCAACGCACCAACCCATCGATCCTCCAGTCTAAAATAGTACGAGCCTTCTAAGGCTCTGTTATTTTCGTTTGAAAATTGATTATTTTAAATTCAGTTCAGTTCAAATCAGTTCAGATGCATTAAGTTCAGTTCAGTTCAGATTTGCCTAATATTATTTTGTACTACAAATAAGTTCAGTTCAGTTCAAATCCATTTAGTTTAGTTCAGTTCAGATCAGTTCAGTTTAGACGAAGATAACAGAGCCTAAGTGGTTAAGAAAACAACATATTAAAAGTCGTAAGCAAACGTAGTCATATCAGGACGGAAGCACTATATCAATGATGGATCAGTCGGTATTACTAACAGCCTCGGCCCGCGAAGAAATGCACGTGGACGGATTCCAAGTACCGAGTATGGAGACGAGTACGTCACGAACCTGGACGCCTCTCAAGAAGCCGACTAGCGGCGAGTAGGTGTAGTAGTTTAGGTTTTTATGCTTTCTTTTGTCAGTTCATTATTCTAGAACTCTATTTTGACGGGTTTAGTAGTTTGCTTGGTAGTTAAGTCTAGGGCTTCTTATCTTAGCCTTTATATAAACTTTGTATAACTCTCATAATTTTTCATGATTTATGAAACTGGGTTCTGCAGTTTAAACTTTGAACCAGCTCGCCTTAGACAAATTAGTGTAGATTTAACTATACCTTTGAAAAACGTTAATATATAGTTTAATACAATTAAAGAATACCACATAAATGATCTGGTTGGCCACTTGCCTAGTCTAGCGACATGTATCTCAACAATGAGGGTAACACTCGAGGGTAACTCATCGATGGTGAGTCAAGCCAGACCTGTTTGAGTAAACTATGACAGTTTTTTCATAAATTAAGAAATTAGCTGGATAAGTTAAACTTATTTATACACCCACTTCATTCAAACTAATTATCTCAGGGAAGAGTATATCCCAATTCCCAAGCTTGCTTTAACCCCCCCTTCCGGCAAAACTACCTACAAATAAAACTAGTTGGGTTCAGAAAATTCATTATATTTCTTCTTCGAATTTTTTATGAACAAAGCATGGTCTAACTTTAACTCCTTAGGAAGGTACGTACTGTACTAACGCATCAGGGGGAATAGTTTAGAAATAAAACTAACAATCAGTGACATGGTTGGTTATGAAATAGTATTGTTTCATCTTATGTTAATTTTGTCATGAGAGAGTGAGGTCATGAAGATCGTCAGAGAGTGAAGCCAAACTCTCTCTATAAATATATACGATTCATCAATCAACACTCTCTCATATCAAACACATTCAACATTTTCATCTTATATACTACTCAGAAGAAGAACAAAAACCAAATCCACTCTAAGAAATTTGAAAATGGCGAAAAATCCAGAGACAGAGCATCCAGTCAAGGCTCACGGATGGGCTGCCAGGGACACTTCTGGTCATTTCTCTTCCTTCAAGTTCACCAGGAGGTACCTACCTTTACTTCTACCAATCTAACATCTCAAAATCATTCTTCTAAAATATTTCTGCGATTTGATGATATATAATTTGTTTCATATTCTTCATCTGTGTTTAATGTATAGGGCAACTGGTGAGAAGGATGTGCAATTCAAAGTGATGTACTGTGGTATCTGTCATTCCGATCTTCACATGATCAAGAATGAGTGGGGCTTCACTCAGTACCCTATTGTTCCTGGGTAAGAACATCACTAGTAGTCTAGTACACAGTTCTGCTTTCAGTGATGTACTTAAATAGTTAAATTACACTTACTCCAAGTCGAATCAAGCTTCCTATTTGTTTTTTGGATCAACAAAATCAGAATGCAAAGTTTAGTATCATTTAAACGCAGAATAAAGTCATAAAACTTGAATAAGTGTGATATAAGAGTATTAGTTATATTGGTAGAGGGTTTATTTACATAAAACTTAAATAATAATATGTGCAGGCCGGGACTGCTAAAATTGCAAATGAGAATCTCTCTGACTAATATTTAATCTTGATCCATAATGATACAATATAGCTAACAACAGAACTTTACATTTTACATTCTAAATTGAATCTGATTGACTATAAGAAGTCAAATATATAGACTCATATGGGATGGAAGAGTATTCAACATTCTTGTTTTGTTGTAAACTTGAGCTGCACATCCTCCACCTCTTTAATATTATGTCGCATCAGATTAATCACGGTTTTTAAGAAAGATAATAGAATATATGTTACATACAAGTACCACATTGTTTGGTGCAGACATGAGATTGTTGGGGTTGTAACAGAGGTTGGTAGCCAAGTTACAAAATGCAAAGTTGGAGATAAAGTTGGTGTTGGATGCCTCGTTGGCTCTTGTCGCCAATGCGAGCAGTGCAGCGATGATCTTGAAAATTACTGCGCGAAGCAGATACTAACCTACAGTGTCCCTTATCTTGATGGAACCATCACATATGGAGGTTATTCTGACCTCATGGTCGCTGATGAACATTTCGTTGTTAACTGGCCTGACAACTTGCCTCTCGAATATGCTCCTCTCCTTTGTGCTGGTATTACTACTTATAGCCCCTTGAAGTACTTCGGGCTGGACAAACCAGGGATGAAAATTGGTGTTGTTGGTCTTGGTGGGCTCGGTCATGTGGCTGTCAAATTTGCCAAGAGCTTTGGAACTACGGTGACTGTTATCAGTACTTCTCTGAGCAAGAAGGAGGAAGCTATTGCAAAACTTGGTGCTGATGAATTTCTGGTCAGCAAAAATCCTGAAGAGATGCAGGTAACTAATTTATTGGGGCCTTGTTATTTATAAGTCTTCGACTTTTGTCAGGTCTTATTGTTCATGTAGATAAGAAAAGTGACTTCAGTGTTCAGTTCATATTTGATTAGTTGTTTTTTATATGAAGACCTTATGAGCAATTAATTAGCTTAACTGTATGTATAATTTATCATGTGCACAGGCTGCAGCGGGCACATTGGACGGTATTATCGACACTGTCTCTGCAGATCATGCCATGCAACCACTACTGGGATTGTTGAAGCCTAATGGTAAGCTTATCCTAGTCGGTGCTCCAGAAAAACCCTTAGAGGTTCCAGCTTTCCCTATGATTATGGGGAGGAAGACCATTGCTGGAAGTGGAATTGGAGGACTGAAAGAAACGCAAGAGATGGTTGATTATGCAGCCAAGCACAAGATCTATCCGGATGTGGAGGTAGTCCCGATTGACTATGTGAACACTGCAATGGAACGCCTTCTGAAATCGGATGTGAAGTACCGCTTTGTTATTGATGTTGCAAAAACAATAAAGCCCGAGTAAGAATACCCGTTTGGCAAGGCCGGCTTCTTCGATGACAGTGTGTTGTTTGTTGATCGTGGTAACTGTTCTACTAATTACTGCTTTTCTGGGACAATGTGTCTTTTCTTGGGCTGGTTTGTAATTTTTCACGCTATTTCTTGAATAATAATGAGTTGGCAATTCAGTGATCTTGTCGAATATGTAGTACCACAACATGCCAAAGTTGCTGGTTGAGAGAATATTGTCAACCTTAATTGTAGTTTTTGTTGTTAATTTGTCGTGAAAAGCCACTTGGCCAAATCATTGTTTGTTTTGTGCTATATATGCATTACTAGTTAATTAACCCGTCGAGTCGGGGCATAAAAAATTTGTACGCACACTTGTTACTATATAAATTTGATTGTGTCGAACTACAAATAAAGAAAGATATCGCTCATATGTATATTGTTACACAATTGTTTATCTCTCTACTTGGTCTATGTTTGCATTACCACACACCAACTCTTAACTGAAACATCTTATAGTATCCAAAAACTTAACAGGATGTATTTTTTCATTGAATAAGAATGTCATATGGCAATATAATATCACCTCATTATCATTTTCATTGGCATTGATACTATTGTCAACATCCAATAACCATCGGGACTATGCTATTTCGATATGAATGTGTTTCCTTTGCCCTATGAGCATGATCATATAATACTCCACCTTTACCATCGGAAAATGTTGAATTTACAAAAATACTTAATACGATGTATTTTTTCATCTTCAAACTTAACATGTACATGCATAATATTCATATTTGTCATAATTAAGATTCAGTATAATGTCATCCATATGAATGTCTTTCATTTTCCCCGTGACCATGAACTTGTCATGGATCATATATCACCTTCGCTCTATTTTCCTCAAATTAAAAGGGTTCCAATATTGGAGTTCAATAGTCATTCAACAACCCCTAATATGTTGAACTTCAAAATAGGATAAGCAGGAATACACTGATTATAGATAGAGAGCCTACTCGGTAGTCCGATCTATTGTGATTGTTATTGTATATTATCACATGAGTACACCAATCAAACACATCCACTATTTCATCATAATTAAGACGGAGTATAATGTCATCCACATGAATGTATTTCATTTGCCCCGTGATCATGAACTTGTCATAGATTCTATATCACGTTCACCCTAATTTCCTCAAATGCGTTCCAATATTGGATTTCAACTTTGATTCAGCAAAACCCTTAATCTCTTGAATTTCAAAATAGAATAAAGCCAATATACACTTATATGAATAGATAGTTTACATGGTAGTCCCATCAAATGCAATCATTATTTTAATTATTATGGAACACAATCAAACCCATCCATTATTATAAATTATTTCGGCATAATTAAGACTGAGTATAATGTCATCCACATGAATGTCTTTCATTTTCCACGTGACCATGAACTTGTCATGGATCATATATCACGTTCGCTCTATTTTCCTCAAATTGAATGGGTTTCAATCTTGGAGTTCAATAGTCATTCAACAAAACCCCTAATATGTTGAACTACAAAATAGGATAAGCAAGAATACACTTATTATAGATAGAGAGCCTATATGGTAGTACCATCTATTGTGATTGTTATTGTAAATTATCACATGAGTACACCAATCGAACATGCACATCCATTGTTTTAAAGACTCATCATAATATCATCCACATGAATGTCTTTCAATTGCCCGTGATCAAGAACTTGCCATAGATCCCATATCACGTTCACCCTATTTTTTCTCAAATGCATTCCAATATTGAATTTCAATTCTCATTCAGCAAAACACTTAATCTCTTGAATTTCAAAATAGGATAAAGCCAGTTTACACTTATTATGGATAGATAGCCTACATGTAGTCCCGTCAAATGCAATTATTATTTTAATTATTATGGAACATAATCAAACCCATCCACTATTATAAATTATTTCGGCATAATTAAGACTGGGTATAATGTCATCCACATGAATGTCTTTCATTTTTCCCGTGACCATGAACTTGCCATAGATCCTATATCACATTCACTCTATTTTGTTTCAAATGCGTTCAAATATTGGAGTTAATAGTCATTCAACAAAACTCCTACAACATATTTGGATTTGGACTATAGAGGCCTCTCGGCGTCTATAATTGACCTCACATTTGGGTTTCAATTATAGAGGCCCAGAATACTATTCACATTTTGAGAGACCTCTCGTATTTTTCCTCTCATTTTCCCTCTCTCTAGGTTTCATCTTTCTCTCTTTATTTCCAACTTTCTCTCTTCCAATCAATAATCAACATCTCATACTTTCACTCATAATATTCGAACAAAATCTATTTTTGGTACTCTAGAGAGCGTCCGTGTCCAATTTATGTACTTTATTGTGAAACGTTGCCAATTTTGATACTTTTTCAATTTAACGACAAAAATTAAATAATTCAAGCATGGTAATCACACATCCGACATATCGAAAATAGAGAATAAAATAAGAATAAATTAAAAAATGCAAAACAAAAATGAAAAATGGGCGGGTGCTATGTACACTTTTTGGTACTTTGGAGTACCAAACTGGGATTTTAATGCATTGTATAAGACATGACAATTTTTCCTATTGTCTTGATAATTTTGGCCCGACAGGTTAGTGGCTGTCACACGCTTGTATTGTTCACATTTTTTCTGTTGAATTAGAAAGTATCTAAATAGAACAGGGCGCACTCTGGAGTACCTAAATTGGACAGAGGCACTCCGTAGTACCTGAAATGAGTTTTACCACATACAAAGCAAATGATAAACTTATACAGGAACGGTGATAGTATTAAATAATAAATAAATAACTATTTTCTAAAATAATTTTATTGATAATAAGTTTATATGGCAGTTCCATCATTGAATCGAATGTTATTGTAATTCTAATTTATTGCGTATACATATCAAACAAATCTTTTATTCTAAATTACCTAAAGGGTAAATAAATATCAAATAAAATACATAATGATATTTTCTTTCATTTTCATTGGTAGACATTTTTCAAAATGGTATCACCAAATATGAGTATTATTATAATTTATTGTGTAATACACATGTCAAATATATCAATTATTCTAAATTATTATTGAATAAATTCATGAATAGTGACATAAGTACAAAGTAATTAAAATATTATACCGTCTTTTTCTAGTCATTTTTTATTTTTAATGTATACATGAAATGGTCGGCAGAGGAATCAAAATTTTGATTATAAGATAGAAATTCTAATTTTAATTGAATTTGGGGAGATTATATTTCACCACGTGTATTTTCAGTTAGATTAATTATTTTTTGGCAGCTTAGTTGAATTTTAATTTTATTTTATTTTTAGTCAATGTTTTCAAGTGAATTTTAAAATAAATTTATTCCAATTAAATGAGAAATTGACACGTCAGCATGAACTTGAATTGAGCATTCTGATTGGTTGATATTTTTAGAATGTGAACTCTGCTTTTATATATTATATAGATAGATTGTGTTGCCACGGAGTAGATTTTCAGTCCTTTAGGTTCTCCGCAGTTCTAGGTGATTTCAACGTTGTTGGTCCTCTAATACGTATAATTCGCCGTATAAACGGCCTAATTCACTGTATACACCCAATCTCAGCTCCAAGTCATCAAGATAACTCCAAATCATCTCCACCTTGTGCCACATCACACTACATCTCATATAATTGAAAAAGACTCAGTAAAAGCAGCTATGTTACAGCTTAAAGCTATGTTTACATACCATAGAATATTGCCAAATTGCTAAGCGGGAAGAATTATGAGATGATCCAATGGAAACAGAGCAGGTTGCTTGCTTCTTTCACTATTCCATCAACTGAATTCTCCATCACCTCCAAGCTTCTCTTCAATTTTTCGATACTTTCATTGCATTTCCCAGGTAAGGCGGATTTATTATTAGAGCTTAACAGCTCTGTTATATAAGCTTAATCAAAGCTAAAAATAACTTGTGTATTTCTATTCTCAGGTCTCCTTCGTACCTACCTAAACGTAGGTGAAGTTAGATGATTGACACGTGGCTCTGGTACGATCTCATTATTTTATTATAAATAAATCAATTTTAATAGTAAAATTTGAATGTACATTTATACCCAACGCTTTTCAATTAAAATTAATAATTTATATTTTTTTTCCATTATACCATTATTTTTATTATATTAAAAGAAACAATAATTTAAATTCACTTAATCAAAATCAAAATCAAAACCATAATACTACTTACTTAAACTTAAAAACAAATTCTTATTAAAATTATGATTCAACAATAGATTTTCATCCACCAGCAACAAATTTTTTTTTTTCAAAAATTCATAAACCCTTTTTCCAAAATTATTCCGCATCCATGAACTCTTCTTCCCCAATTTTTAAATCAACTCATTCTTCTATAATTCCATAATCCTTCCATCTATATATAAAACAACCTTATGCACACTTGCAAAACGTGGAGGTGATATTTAGGAATGAACTTATTATACAACATCCATGAATTCTCGTTACCATGCTATCAAAGCAATCATGGCAATCAACTAAAAATTGATCTGATCCAGAAAGGATTACGAACATATATACATAGCCATTTGCATCTTCCGTGCATTATACCGGAGGTAGAACAAGTGAGTTGTTCGACGAAGAAATCTCCGATGAAGATGAAACAAAGGGGAAAATGATGGTTAGGATTCTTCGACTATTATAATTTGTATTATGGATGAATAATGATTAATTGTTATGTTTAATTAATTGAATTAATCAAATTTGATGAATAATTAAGAAAGAATATTTTATCGGTAATTTATAAGAAGATTGATTAATTGATATGGTTTTTAGAATAGGACTTCATAGTCAACTTATTTTATAGTCGGATTTTTTTATTAAAAATTATTTTAATATTTCGTACCGAAAATTACATGTAAAATGATTTTGAACCAAAATGAATGAACCAGATTGAATTAAGTGCCACGTGTCAATAATCTAACAGAGACCTGTCACTACAAAAAAAACGCAGTTTAGTGACGCTCTCATGCGTCACTAAACTGTGTCCCATGCGTCGCTAAACCCTTGGTCGCTAAATGGCGAGGCGACCCATGGGGTCAAGCGTCGCTAATTTAGCGACTAAATTAGCGACCCAAAAATGGGTCGCTAATTTAGCGACGCATAGACCCATGCGTCGCTAATTAGCGGAAATTTTTTTTAAAAATAAAATTCTCCTCTCTAGTCCACCTTGTGTTTCCTGGGTTTCGAACCTAGGACATCCTTACCCAACACCTTACTAACCCAACACCCTTACCGCTCGGCTACTAATACTTGTGATAATTCTTGTATAAGTTCTAGATAATATATAGTAGTTGCTCTTCATAGTTCCATATGTTTATATTTATAAACCGTTTATATCTTCATACGGTTTGAGATATCTCAATTACTAAGTGGACTATCTAAGGAATAGGTCACTAAATTTTTTTTTTATTTTTTTTATTTCTTAACGGTTGATGCGGTCCAATTTACGCACAAACTGACAAATTTGCAGCGTTGTCGGAATTCAACGAAATTTGGTCGGCGGCTCCGAAACAGTGTAAAAAGTTGAAACCACTGCTTCTCGATGATGTACGATGGATTTCGGCCATCGGAGATCGTTTAGGGGGTCTAAACGCAGTTTTACTGTTTTCGTAGTTTATATTTCAAGTTCTATTAGGATTAGATTTCAATTCCTAGTTAATTTCAATATTGTCAAGTTGTTTTAGGATTAGAATTTCAATTCCTAGTTTAGTTTTTGATTAATAAAAAAACGAGGTTTCCTCACAAAAGAATAATTCTCCCTGTTACTACGTATATCCGCTGCATCAACGATTGAGTTACTTAGACACTAATAGTTTATTTTTGAACGGTTGAGGTTACTTAGTTACGGACTTCTGTTTTTGTGTTATTTTATATTCTTTGTGCACTCCTTATTTCGTAAGTGTTTTTTTCTTTTAGTTTTGTAGAATAGTGTCACGTTTTGATCGATGTTTTTCATGTTTCAAGAACTTAGGTATACGAAACTGTGATTTTGAGCTTAAAACGCTGCAAAGTGATCTTGTTGAAGTTTCTCGATCTCCATGGATATGTTCGTGAGTGACCGTAGTTCGATTTAAGCCAAGAAGTTCATTTGGGAAAAATTTAGACTTACCTTAGAAGCACATATTCAGAAGTTCGAATAAAGGTTTTGGAGTCGTTCAAGTGTGCAAGATTAGTGCAGTCTAGCCATTTCATCCATAACTCCTTCATACGATATTGAATCAACCTCAAATCAACATCCACGCGTAGATAACTCAACGAGGTATCCAACGGTAGGTTATGCGCACCAATCCGATAATAGATGAGCCCTATAGCTCCAGTTGAATGTGAGGAGACCCACCTAAAAATTATGCAGTTTTTGCGACGCATGGGCTATGGGTCATAAAAACTAGCGGCGCATAACCATGCGTCGCTAATTTAGCGACCAAAGCCCATGCGTAATTTGCGACGCATGATTATGCGTCGCTAATTCGTGTTTTTCTTGTTGTGTGTGTGCAGGTCCGTACGAAGAAGACCTGAAAATAGAAATGCCCAAATAACTTTTAAACTCTTATTTCTCCACTTACACGGGAAAAACTCATATCTTTGAATCAGAATTTGGATGAATTTTGGTTTGATTGGAAGTTGGAAAGTTTTACGTTTAGGGTTGGTAGAATTGGGGTTCAGGACATAAATTTCCACCCCAAACACACAAATCTGCCACTCTAGTTCGTTCACCGCCATCATTAATTCGTCCAGCTTGTCAATTTGTCCAACTCAGCACCAATTCAGATGCCAAATCATCAAGGACCAGAAACACGCCCCAAACGACACACACAATTAAATAGATGATTGTATATGCTTTGTATAAAAGAAAAATGACCAAATACGAGGAGGACCTTGACTTAGAGGGCCAAAAATATTGTTTACCCAGAGGCCACATGACCATTTATTTTAAAATCAAACAAATGTAATGCCAAATTGCAAATTCATGCATGTGTACATGTTAAGTTTTAACCAGTGAAGGATTTGTATAGATCAAAGTGTAGAAAATACTCCCTCCAGGCCCATTTTTTCGAAGGTTTACTCTTTTCATTTTGGACATTCCGTTAGAAGCTTCTTGTTAAAAAATTGAAAATATTTGTTATAATTATTATCCCACCATACAATTATATTTACAACTTTACCACTCCACTCACCATTCTTTATTCATTTATTAACAATAATAATACCCCACTCACCATACTTTTCACATTTTTATTTAAACAATACATCAATCACAATACCTTTTTTATTATTTACTCAAACAATATCACACTTATCCTCATTTTCATTAAAATTTGACTACATGAGAAGTAAGAAGATTTTGGAGGCAAATATTACAACTATTCCTACACTACTAATATACAACATTCTAAACCACCTTATATCTCCACACCTAAACCGCCTTATGTCTCCGCTGGGGATCGAACCCTGCACCTTTCCTTTCACCATCTCAACCCCCTTCCATTGGACCACCTTATAACTCCTGTATCCATGGTAAATAATGATTGGCGTTAATTGTTGATTATGATTTAGATATGGCTATATCAAACATCTTCAGTAATTGTCAAATTAACAAGTAGATCGGAGAAAGATGTAGTATTCTGGTTTCCCATGTCTGCTCTGTGTTTTTTTGAATAACCGAGTTGGGACGCAGGGAAGGAGACATGTTATGTTGATACGAGTCAGGGGCGAAGCCAGACATATAAAGGGTTTAGTAACTGCCATGACTATTACACATCAAGTCTTTTTTTACCATTAGCATAATCGTACACAATTATTGACACTACTTCAAAATGCAGTTCCAAAGTCCAGACAAGTAGACTACTTCCCAATTACTACTTTAGGAGTAATTTGTGGTTAAAGTTCGAAAAAAAAATTAACTTTAGAAAGCTTAAAATGGAGCAGAGAGAGTAAATATATATTATTGTATATTACAAAATCACTTCTGTACACAAGACTTCACGACTTTTATACCGTATAGACAATAAAATGGGTGATAAAAACTGAAATTATACTGTATTTCATTAATTTGGGCCTTGAATTCCATCTAAGTGAAGAAAAGTGAAAAAGTCTTGCTGCTTGACGATGGTACTGAAAGGATTTTAGTTTAATTGGCTTTCAAACTTTTGGTTTAAATATAGTAGCCACATGTATTACAAAGTAAATAGGGAAAATATAAATGGCCTTAAGTCAGATATCATAATTAATACGGGGGAATATATATATTATACATATATGTATATATATATATATATATATATATATATATATATATATATATATATATATATATATATATATATATATATATATATATATATATTTTATTTTTTTCTGGGGGGCAATTGTTGAAATGTTGTATATACTATTAAAAAAAGTTGAGTGAGGACAATATATATGTATATATATATATACATATATATATATACACATATATATATATATATACATATATATATATATATATGTATATACATATATATATATATATATATATATATATATATATATATATATATATATATATATATATATATATATATATATATATATATATATATATATATATATATATATATAGAAATGTTGTATATACTATTAAAAAAAGTTGAGTGAGGACAGCTATACTGCCGTCGCCCCTGATACGAGTGAATGAATAGATATGTCATACAACCATCCTTTCGAAAGAGCAAACCTAACTACTCTATTACTAGTTTACTACTCCTTTAGGATCTTATAACTCTACACTTATACATAACCGTATACCTTCTAACACCTTATGCCTATAACCTTATGTACGTAAATACACGTACAGCACGTAATAATAATAAGTGGTCCGGCCATGAATAATAAGTGGTCCGAGCATGATTCTCATCTGGTCCAGACTCCAGACTATACATGAGCAAGATATTATGTGGAATATGGACCCAATTTGACTATTTGACGCAGAAGTTTGTGGAAAGCTCTGGTCCATATTCGGATGTCGACTTTTAATATTTGATTGAACGAAAACGAACTTTCTCCGTGAAATGATAAAATTATTATGGTTCTAATTCTTCTACCTAGTACCTTCTAAAAACTGCCACCTCCACAACTCTCTCACCCTTTCCCTTTTTTCATCAACGTGTATTTCACTACATATTTATTTTGTACTGTCCCGACTCCCGATACAATTTTTTTCCACCTTGGGTTGGATCGGTCTTTCTCTAGAGGGGTGTTCTGGTCTATTGTGAACTCTCTCACCATTCACCCACCGTGTGTCTCACAATGGGACTCAGGGATTACACTAAGAGCCATCTTAAGATAGAAAATGACGGTTGGATCCCAACTAGCCACCGGATAGGTCCGTACCTGATGTTAAATGATTAAACTGTAAGAAATTTCATAAAATTTGCAAAAAATTGAAACAATTATTTACACTCATACCTGCATCAAACAATAACCGGGTGACTCACTTACATATTTCTCAAGGTCCACATCAGTGAGTACAAAATGCACGAGGAACTACATCATGTATTCATATGTATGTAGAACCGACAAACAAACCGCCTAAGAGTAATTGTTTTGGATTAAAGATTTGAGTCTCGATCTATGGTAGTCAGGAATTTCTTAAAAATTAATTGTGTTTAAAAGTGGTTGGGGATTTATTTAAACTCAATAACACAAAAAATTTACTCATTTGTTTTTTTGAATTTTATACGTATTCCATTTTTGTCAATTTCTTTGGATTCTATACGTTTCTATTTTTGGCAAGTCTTTATCTCACAACTTTATTGTGGGTCCTGCCACTAAACCAACACAATACACTCATTATATAAACCTTCTAAAATTCCGATTCAAAAGCAAACGTATAGAATAAAAAAAACAGTGGATGAGTATTTTAGTGGAGTATCAATTTGTAATTATTGACGGAGAAAACTCTCGAGGGTGGTAGTACGGACGTATTCGTTTGAACTTTCTAACCTTAATAAATGATTTATTTTTCGCTTTGGTGTTTCTACTTTTCTTCTTCTACACACCAGGCGTGACGTGTACTTAAAGCTTAGGTCATGGAAAACGTCACAGAGTGAACCTAATCTCTCGCTATATATACCATATTCACCAATCATCACTCTCATATCACACACATTCAACATTTTGCATCTTATATACCTATATACTCTGTAGAAGAAAACCTAAATCCGAACACTGAAAATGGCGACAAATCCAGAGACAGAGCACCCAATCAAGGCTTGCGGATGGGCTGCCAGGGACACATCCGGTCATTTCACACCCTTCAAGTTCTCCAGAAGGTACCTTAATCCTACCAATCTAACATCTCAAAATCATTCATCTAAAATATTTCTGTTCTGTGATTTGATAAAAATCTTGTGTGTTTAATATATAGGGCAACTGGTGAGAAGGATGTGCAATTCAAAGTGATGTACTGTGGTATCTGCCATTCCGATCTTCACATGATCAAGAATGAGTGGGGTTTCACTCAGTACCCTGTTGTTCCTGGGTAACATCTCTCATACTACGTACTTTCTTTAGATCTATTTGTGTTTTCATTGATGATCTTAATTAAACCGAATAATTTTTCTGTATTCCATTTTGTTAGATTTGCTTAGCACAAATTTTCTGCTGTTACACTGGTTGTTTGAAATTTTTGATTATACGATACGTGGTGAAATATTAGATTATTAGAAAAAAAAAGTACATATAATATTTTTATGTTTTTTTCACTGTGCACCCCTGTTTCCAATTGCCATCTTTCTTGGCTTTAGGAAAGTTTTCTTCAGTCCTGATATATGATGACTATTTATCTACTGTCACTTTGTTCTTCAATTATGTTGGACTAGATAAATAAACAATCAATTTTAAGTACAATCATTTTCTGGTTTAGGCCCTTTTTTTGTATGTGGATTATCTGTCTCATGACATTGTACCTGAAATTGTTAATTCTTTCTATATACTCCTATTTGGTGTGAATGAGTTCTAATGAAATGACTAGCTGATACATGTAAGGCATTGGTTGATGCAGGCATGAGATTGCAGGGGTTGTGACAGAGGTTGGTAGCAAAGTGACTAAATGCAAAGTTGGAGATAAAGTTGGTGTTGGATGCCTCGTTGGCTCTTGTCGCCAATGCGATCAGTGCAGTAATGATCTTGAAAATTACTGTGCAAAGCAGATACTCACCTACAGTGCTCCTTATCTTGATGGAACCATTACCTATGGAGGATACTCTGACCTCATGGTTGCCGATGAACATTTCGTTGTTAACTGGCCTGACAACTTGCCTCTTGAATATGCTCCTCTCCTTTGTGCTGGTATTACTACTTACAGCCCCTTGAGGCACTTTGGTCTCGACAAGCCTGGGATGAAGGTCGGTGTTGTCGGTCTTGGTGGGCTTGGTCACGTGGCTGTTAAGTTCGCCAAGAGCTTCGGAACTAAGGTGACGGTTATCAGTACTTCTCTTAGCAAGAAGGAGGAAGCTACTTCGAAGCTTGGTGCTGATGAATTTCTGGTTAGCAAAAATCCCGAGGAGATGCAGGTAACTAATTTATTAGGCCGGTCTTGAGTGTTCATTACTTATTATGAGTAATTAACTTAACTGAAATTTATCATGAACACAGGCTGCAGCAGGCACATTGGACGGAATCATCGATACTGTCTCTGCCGACCACGCCCTACCACCTCTACTGGGATTGTTGAAGCCTCACGGCAAGCTTATCCTTGTCGGTGCTCCAGAAAAACCCCTTGGACTTCCTGCTTTCCCTATTATTATGGGGAGGAAGAGCATTGCTGGAAGTGCAATTGGAGGACTAAAAGAAACACAAGAGATGGTTGATTACGCAGCCGAGCACAAAATCTATCCTGACGTTGAGGTAATCCCAATCGACTATGTGAACACTGCCATGGAACGCCTTTTGAAGTCGGATGTGAAGTACCGCTTTGTTATCGATGTTGCAAAAACTCTGAAGCCCGAGTAAGATAGCTTAACAAGGTGCTCCAGAAAAACCTCTTTTGTTTTTTTTTTCTTTTGGAAAGGAAATTCATTTGTTCTGGAATAATGATGGGTTGGCATTTTGATCTTGCAGTCACGACTTGAAAGATTGGTGTACTAGTTATTTCCAGTTTGATAGGTTTGAAGAAATAATGTGCTAGTAATTTCCAGTTTGATATATTTGAAAAAAGAAGTTTTAAGTTCAATTTAGTTTAATTTTGTTTAATTATTATTTGATGTTACAAATATATTCATATCAATATCAATGAAGTTTAAATATTTAGACACGAATCAAACAGGGACTAACAACTCAAACCGAATTGAAGCCCTGATTGACTGATTCTCACTTTGAATTTAAGCCCAAGAAATACTCTCTTATTCGAAGCTGAACATGACCTATAGATCAATAATTCAATATATAAATCTGATGTCTAAATAAGTAAAGTGCGAAATTTGGCTGGCTGCCGTTTAACTTCCTCTGACCCCAGCATAGTATAATGCACGACTTTGGTTGGTTGTAAATAGAAGTAGCGTTTTCTTCTTTAGTCTAGTTAATCAGTTCTTCTCTTCTTTTTCATTTCTGTATATAAACACAAGCCTCTCTGTATTGTACTGTAACTCATTAATAATAATCAATAACAAGCAGAGGTTATTTAGATTTTCTCTCATCTACAATCATGTTTTCATTCGTCTCAATCTCTTCCGCAACTTCTTATAGAGTCATATGACTCTGATACTTTGATATAAATTCACCTCTTTCAAAATCTCTACCAGTGTGTAGAGAGGTGCGATCTTTAGTCGTAGGTGAAGACAGTTGTTACCTCTTTTTGGTGGGGGTTTTGGTTGCGATTTTGATGTACTTTTTTCTTATTTTATTTTGGTTATACTTGTTTTCGATCATTTCTTATGCTCATATTGTTTATAAATTCACATTTTAACCGGTTCAATCAAATCAAAGAGACAAAAGAAAGGTGGGGCCAATGATGGGTAAGTAAGTAATCTAGTGACTACAAATTGTTCCAAGTTCCAACATCAAAGGAAAGGATAGGAGAGAACTAAATCAAGTTAAGACTTGAGAGTTGAGACACTCCATTTGACTATTTGACGCAGATTTTTTTTGAAAAATCCAAGTGTAAAGCTCCTGTTCGTACTTCTGTCATATAAGGATCGTATTCGAGATATACACCCTCCCTCCGTCAATTAGTAATTTTATCATTTTGACTTTGACTTATCAATAGTGTTTGACTTTAATTATAAATAACTCTTAAATTATAATGGTAAAATTTATAATAAAATATTATTATAAGGATTTAAGGTCTATATTTTCATAATATAATCCAGTTAAATTTTTTTTATCATTATTTTTACAAGTAATTTGTAGTCAAAGTCGAAAACCGTTGACCAGTCGAAGTAAAAATGAGAACATTACTCATAGATGGAGTAAATATTCTATCATGAGGGGAGGTCTAGTGTGCCTTCCTTCACTGTAACACGTCGGCTCCACTGTGGGCCCCCACACACAGTGAAAGGGGCACATTAGGTCCCCTAGGATAGTACAACTATAAAATTATAATAATTAAACTTTCATAATATATATAATTTGGTTTATTATTTTTAACATACGATCTGAAAATAATATGAGATCAAACCGGACCTAGAAAAGTTAACAAAACGAAATGAGAACCTTACTCGTAGATTTTTTTTTAACTAACAAAGACAATTTATTAAAAATAGCATAAGTAATGCTTGGAACGATTACAACGTAAAAAAAAAAGAAACGAGACCTCCAATAAGGTAAAACTAGGGCTGTAATTCAGCCAAGCCGAGTCGAGCTTTGGCAAGGCTCGGCTCGAGTTCGAGTTTATAACACTCGGCTCGAACTCGAGCTCGATCGAGCTTCAACTTTTGGACTCGAGTTCGAGCTCGGCTCGCGATTTTGAATAAGAAAAAAATAAATAATTAAAGAAATATATATATAAAATATATATTTCAATAAAATAAAAAATATATATAGATATGTAAAATAAATGAAATATATAAAAATAATTAATACTATATATATTTAATTTTTTATTTTTTTCGAGCTGCTCGTCGAGCTTTCGAGCCGAGTTTTTCAATATTCGAACTCGACTTGATAAACTAAACGAGCTAATTTGTTTGCTCGAACACGAACTCGAGCACAAATTATCGAGTTTTGAGCCGAGTTTTTTTCGAGCCGAACTCGAGCAGCTCGAAAAAAGCTCGGCTCGGTTACAGCCCTAGGTAAAACCAAGGAAGTAAGATACAAAACGACATCTTAACCTTCGAGCCATCCACACTTAAAACCAACTACACCAACAAAGATCAAAGTCCACAGGCGGCAGGGACCAAAAAAAAAAAAAATGGTTTGTTACATATACCACCCCTTTTGATGGTCATTTTTCGTATAAGTTCAAACTATTCTATTTATTACATTTGGACTCATTTTGGATTTAAATGTAATTTTTTTCTCTTGTTTTAATTACATCTGAACCCATTTTGGACCTACATGTAATTGATTTTGCATTTAAATGTAATTGTTGATAAAATTTGGACCTAAATGTAATAACTTACATCTAACACTAACAGGGTACTAGATATAACGACGGGCCCATAAAGAAAACTAAGTAGCCACCAACAGAGAGCCAGAGGACATGGAGGGAACTCCCAACACCAACAAGTAACAACAACCACAACCAACAAGATAAACCACAAGAAATCAGACGAGCTCCCTTTACTTTTTACTTTCAAACCAACTCGCCCTGTGGCGGTTCACGGGCATGGTATGAGCTATTTAAGAAATGTAATCAATGGTTCCATCAAGCTCCTTTTTCGAACGGGGTGGATACAATTAAATTATCACGTTTCCCTCAACCTCTCAAACCCATACTCGCGCTACCTGCCAAGTGGTAAATAATTTAAGACGTAACCATATAAAGTACTAAGAGTGAAGTGACTGAACCCCAAAGGGAATAGAAATTCTCTGAGACATTTACTCTTGAATCTCAATGAAATTCGGTTGGAAGTTTTAGACCCGGTAAAGACCGAACCCTCGAACCCAATCTACTCACCAAGGAGACCATAAAGACGAGAGAAGAGGCACTCAAAACACACGTGCCCAGGCAGCGGATGTCCGTCTCTATAAAACCAATAACAAACTTGGGAACATTATAGGATAAAAAGGTTTAAGCTTGCCAAGTTCCCAATCCCATGCAACCAACGAGAAAGTATTTAACTTTCAAGTCACACGCAAGGGTCCAAGAACCAATCCTCCAAGCGATTATCGGAGGATAGTTTTCCCTTCCCTTTTGCCACGACCAACAAATAACTTTGATTTATTCTAGAGTTTGCCAATGGGTCCATTCAACATCATGGTAGAGAAAATCATTTCTAACCTACCAAAGGAGCCAAATAGTTTCAAATCATAGGACTTGCCAACTTTTTCGATCCCCACTAGCACCCACTTAGAAAGACTCTCCAAACATGCCTCCAAATCAGGCCACACAAGAAAATCCAGTTTTACCCAATCGAACAAAGCCTTCCAAACTCTTTCAGCAAAGCCTCAAGATCCAAAAACATGCCAAGTATTCTCAACCTCTCCTTCACATCTCTTCTCTTGCAACTACAATCATTATGATTTATAAAGAAAACACCTATCTTCTTGAGGGTATTTTACCTCGGATCAATTTCCATACAAAAGTGCAAACTTTGACGGTACGTAATTGTTCCACGCCAATTTTGCCCACCTTTTCATCGGTGAAACGCCTTCTTGCTTGTTCAAGAACACATAACCTTTTTAGTAGTATAGCAATAGATGGAGGGAGTAACTTTTAACAACATGAAAAACACAGTAAGAAAAACTTAGATTGACAGAAGTATGAGCCAGAGCTTACTGGTCCCTCCCTACTAAACATCAGCTCCCCAACTTTCTCTTCCTTTACATTCGTGTCATTTGATTCTACCATAAATTTCTTGATTGATGATTCCCCTAAATCATTTTTCGGATTGCATACCTTGGAGAAATTAAAATTAAAGCGAAGCCGACTAATTGGACCATACAATATACGAAGTACTTACTATTCAATATATATCTCCCCTCACATATACGACTACGAGTACACCTCCCAACTACCCAACTACCCAATCCCATCCATCCTCCAGTCTATATATAGATGAACCTTACCTTCCAAAATATTTTAGGAAACACATGCACAGACATGCAAGTGCATTACATAAAACAATACTATATATGTAATTAAATTTAAGAAAATACATATTAATTAATTATGTTCCTCTATTTTTTAAATTGTTTATGTTTCGTTACGAATTTTTAGAAGGTTAGTATAATGTGTACTCCGTATAATGTTTGTCTGTTTAATTTAGTGGCAGACAGGAGCACGATAAAGTTGTGAGATAATATTTGTAACAATATGGCCTTCTTTAAACTAATCTTGTCCCCAAATTATTATTATTAAGGTTCATGAAATTCAGTTCAGTTCAATTTAAATTTAACGAGTTAACTTCAAATAAGTTCAAAATTTTCTAAACAAATCAAACAATGATTAATCCGGGTGAGTAAAATTTATATTTTACAATTCGGAAAACGTCCCGGACGGCCAACAGAGGAAACCTTCCTACTTACTGCAAGTCTGCATCAACATATAGGAGTATTTTATGGATTGTGTTAGTTTGAGATAAAACATTGAAGACTGGCGATCTTTGTTTGGAGGCTGGGTCAACTTCTAGGTACGTACTTTAAAACCTAGAGTGAATTGAAATGCGTAGTCAAACACTATTTCCCGTTCTATTTGACTATTTCTATGCATAAGTCATGACGTTCACTAGGGAGCTGACGTCATGGTAAACGTCAGAGAGGTAAGCTAAATTCTCGCTATAAATACGAGTCTCTTGTATCAAAAGCCCATTCAACATTTTCAACCAAATCTTATACACTACCCAGAAGAAGAACAAAGACCAAATCCACTCTCAGAAATCTGAAAATGGCGACAAGTCCAGAGACCGAGCATCCAATCAAGGCTTGCGGATGGGCTGCCAGGGACACTTCTGGTCATTTCTCTCCCTTCAAGTTCTCCAGGAGGTACCTTGTTCAGTTTGTACCAATCTAACATCTCGAAATCGTTCATCTAAAATATTTCTTCTATTTGATGATATAATCTGTTTCCTATTAATCTTCTTCTGTGTTTAATATATAGGGCAACTGGTGAGAAGGATGTGCAGTTCAAAGTGATGTACTGTGGTATTTGTCACTCAGATCTTCACATGATCAAGAATGAGTGGGGTTTCACTCAGTACCCCATTGTTCCTGGGTAAGAACACCATCTCTGATACACTACATAGTTTTCTTAGATCTAACAATTTTTCGGTATTCTATTATATTACACTGATTGAATATTCTTAGCTCAACATATTATGATCTTTATTTAAGTTTTTTGTTTGGATATGATTAAATGGAAAGTCAACTATTGGTTGCTGGTAGGTCTTTTTACAAGATACTATTGCCTTCTTAATTAATTGCTTGGTTTTTCCTTAGGGTTGACCCAGAATTTAAAGTTCGAGAATAAATTTATATACTATACCCTTTTATTTCGGAGTTTAGGGGGCGAAATCCTATTATCGTAAATATTACGTGAGAAATATAGATGTGAGAAATTTGCTTGTTTTTTTACTTTTTGTATATGTGGATTCTCTGTTCATGAAATGGTAAATGAGTGCAATTGTTAATTCTTTTTATGGTACTATTTGGTGTGAATGAATCCTAATGAAACGGCTAAAGACCTTATATGTGTACCACGTTGTTTGGTGCAGGCATGAGATTGTTGGGGTTGTAACAGAGGTTGGTAGCCAAGTTACAAAATGCAAAGTTGGAGATAAAGTTGGTGTTGGATGCCTAGTTGGCTCTTGTCGCCAATGCGATCAGTGCACTGATGATCTTGAAAATTACTGCGCTAAGCAGATACTAACCTACAGTGTCCCTTATCTTGATGGATCCATCACATATGGAGGTTACTCTGACCTCATGGTCGCTGATGAACACTTCGTTGTTAACTGGCCTGAGAACTTGCCTCTTGAATATGCTCCTCTCCTTTGTGCTGGTATTACTACTTACAGCCCCTTGAGGTACTTTAGTCTTGACAAGCCTGGGATGAGCATCGGTGTTGTCGGTCTTGGTGGGCTTGGTCACGTGGCTGTCAAGTTTGCCAAGAGCTTTGGAACTAAGGTGACGGTTATCAGTACTTCTCTTAGCAAGAAGGAGGAAGCTATTTCGAAGCTTGGTGCTGATGAATTTCTGGTTAGCAAAAATCCTGAGGAGATGCAGGTAACTAATTTTTTAGGCCGTTCTTGAGTGTGCATTACTTATTATGAGCAATTTAATTAACTGTAATTTATCATGTACACAGGCTGCAGCAGGCACATTGGACGGTATCATCGATACTGTCTCTGCAGACCATGCCCTACCACCTCTACTGGGATTGTTGAAGCCTCATGGCAAGCTTATCCTTGTCGGTGCTCCAGAAAAGCCTCTTGTGCTTCCTGCTTTCCCTATTATTATGGGGAGGAAGACCATTGCCGGAAGTGGAATTGGAGGACTGAAAGAAACGCAAGAGATGGTTGATTACGCAGCCAAGCACAAGATCTATCCTGATGTGGAGGTAGTCCCGATCGACTATGTGAATACTGCGATGGAACGCCTTCTGAAATCGGATGTGAAGTACCGCTTTGTTATCGACGTTGCAAAAACACTAAAGCTCGAGTAGGACTGGTTGGTTGAGTTGGCAGGCTTCTTCAATGACAGTATGCCGTTGAGGTGATCGTGGCAACTGTTTTGCATACCACTTTTCAGGGCGAATTGTCTTTTCTTGGTTGGTTTGTAATTCGCAATGCTATTATGGAATAATTAGGGGTTGGCGTTTAGTGATCTTGTTGAATATCCTGTCCCACGATATGCCAAAGATGTTGATTGACATTGCTGTCAACCCTTGGTAGTTTTTGTTATTAATTTCTCGTGAAAGCCACTTGGTCAAATCATCGTCTGTTTTGTGCTATGCCTTTTTGTTTTAAGACAAGATTAATAAATTTCATAGCTTTGATCCTTCCCCTCATGAAATTGTCTTACATGTGGTCTATTTTCAGTTTTTTATACTCAAGATTTTTTTATAAATTTTACAAAAAAATTTCATAGTTTTTTATAAATTTCGGTTTTGTTTGTTGAGTCGAGTCTGGAACTACATTCAGAGTATTCTGGCGTACGTATGTATAGATGTATTTGGAATCAAGAATATATATATATATATAGATGTATTTGGAATCAAGAATATAGTAGTTAGATTTGAAGATGTTTAAAAAAACAAAAACAAAAAAAATACTGGCATTCGTATTCTTGGAACTGTAGGAGTAGCCTGCAGCAGCTAACCAGTTTTGGATTTAACACGAAGTTCTTGAAGGACCAGAGACAACCAAGTACTACACCGAACACACTAATCAAAGTACAACCAAGTACAACTAACTGGTGTACCTCATCTGTGGATTGTGATGTGATTGAATAATTCATTCTCACACTTGTGTAACGTCAAGTCTAAACACTAACAGTCTAACACAGCCTATTCTGTTCCACATCTATAATCTTACATAGGAATTGCATATACGTACAAATATAAATACAGTGTCCCATTTCCCTGCTCAGGAATCTATTGGATCCAGAAAGAACTGTTAATGGCGGCAACTCAATAAGTTCAACACATATCTGCATCAACTAAAAGTCGAGGGCTCCAGTTTTTGAAGACCCAGAGCAGCTACCAGAAGAGCCATATGAAGTTCCACTAGAACCATCTACAGGGGCTTGGTTTAGACATTCCAAAATCAAGGACCTCTTCTTATGCAACTTCATTGAGAATGTTGTTGCCTCTAGAATCGCAGGAACCTGATTTACATTAATAATGACTTTAGAAACTAACCGATACACAAAACGTGCTCAGATACTCTTCTAATGTTAATAAAGTGTGATTTTTGAGAATGTATTATTATTCTAGACCAAGGCAGAATAAAATCAAGATTGAGTAACATGGAACTTCTGTGAGCAAGCATGCTCTAGTTGCAGATCACGAGCAAGTTTTGCAAAATTACATACTCGCTGTTCACTACAAATATATATCCCCTACATACTTAGGGGTTGTTTGCAATGCCTTTTAAAGCTGCTTCTAACTTTCCCATGGCTCTTAAAGTCATTTTGCCGTGTTTGCAAAATAACTAGAAGCGCAAGCAGAAGCCATAAGCATCTCCATTGGTGATTTTAGAATCTAACAGAGGTGCTTTTAAAAGCCAATGCAAATACCCCCCGAGGCTGGCGGATGAATAATTGCAAATCTTGTGTGGGTCTTTAACTCTTCATTATCTCATGGTTCTGGGAGAGATGCAGTATTTCCTTGAAATTATTTACTCACTTGGAGAAAATTAATCTTATCTCTCAGATCATTCCTTTTGGTTGTTGAATATAGATATTCTAATTATAATTTACTGTTCTATATAAAACATCTTTTGCAATGTAGACAGAATTTCATCGAACTAAGATCAGAAACTATACCTGAGTGTTAATGCGTGCCACTTTGTGCACACTAAGAAGGCCGACCATATCCTGATAACCCGTAAGAAGTTTTGCCAGTTCCTTGTCTTCATCTGATTGAAGATATAAGATTTAATAGTGAATCGTATTTTTATGAATTTCATTACTATACTTCGTATACCGAAACCAGAATACACACCTGGAATGGCTTTCACAGAAATCAGTGTGTCAGCCAGATGCTGCATCCTTTTTGAGAAAGCCGGTGAAACAAGAGAAGGCGGAAAAGTTATAATGCCTACTGCATTTGACAATCGTACCACACTTTTGAGAGATCTGACAAAAGATAGTATGTCCCATTCCTACAAAAGAAAATATGTTCGACTCTTTACAATTGAATTAGAAGAAAAACTCTTATCGAATTAGACTATAAAATGGTCTAGTTTGACAGTAATGTTTAGCGTTCTTGGTTTTTTTAGATGCATCAAACTGTACTTACGTTCTCAGAGTATTCACATTGTGGCGAACATAACGACTGTATAGCGACGCGACCACCTATAGCGCTTCCACTGCCACTGAAAAGAGATTAAATAACAAAAAAGCTATCTTTACAATGAGGTGAAAAGTGTAAGAGATATGACACTGCAGTAATTCAACGAATTGCAACAGTGCTAGATGATTTTTAAAAAACAAAGCTCTAGAGATTATCAATTCCCAGTCAAAACCACGTGATAAAATGTTTAACTGAAATAATTATCCAACCTGGGAGTTTGAGATAAGAAGCTAGAACAACGTTCCTGAAATGTGGATAGATCAGCAGAATCCTTGAGGCTAATGCAATCAATTTGCTTGCCAGTAAAATGGTGCCTCGCCAGTGGCTTCCGCAAATCAAAGTCACAACAGAACTCATCTACACATTAAACAAAAAATGCATTATAGGTGTAACTGGAAAGATCAAATTCTAGATGAACAAGGCTAATTGTACAAACAATCATCAAAATCTCTATAGTAAAGACGGAAATTAACTGAAAAATATTTCAATATAGCAAAAACAGCTTGTAATTCGGAGATCAAGAGCAAACTTCTTTTTCTAAATGTACAAAACGAATTTACAAGCAAATTATGAAGCAGCTTCTCTCAAATGCTCATCTCTATTCTCTAACTATCCAAGCCAAAGTGAATTTTGTTACATTACGTTCAATCAATATATAGTAAATTGCTGTACTTTCTATAGATCTCCATATTGATACGATATATCCTACAACTAGTTTCGGTTACAATTTGGTTGAGTTTATCTCTACATAATACATATGTAAATCTACTTCCAAATGCAAGCCTATCGAGTAAAAACAAGTATCAGAGGAATATTGCAAGTGAAATTCTTAAAAAGACTGGTCTTTCATACACATCAAGAAATACTTCACATTTTACGAACATCATTCTAAACTTACACACCATCCCGTGTTTGGAGTGGTTTTCCCTAATGCATAGAAAGACCGGACTTTTCTGGAACATACTCATATTGCAATGGAAACGAGTCACAGGTAGAGGTTGGATTGTAAACTTGTTAGGACTGTACCTCTCTGAGACTCCAAATTCTGTTCCACTAAATACTTCTTATACTGCCAAGCAATTCTCAACTTCTCCTGCAATCCAAAGAGAACATGAACTTAATTTCAAACACCAACTCTAAAAGATGGAATCCATAACACACAAATACTCAACTTAACAAGCATCTATAAATGAAACAGACCTGTTCCTCCAAGTCCTGGAAACGAGACTTATCCTCCTTAGCGACAACTGGACTAGGAAGCGTGCCAAGAAACCCTCTCGGATCTTTCGCTGGACTAGCATAAATTAGAGGCTGGTTATGCACTAATCCTTGAGACATAAAATTTCTCAACAAGAGCATATGATGCGGCGCCTCAGGGTCTTCCATGACCATAACTAAACTTCCCAGCGTAAACCCACCTCCCAATATCTCTGTCATGGACAAAATAACAAGTCACAAATCAAAACCAATGATCACATACATTTCCTTTTAGCAAAAACTCAACTCTTCGTTAACACTTACTATCGAAGTCAGCAATTCCAGTTGAAAGAAACATGGTTCCATTGGGACCATGCTTAAGCCCAGGATTCCGCCCAATAGCATCCGATACTGGAGAAACACTACGGGAGAAGCTACCAGTACGAGGCTTACTACCATCTAGTGCTGGAGAGACATTGCGCGAGAAGCTACTAGAACGAGGCTTACTAGCAGCCATTGATGTAATATCCCTACTATATATATTCCTAAAATAAAACAGACGGAGAATAAGAACAAAAAGTTTTCTTAGACCTTTCGTCGAACAGGTGATGGGCACCAAACAGAGGTATGTGCAATCAAAAAGTGCAATCAGTAAAGTTCGGTAGAAAATGAAAACTATCGGATTAAGGCTTACTTCGGTTAGCAAGACGGAAAAATTGAGGAGAGTTCTTCTTCACTCTGCTTTCTCGCCGGAAAAAGGTTGGTCAGTGCTTCAGTTTCAGTCTGAACAAAACAGTTTGCAACTGCGAAGTAATGGAATAAAGAACGAAAAAAGTGTTTCACGAATCACAAGTGATTAAATACGTTTTGGTCCATTATGTAATGGGCCGAGTTTAGTTTTCTCTATGGGCCTAAAAGAGGGCTAGGCTATAAATTTGGGCCAGGCCACATTAGTTGATTATGCACAAGTGTACAACAAGATCTGTTAAAAAAGAAAGAGAAAATCTAGCTATCTATCTATCTATCTATTAAAGGAGAAAAATTTCAAGCTTTCTCCTTAATTCATGCTTTTATTTTTGACATGTGTCACAATCTTCTATTCTTATTGGTCCATTATTTTATTCTTGCCACATGTCTTAAATCTATTCATCTAATTTACAATTCTACATTTCACCATATATATTCATTATTTTTATTTTAATATCATCATTCTCAAATAAATATATACATATTAAAAATAGATATTATTATGTTCAAAATGATTTTTAATATATATTATTAATTCATGCTCTTATTTTTTACATGTGCCACAATCTTCTATTCTTATTGGTCCATTATTTTATTCTTGTCACATGTCTTAAATCTATTAATCTAATTTACAATTCTACATTTCACCATATATATTCATTATTTTTATTTTAATATCATTATTCTCAAATAAATATATACTCCCTCCGTCCCAGAGCAGTTGCACCATTTGCTTTTGGGCACAAAACATAAGGACGAGAGTTAAATATTGAGTTATATTGATAGTGAGTGTTACTTTTACTTTATTGGTGATTTATGGCCGCTCAAACGTGTTGGTGGAATATAAAATTATTATATACATGTCCCAAAATGGCAAAGAAATGAAATTGTACAACTCTAACGGGACGCCCAAAATGGCAAAATGGTGCAACTGTTCTGGGACGGATGGAGTACATTTTAAAAAAAGATATTATTATGTTCAAAACAATTTTTAGTATATATTATGAATTAAAATTATTTGGCATTATTATGAAACACGGATACTAAAAGTAATTTAGTTTTGCTATTTGTAAAAAAATTAATATAAAAAATATAGAAAGATTGAATTAAAGAAATTGTGCAAGTAAACAATTTTTCGATGTTAAAAATAAAGATCTCGTAGATTGTGGATTGTTTTTTTAACTACTATATCCTCAGAGTGCGGAGTCACAAACTCGGCTATTTGGCATTATTATGAAATATGTATACTAAAAGTAATTTAGTTTTGATATTTGTAAAAAAAATTATATACAAATCTAGAAAGATTGAATTAAAGAAATTATGCAAGTAAATAATTTTTCTATGTTAAAAATAGAGATCACGTAGATTGTGGAATTTATTTTTGAAGTCTATTATATCCTGAGATCGAGTGCTGAGTCACAAACTCGGCAAAATATTCACCCGTCGCGGTTAATTATTCAACTTACCCGCCATAGACAGGTCGGCTATAATATTGTATCTTCACATTTATTTATTGTATCTATGCACTTAACATATAATTTTATATATTACAAAGTTCAGTTATTTTTCTCCACACATTTTTTTCTCCAAAATATTTTATTTGTATAATTATTTTTCAATAATTTTAGTTTTTTGTATGAATCATTTTAATATTATTTAGTACGAAAAGTATTTAAAATTTATTTTGTATATCTATTAAAGGAGAATATTAAACTTCCTCCATAAAAAAATTATTCTAGAGTAATAGGGTTGGGCTCGGACGGGTAATACAGATTTTGGGTTTAGGATATGATGATTTATTAACATCCCAATCTCCCACAAGATAATTTTAACATTTTTTCTAACATTTTCTTCTATATTAAAATTTAAAACATTATTCATCATTATGTAATCGTAACCCAAATATGTATATATTCTACAAAGGAGGAAGTTTTCATACTTCTTACTTCAACCACATGGCATTTTCAACTTCACTTTATGTCCATTTTGATTGGTCGAATGTTTTTCACATAGTAAAGTGTCTATTTCACAATAATTCCGAATATTAATTAATTGTGTTCGACATGTCTCTTTTGCAATACTTTATAAGAACACTAAATGCGTTCGACATGTCTATTCCACAATACTTTAGAATACTATTTGCATTTGGTTGGTCTCTTTCTCAATACCTAAGAACACCAACTATATCCGACGAGTCTATTCACAATACTGAAGAACACTATTATGTCCAGCGGGTCTATTCGATAATTCTTTGAATCACGAACTGTATTTGGGTTTATATCTCAAATTAAACTTCATATCACTAACCGTGATTGACGGGTATATTCCGCAATACATTATACCACTAATTGCGTTTGACGGGTCTATTTGGCACTACATTATAACACTAACTGCGATCGGCGGTCCTATTCACAATACTTTAGAACACTAATTGCATTTGACGGATCAATTCCGCAGTACTTTAGAACATTAATTGTGTTCGGTGGGTCTTTTCGATAATGCATTAAACACAAACTTTAGAACACTAAATTCAGTTGGTGGATCTGTCCGCAATACTTAGAACACTAATTAAATATGTTCGACGGGTCTACTTCACAATACTTTGGAACACTAACCGTGTCCGACGGATTTATGACACAATACTTTAGTACACTAATTGTGTTCGATAGGTCTATTGCACAGTACATTAGAACACTAAATTTATTCGCAATACTTTAAAACATTAATTGCGTTTGACGGGTCTATTCTACAATGCTTGAACTACATCTGATGGGTATTCCGCAATACTTTAGACCACTAATTGCGGTTGACGGGAATATTCAACAATAGTTTAAAACACTACTTGCGTTTGACAGGCCTACAATACTTTAAAACATTAATTGTGTTCAACGGATCTATTCACTAATACTTTAAAATACGAACTTTAGAACATTAGATGCGGCCAACAGCTCTATCTCGCAATACTCGAGATACGTTTGACGGGTTTATTCGCCAATACTTTAGAACACTAACTGTGACCGACAGGTCTATTTCACAATATTTTAGAACACTAACTATTTTCTACTGGTCTGTTGCACAATATTAATTGCATTCGACGGGCCTATTCACATTACTTTAGAATATTAACCGCATTTGACATGTCTATTTGGCAATACTTGAACTATATTTGACGGGTATTCCGCAATACTTTAAAATACTAACCTCGGTTTACGACGCTATTCCATAATACTATAAAACACTAATTGCGTTGGAAACTCGACGGGTTATTATTATTTGTAAATTTACTATTTCCCGTCGAAACTCGACGGGTTATTTACTAGTAATATTGTTATAGACGTTTAAAATACTTGATTACCAGATCTTGTTGTACACTTGTTATAGACGTTTCCTTTTATAAATTTCACATTATTTCAAGTTAATCAAGGTTTTTTTTTTCCTTAGACTCTGTTCTCTTCGTATGAAAACTCATTAGTTTTAATTCAGTTCAGTTCAATTCAATTCTATTCAGATTCATTCAATTCAGTTCACTTCTGTTCAGTTATATTCAGCTTTGCTTAGTTATACTTTATATTACAAATAAATTCAATTCAATTCAGTTCATGTGCATTCAGTTCTGTTTAATTCTGTTCAGTTTTGTTCAGAAGAAAAGAATAGTTTCTAACTCCATAGGACAAGGTTTGTATGTGGACTCACACAGTGACACAATCATTCAAACCGTAGCATGTTTTGAAAATTTGAATGCGTGAGGTAAAATGTACAAACAATACATACTACGGGACGTGTAATGGCAATATAAAGGATGTAATTTTATCAATTTCAGTTCATAAGTTTTAACACAATGAACAGTTCGATAGTAGTAGTAATAATGTTGGTCAATGGTCATGTAGGATAGTTTGATGTTGTCTATTAATGTTGGGACAAATTGGATGCAAAAATAATGAGAATTGTTTTAAAAGAAAGAATTAAAGAAAGACAAGGGTTGAAGGGAATTAATGGAGAGAAGAAATTAAATACTGTAATTGGATGTCCCGTGAGAGTATAGAGATGGATGATTGTTTGCATGTGTTTAGGGTTGGGTGATTATAGTTGTAGTCTCACGGGGAACCCACCACCCCTTTGCTTCTCTTCTCTTCTATTCTAGCTGTTCTTTCATCTGTGCTCATAGTCACGAGTTTGTTTTGCATCATCAATCAAAACGACTCCACTCAATCGTAAATTGCGGATCCAACACGTTTTTTGTCATATATCCAACCGGCCTCTTATTGATCTGTCTTCTTGGTTTTCACTTGGACCTGTGCTGCTTACAGAATCTCACTTTATTATCTCTGGTTTATCTGATCTAGACGTTGAGTTTAGAATTTCTCTCTCTAGCAATCTGAAATGAGGTTTTAACGCGTCCACTTACGTGTAAGCTAGGTTGTATGGCCATTGGCTCTACACACGGACCATTATATATCGGAATATTCGTTGGCTCAAACCCATCCTGGATAAACTGTACCATAATAGAAGGTCTTGTTAGGGGAAGAAAGTTAATTATTCTTATTATATGATGATTTCAATACTTATCACTGGAATGGGCTACAACAATAAAAGAAATCAATGAAAATCAATAGCGTAGAATGAATTGCACATCGCGTTGAATTGACAATAACGGCCAATTACAAATGAAATATCAGCTATCACCTCAATACATGAAGTAGGGTTTACCATCTCTATTACATGGTGTAATATTTTTCTTAATCTTAACATAAAATACATTTGAATATTGAACTAGTGATCACTAAAGGCGACAGTTTCGATACTGGGGTTGTGCAGTGCACCCCCAGACATACACAATTCAGGTGGGCCGGCCCCACGTATTCTCATGTTCTTTGTATGGCCGGCGTGCAGTGCACAATCGATCCCTAGTATCGAACTCCTTCACATTGAATTATTACCACATTCACAATAATCTATTGCAAATTAATTATAAGTTTTCTTTCCAACCAGGATCGCTCATAATTACGAGACAATTTACGAGAATCGGATTTAAAAGATTTGTCAATCTGAATTCTTCCAAATCATTCCCATTTCAATTGCAGTAGTGTCTGTTTCAGCAACTGGTACCCGGCCCTTGGAAAACAAACACCATAGCAATATGAACATTTGCAAACAACCATTAACTAAACCCTAGCTAATACTAGTAACATTAAAGATTGGTACTGTAGTACTTAGTAGTATAAATGAAAGAGTTAATTTAATGTAACAGTAGTAGTAATTAACGAACTATAGACAGAAGATAACAAGTTAGTAAATGTAGGGAGATGAGGGACAGAGAGTAGTAGTACGTAGTAGTAGTAGTACAGTGTAGTGTGTTAAAAATGAAAGGAAATGATAAATGGATAGATATAGATGGGTTAAAAAGTAACATTGGAAGTGAAAATGGGGGTAAAAAGTGACGTTACATGGGAAGGAAAAGACAAAGCTTAAGTGCCTTCCCTGCAACCAACCCCACATTTGCTGTCTGTCTGTCTACTATGCTTCTTCTTCTTGCAACCTAGCTACCTATGCTTAATTTCTCTCTGCTACTTCTTCTCTAATTCTACTGCTCTCATTTGCCTGCTGGCTGGCTGCCGCTCCAATATTGCACTGGACACTAGATCGTTCAATATATATGTTCACTTGGAATACTACAATTAATTACTCCTATCACATCATATCATATATCACACAACAAAACAAAACGTGTACACATATAAAATCAATCAAGAACAAGAATCAACCAACTGGATACATAGATCGATCTCTTCCTTTCATGAATAATCATCATATCATATTCATATACATACATAGACATATATAGCTAGCTTGCTGTTACCCCTCTTAATATGTTGCTGCTGCAATTCAGGCTGACAGTTTTCCTCGATCCATGGGGATAGTTTAACCAACTCCTCTAGACTGGACTAGACTAGTTAGGTCCCCCAACCCCACAACATCAACATGCAAGAGCAGTGTTAGAATAATTGAGACATAAGTACTCGTTCGTCCAAGTAGTTGCACCATTTGTTTTTTTATCACAAAGAATAAGGATAATAGTTACATACGAGTATATTGGTTGTGAGGTATGATTTTACTTTATTTGGAGATTGTTAGCCATGGAATATATTGACAGAATATAAATTTTATTACCTCATTCAAATAAAGAAATGACGTACAACTCTAATATGACGTTTAGAATGACAAAATGGTGAACTGATATGAAACGGGACTGAGTTATTCCATTACATTACATCCCAACCTTTTTACTATGACAAAACCCACAAGGCTAGAGAACCTAGTTTGCCCTTTGTTTCATGGAGTGGACTTCCTTAGTAGTAGTACAGTAGTAATGACTAGTCGATCATCCCAAAAAATATGATTTCAATTCAAATGGACCACTCTCATTAGCAAATAAGCTGCAAGGATAGATAATCAATGTCCCAACGGGACTAATCATGGGCCAATTAATAAAGATCAACAAATACCACCAAATTAAATAAAATGTTAATACTACGTACAAGCATTAAAATTTTGAAAAGATTTCGCTCTATATGTATGAAGATTTCTATCTCATACATATGAGTTAGATAACACACTCTATCTCTACGCAAACATGGTTATAATTAATTTATTGGCTCGAGATCAATTCTACATTTTTAAATGTGATGACCTACTTGAAGGCGAGTGGTTCAAAAAAATGATGTTGCTTGTGGTAATTAAACTGATAAATTGATGGACCAGTGGTTAGAAACGAATAAAATCCCAGAATAAATTAGCACACAATTTGGCTTGGTGGTTTTCATAAAGGAAAAAAGAGACTGATGTTTAAGTAGTATTCCCTAAATGCTCAGTAGCATTCCTGCTATTTTAAGCGACACAAACGCATTAAAATCGAAAGTTAATACTACTAGTAACTGTACGGAGAGAACAGATGATAGATAAAGAGCACACAAGGACGGACGGACGGTCAAAAAGGTGAAAAACGCGTGTATATCAATTCGAACGAACATTCACTTTCAATACTAGTATAGCTATGCGAATTAGCAAGTACTACTATATCTGCATATTTCCAACATTCACTTTAGGACATGCCTGCCTCTATCTATATACCTAGCTAGTGCTAATTCGTACACCAACTTAATTAATTATAATGGATTATTAGGATCGAGCTTTAATTATGCTTTTAAATCAAACAGCGTCCCACTTGTGCAGTTTCCGGTGCACAGATTGGCGAAGGTAAGATACCGTCGTAGTTCAAGCTTCCTAGTCTATAATTTGATGTAATTTTCATGATATTTCTTATGTACCAAAAAAATAAATAATGATAATAAGTTAGTGATTGTTACAAGTTAGTAAAACGTAGCTAGCTTATTCAGAAGAAATATCATCAAGAATCAAGATAATTCGATCAAGAAAAGTTTCTCTCGCTCTATATATAGAAAAAGCCTTTATTCAGATAGACTTTCTGGTCTTGATGTTTATCATTTGGACTACTTATGACTATATATATTTGAAAGCATATCACATCAAGACCAAGACAACTTTTGAATTTGAGTCTCTTTTTAACTTTGAGAAACCATTCATTTGATTCACCTTAGTTTTCAGAGTGAAATTCTCTGAGTTGTGTTTCTTTCTAAAAATATATAATACAGTAATAAATAAGAAAGATGAGAGAGTGTGATTTAGAAACACAATGTTGCTATCTTTTTGTATAAATTTATACTGCTTTTTTTTTTTCTAGTTACAACTTTTAACTACTAGTACATGATTCCTTCATAAATAACACAATTCTTTATTTAAAAAAAAAGCACAATATCTTTGTTTGGATTATACCTCATGCTTCTTGTTTCAACTCCATAACCACTCACCTATCGTATGTTTGGGTGGGGGGTTATGGAAGTGGGTTTTGGATTATAGCCGGAGATGGATTGTTGGATGAAAATTGATTTATATATTTTGAACTAAAAACAAGTGTTTTAATTGAATTTATCAAAAAATATAACTTCTTCTTATGTAATTCTTAGTTGATTATAAACTACAATATTAAACAATAGTAACTTTTGATTAAAATAAAATTTGTTTAAATTTTAGCAAAATTAAATTAAGTAATTTGTAAAATCAATTGCATACACACACACACACATTACTTGAATAATTATTTTAATCATGACCAATAGCTTAGCTTAAACATCTTTGTCTGTTATATATCCAGTACTAGTCCCCACCCCCCTCTGTGCCATCCCATATTCCCATCCCTAATTCCAAATTCTTTATTTTTTCATTTTTAAAATAATAATAAATATAACTACCTAGTCATCTCTCACACACACAAAATCACACAACTTTATTCATTCCATGGTAACACTAGTATAGTAGTATATGAATGAGATCCAACCTCCAAAACACAGCTTTACATCATTTTTCTTCTTGATGAAGTTCACAAGAACCCATCAACATCATCCTCCTTCTCTTCCTACTCTTCCTCTCATTACCTATCAACCCCATGCATGAAACCAATGAATTCCTCACTCTCTTTCCCTCTTTAACAAGGCAACTCATCACCAAGTTACTATTCAAACTTATTATAATTTCTTAAGCTCCACTAGCTCTTCCATAACCACCAATCATTCCATCCATCTTCACGCATATATACCTCTATCTCAACTAGGGTTTTCATCCTTTCACACCCCTCCTCCAAAACCAAATGATGTCGCCTGAGAAAAACGACTCTGGAAAGGATAAACAGGGCTCGAATGGCCGGAAACCTGGGCCATCCCGGCCCCAGGAACCTGCCCTCAAGTGCCCTAGATGCGACTCTCCGAACACCAAGTTTTGTTACTACAACAACTACAGCCTTACCCAACCAAGGCACTTCTGCAAGACATGCAGAAGGTACTGGACTAAAGGTGGGGCCCTCAGGAGTGTTCCGATAGGGGGAGGCTGCCGGAAGAACAAGAAGATGAAATCCTCCATTTCTCCTAGAGTTTCCGAAAACTCAAAGGACTCGAATGGTTCGTCTTCTAACATAAGTGGGCTGAAATTCTTTCAGGGTATTTCACCTGCCATGGATTTTCAACTTCAGCCGCCAAGTAGTAGTACTACTGGCCTATTCAACCAGTTCTCATCAAACCCTTGTTTGAATCAAGAAATGGGATTGATCAATTTCCCTTTCAGTTCTGCTCCTCTAATGGGGTTTCAAGAAATTGGATCCTTGAATGGGATTCATCATCAGGGTCAGGGCAACACCAACAATTTGGCTTCTTCAATCGAGTCGTTGAGTTCGATCAACCAAGAATTGCACTGGAAATTACAGCAGCAAAGATTGGCAATGTTTTTTGTTGGAGATCAGAATAATGATAATCAAAAGGAGAATAATGCATCTGATCATCAGCCCTTTGCAATTCAGAAACCACAGCCTATTTTGTTTCAGAATTTGGAAATTCCAAAGGCAGGTGATAATCATCAGCCTAGTTATAACAACCAGGCCTCAAGAAAAGAAAGCGGTACGAATGGAAATGGGAATTTGGCAACTGAATGGTACTTTGATGGTAGTTCTTTCGGAACGGTGAATCCAACTCCATCAACAAGTGTTGGCAATATGAATGATAATACAGCTGGCTGGAATGGAATCCAAGCTTGGAGCGGTTTGGCTCAGTACAATGACGCACTCCCCTAATGAGCACGTCGATTAGTACTGGAGATTGAATCGAGTTCATCAAGTTAGTCAATATTCTTAAGTTTAAATCATATCAAGTTTGTTTAACTTATGTCTAATTATGTGGTGCAGCTGAGATCAAAACTGAGAATTATCAAGTAGTTTTTGGAGTTCCATTACTTTGCAAGAGCTTCAAAATTAGTAAAGAGTTAAAGGTGGCTAATTTAAGTAATTTAAGAATTGTTGATGTTGTTTTAGTCAATGTTTATGAGAAACCTCTTTCATTTTGTGTAATTTAGCAGTCACTTGTAATTATGTGTTCTCTCTTCAAATTAAATTTAAATTTCTTCTCGAATTGCTCTTTGCATCGCGTATTTGGTGTGTTGGCGAAGAAGGAAATAGTTCGCTTATTTAGTACGTTTCGCAGTTATAACTTTGATTCCTTTAGCTTTAGAAATCTTTTCTTCCAACACCAACACTTGTCATATTTCTTCCTTAAGTTAACATCCGAAGCGACATATATGATTCCTTCGACACGTAGTTCTTCCTCATTTACGCGTAATTCGCAATGTGCATAGTCAACAAGTGTTGCAGTTATGATTTTCAATAAATATTTATCATCTCTTTTGTTTTGCCAGAATTTAATGAAATGTGAACAAGGTGGTAAATTTCATCACTTCCCTTTCTTGATTCAATGTTATTGGGATTGGTGATGGATTTAGGACAGTTAAAAATTAAATGGGATTCAGACATTAATGGGATTTGTTTGATATGTTTGGTATTGTGTCAGTGTTCTGAACTGTATCTTCACAGGCTCAATGTCTCTCTGTATCAGGTAAATTGATACAGTCTCAGTTCTTGATAACCTAGCTAGCTACTCACCCTAGTAGTGCCTGTAATTACAGGTTTAATTGGACTGGTTAGATACATTACATACACATATAGATATAGATATACTAGAAGCAGCAGGCTCTGTGTTTAAGGAGTATATATAAATATACTATATGCAGCAGCAGAACACAACAGGACAGAACTTAACAGTATATAGCTGGAGAAAGAACTCTACAATATATACATACTATACATTCTGATCTGTAATAGTCTTAGCAGATATATTGAATATGGTTTCTTTAAATGAAGCAAGTCAAAGCAAAAACACAATACTACAGTATAATTTGTATGGCCTTGTTATATAAAGTAGCTAGGATTTCTAGTCATCAGTTGTTTAGGAAAATTTACCTTGAAGTTTGATTAAATACAAGTAGGTAAAATTTGAGTAATTAAAAGTGAAGAGTGCATAAGATAATTATAATAATACACTAACTTTTGGTTATGCAAATTAGAAGTAAATAATTAATGTCTCAAAAAGTATAAGAAGCAAATGAAGTAAGTATCTTACAAGTGTATATAGCTGCCAAAATCTGAAAACAAAGAGAGAATAATTTGTAGTAGTAATTAAAAAAAAAGTACGTGGTTTGTAAATGCAAACTGGTTTACTTTTGAAAGAAAGTCATAATTATTTGCTGCAACCAATCATTTAGTGATAATATACAGAACTTTTGATAACATAAAATGATGAAGCTGGTTATTGTTGGATTGACAGCCAAATGATATAAAGTGCCACGCATAATAGACTCAAAAGTTGCATTTAATATTGAAAAGAGTTTCAGGAAAAGTTGCTAGTAAGTAATTTCAGATTCATCGACTGATTCCAATTACAGAAATTTGTAGTGCATGAGGTTTTACTAATTTTACATTCCTGTCAATCTGAGCAATGTTGCTTGATAGTACTTACAGTAGACAAATTTTCAAACTCTAGCTATAGGAAAAGAAGTTTATAAAATTGGTGCCTAATTATTGTAATGACATGAAAACTTTCTAATGCTAATCTTTTTTGGTAATAAAAACAAAAATAAGAAGGCTAACTGAAAAGCAGAAAAAAGCAAGTACCAAGAACTTTGTTTATATTATACATACATAGCTTTCAGGAATATTATTATACTACTACTACTACATATACTGTATGCATGTTTGGAGTATTTGTTTTGAAGCTTTATACCTTTTTGTTGGTATGGTTTATATTCTGGTAATAAATAATCTGGAAATAAAGATTTTGTAGAGTCACATTTATAATATTTAGAATGGAAGAAATAGTTAAATGAAATAATAATAATTTGTGGGTGAGAGAGAAGAAGACAGAGAAGTATGGCATGATTAACGTGATAGTCTGATAGATTGGTTGAGTCGAAGCAATATATGCAATGGAAGCAACCAGCTGCAGCAAGTCCCTTAATTCTTTCATCGTGTTGCTGTACTATACAATATGTATAAGTGTGTGAATTGTCTTTCCCATCCTTCAACTGTCAACTTAACCCATGCATGAACTTCATGACCCTTCACAACTATCTACCTATATCTATCAGGACGACAAAATGATGATTCTTCCTCTAATTATTACTACTTGTACAAAATTTTGGGAGCGGATTTTTGTGATTTATGTCTTTCGAGTCTGAGCTTATCGCAACTTGTTGCAGTTTTAATTTGACTTGCGTGGTTTGTAAGCTATTACATCGGCTCTTTTTTTTTTTTTTTTTTTGAAACGGCAAAAAAAAAATTATTAATAAGAGAAAATTTTATAATTCATGAGACAATCTTCTTGTATTTAGGAGGTGAAATGGTTTATAAAACAAAATTACCAAAAAGGTAGATATATAAGTTCTGAAAACATAAGGCTGAACTGCGCTGAAGTAAAAAACTAATTTCAGAATTACAACTCTATATTCGATTAAATTTATCATGAGTTGAGTTTTAGTTCATTAACTTGGATATATATGCGTTACTTGAACATTTGAATTAACTGCATACCCGTTATGCAACGTGGCAATAATACTTACAGAAAAGGTAAAAAATAAATATAGAGTGAAACAATTGAAGCTTTGCGAATTGAATTAGTACGCTACCCAATTATTTTAGCATATATATCTGCATGTAAGAGCAGTGTATATAGTACAAGTAGTAACAATCCTATCAAAATTTGTTTCCGAAACAAGAAGAACGCTAGGTATACATTGTGAGGTGATCGCCACACTTAATTCTAGTAGAATGGTTTTGCTTTGGCAAGGTGTAAAGCCAGCGGTTAGGGAGCCTCGTGTTTTGTATTTTACTTTTGTTGTACTCTCTTTGAACATTTTTTATGCTCATTTGTTTTTAATACATTTGGCCGTTTCGAAAAAATAACGAGAAGAGCGCTAGGTATATATTGTGAGGTGATCGCCACGCTTAATTCATTACATTAACTTTGTGTGAGTGAGAAGAGAAGAGTAGAGAAGAGAGACCCAGTGCATTGGAAACACAACAAAGAAGACGTGCCCTGCCCACACCATCCAACATATTACATGACCTAAGCTGATAATTTCTATTTTAACCGCTTCTAAATGTAATAGAATATTAGTTAGCATATAGTAGCAGCACGTCACGTCTATACCGATAATTCGATACCATCAAGTCAAGTGCATACCGCCAAACCAAGCCACAGTTTCAACCTCCAAAAAAACAACAATTTCTTGTCTCAAAGTGCCGCCCAACTCTTTGGCTTCTTCTCAACTCTCAACAACAAGCACTCCCATTGTTTTTCTAATGCGCGCTAACGCAAAGATGATACCCATAAAACTGAGGGCGAATTATTTTAGATCTCGTGTATCATGGTTTGACACTCAGCTCATTAGCATGGTCCGACCTAGAGACATATTTAAACAAGGAAAATAGCATAACGAAAGATAGAGGGTCTGAATAACCCAATTGTATGTCTGACTAAACGTGTTCAGCCCACTAGTTTAATTGGACGGACGCATGCCAAGACCCCAGATACGTCGAACGGACCTCAAGCTCGGCCAGTTTACAAAGACTGGAGTCCTTCTTATGTGAAGGATGTTGTTCGGACCAGTCAAGTAGTCAGTCGGACCCTTCGGTCGGGCTGGGCATTCAAGTAACATCTAGGTTCATTTGGTTCATTTTGACAACAATAGATTAAATACCCTTATTAAGACTATTCGTGGACATGAGTCAAGTCTATCTAATGTCAATTGTGCCTACTGAAGGAGCACACACTTATCGCGATCTGAAGGAAGATATGCCTACTTTTGTCATTTGTGAAAGGTATACAAGTATGCGGTATGCACATTATTCCATGTTTAATCTCAAGTCATTAGTATACAATTATACACATGTTAATAGAGCAACTTAATTACAACTCCCTACTACTAGTAAAGTCCTAGCTCTCTTGACCATCAAGCAAACCGGATTTGAAATACTAACATCACCCTCTCAGTTTCACAAGTTCTATAAACGAGATGGAAGAACTTAGTTAAGCTATTGTTATGTTTCATCAACGATTGATTACACTCACAAAGTTACACGCTATTGTTATACATATTTCTCATTTTGACGGTAACAGTCTAGTCATTTTAATGTCATTTATGAGGAGCAAATCGCGCACATAGCATGACATTCCATGAGGCAAATCATACAACCTGCACTAACTGGTTACTTCGTATGAATGTTCCAAGCTTTTAAGGCAAAACGCTACAAAATATACAGTACTGTATTGTTTGCTTTTACAGTTTTCTTATATACTAAGAAGAGCAATTTACTATATACATTTCTCACGTACTTATTTTGTTACTCGAGTAGTCCAACTAGATAGATTTGTAAAGAATAGAATATATTTATTAATGAGTTAGGCACCTGAGTAGTTTAGGCACATAAGTAAGAAATAAGAAATAAATATACTCTAGTACTCGTAGTACAATTAATAAAAAATTTAGCCGATTCAAAAAAAAAAATCTACCAAAAAGAAAAGAAAAGAAAGAACGAACTATTTATCCAGTGGTCATGACTCATGAAAAGCCCAAAACTCAAATTGGACTTCTGCATTGATTCTCATACAAATTACAGAACATACATGCATATTCAAGCTTAAACCAAGCCTACATTTTCATTTTTTAACGACCAGAAAACAAGTTACATTTTCATCAATGGACAAATTCAAACAGATTATATTCTGTTAGTACATGAAGAACAGGATTGTACACTATTCATTACTTCACTATCTGGACCACAACCTTTTCTTAGTTTCCCTCTCTTTAACCCCCGGAGCTGGATCTCTGCTGGTCTTGGTACGAACTATCGGCTTCTGTGCTGCTACTGTTGGCTTAGTTGGTGGTCTTGCAAGCCTGGAAAATGGTTTAGGTGCATCAGAGGGTCCGTTTCTGTTGTCACGTACTGGACTTGGTACTGCAACAATATTGTTCTCCACTTCACTGTTTCTTGACAATCGCTTTCTCCGGACCATCTCATGACGGACAGAATCATTTTCCTTAACTGGAACAGCCCCCTGACTAACTCGGCGATTAACTGAATTTGAGCTCCTCAAAATACGATGCTCAGCTTCACTCATGACATCTTCCCTGACAGCTTGTTTGTTTTCGATGGGGGTAGATCTTGATATGGTGGTAGCATTCATGACATCTCCCCTGACAGCTTGTTTGCTTTCCATGGGGGTGGATCTTGATATATCAGTGATGGTAGGTTCTGAGATCATGGTGCATTCAAGCTGCCTTGCTTGATCTCTTACTTTATCTTCAACTTCTTTTAGCTGCCATCAGTACAAGGGTACATTTAAGAATCCAATGAGAAATCAAACTAGTTTATACGAAATCATAAGCAATGAACCTCTTGCTGTATGTGCAACCAGATTTATCTCCACTTAATAGATTCAGTAACTACACCAAAAGAAGTGCATTCTCTTCAATTAATTATACGTCGAAAAGAAAAAAGTTGAGCAACAATTTGTATACAATTTAAAATACAGTGTGAAATAGCTTATTGACTGGTGAAAACCCAGTTTTTCCTCCTAACAAGGATTCAGAAACTCAAGGAAAAAAGCAAAATAAAATCATCCGGACACCATATAAAAAGCATTTGAAAACATGAGGACCAATGCAATGTGCAAAGGCTGCCAACATATATTGGCAGGTAGATAGATACACACACATTTTTACAAGGACGTAGAGAATTAGAGAACAATCACCTTTTGACGAAGGGACAAAATTTCAGCATCGTGCTTCTGTTCTTTTAAAGTTTCTTCAGCCTCCTTAACCTAAAAAGATAAAGTTAAAAGTTTGTTTAGCAATTCAATAGAAGTATATGATTTCTTTAATGCAGTGCCATGTAAAATAAATTTCTCCACAATTATGTAAAAATGAAAAGATTCAACCACCTTTTGACGAAGGGAGAGAACTTCTGGGTTCTGCTCTTGCTCTTTCAACTCTTTCTCAAGCTCTTTCACCTCATTCTCAAGCTCTTTCACCTTCAAGGATGAAAATTATAAGTTGGACAGATCAGTTAGTTTCAAGAAACCTGTTAAACAGTAGCAGAGAAGTCAAAATAGAAAAGTCTTGGAACCTTTTGTTGAAGAACAAGAGAAGAAGACTCGGACTCTTTCATTTGCTCTCTCAACCTCTCCTCAAGATCAATCACCTGCAGCCATTTAAAACCTTTTAAATTTACTGAACTTTTTACTAAGGAGCGCATGCATGATGCTGCTCAACATTCGTGGTCTGGTCCTCATGGAGCATGTTTGTTCACCGTGGGGAGAGAGAGGAGGAGGAGGAGGGGGGTGGGTGTGAATATGAAAAGAAATGAAAACCATAATCAAGTGACCTTCTTCTGGTATATGGCAGACTGGATTTCTTCCTGCTGCCTGAGTTTGTTCTCCAGATCGTTTACCTATGAAACAGAGCATTATTTGAAGGCATGGGAGTAGTAAAACTTCAAGATCACAAGCAGAAGCATATTATAAACACATGAAAAGCTTCACTATAACAGAAACAGAACTACCTTCTGTTGAAGCCGAGCACAATATTCTTCTTTCCCATTTAACCTCTCGGAAAGTTGAGAAATTTCTTTCTGAGATTGGCAATGGAAAGACATTTTCAACTCAAGTTGGCTCTCTAGCTCCCTTATTTTATCCACTTGACTTTTGTAAAGCTGATCCTTCGCTTTGAACTTAGAATCGAGGTTATGTAAGTTCTCTTCTAGCTTTTTCAAGGTCTCATCTTTGGACCGACACTCTTGCTTTGCTTTATCAAGCTATAATTGAATTACAAAATTATCATGTGATAAATACAAGAGCCAAAGGATTTCTGAAAAAAGGAAATGAAGCTAACATCAAAGCAAATTATTGTCTATACAAACATACCATTGCTTTTACCCTCTGGAGCTCGCTTGTGTCGATCTGCTTTCTTGCAAGACCCAACTCGACTCCTCTAACACGAGTTGCAAAATTTAGTGAACTCAGTGTTTCACTCAAGTCCTGATCCGAAGGACTAATCTGTACAAACATCAGAGTTTTGGAGTCCCCACCTACAGACACAGAACCACTCTTTGTATCATACGGAAAAATAACAAATGAAATCAAAACCACTGTAAAAGGGGTGTTCATTACCTAATGAGTCTTGGAGTAGATGGGTCAGCTTAGAGTTCCTGTATGGAATGTGGCTGCTTTTATTGGCTAAAGCAGAAATCACATCTCCTAAAGCAGAAAGTGACCTATTAATGTTTTGAGCTTCTTTGAGCCGCTCCCCTTGCACGTCGGTCTTTGCAAGCCTCTCACTTCCTGCCAGGTCCACAAGCCAAAGCTTGCTTTTGGTGCTCTCTCCGGTAAGAAGATTCTTGGCTTTCACCATAATACAGAGTATGCTAAACAGAAGCACCAATAATAACACGTTATTAGAAGCAAGCTCATAAAACCTTAACTAATATATAAATGAAAATTGACACATAAATCTTTTTACCAGTGAGAACGACTGCTGTGTTCATTGACATTATTTGATCCAACAGCTCGGGCACTGCTTCCTGCTTGCAGGACATTCCAAACTTCATTAATGTTCTCCACGTTGGCTTCAACTATCCCCGGAATATGATGAGATCCTTCAGGGGCTTGTTTTATTTCCAACCTGATAAGAGTCGGAGAGTTAATCAAAATGGAAAAGGGAAGTTAATAATGCACTTATACTGAAGATGAGAAATGATGTTTACTTCTTTGAAGTTTCTACAGCAAGCAGATCTCTTATCTGTTCATTGTAGACTTCAAGAACGCTGACCGAAATACCATAAGAGTTAGTTTCTTTTCTCTCATTGGCAATCTTGAACAATTCTTCCAGGGTCCTGTAATTGACTCCCCTATTCGACTCAGTGCCCTCCATCGTGAATGTCTTTCCGGTTCCTGTCTGTCCATAAGCAAAAATGCAGACATTGTATCCGTCTAACACCGATATAACCATAGGCGCAGCATCCGTGAAGACATCAACTATTTGAAAGAAAAACAGATTTATTAGAACTGTTCTTAGGCACTGCTATGATATATGCAGAAAATGTGGCAGTAATGAGTATGAGTATGGGTATGGAACTGAGGAACTCGATAGAAACCTTGATCTTCATTTGGTGAGTAAACACGATCAAACTTGAAAGTCTTTTTTGTAGATCCATTATTTATAACTCCAAGTTCTCCCTCTTTAGCTGCATCAAAATTCACAACTGACACACACTTTCCTGTGACTTCTCGAGCACTCAAGGGACGGCAACGACAAAATACCCTGATATTTCCTGGCATATAAAACTATATTCAGCAAAATAAAAGATGAAAATAAAATAAAAAGATAATTCAGTCAACCTCAAAATCGGAAATAGAAAAATCAGAAATAGGGGAAAGGAAAGGCTGATGAACCTTTCGCTTCCTGCACTTGATTGAAGAATTTCCGTCTCATAGCCTGCTCATCATTGTACTTTACTTTGAGATCTTCACACTGTTCAACTGCATACAACAGATAACATAAGATCGATTATTTGTTAAAGATCACAAAATGTAAAATAGAAGCAACATTTAAATCATAGAAGCTTACCAAGCGCCTGAACTGCATAGACCATTTGATTCAAGTCCGGGATGGAACCGACACATTCATGTGCTTCACGAGAAAGCTCAGCATGTTCTCGCTTCATTTCCTGCAACCATATGTGCCATTTTTGTTTATTTCAGGATCATAGAAAATATAATTTACTGAAAAAAAAAGGAAGTCATTTATTGTTTAATTAGACAAGGAAACAATGATCACCTTCATTTTCTTCTCCAACTTATCCATGGCTGCAGTCCAGGACTGTTGGTCTTGCTCGTATTTGCTCGAAATCTGCCTGAGTTTTTCAGCTTGCTCCTCAAGTGTTTGATCTGTAGAAATGCAATATTGTTAAACTCCCATGAACCACTTCCCCAACATATTGTTAAAGCCCAAAGAGAAATATCTAATTACACAAACACATCCCGCTCTGGAAGAACTAATCACGCTCATTTTCTGGCACAAGAGTGAATTAATAACCTTAAAGAGAGGAATTATATTCTTACCAAGGGAATATGTTTGGAATGTTTTGTTGTCGAGCTGCATCCTGACCTTCTCTAGCTCTTCGTTAACAGCAGACCAAGACATCCAAGATTGACGACATTCTTCTGTCTTATGCCTCAAAGTATCCTTCAATTCTTGTATGTCTTTCTCATACTTGGCTATTGACTTGGCTCGCAGCGCCTTTTTCTGAAAGTTTGCAGACATGCATGGATTACAAAAATAGTAAAAGAGCATGATTCCCTAAATTAGTTAAGGCATACATTTAGGATAAGATACCTGAGCTGAAGGATACTTTATCTCGGCAGAACAGTTGGTGCATACGAAGTAGTCACCACTCGCCACAGCGGCTGAGATGAGTGAACGAATATTCAATATTTGGAAATTTTAATCACAGCACAACATATGGCAATTGAAAATTCTCAGGTAAAACAGACCTGATGAATTATCTGCTTTTCTGATACAAATTCCACTAACTGTAGGACTACCATGTATTCCTTCAAACCTTAAGCCAAGCAATCCATCATCCTTAATAGAAACTCTCACACCAACTAATTGCAGAGGTTTATTTGACCCAACAATGGAGAAAATATCAAAATCAGATAGAACCTGGAACAAGAATGGACCCTGTCGTTAATTACAGGAAAACAGATAATAGTATAACAGTTTAGAAACCAATTAGTTCAGAGTGGGATTTGCCTTTTCATCTTGCACATAAACATTAAACAATCGCATTCCTTTGGGCCCGTTTATGTTTATGATTTCTGCAAAATGTAGATCAACGAGATAATCTCCAGGGGGGATATCCTCAATGTCGTAGCGGAAGTTCCCCATTCTTGCTGATTGATAGACGCATGTGTAGTCTCCATCTTCTGTGATGAAGTCTTCCGTTTGAAACGTATCACCTCCTTTGAAATACTTGTCTGCCACAATGCAAACGCCAGAAGTTGATTCTCGAGATGCCACGGCTCCAGCATTGAGGAAAAGCACAATATCCTCTGAACCAACAAACAACATTCGATCAATTCAAACTCAATAGTTTCACTATTGCATCAATCTCTCAAGTAAAAACAAAACGAAGTTTGTATCACAAGCTCGAGCATCTTATGAAAGATATCGAAATATGTTGCTTTGGTCGATACAATAATTAAGTATCCCAACAACCATTACCAATCCCCTCCCACAGCTGTTATAATACCCTTGGCAGGCAGAGTAAATCCAATTCACTCGTATACCGAACAAAACTAGGAAAAGTGCAAATGGAAAATGCCAAATCCATAGAAGAACTATCTAACGCTAAAATATAAACAGCTTATTAATATAATCCCATCATGAAAATTCTGCTCCATCAACGAACCCTAATTCCTAAAATTCATGCATTTTCTGAAACGCACTACTAGTAAATAGTAATAGCTATAATAGGACTGCAATTATAGTGAGGTAAAATCTCGAAATATCAATAAACAGAAATTGAACTCATTCCAGAATAACAGTGAATCTTTAATTTATTTGATCAAGGAACATAATACGAACCTGTGGAAACCGGATTTGTGGAACCATTTGGAATTAGTAGCGAACCAGTATCGCAGATCATAGAATCAGCTAACGAATCCCCAATCTCTTCTACTTCCATAGCTTGGTCCAAACTTGTGGCCCTTTCGCAGTCAAAATCACGGGGATCTGATGAATTAACTTGGAATTCTTCTTTGTTCTCCATGGGAAGTGAAATAGGGCTTGAAAAATTAGAGAGATGCTAGAGAACGATGCAGATTGAAATGATTAGTGATTTCTACAGCAGCTATTCTACTCTGTTCTCTTTATCAGATTCTCTTTCTTGAGCGCTATGAGTTTTTTGAATTGGAGGACCGTTATGAGCCCTTTTTGGGTAAGAAAATCACTGTGCTTTTTTGCTTTGGATTATAAAATTCAAACAGGGGGGGTCTCTTTGATAATAAGCGCAAAAGAGAGGTCACAAAAAGTAATTTATGTAAGGTGTACGTTTCATTTCAATTGTCAAATGCCATTGTGCACTTTTGTCAAAAAAAAATTATTTTTACTAACGTTATTAACCACCGTCGGTGGTTAGTACTACGTAGTCAGGGTGACAGGGTCTTCTCCCCATAATGTGATGATAGACAAATTTACTCGCTTGTTCAGGAGTCACTCGTAAATTCACATCTAATTTCAGTCTCAGGCCCTTCGTTAAAGGGTTGAGAATCAAAACATAAGCATATGCTAAGTATTGAAAATCAGAGTAAGAGTAAAAACCCGAAATATTTGTTTATATATAAGGTTCAAAGATAGACGTTAGAGACTAAAAGACCCAACATAATAAATAAGACTCTTACTTTGACTAGATAATTAATATAATAAAGGGAAAATAATCATCAACTAGAAGACATCCTAATTAATTACTCGTAACCTAAATAATAACCCTAATAAGAATTGTCCCCAATGTAACACGTCTAAGTCACAATTGTTCCGGATTCGTTGAGTTCGGCGTCTTAGTTTGCGTACTATCGCAAACGTAGTACGATTCACGACCTTAATTCTTATCATGTGACTCCCACATGTAGGTTCTAATGCAGTGAGAGGGGAGGCACATTATGCTTCCTCCTAGGATGGAAAAAAGGGTTAGTTAGTCAGTACCATTTGAGTGCTCATTAAATATATTTTATGAATTTATTTATATAATTTACTTAAAAACCACGTGAATTGAATTAAATCAGTATTTATCACAAAATCTTTTTTGTTCAAATAGTTTAGTTTGAAAGTTTATCAAAAAATTTCAGCTAACAAATGAATAATACAGATGTGAAATAGTGAAAGTACAAAGCGGGTAGCATTAAATTCTTTATAACATGTGGTGAGAAAGTGAATTAGGATTATTGTAATTGATTACCAAAGTTATCATGTGCCTTCTTAACTAATTGAGTAAGTATATAGTAGGGTACATATTTCCTATATACGAGTAGTAGGAAAGATCAGGTTCAACCAGCACCCGGCCAACCCAATTCAAATTCGGTCGGCTAAATTTATGTAAATAGACAAAAACTATCAAATAAATCCATTTCACACCATTTATATTTTTCTACAACCTCTCTTTCTCTTAGATCTCAAATCTACATTTGGATCACCGCCACCACCACCACCAACTCTCACGCCCATCCTTTTCCTCCTCAATTGTCCCCAATTCAAACCACAGTTACTAAACAAACGCCGCTATTTCGACAATGACGAAGTGGTGCAAAACGGAAACTTTTAATACTAACAACTTAAAACCACACCATAACTTATTAAAAAGCATATCGCGAATGATTTGACCAGATGGGCAGACAAGGTAAAGTAAAAAAGTCAGACATTTTCATTGATTTAGGAAAGTTGGTATCTCCCCAGATTTTGGCTAACTATATTTACATATGTAATTGAGTGACTGAGAGTTTTAACTATTAGGAGATGAAAGTTTAAAGTAACACTGGCAATTCTAGAGGCTAGGACTTCCTAAAACATGAGTTGTTTATTAGTTCCATTTATAAAATGAAAATGAAACGCATACACTCATTGTGACAAAAAATAAATGAATAAATAAATAAAAAACAATCTACCAATTTATATGTAATTCTTCTAATTATTGGATAATTAATATATCTGGCTCATGCTCACCTGAGTTCAAAGTCACCAATTGAATTGACAAATTTAAAATGAAGAGTGTTAATTCTGGCTCATGCTCACCTTATTTCCCTGTGGGATATGATCTTCCTCTCTACGCTTTGGCATATATGGAAATCAAGAAATGAGTTCATTTTTATGCAAGCTAGGTTGCGTGTGACGATTTTCAGAATCAAGCAAATGATTATGGGTATGCAAAAGGCTAGCTTTTTGGCATTAGTCAAGTAGATGGAGGGGCCTTGTTGAAGTTTTCAAGTGGAAACTACCACATGCGGGGTGGTTAAGCTACATACCATTGCAAGTTTGTCCGGGTCATAGGGTGGTGTAACGGTAGGAGGATTGGTGGGAGACGAACGAGTCAACGGCTCCTTGGTTTCTCTAAAACAATGGTTGATATGTCTATTAATTAGTGTAGCTAAATTGGTATCTCTATGTGAAGATTTGATATTAGATTGGGAGCGGCATTTTTTCGAAGATAATAGTCGAAACCAACTCCAAGGCAGGGGAGGAGCCATGGGTGGACATTGCGGGGTGCCCCCTCCCCCCCCCCCCCCTCCCCAATTTTGAAAATAATTTTTTTATAGGTGATATTATCGATTTTTTAGAATTTGACCCCTCCAAACTTCCGAGATAACCCTAATTTCGCCCCTCCTAACTTCAAATGTTGGATCCACTCCTCTTCCAAGGTGGTGTATAAACCTATTTTAGTTGAAGAATGCAGATACACTTGATCATCCTGCATCCATGGCATATCATTCTCGAGGACTGTCGTAACTTCAAGCATCTTCCATGAGAGTTGGAGTTGCGACATACTGTGGTGAAAATGCATGTGTAAATTCCTTGGCAAAGATGAATCATGAGGTAAACGGATTTCACCTTTGAGACGGCCGACCCACCACTTTCATCTCTCACGGCGAATTACAATAGTGAAAAACCGAAAAAGAAGAAAAAAGAAAACTAATGAAATTAAAATCAATGATACACGAATGAAGAAACGCTAGAAGCGCGTCCATGAAATTAAAATCCGCCTCTACGATCTACAGTACTTTGTTTCGTCTGGAATGTAACACCAATGAAGCAAACTTTTGATCCACGGTCAGTCCACATAGCCAAAAACTAAATTCACCGCTTTCCTCTCCCGCAAAAAAAAAGTGAAAAATCCAGAAGGCTTTCTTCTGTAGCTCAATCTTACACTGGCACCATCACCATCAATTGCTCATCGGCAACAACCACCTCCGCCGGCGATGACGTTTCAAATCCTTTCGAAACCGTCACCGCTGGCCGGCCGCGCCTCCTCCTTTAAAGGAATCGGAGCTTTCTGCATAATCGCGCTCGCCTGTTTCATTTTCGTTTGGATTAAATCCTTGGATAACTCTCTCGCCGCCGTTGCGCCCCCTACTTCATACACTCCTCTCAGTGATGTACAACACCATCAGCCTGTGGTACTACTTCCGCTTTAACTACCTCTGATAAACCTTCTCAGATCCATTTCTACTTTCAGCTCTTTTGTTTCTCAACTTGCTCAATTTCGCAGGGTATGATCGAGGATGTGGATGCAGATGATGACGTTTATCACTTCCCGGAGTTGTTCAGGCTGAACTATGAGGCGATGCTGAAGCGGTTCAAGGTGTACATATACTCCGATGGAGATCCGAAAACGTTTTACCAGACACCGAGGAAGCTGACTGGGAAGTACTCCAGTGAGGGATACTTCTTTCAGAATATTAGGGAGAGTGTTTTCGTGACGGATGATCCAGATCGGGCGGATTTGTTCTTCATTCCAATCTCCTGTCATAAGATGCGAGGGAAGGTAAGCGTTGCAGGAGCATTATAAGTATGTATACTTGTTGATTACGTACTCTTTGCTGTATTGAATAGGTAGTTAGTGCATTAATGGAATTGAGTGGTTAATGGCTTGTCAAATTTATTGTCATGCTGTATGCCGAATTTGACGTATAATGCTATAGTGTTTTGGTTGCAGCCTAATGTGGTATGTGTTTGTTTGTTTAAGGTATATTAGCCATTGAATTTTGTTTGTTATCCGTGACTTCGTTGGAATAGTGATAGATGAACTGGCTTGCTTAAGGTAAGTGAGTGAGCTGATTAATGCTAGAATTCTAGGTATTGGCTTGCTTAAGGTAAGTGACTTAGCTGATTATTGCTAGAACCCTATGTACTGGTTTGCTCAATGTAATTGACTTGTCAGCCGATTATTGCTATTTGCTAGAACCTGTTAGTGTGGTAGTATGGATTGGCTTGCTCAAGTTAAGTGCCTTGTAAGCCATCTAATGTTAGAACCCCAAGTGTGGTATATACTGGTGACTTGTTAGTTGATTAATGCTAGAACCCCTAAGTGCAGCATGTACTGGATCGCTCAAGTTAAGTGCCTTGTTAGCCTTATAATGCTAGAACCCCTAGTGTGGTATAGAATATAGATGCTCAACTTAAGTGCCTTGTAAGCCATATAATGCTAGAACCCCTAAGTGCCAGTATGTAGTGGATTGCTCAAGGCAAGTAACTTGTCAGCCAATTAATGCTAGAACTCCCAAGTGTGGTGTGTACGCTTGCTTATGGCAAGTGACCTTTTTATCAATTAATGCTAGGATCTGTGTATTATGTATACAGAGTGTTATACAATGCTAAATAACTAAGTCTGGAGGTAAAATGTTGCTGAAAGTATACCAGATGTTGATGTAAGTGAGTCAGATACATGACATAGTGATGTACTTTCTGTTGAAACCCTTTCCCTCTCCCTAAGTCAGCTCCTGGTAGTTAGTTCACATTCTCCTCTCTTTTCTGTGTTGCTTCTCTCTAGCAAGGGTTTTCTCTTGCTTATCTGAAATACTCAAGTCCTGAAGCTCAGGACACATCTATGAGCTCGTAAGTCCTGTCTAACAAGTTGTGTGGCTGGACCATTGCATGACTTGCTAAATATCGGAGAAACTGTAGTCATAAGATTAATAAATTCATTTGTTCTCAATCTAGCTTCAAGCGACTTTTTCTTTTTATGTAAGTAACCAATATAGTTTCTATGTATCTTCTTCTTTTTTAAATGCATCTTTTTAGACTGCTTTCCCATCCCCCCCCCCCACAAACACTCACATAACCACCACCCACACACCACCACCTTAGAAAAATCAGTGTTTGATCAATTCAAATTACTGCTAAATACCATGCAGGGTACTTCCTATGAGAACATGACTGTAATTGTCAAGGACTATGTGGAAAGCTTGATATCTAAGTATCCATATTGGAACAGAACTCTCGGTGCAGACCATTTCTTTGTTACCTGTCATGATGTTGGTGTAAGAGCCACGGAAGGACTTCGAGAGCTTGTAAAGAATTCTATCCGTGTCGTTTGCTCCCCAAGCTATGATGTTGGATTCATACCTCACAAAGATGTTGCACTCCCACAAGTTCTTCAGCCTTTTGCCCTTCCAGCTGGAGGAAATGATGTTGAAAATAGGTAAATCTTTGGCATCATTTACACTAAATAAAAGTTTTATTTGATATTCATTATAGCTCAATTTGCTTTCCCTTTTCCCTTTTTTCCACCTTTTTGTGTGTGTATGTATCTTTATATCGTAGGAGCGTTACCCCCCCCCCCCTTCTGTTTTCTTGTCCTTAACCTTCGGCGTGTGAAATTTAGGAATCCACATCGGTTGAGATCTTCAATAAACTCATTTAACGAATAAAGAGTTCATTTATCATCCTTGTTTGTCCCTATAGCTCAATTGTTCTTGTCTGGGCCACTCCAACCCAAGTGTTGGCATTGCTATGTTGATTTATATATGTGGTCACACAGGCAGTCTTTCCCTTCGCTAGTCACTCAGTTGGAAAAGCTTCCAAATATATATTTTTTTTCTCTTTTTTCTTTTTTTTCCTTTCGTGGCCCGCTTGTTGAACTCTGTTCATAAATGGATCAATTGGTGCACAATAAACAGCTTAGTATTTGCTTTTCATGTTCACTTCAAGATTTTCTTCTTGTCTTTTTACAATTTATTTCATTGTTGGTTTTTGCATTTATTGGTTGCATTTCATGGGGTTGTGCTCTGCAGACCATCTGAAGAAAATCAGCACTCATGACCTTATTATTTTTATTTTGTTTCTATGCTTACTTTAGATCTTAATTTTGTTTGTTATTTTGAGCATTCTTAGTTTTTTCTTTATTTTGTAAAGAAATCCCTTTACTTTAAATCTTATATTTAGATAATTATTTTCCTTGTTAACTACAAAGAAAATTGTGTTATTTTAGGAGAAAAACAGAAATAGAAGGATCTGGAGGCCTACTGGACAAGTTTTATCCGGTTCTTCTGTCAACTTCCCCGATTTATTATGGATTTACCTCAAGATTAAAAGGCTCTGATGATTTTTATAGCAGAAAATCATATTATATGAGTATCTGCTTTTAACTGCACCTACCTCTGTCTCAGTTAGCCCTGGGAACCAACAAAAATGGAATATGCATATTATTTTATCTTCATTATGAAGCCACACTAATGTGTGAGTCAATAAGTAGCTTACTTATGAAAAATTTAATCCTTCTGTGTTTACTAGCTTACCTAAAGGTTACTGCTGATATTTATAATCATTGTTCTCATTTATTGTATTTCTCTTCAAACTAAAATGTATGTGCTTTGCAGGACAAGGCTTGGCTTCTGGGCAGGGCATAGGAACTCCAAAATTAGGGTCATACTGGCACGTGAGTGGGAAAATGATACAGAACTTGATATCTCAAACAACAGAATTAACAGGGCAAGTGGAGAGCTTGTATATCAAAAGAGATTTTACCGAACCAAGTTCTGTATCTGTCCTGGTGGCTCTCAGGTCAATAGTGCGCGCATAGCAGATTCTATACATTACGGATGCATTCCTGGTAAGTATTTCAACCTTTGAAACTACTGCTATAGCCCGTATGTTGTTCTGTTTGCCCGTGATGTAGAGAAATGAGTGTGCCTATCATATATGTGCGGACAACAATAAATTGCACTTTTATTCACAATTGAGACACTTCCCGTATCTGCTGAATTTCCTCTGTATATAAAAAATATCCATCAACGATCAACTGGAACAAGAGCTGCAGATGGTTTCACATAGCTATAGATTTTTTAAGTTTAGAGGAAGTGGGTAAAATGATTTTGAGAATCTATCGAGTGTTTTGTCAAATGTAGAAAAAGCGCAAAATAGTGTTCTCTCATAGTTAATTAATTTTAGAAGATAGAAGAAGCTGGCTTTAGCTTCTCAAAGCTTAAATTTAAACAAGAGAATCATGATTTTCTAGGTCTTTAGAAAACACCTACATCTCTGGTTTTAGCTCGAGAAAGTTTAGAAGCTATTGCAATCACCCTAGGCTCCAATACATACTTATATGGATGCAGTTAAGACGCACTTCAGCCATTTTGACTTCACAACTTGCTAAGTTTTAATGTGTGCATTTGATTTCCATTCCAACCATTTCATATTGTTCCATTTCCCAGTGAAGTTCTACAAGTGATTGTGTTGTTTCATCTTGGCCTTCTGACACATGGGCCACCCTAATTTTCAGTTTTGCTTAAAATGAGCTCCTGGTATTTGGTTGTTCACAGAAAAATGAGTATGCAGAGAACTCAATCTGTCTATCACTCAATTCATGTTTCATAATTGTTCAATAGTCTGGTTGACTTCAATTTTATTGTTCCACTGACACATTTTATGGTTATGTGCAGTAATTCTCTCAAATTACTATGACCTGCCTTTCAACGACATCATAAACTGGCGCAAGTTCGCGGTCGTGTTAAAGGAGAACGATGTCTATCAGCTGAAGCAAATTCTCAAGAACATAACTCAAGAAGAGTTCCTTGCATTGCATAACAATTTAGTCAAGGTATGGGATCACTACCATTTACAATCCTCTATATTAACTTGGCATTCTCTCTCATCGTTACTAACAGTGCAATTCGCTGTTATGCTGCAATTCCAATTTATAATCGCATGAAATTTTCTTTACCCCAAACATTTACACATGTTACCCTCTCAATGTATGTAAAATTACTGATTGCCCTAACAGTGACAGTGTGATGTAGTTTCTTAGTCTCCCAATAGTGTTTGCATAGAGTTAAACATGCCCCTGTCCTGTTTACTAAGAACCTGCTTGCACCACCCGAAAAACACTACAAACACGCAGACACAGGAGGTAGATGTAATATTTCAGTCACTGTAATTACTTTTCTGGTTTTCAGCCATAGTTCAAGGGATTATTTCTCAACCAGTGTTACATATGAAGTTTGATTTATTCGATCAGCAAGTGTCCTCCTTTCCAGCTAATAATTTTGTTTATTTTTTATTTTTTAACTTAATTGTAGGTGCAGAAGCACTTCCAGTGGAACACGCCTCCTGTGAGACATGATGCTTTCCACATGGTCATGTATGAACTTTGGTTACGCCATCATGTGGTCAAGTACTAACTTGTACGCATAATTTGTAACCGGACCTGATCTAAACTTGTAAATTCTTGCATTAGGATCACAATATATCTGCTGTGTTATTCTTTGATTAGTTCTTTGTATCATCTAGAAATTTAGGACGGGCTTTATTATATGACCAGTAAAAGTTGGAAGTTCCAATCTTGCTTCTTTCATGTTTAACAAATTGACAATTATCAGTAAAAGTTGGAAGTTAAAATTTGGCGTGTCATCGTGGATTTCCCGGGTGTTCATCACACAAATAAGTGTACAACTCATGACTGCTCTGCATGTTATAAAATCTCACCGAAATGAAACAAAAAATCCCGAAATGTAATAGTTTTTCAGGTCATTGACATAAATTCAGCTGGAATTTGGAACTGATTATAATATTATAACCTTAATTTGTTTTCGTGCTTCATAAATTTTTATTTTTCTTTTTCAACAACGGAATGTTCTGAAAACAAATTGAACCGTCCTGTCAATTTTTTTCTTAAATCCAAGATATATCCAGAAACCGAAATTCTAATATATGGATGTGGATGCATTCATGATAACTCACTGATGACCACATCAACCGAATTTCTAAAGAGGCGTATGAGATTGAATCTCTTGGCACTGAAGAATGGTAGATTGACACAACATCCATGCGATTTCTGTATTACATGCGATTTCTGTATTACATTTGATTTGACAGTAACGTACTCTACAGTGCGTTCACGATCACAATCCCACATCAATGGTAGATAAAGGAAATGTCACAGGTGGAAAACCATTTAAATACAGTTGTGTGAGGCACCAGGCAGCAAATTCACCAACACATTTACCTGAAAGATTTGGTTGATTAGTTCTGTTTCAACAGAGTAGAAATAGCCCAACCAGGAAGAACGACACTTCACCACATGACAAAAATTGACAATGACCATCGACCAATGCTTCACAAATCACAATCCATTTCACTTATATATATATACTATACTATATTCTAACGATCTTGCACTAACCAATGTAATTCTGTTATCTCAACGCACACAATCACAAAATTATACTCCGGCCACCTCGTAAAGGAAATGGGGAAGGAAGGAAATCCACAAAAACCCTGCTACGATATCTCCATGTCCAGAAGAACGAGAAAACCACCGAATCACAAGATCCATCCTTGTGAAAGCACCACGCCGGAATGCATCAAAGATGGAAGTTTGGTGGGGAGAGAGCTGTGTATCTCCAAGGAGAAAATAGATGATCAGCATCAAAAGCGAAAAAGCTTGAAGCAGCTTATCAGAAGCCACTATTCACTTGCACAACACTTTGGGGAAGAAGATCAACAGCAGAATCTGGTGGTTAGGCAACATGAAGATGGCTCGGAAGGAGTGAAATTCCGTAAAATGTTGGGACATTACATAAAAGTCTAGATGAAATGCAATAAACCGATGCAATATGATATTATGATACCAAAGTCTTGTTTGTTATCATACCAGGCTAGATCTAAATTTACTAAATTAAAGCATGCAAGAGGCATGTTACAGTGTAAAAATGGCACATGCTGTGGTCTGAGTCTTTATTTACTCATTTGCAGACAATTTTAATGAATGAATACACTCATCTCTATGTAGTATGTAGGTCTATCCCCTTTCCAGAGGGCCAGAACTATGTAAGGTTGACACAGGCTACTATCATCTTATCAATTTTAAATACAACATGCAAAGGTGTTGATTCATTTCTTTGAATACTTTGTAGTAGTACTTAAATTGATTGGCAACTTAAAGAAAATTCGAAACTGTAGAACAAAATAGGTCAAGGAGTCAAAGTGAGCCAGAAAAATGACATAACATAGGTTTAAATTCTCTCTTGAGACAATTGTGAACAAATTCACTATTCCATGAAAGGCAAATTTTAAATAGCAGTCAGAACTTGAGAACACATTGCAGTAATATATTTCTTCAGAGAAGACATCAAATTACAAATCCTAGATCAAACTATACACTGGATCTGTGGATCATCCAATCAACAATGGAGCATAAATGCGAGCCTACCACATATTAGACCATGATGACTATTGACAACTAGACGAGCAAATCGACCAAATTGAGCATATTTAAGTGCAAGGGCTTCCCCAAGATAAAGAAGATGCAAATATCCCACTGTTTGCATATACATCAATCTATGGGCAGGTGACATTTCATGTCTCCCTCCTCTTAGTAGTAGTCATCCTACAGAAGCAACACCATCACCAACGAAAGATGCATTCTGGTATCAAGTTCCAACTGTTGGCCAAAATAGCATTAACCTATCCATTTACATCTGAAAGGTTACCTCATAGAGTTCCGTAAATAAATACTACTGCTGTGGAGGAGAAAGCATTTTATTTTCGTCTGAGTCATGCTTCATAGACGAATCTCCACCCCCGCCCCCACCCATCAGCTCCTGAAAGCCTTCAACCTTGACAGGCTGAGCTCTAGTCATACCCATGTTCCTGCACAAAAAACACCCAACTCGGTAAACAAGAATCACTTCTCAAGAACAGCCATACCCACATCTGAGTCATGGCTTATCTACAGTGTAAGCCCTTCAACAACAACCTATCGGCTTTTGTGGCTTGCTACTTATTATGAGAATAGCTAATTAAGTTGGATCTACACATACTACCCAAAAACAAGGCAGAAAATTCCACAAGTGGCTTGAGAAAAGTTAAGGCTCCCTTGTTCAGAAATTTATTTCAGATAATTCTAAAGAAACCCAAGAAAAAAAGGATGATATATGTAGTTTAAAACAGTTTTGTACATTGACTGAAGTTGTTGAAGCTGGAGAGGACTCATCGCCCTAAACTGGTTGTTGGTTTGAGCATGAAGTGACATTGCAGCCAGCTGCTGCTGCCGCAATTGTTGGAAGTGGGGGTGCCTGGAATTCATTGTCGTAAAAGCATTTGTATCAAGAGGCATATCATTCTTCTCCATTTTCACTTGCACAAGGGACCTATCCTTGTCAATATTCATATTCGTATTCATGTTTGTGCCAGGACGAGGAGTTGACTGCTGTTGCCGCTTTCTCATCCTCTCCCACTGCTGCTGCTGCTGATATGCAATGAACTGGGGATTATTCATTTGCTGCAGATGCATCTGCATCTGTGGACTCAGGTGTCTAAGATTCTGTGAAATAACCACGTGAAATATATGTAAGCTTCAAGAAATAGTACCAGAAATAAGAGAAAGGATGAAACAGTAACAAGTCAAAATATCACCGACTATATTTTTATGACTTACAAAAATAATAATAATAATATATTACTTGACCTTCCTTCCTCTGTGCACTGTTTATTTTTCACTACATCCCTTTTACATTCTACAGCTTGCCGTTTCAGGTTCCATTGATATATTAAATTATAAAATGACTCTTACAGGAATCTAACAAGTCAGAACTACACTTGCAAAACAATACCTGCTGCTGGGCTTGCTGAATGATGGGTTGCTGCTGTGGTTGCATCTGTGCCTGGATCCCCTGAACTTGTTGAGTTTGTTGTACAATATTCCTAGTATTATCCTTGACAAGTTCTGCTAGTGGCCCCAAATTCCTGGTGAACAAAGGTAAATATATAAATATTTGTGGCCAGAAAAAGTGAAATGTTTAGGATAATAGAGGTTGATACTGATATAAAGATCTACTACTACAATTACACTGAGAACAAATACGAGTAGAACTAAAAAAGTATCACTAGTCACAAAATTGTAAAAGAAATTGTAGCAGGGAACTCCTCCAGTAGGTCATGTAGTATAACATCAAAGGAGATGGCCATTTGTGACTGAAGAGAAAACCAAAGACACATCTTTGCATGAATTTCAATGGTAAAAATTCTTACAAATGAATGTCGAAAGGAATTACTTCAACATGAACATATGAAACAAAATCTGCTGCTTTCTACATTCAGATCATTGAAATGTTTGCATCTCACCATAAAATGGCCCTCTGACTATTTACTTACTATCCATTTTTGTGTGAGATGCAAACATTTTAATTCTTGAGAGTTACTGTATGCACATAACCAGGAATCAGTAGAAAGAGAAGCAGCTCACACATAAAACTAACAACACAATCCTCACCTATGCCCGGTTGTCTGGAGGAACATCTTTATCAACTCGATTGCTGAACACTGCTGTTTATAGCTATCGGCAAGGAGTTTCAATTTTCCCCCCAATTTACTGATATGACTGCTCAAAAACTGAGTGAAAATTTCTAGTGGAACAGCTGAAGAAGATTCAAAACCCACATTATTTAGCAAACGAACTACAACCTTCTGTGACATCTGTGCTGCTTGTTCTTGACCAAGAAGTTTCTTTTCCCCTTTCGATCCATCATTTCCACGAGTTTGATCCATGCTAAGATACTCAGGTTTGATACCCAGCCTCTCAATCATAATAGGGTTAATCATGGGAATCTTGGTCATTATTTGAGGTAAGTTGTCTAAAACCCCATTGAACTGCATTTTTTTGCTGTTCCTAGGTTCACTTATTTTCAGGACCGCACCATCAGGGACACAATTCAATGTGAACATTGTTTCAGGAAAAAATAGCATATCATCAACCATATCATTGTCTGTAATCAAATTTGATCGCGGATTTGATATATCTTTAAAGGCTACTCTCCTCCTTTTGTGATTCTCAAGAACTCGAAGATATGTTGACATTTGTTCAGGTGTCCTTTTTTCAGATTCCCTATCACTGGACATTAATCTATATGATTTGCTAGCTTTATATCTTTCAATGAACTGTGAATACCAAGTTTCCGGCAATTCTCCACTACCAATAGAAGTTTTGGCTTGTCCCTGCAAAATGCAACAACAACATTGCCATGTATTGAAAAGATATCGTATCTGGAGAAAATGGATCATATAAAAACTCAGAAGCATGAGTGCATAGCAGATGATTAAGATGTGAATCGCATGAATCTAAAATAGCATAATTCCAAACTACATTATGAGGTGCCTTCAATGCTATAGAAGTAAGACCAAATGTAACATTACTAGATTAGCTATAAACAACCAGACTATGGAAATGCAACTAAGGAACTTCCAAAAAAATTTCTCAAAACCTTCGATGACGAAGCATTTGAGGCCGGCCACCGCTGATCTGCATCCTGTGCACCATTTTCCAATGTGAAATACAAATCATCTCCGTGCAGCTCCAAATCTGGAACCACCAACAAACACATCGTTAAGTATACTAATCGAAAAACATTTGACATAAACGGAACGATTGAAATGTAACAATTAGCAATCTATAAACTAGTTCACTCCAATTCCATCCTAAATCACACACAGCTAACAAACAAACAAACAAACAGTAAACTAATTCTACAATTCGAATCTCAGCTACAAAGAGAAATAAACGAATCAATAATTAAAAATGTAATAGTAGTAGTAATCAATTGGAAAATGTAGAAATGGATAGAGAGTAGTACTACTTACAAGTAGGGTTAAGGGCGGATAGCTGAGCTGAGGAGGCGAGAGGAGATGAAGTGAAGAGAGATGCGGAGGCTTTGTCGAAGAGGAGAGCACGGACGCGGAGCTGGAGCTGGAGGAGGTGGATCGGAGTATCGGCGGCGGAGGGAGGATGCATGAAGGAGTCCCAAACGGCAGGGGAGGAGAGGAGGTGGATGAAGGTGGAAGAGTAGATTGAGTCGCCGAGCCACGTTCTCCATACGCCTCTGCTTTCTAGTTTACAAGCTAGCTCGTAACCACCTCCGTCGTCGCCTAGCAGAAGGCTGGTGGTTGACATGGTGGTCTAATTTGCACCAAAACACAGTCGTTTCCGGTCTGGGAAATTAAATTAAATCTAAATTCGAACGATAAAAGTCACCTATTTTTCACAATTCACAAACAAGCTCGTGCTTCCTAGGGAAAAATCACCAAAATGGTCATGTAACTTTGCCTTTTCATTAAATTGGTCCTGTAAGTTCCAAATGAACTTTTGGTCCAGTAAGTTTGGTTAGTCCTATTTTTTAGTCCTAAACACTTACCAGTATCTTGGACCCCCTGTATCTTCTAACTAAAGGAATATAAAGAACAATAATATAATTATGATAATTCATAGCTCAAAGGGGCTTGTTGTTACATTTTGCTTTAATGAGATAATCCACTTTTGTTTCACTCTATAAACACAAAATATATAAATAAATTATCTTAATCGCAGCATTATTATCAACATCTTATAGTACATATCTAATTAATAAAAAAAGAAAGAATAATAAAGGATATGTATCCCTCGAGTTCCGTGAGAAAACATTTTATGATATGTATTCATGTGGATACGTCGTCAATTTTGAAGGATCTCTACTTACTTTACTAACTTGGAAGTCTTCCTCTTTTCTCTTTCTTTTAGTTACGATCTTTCCAACATGATCTTCACTATGTTATACTAGATTCTTCAAAACTTATTCAAGCCTTCATCCGTCATCCCTTGCTGCCATTTGCTTGCTTCATGTTTTCCTCATGACATGAGATGGCTTAGATACATGGATAAACTTCTTGTCCGTAAGGGGACTTGGTGTGTAAGGTTCTAAAATGAGGCACAATCACAAGCAATTTCGATTGACGAAGAAGAAAAACTTTGATGTTCATAGAGGAAGAATGAAGAAGGTAAACTGAAATTTTATCTCCGAGTGAGTTATCTGAGTTAAAATAGTACATCTCGTATTTTTCTCATATTCCATTTAGTTAGCAAATAAGTGAATATAGGACTATAAGGAAGGAATCACCAAACTTATGGACCAAAATTAAAAATTCATAATTTATAGGATCAATTTAACGGATGGGGCAAAATTACAGAACCATTTTGACGATTTCCCCCTGATTCGTAGGATATATTATAAATGTTAATATAGTGTAATAACAAATCGGAGTGGCGCAGCGGAAGCGTGGAGGGCCCATAACCCTCAGGTCCCAGGATCGAAACCTGGCTCCGATAATAATAATATTTTATTTTTTGAGTTTTTATTTCCGGTTCGAAATTTGACTCTCCTAATTTTTCATACATGCAACATGGCTCCCCAATTTAATTTTTTAAATTTAAATCACTTTTTCCTTGGGTTAGGTATGGAATCTTATCTTTTTAATTTGGTTCGAAATTTAAATTTCATATTTCTTGAGTTTTTTTTTTTCGATTCAAAATTTGACTCTCCTAATTTTTCATACATGCAGCATGGCTCCCCAAATTAATTTTTTAAATTTAAATCGCTTTGTACTTGGGTTAGATATGGAGTCTTATCTTTTTTACTTGGTTTGAAACTTAAATTTCATATTTTTTTTGTGTGGTTCAATATGGCTTCTCGATTTTTAAATTTTTTTTTGTCTTGAGTTTTTATTCGGTTCAAAATTTGACTCCCGTAATTTTTCATACATGCAACATGGCTCCCCAAAATTGTTTTTTAATTCTTTCGCTTTTTCCTTGGGTTAGATATGGAGTCATGTCTTTTTTACTTGGTTCACAACCTAAATTTCATACTTTTTTTGTGTTGTTCAATATGGCTTCTCGATTTTTTTAATCATATCGCATTTGTTCGGAACAAATTAATTCGGAGTGATTAACATTTTGCTCTTGGCACTAATGGAACCATGAGTCCATGTCCATGAGTACTGTCCTATGCCTACGAAAATGTAAAAGAGACTAACAACTCCATTTGTTCTGTACTTTCGAGTTCATTTAGAGGATAATGTTTGAAAGGAAATTTCCGACATCACTATTCACTAGTGAAGAATTGGATTTGGTTCATCCAAATCATTATGCATCATCGGATTATGGAACAAATTAACCCCATCTAATTCACTCAAAACAATAGAATATAGTACTCCAATCAAATTAACCAAGATATTAATTATTAGTAATATTGATGTCATTCCACTCATTTGGTCTTACATATGTACTTACATAAATCTAGTAGTGCAATCATACGTAGCACACAGTATTGTTTTGTTCATAATTAAGAAGATTCATGGTACAATTGTTTATTGTCGCGGACCGTGTACGGATTAATTATATAACGTCGAAATCAAAATCTTTAACAAAAAACAGATGCACACTGCACACATCAGGTTTCTTCTAGGTTGGTGCCCCACCTTTGAATTTGGAATACCGAATCCTATATATTTAACCACTTTTCAAAAAATAAAATATATGCACACATGCGTAATCCCATGGCTCCCTTTGCAGGCCCATTAACTATGGATCAACTCCCTAATTTTATTTAATGAGATTAATAAGATAAGCAAGCATGCACCGAATCATGACATCCACAGTAAAAAATTACTCCTGGGCTTTTGTTTTTACTACAATTTGAGTAGTTTGAAAATGATTTTATCAAGCACAAAGTGTTTTAAATGTTTTAAACAATTTCGAATTCTATGTTTATTTTTATTTCGATGAGTTGGAAATAAATACGAGTTATAAGGTGGTGTAAGATATTTATATAGTACTAGTGGGAGTAGTTGCAATATTTTTTATGTTAAAAAAACAATGTTGTCGATACAACTTTTTATTTTGTCTTGGTGAGATTTTATACTGTGTGTGTAAATTTGAAATATAGGTTTTATGAAATTTATAAACTGGGAATAAATTAAATTGTTAACTGACTTGACTTTATGAGCATTCAGTTAAGCTGACTTCTCTAACCGAAAAGGGCATTGGTGAGGTTGGTGGCATTAACAAATTAGTAGTACTACACTAATATTACTGTGTTGCATGGACCTGCTGTTTAGTTCACCTACTTACTAAACTAAACCATCGGTCGATGAACCTTATGCATGCCTTTCCATTTTGATGATAGGTACATATATATAGGAACTTTAACAATATTTACTAAACAACACTTCAACTATTTCATGGATTCAATGTTCCTAGCCAATTCAGTTTTGCCTCGAACCCCATAATCACAGGTTAATAAAGAACATTTTAATGTTTTAAGATCGAGTACTGTTAGAGTGTTAGGGATTTGTAATCTCGTATACAACGATGTTTATTATGGTTAAATACGAGGAAAACAAAAAGTTATCGACAGAATTATGTCTCGAGATCCAAAATATTCTCCATTTCTCCCGACATATATGGGATTCCATTGGGATTAATTCGTTACTTCACTAATTTATGTTTAACCCACATTCAAAATAATTGTAAACTTTCAGATAAAATCACATTATCACTAACCTTTCCATTTTTCTTTTTACATCAAATATATAACACCTTTTTTTTCTTGCCCCAGCTCCACTCCGCATGTATACTCGGTCCCAATATTATCAATAACCTTAAAAATAGCTTCATAAAAAAAATTGATAAGTTACTCGTTACCCTATCGGTTATTTTTGCCATTATTAAAGCTATGTTGTTTCCGTCTGAAAAGTTATTGATTTTAGTTCAATTTTAAATTTGATTAATTGTATTTTATATCACGAATAAGTTCAGTTCAATTAAATTGTGTTCAACTCCTTTTAGTTCGAATATAACATAGCCTAATTAATTGATTGATGATCCTAGTGTGGTTTTAGAGTACAATGCTATGTTATTTTTGTCGGAAAATTTTGAAGTAATCTAATCTGAACTGTTTGAGCTAAGTCTTTTTTTTATAAAAAAATAACCATGTATTGAACTGAATTAGTTTTAGTTTTAAGGAATGAATATATCTTAACCAAATATAATACTGTCACACAGTGGATAATTCCAAGAATATATAATCAACTTACTATACATCTCCTCATCAATAAGTACATGTTAATTTTCTTGTTCGATCTAGATTAATGCAAACATCTAATTGGTGGTTACACCTGATTTATAAGTTAACATCACTAATTCCACGCATTAGTGAAATGTCTATTTATATTGATGAATTCCAGTGAACCTTTCTTCATTAAGAAAAAAACGAAAACGAAATTAGTGAACTTCTTTGATCCATGAGATGTGCAGGCACGTACAAGTAATGCACATTAATGGAAAACTGGAGTGCCTAATCAAGGTAACTTGTAAAAAGGACTGGACTACGTACTGGAGTGTGTTTGTCATCATTCCAGTATGTAATGATTCACATTTAACACAAGTTTAGTAGTTTACCTTCAAATGCTACTGGAGACTGGAGTAGTATAATTATCGTGACAATTATGCTGCAAGTTATGTTTCAAAATTTAATCATGAGCCTAAATATATGTCTTATGTCTGTCTCACTGTCATGATTACTTTTCAAGCAATTAAAAGTTGACTTCCATGAGAAGAGTCATTCATTTTTTGGAGTGTTTGTTAAATTTGTATAGAAGAGTGAGAAAATGAGGGTATAAATAAACAAAAATTTGACATATAGTAGTAACATTAGTACACTAGATATGAAAGGGTAATACACTAGACGAAAGGGTGGTTAAGTGTTGGTACGACCATAACAGATTGGTGGTTCGAACATGTTTTTATATTTCTTTTGATTTCGGTACAAGTCCTCGGTTTGAGTTTTTCCTTTCGTGCATTCCTTATGCACTTTGGTATACTTGTACTATATTTTCCTATTATTATTAAATTTTGCCGTTAAAAAAAAAAAAGAAACATTAGTACAGTTAGACTCTGTTATTTTCATCTGAATATTGATTAAGTTCAGTTCAGATCAGATTTGCCTAATACTTCAGTATTTTGTACTACAAATAAGTTCAATTCAGTTCAGTTCAGTTCAGTTCAGAGTTTTTCAGACGAAGAGAACAGAGCCTTGCTGTGTTTTCATCTGCAAATATATAAACTAACCCTTAATTTAAACTGGATTGAACTGCATTACATTACATTTATTTAATAAATTTGAACTAAATTGAATTGAATTGGAATATTTAACGAATATAAATTAATTTCAATTGATTTGAATTAAAGATATTTGTTTTTTAACAATAAATTTTCACTAATGACGTTTATGGTTTTATACTAATGGTAGTAGTATCTTCAAAAGCATTTGATATACACATAAATTACCTTCCTTGCTAAATTTTCAACGTCTTTCGTTCGCAAACCAAATTAATATAAGCCAATTCCAAACTGCCCCCTGAAGGAATCGACATGCATGTGCCAAAACTTAACTTTTAAATCTTTGCAAACTGACTGAAGTATGAGGAAGAAAGGAAATTTAAAGGAACAGTAGAAAAGTCTCACCGAATTACACTTCAAGCCTAATCAAACGACAAATTGATTACATTAATTTGTTGGCCATATCACTAATTTTGGTAGTTTAAATAAAATCATAATGAAATACTTGTAACTGCATATATGCTGCTTCCACTTACAACATTGATTATATATATAATACTACTCATATTCGGTATTCTTTACAAGATACAAATGACAACGTTTAGAGTCCGAGAGCCTAGAACATGCTAAATCCAAACAGCATGCGACTTGGTATTACTTGATTAAATTCGACACACATGTTAATATAAAATACTAACTAAATTTGAGAAAAATACTCATCCCCTGGTATTTTGTTATTACTACTACACGTACTACATAAAATTGTGTGCAAAGTTGATGGATATAGTTGAGTTTGCTAGTGGAACATAAACTACACCGATAAGACTGAAGTGCCCTTAAATCTTTCCCCTTGTCCTCTCGTGGAAAAAAAAAAAAAAAACAGTTAGGAGGAGTGAGTGTGATGATGGTTAGGTTGGTTAACCTTCAATTACAATACAATACAAATAAGCGGTCGTTGCGCCAATAATCACGAACTAAACCATAAACGTCCTTAGATCTCTCAATATCTCATCGAATATGTAATGTCACAATCAAGACCAATGAATTAATTAATTACAATAATTATGGTTATTATTCTTTAAGTAGTAATTTGTAGTAATATACATATGGGTATATAGTAGAATTTAGAGTTCAGATGGTGTATAAATATAGCATTAATAATTCCCTTGACCACAAAGCTAGTTTTTCATTTCCCTCCTCTCCTCACATTGGTATTATTTACAACACTTTTTCCTCTCTCCCTCCAAAAATCTATCTCTATCTTCTTCTCTCTCCTCTGTTGTTGCAGAGAGATACAGAGGAGTTTGAAAAATATGATGGAAATCTTCTAGAGGCAATAATTCTCGAAGATTTCATCAAGATTTTACGAACCCTTATCCTCAATTAATCACTCGTCCCATCTAGGGCTTGATTGATTAACAATTAACAACCATTCTCATTTTTCTTTGGTTGATTTCTCATCACCATTTTTGCCATGGGAGGTAAATTTCATGCTAGTTCTCTTCACTTTTTCTTTAATTATTATTATCATTTTATTGTATAGAATAATAAAATGATATACATGAACATGTTCTTGTTTAGAAATTTCGTTAATTGTTCTCAACAAATAGACCATGGGAAAAACAAAAACAGAGAGGTAGTTTGTTTTATGCACACCAATTGTTTGTGATATTGTTTCTGTTTTTGCAATTACTGGGAATGTTGAGATTTTTTGTTGGCGAGTATTTTTTTTCATGCAAGGTATAACTGAAATGAAATCTCCAATTTGCTGTATGGTAAAATTAAAAGCTTTGATGATGATGCAATTTGCAATGCAGAAAGTTTGAAACTGTCTCCAGAATTAGCTACTCAGGCAGAAGAACAAATACCAGAGACTGAGTCATTAAAACAAGTTGGAACAGAAGAGGGAAATGGAAATATGGAAACTTCTGAACTGAAACAGGACGAAACAGAGGAGCAATCGTCTCCGAGGGGCGTGCTGGAGGTTCCGGTGTCGAGTTCGAGTTCGGATTCAGACAGGAGCAGTGGTAGCTTTGGGAGCAGGAGCAGCAGCTTCGGGAGCGAGAAATCGCCTAAGACGCCAAAAGAAAACTCTGATGATTTTGGTCTTCGCAATCTGCAATGGAAGAAGATGCTTGGTGCGATAAAGAGGCAATCGACGAGGCGGCTTTCATTAACCCCGTTGCTTCCTTTGCTAGGCGTACTGGATGGGTCGAAGAGGTCTCTGAAGAAGAAGATTGGTTATGAGGCTTCCGTTGATTGCGGTGGTGATTTTTTAGTGCCTAAGCCATCTTGGAGGAACTTTAGCTTTGAGGAGCTCAATCTAGCCACTGACAACTTTAGTCCTGGTAAGTGCAATAAAAATCAAAAGCTCATCTTTCAGTTTCAGTTTCAGTTTCTTGCTAATGAAAATTTTCAATAATTCATGAATCTATTCATGCATAAATAAATTCGTAGTTTGCTGCTCGATTTTCTTGATATCGCACGTGTTTATATCGTTTCGCGCCCAACGTTACATGTACCTTTTATATTTGAGATGGCGAACAAGCTATAATGACATTTCAAACAAAAGTACCAAAAGCCTCCTTTAAGGAAGGACCGAAGGAGTCTTTAACACCTTATCAATATGTTAAATGTTTACCAGAGAGCGAAGTAATAGATTGAAACTCATTAATTAAACTAGTGAATTATGCAATTTAGCCGACTTTATAGATCCGGCCGACTTGAATGTTGAATTAATGGCATTTTCATGAAACATAAAGGTATAGATGGAGTGATTGTAAATAATTTTGTTGTCACTGAATTAATATTCCAAACTATACATTTAATGGTTGCGGTCCCTGGACTTGGCATGCATAGCAGCACCTGCTGCATGAAATGAAAGTATGTGGTGGAAATCTTTCAAAACCAGAAATCCTAATGAAGCACTTTTTTCATGTGTGCTTAGCCAATATGTTGATGTTTTTGTCCTGAGGTTGACAAACATATTAGAAGTTCCAGAATAGTCTTTTCACTGTGTGTTAAAATTATGATGTGTCATCTACAAAAGCATGCTGTGTGTTAATAATGCCTAAGTTCCATGAAGGGTTATGGTTGGATATCAAGATATCAACTACCCCACTCCAACTGCACTTTGCAGTATGCTTGCTGACTTTATCGTTGGAATGCAGAAACTTTTGACTGAATTCTCTCTTTGGTGCGCAAATTGATGAAGTAGAATATCTATGCTTTCTTTAATTATTTGTACTAGTACTAATATGATTTGTTCAAGAGATAAACTAAGTAGATTTGCAAGAACAAAGTTTTGGTCTGTTATGAATTGTGTTTTAACCTTGGTAAAGCTTCCAAAATCTAACTAAAATAATCGAAGGAGGAGAGCCAGGAACAAAATTTAAGGGAACGAGAATGACATGTAAGTGGAACAATAAAGCAGTGAGGAACTTTCGATAACATAAAGTCGGAAACTCTAATCAGAGGCTGGTCTATACGCCCCTGGAACGGCCACGGATGAGAATTATCCAAGATTCAGAACAATGAAAGAAATCTAGAGAGAGGGTAGTATTGTTCTAAGTTAGGTGCACTTGAACTTGAAGGGCTTCTAGTGGGACCATGTCTTGACCATTCCATTAACAGGTGGGCTACTTGTAGTCAGCAGAAAGTAGTTGCTGTGTTTGACCCTTGATCCTGATCTTATTTTATTAATCCCTTATTGAGAATGTAATAATCTGGTTAGCAGCCAACTTAATCCATTCACAACAATTTTAAATACTTAATCCCTTAAAGTCAGATTTGCAACTGACTGGTATTTGCAAATAGTTGATGTTTACTTCAACATTAGTGTAACTGTACAAACTTAAATATGCAATGGACTAAAAGGCACTAGTTTCAAATTTGGTAGTTGGGATATTTAAAGATGAGCTGACTCATTTAGCTAATTGTCCAACTCTTGATTAGAAATCTGAGTCATTTTCAGAGAACTTTAGTTTAACTTTTGTTCTTGATTTTCATCTTAATTGATGCTTGTCCAGTGTGATTGAAGTTCTAATCTTTTACTTTTAGTGTAATGATGTTCCCAGGACAAAATAAGTGTCTAATATGTTACCAGCTCTGCATTGTTTTATCAACTGTTGGCTCATAGTGTTTGCATATTTGATCAGATAAGTTGATTGGGAAAGGAGGACATGCAGAAGTGTACAGAGGGTGCTTATCAGATGGTCAAGTTGTGGCAGTTAAAAAGATAATGAAGGAAGACAAGAAAGACGAGGACAGAGTCGGGGACTTCTTATCTGAGCTCGGGATCATTGCTCACATTGACCATCCAAATGCTGCTAAATTGATTGGCTTTAGCGCGGATGGTGGCTTGCACCTTGTCCTCCAGTTTCTTCCACATGGAAGCCTCGCTTCCTTATTACATGGTGATGCTTCTATCTGTGTTGCCACGTAAAATCATGGTTAATAAACAGACATAACACTTAATTTTGAGAACTTAGCAAAGAATATCATTTAGTAAGATGCTTTGGACTAATTACAACCACACAGACTACTAGGCCTGGTCTGATTGATAAAGTTTTTATCTTCAGGTTCGGATATGAACTTGGAATGGGAAACACGGTATAAAGTAGCGATTGGGGTAGCTCAGGGATTAGAGTACCTGCATTGCAACTGTCAAAGACGTATAGTTCACAGAGACATAACAGCCTCAAACATACTACTCTCTGAAGATTATGACGCTCAGGTTTACTTTCAATCATATTTATTACTTATATAGGAACGGAGACTAGTTTTCTTTGAATGAAATGTGGTGTTCATAGAAGAACTGATTGAAATGTGTGTATCTTCTGCAGATATCTGATTTTGGCCTAGCGAAATGGCTGCCAGAGAAATGGGCTCATCATGTTGTTTCTCCAATTGAAGGCACTTTCGGGTAACAATTTTACAGTCCCATTTTGTGTTATGCTTTACTTTTCTTCTGCTAAGATCTATACATGTATTGTGATCAGGTACATGGCACCTGAGTATTTCATGCATGGAATAGTTCACGAGAAGACTGATGTATTCGCCTTTGGTGTTTTGCTACTGGAGCTCATAACTGGTCGTCGAGCAGTTGATTCGAGTAGACAAAGCCTCGTGATGTGGGTAAGATCTTTTCACTCTTATGTAGTACCGTATCCATTCACTTTTTCTAAAGCAGCTGAGTTGTCGAATCCCTTTCTGTTGCAAAAAAACTGCAGGCGAAACCATTTCTGCAGAAGAACGATGTGAAACAAATAGCGGATCCTCGGTTAGGAGAAAAGTACAACGTAATAGAAATGAAGCGTGCCATGTACACAGCCTCAACATGCATACATCACTTGCCCAACTTACGGCCTAACATGAACCGAGTAAATACTGTTTATAATCTCTCTCTGTCATTCCTCCATAGGATCAACTCTGCTAAATGAAAAGCCTTATTATTATTAATTCAACTTAGCACTCATACAGATCTCTAAAGGGCTCGAATTGTCGGTTGGTTTTACAGGTGGTTGAGTTGTTGCAAGGCGAAAATGAAGGACTAGAAATGAAGCAGCAGAAAATGAGCGGCAGAGCGTTGATCTTGGATGTCTGTGACTTGGATGATTACACTTCGACTACCTATCTGAAAGACTTAAACCGGCACATGGAACTTGTCATGGAGTAACCTATTTTTCTTGGGTGAGCAGAGCGGCGCAACTGCCTGATTATGCCAAAAATATGTACAAAGATCAGTAGTCTATATATTATGGAATGTGTCTCCTGCATTTAGGGGGAGAAAATGTTGGAGAGATCTTTTTGGGTGTTCTGTTGTTACTAGCCTAGAATTACAGGGCATTGAGAAAGAAGTGGAATTACAAAATGAACAAATGGACTAGTACCAGAAGGGTAGATATATGTGCTGTGTTTTATGTCGTGTTTTGTTCAGTCATTAAATCAAGATTGCTGTTTGACTTTTGATCGGACTGTAAATTGACTGATGAGGACTGTTAGTGTTTCCTCTTGTTCATAGTTATCAATCTTTGGTTGGTGGAGTGACATTTTGATTTTTCAATTTTAATTTTGGTACCATAATTTATGTAACAACATTTTAATTTTGATACTATGGTGAATTTCAGGTAGACGAACTTAAATTAAGTCCCATGCCAGCCTGGGCGTTTGGGTAGGGTTTTCGGGTACCCGACCCGACCCGACCGAATTCGGGTAGCTCGGGTCGGGTAATTAAGGACGCTTTGGGTTTCGGGTACCCGGAAGAATACCCGGTCGGGTTTCGGGTACCCGTTGGGTATAACCATTAAAAAAAAAGATAAAAAAAAAGTAATGTGATACTCCCGTAACCCTCCACAGAGAAGAATAAGGGAAAAAATCACCTAACACTCCCAATTAAAATCGAATTAGATGGTCGTTGATGATGATCGATTTGAGCAAATTATTTTATTGGAGCGGCGCCGATGACTCATGTGCGGAGGCGTGTGAGACCCACGCCCAATTATTATGATGGAAAATTGGATGAATTTGTGTGAGATTCATGGGTTTAGCTTCATTTGGGTCTGGAAAGGATAAGGAAGTGTATTTGTTAGGGTCTCTATTTGTTATCTGTAGACAAGGTTGTTGCCAACTTGCCATGGAATCACATAGCTCATCTTTTTACCTCTATTCAAAGATCTGGGTTTGTATTTTGTATTGGAATTGAAAATATGTGGGTTGGGCCTTCAGTAATGACTTGAAGGGAAAGCACGGACAAAAGTTTAAAGAAAAAAAAGAACGGCCAGATTTTCGGGTTACCCAAACCCGAAATCGGGTACCCCATTACAAATAGAAAACCCGCAACCCGTACCCGAAAGTACCCGAACCCGAAAAACCCAAACCCATAATTACCCGAACCCGAAAAACCCGACCCGTGCCTATGCGCATTAGACGTGCACGATCGGTGTGGGAGCGTGCTCTGGAAGTAGATTATAGGGACCAGTCCAACAATTCCAAACAAGTCCCTCTCGAAACCACCACCATCCATCTTCTCCGATGGAGAAAGACATACTCCTACAGATCCTAATGATAACCTTCACACTGGCACTATTCTACCTCATCTCCACACTCCCCAAACGCGCCTTCACCAAACTCCGTTCATCATCCTCATCCAACCAATCTCACCGCCACTTCATCAAAGGCGCCCAATTCCTCTCCCGCTCCCGATCCACCAAATCCAAATCCACCTCCCTCACCCTCGCCAAGTCCGCCGCCAACGAGGCCGACCAGGCCCTCGCAATCGACCCTAGAGACCCTGCCGCCCACATCCTCAAAGCCATGGCCCTAACTGTAATGGGCCACAAGTCATCCGCGCTCAAGTCTCTTGACACTGCTCTCTCTCCGCCGGCTGTGAAGATGCTGTCGGGGACGGAGAAGGGTGACGCGTTGTTTAGAAGGGCTGAGTTGCTGGTTGAGTTGAATCGGAAGCGGCGAGTTGACTCGGCGATTGAGGACCTGGTTGAGGCAGTTGGGCTGAGTAAGGATAATGCCAAGGCGTTTTGCTTGTTGGGCCAGTGTTATGAGTTTAAAGGGCTCAGGAGTGAGGCCAAGAGTGCGTTTCAGAAGGCCTTGGGGGTTGAGCCTGGTTTCGAGGAGGCCCGTGCTGGTTTGGGCCGTTTGGGGTTAGAGGCCCTTTAGTTTAGTGGTGGTTTAGGCTTTTCTTTTCTTGTCTTGTCTTGTAACGAAATTAACGTCCAATTTTAAGTGTGTTTTCTTTGGGATAGGGATTAGGGAGAACATGTTGTATGTGGAGTAGAATTTTTATAGCATTAATGTAGAATTATTGTTTCTTCTGATAATTTGGAAATGCTTTGGTTGGTACTCAATAAATGCTCAATCAACGTACTGTTAAAAGTTAGCTTCAACTTCAGGTTTAGCTTCAGAACCATTCAAATTTCAAACCCTTGAACTTGCTTTAAAGAAAAAAGTTTCTGCCAGCTATATGATAGTAGTATTAAGTTAGATAGTTAGATATTCTATTTCTATGCATTCTGAATTTTTATCTAGTTATCGATCCTTAATTTAATGAGTTCATGCTTTCAAAGATATGAACGTACAAAATAATAAGATAAATAAGTAACATGCTGTTCATCTTTTAAGGCCACAGCAGAACGTAATTTTCGTGAGATAAGCTTACAGATAATGAGACTGGTCATATCCTTGTCTTGAGGAGGAGAGCTAACGGCTGTTCCATGGACATTGTGACTCCAAAGTTCTCTTTCATGTTCATTTCACCGGGATGTTTTCCATCTGGAAGTGACCAATCAAAGAAATGAACAAGTGACACGAGGATCAGAGTAGTTGTCCTTGAAGCCATAGGCATGCCAGGACAGATTCTTCTCCCTCCGCCAAAAGGTAAAAACTCAAAATCATTTCCTTTGTAATCAATTTTCGAGCTCAGAAACCTTTCTGGTTTGAACGATAGTGGTTCCTCCCACAAAGATGGATCTCGTCCAATACCCCAGAGATTGACCAGAACTTGAGTGTTCTTAGGTATTGTGTAATTCATCACCTGACACGTCTCAAGAGCCTTGTGAGGGAGGGCGAGTGGTGCAGGAGGGTGCAGCCTAAGTGTCTCTTTAATACAAGCTCCAAGAAATGGTAGCTGCATCAAATGGAAATTTTTGGATAAATCTTCTTGTATCACGCTCTCTATCTCTTCTCGAACTCGTATCATCGATTCTGGATTTCGTAGGAGCTCTGCCATTGTCCACTCAATAGTTGAGGTGGTTGTGTCTGTTCCAGCAGTAAATAATTCCTGTCACATAGTGCAACATATTTCAGTCTAGGTCTAAAACCGTAAACATTTCGTGATGATCATTTGCGAGAGAGAGAGAGAAAGGAATAAAACCATAAACAGTTGGTTGATCTGATTGTTGCTGAAATCAATTTCCAGAAGAGTGTCCAGAAAATCTTGGCGGACTGAAGAATTAGCCTTAGCACTTCTCCGTTCTTCGATAATAGGTCCCCAGACAGATTGAATATGTAGGTAAAACTCATTACTCCTTTTCATTAGACCTTGAAGATCTAGTTTGCTGAGAACTGGATAAAAATCAGACAGATTAGGAGCAGCAATATCCTCCATAGCAGCCCTCATAATACCCCTTAAACCGCCATCCCCGTTCTTCTCGTCCAACCCAATGAAATTTCTTGACATGAGAGCATTCCCCAAAATATTGAAAACAGTTGCTAAAACTAGCTCTGCTATCTTGAACACTGCACCTTCTCTATCCTTTACAAAATTCACCAGCTCATTTATATTTTTCTCTGCCTTTGACGCTTGAAAGTCCATAGCTGTATTCGAAAATAGCTCACCTCTGCAAATAGTCCGCAACTGCTTCCAACTGTCGTTGCACTCCTCAGCCCACCCAAGTGATGTTTGGTTAAGTTCTGACTGTGTGCGTGGTATAGATTTAGGAACATGCCTGCCGGAGAAAATTCTATCTTTAGTCTTGAAAAACTCTCGCGCAACTTCAGGGGATGAACCAACGACTAGCAACTGAGTGCCGAGTTTCAGAGAGATTAAAGGACCATAGATTTTCGCGAGGTTGGAGAAAGTAACATGAGGCATGGATCCTATCATGTGTGGGATGTTGCCTAGAACTGGCCATGGAGTTGGCCCTGGTGGAAGCGTTGTAGAATTCGTGCAGAAAGTTGATTTTAGAAGCCTGATTATCAGAATTGCTATTGGTAAAGATAGGGTTAGAAGCAGGATGTAGTTTCTTTCTGTTTCAAATGGTTGAGCCATGCTTATCTTCAGCAGCAACCTAAAAGTCTAAAACCATGATCTATAAGGTACATCTATATCTAAAATATAAACCATTTTTGTCTTGTAGTTTGATGGTAAGTTTTGTACTTAATCGGCTGACCCAGGCCATAAGTTGATTATGTGGTCAATCAAGCAAACAAGTGTAAGAGACAACAAATTGAGGATAAAATGATGAAAGCTACTACTAACACGAGTCACATGCTCTGAAGAAAATTGAGATGAGAAGGTTTAGAGTGGTTGCTGGCTTCTTTGTGAATAAAATTTTCTTTTCTTTTAAGAAAGCGAATGCGCCTAGCTAAAACACGATTGATTATTGTGTTTAAATACAATAATCGCAAATAAAGGTGCAAATCGCAAATACAAAACCTGGAGCACTTCAAATAAAGGTGCAAACTTAAAATGACAAAAGAAAAAAGAAATCCTTCTTCTCCTCTTATTTATCACTAAAATTTTGTTATTCCTGTGTCAATATATTGTTTTGAAACCTAAGTCTGTAATCGAAATATTATTTACAACAAGAAAAGCTCACAAATTTAAAAGGTCAGAAGGGGGCTTTGAAATCCAACATGCATAATTCAAAGTTAGACAAATCCCACCTTAGGAGGCATACCAAAATAATGAACCTAAAACCGTACTAAAGTTAGGATACAATTTCAACTGCATCTAGAAGGAATTTACCCAAGAATCTGGAGCAGCATCAGGTACGGATACTATTGCAACTTATCATACGCAGCACCTGAAAATATTAGCTAGGACATGCATTCTCCTGCCAAAGTATACCACCAAAACACAGAAAAGAGGTCTAGTGATGAGTTATGTATGGCCAAGTATATTGATGAGACAAGTCTCAAGAATGGAGTGAATGAAGTAGCTGCATATACACTACACTTGGGATCATCTCCCTTAGACTACTATTACTAGAAATGATCAGTTACAAACTAATAACACTGTCTTGGTTTTGATCACTCTCTTTGCAACAAAACCACATCTCATGCATTTGGTTGGTGTTGATCACTCTCTTTGCAACAGAAGCTCATCTCATGCATGTTCCCCCTGATCATGGGCTCCTGGGCCTGGTGGATCACCTACCCTGAGATTTGTAGTAAGAATCATTGTCCCCCTGCCAAACAACAAACAAACACCAATAATATCATATATATCATTTTATGCAAATTAACGAACATTACAAACTATGTACACAAGGCTTCTAAGCAGAGTAGCTTACACATCCAATATGATATCTCCTGTCATTGGATCAGCGCCTGCTTCAATCTAGATAAAGAAAAAACGTATTCGGATAGTAAACCATTTTCATAGAGGCATAGTAAAAATCTGAATTTATCCTAATCCTTGTGACCTGTACTTGATTTAACAACAGTGAGAAGAATCTAGCTTACAGGAGTTGCGGAGCCCAACCATGTGGTACAGCGAATGCAGTGAATATTAACTAAGTTGTAAACATGTCCAATATAGGTATTAGGCCAGCGCAGAGATACGTTACTCCTGCAAATCCATTAACAGGAGGTTAGAATTGGACCCGGTCATCTAGGATAGAAGCAGATTGAATTCATCTTACACAGTGCTGAACTTTCCAAGCGGAGGGCGCTCCGTCTGTAGAAGGGATGAAAAAAGTGTAGCAGTGAGATTATGTAAATAATTAATGATCAGTGGAAATGCATTGGTCAAATTACAGCCAAGTTTTGCAATTCCTTCAGAAAAACAGGATAACACTGACCATTTCACGAAAGTGTTGCAGCAGTGCAATGTGCATCCCGCACTTGAGGCAATGGTAGACCTTCTCATCATTTGACATAGTTAAACGTTGAGAATCTAATCGCATCCAATTTTGAGTAATATGAACCCGGGTGTTAACATACAGCACGTCGTTACCATTGCGTAAAAGCAAATACTTCCTGTGACATTAAAAGCGATGAATTGCAAGTTGTTCTAAACACAGAGATGTCATTTGCATACAAGTAGCAGAACCTTACGTGTTTACTACGAAATGCTCGACGGTCCCGGGAACAGCCTTTGAGATCTAAAAATAGAAATTCCTCTGTAAGTCTACTCAGTCTGCAATATCATCTTCCTAACATTGCAAGAGAATCTTGGCTTACAACTGTGTGTCCCAAGGGTGTAGAACAGGTACAACAACGAACATCTACAATCAGTTGATCTCCTTCCATATGGCTGTCGGCCAAGTCAAAGTTAACCCTGTTGCAATGTAATAAAGAAGCACATATCAACTACTATTACACTGCACTACTACATAAATTAGACAAAGAAAAATTGATTATTCTTACACGGAAGGGATACGGACATATGGTTCTGCTATGTTTGGATCAGACTGAAATTGAAGAAGCAAGAGATCAAAAGGAAATCTACATGACAACAGTTATAAATAGACCATTTGCACATGCCCTGGCCTAATGTTCAAATAAAATTGCATAGTAATCATTTCTCCTTTAACATCTGCAGTGTTTCTATAGACAATTACATGCATATAATCGATGAAAGGCATACTAAAGTAATAAATGAATAATATATATATTATCTGCTCAGCTTTGTGAAACCATAGACAAAAAGAAGAATGGATGAAGTTAATTATCTCTGTACCCTCCATGTAATATCCGCGTCATAACCTATGTCATTTCCACATATGAAGCAAAACAATATATTTGGTCCTTGTAACCGAGTCGGCAACTGCCTCTCTGCCATTATAGCCCTGTCATTCATGCAAGAACAGCAGAAAACCAATCAACTTATGAAGCAAAACCAATGTGATAAACTTAAAGAATATGATGATGACAACAACAACTTGCTACTTAGCCAAAACAACAAAATTGTTATGACCGGATGATTGATCGAATTCCGAATTGAATTCTGTGCAGAAAATTGATCGAATCTAAATGATAAGTTCACACTAATTAACGCCAGGACTAAGATAATCAAGGGCAACAACAAGTCAAATGATCAGTCCTCAACTAACAAGTCCAAAACCCTAGTCTCGATCAAATTTCCCAATTAAGAACGCCCCTGGTGTTTGGTACTCAAATCTACAATAAAAATTCATTTCTAGAAAGAAACTAACCAATTAATCACATGAAACTCGAAGATTGAATTACAGTAAGCACAGAGTAATGGTGGAATCAATTAAACAGAAGGAACAAATAGTAAATCAACAGATCGAAGATCCGAGTAGTGAAGTATAGATAATCCTCCATACCTGTTGCTGTGATCCTGGGCTCCTGGGCCTGGTGGATCACCTACCCTGAGATTAGTATTAAGAATCATTGTCCCCCTGCCAAACAACAAACACACACCAATAATATCATATATATCATTTTATGCAAATTAACGAACATTACAAACTATGTACACAAGGCTGCTAAGCAGAGTACGAGTAGCTTACAGATGCAATATGATATCTCCTGTCATTGGATCAGCGCCTGCTTCAATCTAGATAAAGAAAAAACGTATTCGGATAGTAAACCATTTTCATAGAAGCAGAGTAAAAATCTGAATTTATCCTAATCCTTGTGACCTGCACTTGATTTAACAACAGTGAGAAGAATCTGGCTTACAGGAGTTGCGGAGCCCAACCATGTGGTACAGCGAATGCAGTGAATATTAACTAAGTTGTAAACATGTCCAATATGGTTAGTAGGCCAGCGCAGAGATACGTTACTCCTGCAAATCCATTAACAGGAGGTTAGAATTGGACCCGGTCATCTAGGATAGAAGCAGATTGAATTCATCTTACACAGTGCTGAACTTTCCAAGCGGAGGGCGCTCTGTCTGTAGAAGGGATGAAAAAAGTGTAGCAGTGAGATTATGTAAATAATCAATGATCAGTGGAAATGCATTGGTCAAATTACAGCCAAGTTTTGCAATTCCTTCAGAAAAACAGGATAACACTGACCATTTCACGAAAGTGTTGCAGCAGGGCAATGTGCATCCCGCACTTGAGGCAATGGTAGACCTTCTCATCATTTGACATAGTTAAACGTTGAGAATCTAATCGCATCCAATTTTGAGTAATATGAACCCGGGTGTTAACATACAGCACGTCGTTACCATTGCGTAAAAGCAAATACTTCCTGTGACATTAGAAGCGATGAATTGCAAGTTGTTCTAAACACAGAGATGTCATTTGCATACAAGTAGCAAAACCTTACGTGTTTACTACGAAATGCTCGACGGTCCCGGGAACAGCCTTTGAGATCTAAAAATAGAAATTCCTCTGTAAGTCTACTCAGTCTGCAATATCATCTTCCTAACATTGCAAGAGAATCTTGGCTTACAACTGTGTGTCCCAAGGGTGTAGAACAGGTACAACAACGAACATCTACAATCAGTTGATCTCCTTCCATATGGCTGTCGGCCAAGTCAAAGTTAACCCTGTTGCAATGTAATAAAGAAGCACATATCAACTACTATTACACTGCACTACTACATAAATTAGACAAAGAAAAATTGATTATTCTTACACGGAAGGGATACGGACATATGGTTCTGCTATGTTTGGATCAGACTGAAATTGAAGAAGCAAGAGATCAAAAGGAAATCTACATGACAACAGTTATAAATAGACCATTTGCACATGCCCTGGCCTAATGTTCAAATAAAATTGCATAGTAATCATTTCTCCTTTAACATCTGCAGTGTTTCTATAGACAATTACATGCATATAATCGATGAAAGGCATACTAAAGTAATAAATGAATAATATATATATTATCTGCTCAGCTTTGTGAAACCATAGACAAAAAGAAGAATGGATGAAGTTAATTATCTCTGTACCCTCCATGTAATATCCGCGTCATAACCTATGTCATTTCCACATATGAAGCAAAACAATATATTTGGTCCTTGTAACCGAGTCGGCAACTGCCTCTCTGCCATTATAGCCCTGTCATTCATGCAAGAACAGCAGAAAACCAATCAACTTATGAAGTAAAACCAATGTGATAAACTTAAAGAATATGATGATGACAACAACAACTTGCTACTTAGCCAAAACAACATAATTGTTATGACCAGATGATTGATCGAATTCCGAATTGAATTCTGTGCAGAAAATCGATGGAATCTAAATGATAAGTTCACAGTAATTAACGCCAGGACTAAAGATAATCAAGCGCAACAACAAGTCAAATGATCAGTCCTCAACTAACAAGTCCAAAACCCTAGTCTCGATCAAATTTCCCAATTAAGAACGCCCCTGGTGTTTGGTACTCAAATCTACCACAAAAATTCATTTCCAGAAAGAAACTAACCAATTAATCACATGAAACTCGAAGATTGAATTACAGTAAGCACAGAGTAATGGTGGAATCAATTAAACAGAAGGAACAAATAGTAAATCAACAGATCGAAGATCCGAGTAGTGAAGTATAGATAATCCTCCATACCTGTTGCTGTGATTTCAATTCCTCAAATTGATCTCTGATTTGATCTGAATCAAAGGAAGAACAAGTTACAGAGAAATCTAGAGATGAAGGAGAGGTTGGTTACAAGAAGATCGAGGAGAGAGAATTGTACTTGATCGCAGCTTGCTGGTTTCAGTTCGTTCGTTGGTGAATTTAAGCGGCAACTGCTTAATTCCAGATATTTATTTAAAAGAGAATATGAACATAATTGCAATTCCATCCCTTAGGTTCAATGTATTTGCAATTAATGGTGGATCTTAATTTATGCAACGAGCCACTGATGATCGAACTTTATTTTTAGTACTATCTCCGAGGGCTGGGCATGGACCGCATCGTATCAAAACCGATCTGAAATTCGGATTAATCCGATCCGAATAGTGACTTTTTACTTGATCCGGATCCGATCCGAAAATTTTGGATTGGATTCGGATTAATCCGATCCGCACCAAATAATCCGAAAACTATTTATATTTTCTTTTTTTTTTCTTTCATATTTTTACATAGAGGTAATAAATAAAGGAAAACAATTAAAAAAGTATGAAAACAATCAAATTTGTGTTACAATACTCAGAAGACCAGAACACCAAAAATCCTAATTACATCCTAATTAGTAATTACATTTCCACCAGGCTAGGCAAATAGAGAGACACATCTCTTGCTACTAACCAAAAGTGGGTCACCCCGCTAAGATATGGGTCTCTGTTGCCCATCTGGAAAACGGAGTCAGCTGGGTACAAAGACAACAAATCCTCATAGCATAATCATGTAACAACAGCAGCAGTGGTAAGTAAGGTGTTCTGTGGTGTAGGATGAGGAGAAGATGAATTGTATGCGAAAAGCTTTGAGGTTGTTTTGGACGGATGGAAGGAAAACATCGGAGCTGGGTTCGATTGCGGTAAGACAGAAGGGATAGGTTGATTTGGAGAAAATAGAAGAAAGAGAGGATAGAAAAAAGAAACTGAGAAGGTAGGCGGATGGGTAGGGTTAGAATTTAGGAAGGAATGAGTTGTGAGAGCTTTATATACTATTTATTATTAGAAAAAAAAACTAAACTATTCATCGGATCGGATTAATCCGAAAATCCGCGGATTTTAATCCGATCCGATCCAAAAACCGAAATAGGTAAAAATGATGATCCGTAATCCAAACCGAAACTACTGGATCGGATTGGTTCGGATTGGTTTTTCAGTTTTTTGGATCGGATTTTGGTTTCTATGCCCACCTCCCCTTCCTCATTTTATGATTCGTAATCCAGTCACGTATTTCACATATTACAAAATATTCATAAGTTTGAAAAGAATTATAGTGATCCCTATTTTATATTAAACATAGACTTATTTTTTTTAAATAAAATTATTTTTTGTTTCTTGAAATTATGTAAAGTTGGAACAAACACGCAAAACGAATTGAAAAAATATGATAGTAATGCTTGAAGTAGAAATGTAGAGTTCGAGCGCATACATTGAAGTGATCATAATGATATTTCACCAATAGAAATACATACAGACCCACAAATTTAACTTTATTTTTCGTGAATTAAATTGTAAAAATTACATTTTTGCCCTCGTTGAAATATTGGATCCTGACTTTTATTTATGACTATATTTGATCTACATATTTTTTTATTACAAAATTAACACTAAATATTTTGAAACTAAACCACATAATTTAGCCAAATTACAAAACCATCTACATAATTATTAGAAGAAACACCAAAAAAAATTATATTTTAAAATAAGTCACAAACTATATATAAAAAAAAAGCATAAAACAAAAAAAGAGGAAGAAGATGAACGGTATCTTCTATTGGAGCTATGTTTCAGTTGTTTTTATCTTTCATGGATTATTTTAAATAGAAAAAAAAAATAGAAAAACTACATTGGTAATCAGTTCCAATTGCGGTGAAGAAGAATTAATACAATCTCTAACGGATGGGCCAAATTGCACAATTTCTCCTTACTTGATCGTTTCGCCATGATGAGTCAGTTGTTTAGTAAATATCAATAAAATAAGGTGACTAATCAACTATCAATCATCTTATCAGGTGATTTCACCTTATTTATCGTTTCACCATGAGTCTGTTTAGTGATGTCAATAAAATAAAGTGACTAATCAGCTACTATCGGTCATTTTATCAGGTTTCAATCACATTTCATTTTACTAAACAAATACGCACTCATCGGCTTTTTTATATTTTTTATGTAATATTGTTGACCTTCTTTTGTTTGACCTTTAATAAATTTTAAATTAACCACAAAATAATTTATAAAATTATATTCCTAAAGAATATACTATTTCTATAATATTATTTTATTTTATTATTTTTTTTACGATTGAATTTATAATTATTTTATTTTATTAAATGTCATTCTCGTATCTCGTCAGTTCCACTCGGGACTGTCGTTTTATATTTTTTTGGCATTTTTTTTCCGAAGTATAAAGTATATGACTCGATATGCTCGATAAAGAAACAGATGAGATCAGTGTATCACCATGATATTGTGTATGTGTGACTCGATATGCTTGTGATAAAAGAAATGCATTTGACCCTTTTAAAACGGCCCTCTCATCTCATGCCCTTCTTTAAGATCTCATGTACTACTACCCTTATCTTGAGCTACATACGAGTCGCAAGAAAACATTTCAAGATTCAATTTTATACCTCTAGAAGGTCAATTTTATACACTTCCAACTTCCAAGTCTATAGATGTGATATCATTTTCACACCAGCCCAACTCAGACAGCATATGGCTATTGGCTACTATGAGTGCTTAAAACCAAATAAAGAACGCCTGGACAAGAAAAGCAAGAATGTGAAACCTGGATGTAAGATGCTGCTAATTTGTATTTGATTTTTTTATAAGGTTAATTGAGCAAAATCGACTGAACAGAGGAGCACCATCTTCTGGGAACGGAAAACCATTTGAAAATTAATCCATCCCCGCGATGCTCCAGCCGATCATTCAACATACATAATTATATATAGAAGTCTAAACAGAAGCTACATTTTACATTCATAATCCAGCTTCTTCTACTACTATTAAAATCTAACCCCCATTCTATCATCCTTCATATCCATCAGTACCATTATGTGCCAGCCCCCATTTAAAACATAGTCTATCCCCTAAAAGCTTAGCGGGTCAGATGAACGAACGAACAAAACACATCAGTTGATTTTACACCAAAAGAACATTAGTCGAACTTACCCCCTATTGAGCCTAATGGTAGTAATTTTGTTAATAATTCTGCTGAGGCCAGATGAAGAACTCTGCTGGTGGTGGCAACAGAGGCATTGGAGTTGCCGAGTTGGATGCGTCCGTCCCATTCTGTTGGTTGTAGTGATGGAAGAGGTTGTGGTGGTAGTACGGTGCTGCTGCATTGTCGAAAGGGATTCCACATGGAATGTTAGAGGGTTGGATTGCAGAGAAGCTTATGCTGCTGCATGGAGTTTGGACGCTGTTGCCCAGTGCCAGCTGCTTTTCCTCTCCTTCCATGGAAATTTTCAGACGCTTTGCAGCTCCACCAATGGGGAGTGGGCTTTTGGAAATGGCTTCGACGTCATAGCGGTTCATCTCGAAGTTGGTCACAGCGTTTATTCCCCTGAACTTGATCGCAGCTATGTCATACGCCTCTGCAGCTTCCTCCTCAGTTGCTGCAAGAGTTATTACACAAAATATTAGTCAACGGTTAGAGAACAAGGCATGCAACATTTCATATTTATGCTATTTACTCGAGCAAGCTCTTTCATGATTCCTTACAACATCACTTACCAAATGTGCCGAGGTAGAGATCTTTGTTCCCTGCAACACGGCCAATCCTAGCTTGCCAACGACCTTGTTGGTGATGCCTGCTTACATTCATCAGTGTTAGTGGCAAAAAGATGACCAAGGACTACGTGCTGCTCAAACATAGGGATCCATCGAGACAAAGAACTTGCTTAAAATTCGAGCTTAGTCCAAGAGTTTGTACCTTGTCACACCTCTGTAGATGGATGCTCCCCTTGAGAAACCACTGCTCTTCCTATAGAGTCAATTAGAATATCAAGATTAGATATTGTGCAACCATAATTGCTTAACTAATTAAAGGGCTAAACTAATTAAAGCAAAGGTTTTAGCATACACAAATCTAATAAAGAAATGAGTTTCCGAACCTTCTGAGCGACGCAATGAACTCTTGTTTGGTCACATGTTTCATCTCTTCCATCTCCTTGGAATAAGTGGAGATCTGCAAAGGAAATTTCTCGATTAAAATAAGATAACATGAATTCAATGGCTACGACTCATGCCTGATTATCACAATTGTGTATTACCGGAAAGTTGGTGGTGGCAGTAGGACCCCAGTACTTTAGAGCAGCCAAATCATAGGCCCTTGCCGCCTTATCTTCTTTATCATAACCACCTGCTCATATCACAGAATTTTACCATTAACAACCAGAACAGAATAACCTCCACAACCATAGATAAGAAATGAAGGAGAGCTTTACAACTTACCCAAGTAAACTGAAGAAAGGTCAAATTTCGGCCACAACAAGGAAACGCGACAGCAATTCATGCAAAAAAGGCGAAGCTCATTAGCAACGAAGCAGCGGAATTAACAACCATACTATAAATAAAAACGCAATGCCACACATAATTAGGTAGTAGTAATATAATAAATTCATTAAAGGTTTGCATTCACTCGAACAATTCAGATTCACAATCATGTAGAATAGAACAAGAATAAATGGACAAAGCATATAAACTTTTGCTTGGTCGGGATCTTAGTAGTTAAAACTTAACGTCACAGACAGAATCTCCCCCATTGAAAACTGTTACTTAAATCCAGGCTGCACGTCATTCCTTACGTAATGAATCGCTTAAAAGGTGCAGGAGACTAGACAAACGTCCCACTGCGGAACTGTATAAAGGCGTAACATGCAATCAAATGAACATCAGCACAATGATTGAGCACGCAACCCATGTCGTGTCCTTATCGAATGAACCAATATACGCACGCCTTCACATTCCAGTAAAAGGGACGTGTCCGTTTCACAATAATGCAACCACAAAAGAATTACAAGCTTCAAACGGCCATTCATTTTAAAAAATAGAAATGAAGTCTATTTAAAAGAAAAGGTTTCAATTCCAGAAAATAAGGTGGGCAGGTCACATAAATATAAATTTCCAATTTCATATCCATATTTTCATGTGGTTCGGTCAAACAAACAAACTCCCAGTCTCAGAAAAGAGAAGCAAATTAAAGAAAGTAAAAGTAAAAGCTATCCTGATGAAAATATCAGAATTTCAGGCACTGGTGTTCAGATTTGTAGCTCAAAGTACATGTCATGTCACTACTACTGCTCACTTAGATTAGATACCATGCTCAATAGTCAATATACGCAATATCAAAGTTTTAAAGATCCCATGGACACAAGTTAAATTCAAAATAGAGACAACCAAATCACAACATGTAAATTGGCGGCCCATCGTATCATATCAGTGAAAGATTGATAGACATTTAGCAGCAAAATATTTTCAAGAAAAGTACACACAAACTTGTACCAAAAGAAATCTAGTCAATCAGTATACTAATAAATTCAAATCTTGCTCACTGTTCCAACTTGTCACACCACCTGTGACCCTATATGTCCTTTTCACAATTTTACTCCAAGAAAATCCAATTCAAGAGAATGAATGAATGAATGCAGTATATATAAATATATAAAATTTATTATTATTATTATTACTAGTATGATTCTTCTTCAAGAAAAAGTACTCTCTTTAATTTTTGCAGGATCAAAGATGAAAGATGTACCTTGACGCCCTTTTCTTGCTTGACCCTCCCTTCTACAGCTGTTATCCCAAAGATGCGCTTCATATCTCCCTGTCCACCTATGTCTGTTTCACCCCAACATCAAGTATAGTAAATTTTATCAAAACAAGAATCTTAAAACAAACAAAATAAATAATTAAATAAATAAATAAAAATGAAGTAAAAAAGATGAAATTACCTAGTAACACCTCTGTAGATGGAAGTTCTCTGGCCAAACGTATCAGCAACTTTCTTGCTAGTCTCGGAATCAACAGGGACAATAGCGGTTTTATCATTGGTGCTATTATTATTATTATTGTTACTCGAAGAAACAATTAGGCCATCGTTGTTACTGTTACCAGCATGATTATTACTACTGTTGGTGTTAACATTAACAACATTATTATTGTTGTTAACATTAACTCCAAGTGACAAACCATTACTAGCCGCAACAGTGTTGATTTGGTGGCAATGAGAGGAGTAAGCCACAAACTCGCTGCCCGACTCACCGGGTGACTGAGTCTGACCCCCAAAGCCCGAGTCATCAACCTCGGAGCCCGAGTTCGCCGAAAAAGACTGAAACCCATTAATCCCCTTCAGATCCTGGTCATAGTAGGCCACACCTTGCTGCTGCTGCTGATGATGATCGTACATGTGAGTCAAGGAGGAGTCCTGAGTCTCGGTCGAGTCGCCACCTGCAAAGAAGTCCTCCAGCTTGGGCGACGGCTGCATGTACCCGGCGGCGTACATGGCGGCGGCCTGGTCCTGGTGGTGGTTGTTTCCGGTGGTGGTTTCTGAATACATGGTGTGTGCTTTTTGATTAGGCCAACCTGAGAAAACAAGAAGAAGAGAAGAAAAGAAAGAAAATAATTATGTAACTGAATGAGTTGGATTTAGTAAATGAAATGTGAGTGGATGGAAGCTATATGGGAAATGAAAATGGAAACTACAGCTTCACATGGGTGTAATGGTTTGTCACTTTGTAGGTTTTATTCAAACTTGTTTCGGTAAGCAAACCAACGGAAATATGGAGGGTTTTAAGCATGGCTTTTCCATTCCATTCATTCATTCAGTGGATAAGTCCAAAAAAGTGATGCTGTATATTTGCAGATAAAGAAAAAAAAGGAAAAGAATAATTATTGTGATGAGTTGTATTTAGTTTTGAAAATAAATACACACGTACTACTAATACGTACCAGTGGCATAGAAGTTATCGGCAAAGGAGTAGTAATGGTGTGAATCGCCAGAGTTTGGTACATGATGATGAGCTGATGATGCAGCCACTGAAGAGTTATTCAGCATTTCCATTGAAGACAGTGAGAATGATAGCCAGTTGTTATTGCTTTCAGGTGCCATTTTCTTCAATATAAATAAATAAATACCACTAGTAGTAAACTGGTAAAAAAAAGAAGAGAGAATCTTGTTCAAGCTTGAAATCAGGCCTAAAATGGAAAAAAAAACAAAACAAAACAAAGAGAACCCATTAGCAAAGATGGAAAACTTTAACAAGAAGAACAAACACAAACAAACAAACCCATATCAAGAAATGGAGTCTTTAGTGGTTATGTACCTGATTATCCAGCATTTGAGATGAAATCACTGAACCCATATATGGTTAAAAAAAAGTAGAGAGAGTTGATGAGGAAGAAGGAAAGGTGACGTTGGTATTAAAAGGGAAGGGTGTTTGTGAGAGAGAGAGAGTAAAACAAAAGGTAACAGTAGTGAGAGAAAGTAAGGAGGAGAAGAGAAAGGAAAGCAGGTGGAGGAATATAATGGGGAAGGAGAGGCGGTTCAGTCTGCCATTCGGCGTAGAATCAGAGGGAGAGAGGGAGAGGTGTTGTGGTGTTTTGCATTTCTTTTACCAGCAACAAATAGTATTGAATGGGAAAAAAGGGTTAAATTTTGAAATAGTGAATAAACAATGTGGTGAAAAAGTAATTTTTATTATTTGTAAATTACATAGGAGACGAGAGGACTTTTTGGCTCTGCGGTGATGGAAAATTTGTCTGCTGCTACTAGCAGGGTTGCGAAAGATCCGGGGAGCCGGTCGTCTTTTTCCCGTTCACATATTTTTTTCATTTCCTTTTTTATTTGTTGTTTTGGACTGTTTTAAACTTTACTATACTCCCCCATTGTGGTAACTTTTTATGTGTAAAAATCGGCCATACTTGTTTACATTAATTTTATAAGGTTGATATAATGTGTATTGTTTGATTTACAAACTGTTATTTTCGTATGAACATAATTGAATTGAACTGAATGAAATTGAACAGAACTGAACAAAATTTATTTGTAGTATAAAATATAATTAAGCAAGTTTGAACATAACTAAATGAACCTAAACAGAATTGAACTGAACTGAAAATAATGAGATTTCATACGAAGATAACAGAGCCTTAGTCAAATCTGAGCTGAAATGAACTGAATTTAATGCATCCGAACTGATCAGGACTGAATTTAAAATAATCAGTTTTCATACGAAGAGAACAAAGACTTATTGGTAGGAACCATAGAAGTTTGTTACAATCTGTGATGTTTGGTTTATTGGTAGTAACAATAGAAGGTTGGTATCTAATAAGTTGCTACAATGTGTATGATATTTGGTTTATTATTAAAAATCATACCATAATAAAGTTAAGAGATAAAAATTTTACTAAAAGAAAATGTAAATAATTTAAAAAGATGGACTTAAAAAGAATAAGTAACAATCATTAAAAAAAATTAAGTAAATTTGAGATGGATTCAAATTATATAAACCGAACTCAATTTAATAAAATTGAACTGAACTAAAAGGTTTCCATTTTGTTTTATTTACTTTTTCACAATGAAAGTATACTTTATATATTTTTATAATACAATTTTTAAAATTATTTTTCATAATAAATTATGATTAATTTGAGGCCAATCTAGAAATTAAAAAAAAAAAAAAAAAAAGACTCAACAAAATCAAATCGGAAACTTTAAAGTTTATGGAGGAAGTACTTGTTAAAAGATAATGAAGTATGATGTGAAATATGTAATATTGTTGAAGACTGATGCCCTATTGGTTATTGTAATAGATTAGCTGAAGACTCTCTTATCTCGTTTCGAACTGTAACAAACTCTATTTATGTTTAATTGAATTTGTGCTTTTCAGAAGAAAAAAAATATATAATTTGTAATATTATTGTAAAAGGTAATGTTTTTAATATGTAGGGTAACTTCTTTTTAAAAAGATGTATAAAGTTTTATGGAACAACTACAATGGTAAAGTGGATGATATTTTGTGAGAATAACAACCCATGTCTATGCACTTGCGAAGTTAGGTCGCGAGCTGTGTTTGGCTCCAAATTAGATTTTGGCCTTTCGCTTCTACATGTTTCATGTTTGTCTTTAAAATTAGCTTCTTTTGTTTTTTAAGCCGCAATGCGAAGATCAATAATGGTTCCCCATTTACTTCCGTGTTGACTTGAACCTCCAACCAATAGGTTGGAGGTGAGTGTTTGGCTCCAAATTAAATTTTGGCCTTTTTGCACTTATTTTCTTCTACATGTTTCATGTTTGTCTTTAAATTAGCCTTTGGTTTTTTGTAAATCACACATATTTAATTTTTCCATTAATTTCACTCCCCACCTAATATTTCTCTTCTCGGGGACAATTTCATTATTTAAATTAATATAATAAGTCGGTTGATTTACCCAATTGATTGACCTACCAATCAATTTTAATCCGTTGATCTTGTTTATCCAATTTCAATCTGGTCCGTACATGTGTTATTAGTTAATTAAAAGATGCAGGGTTCGAATCCTGTTGGCATGGTTTTTCTCCATTATTTTTATTGAATGTGTTTGGTTCGAATCTTGTTGGCGTGATTTTCTCTATTATTTGTATCATTATTTTAGTTGAAGGTGTTGGGTTCGAATCTTATTGACCTAATTTTTTTCTTTTTTATTTATTCTCTTCTTAAATTTTTATTTTTTAACATAAAGTTGTATGACGTATTATACTTAATTTTAAAAATAACCATGATATGTTCTTATAAAAAAAGACATACTTCCTCCGTCCAATAATAAATGTAACACTTGATTTTGTTGAATTTTTTGATGGTCATTTTGACCTTTAATTATTCTTAAATCATACGATAAAAATAACTAAAACATTACTTTATAAAACTAGAATGTTTATATGAAGCACATGACAATATATTCAAATGATGAAGAATACCAATTAACATGCGAAAAAGATACATTGCAGATTTTGAAATTGAATATTTCCAAAGTCTAGAGATGTATTTGATGGTTATTAACTAATCGGAAGAATAATTTTCATATGTTTAATATAATTCAATTCAAAGCTATTAATTGCATAACTACAAAAACTATATACATTTATAGCACACCATGTATATTAAGTTTAATTACTCAATTAGTTATTTTTTTTATTACGTTTGAAGTCATTATGTGAAGATTATATATTCACTCCATTTATATCAATATATTATGTAATAAAACAATAATGTTTTACAAGATTACGCTTCACACGCGTAGCGTGTGACGCGGTTCCTAGTAATCTAAATAAACACATTACTTCAGCACAATTTCATAATTTTCAATAAATTTATTTCCAATAACAACGTTAAAAAGTCGAATCATAATCACCTCACTCTTTCTTTCTTTCTTTTTTCTTGAAACATCAAAAGAAAATTTATTAATAAACCACAATGTATTAATAATACAAAAAGTAAAAAGTATGAAAAATACTATTAGAAAATACAAACACAACGTTACACCATAACCAAAAAACCAACCATCACCTCACTCTTCCACACCATATATATACATTCATCCGTCCCTAATTACTCATCAGTCCCTAATTAGTTGCTTCATTTACTTTTGAACATAAAAAATAAAGAGAATAGTTAAATATTAGTTATATTACTTGTGGGGTTTGGTACTTTGGTTTTATACATTATTGGATTTCATAATTTATTGGAATATTTGTACCCACTAAAATATATTGATAAAATATATTGGGACGCCCAAAATGACAAAAATTTACAAATGTTATGGATAGAGGGAATATTCGATACCCCCACACCTCCTATTTTTACATTAATTCAATCCAAACACTCCTTGATGTGTCGTATATCAAATTAATATTTGTTTTAAGCCATAAGCCAATTATTTTGATGGTCCGAGGTGTCATTCTCTAAGGACTTAATCAAACGTAGCTAATATTACTTCTAAAATAACGGCATGAGGTTTTAACAAGAGAGTTGGTAACTCTTCAAAACAAACTACATAATAAATACTAATCCGTTTTTTTAGATTCTATATGTTTGATTTTGAATCAGAGTTTTAGGAAGTTTGTATAATGAATGTAGTGTGTTGGTTTAGTGGCAGGACCCACAATAAAGTTGTGATATAATAATTTTGCGGGATTAGGAAGACCCCTTCTGTTAACCCAATGACCCAACCTTGAACTTCAAAACTGAGATTGAACATGAAAAGTAAATTAAACAGATACGAAATCAATTAACTAACTTTACTAGACCGTCAAATACCTAGTTCATGCATTTCATTCAAATCAAAATAGTACTATAGCACTGGAATAGATCTATATATAATTGTCCCAAAATGATAACAATCCTATAAACATGCACCATTTACATGCAGTATGTTTATAATGTGATGTGGCTAGGCTCTGGTTTGTCGTTTTGTTATATATGGTCTTGGATGGACACTCCGATCCCTTTTGTAACTCTTCTTTTTTTGGACATTGCTCATGCTCGTTTTTTTTCTTTCTTAATAAAAAAATTGTTGCCGTTAAAAAACAAATTACAGCATGTGATCTGGAAAAATAACCTTGATGACGTGGGAAATTAAGAGGTACAGTAGAAGCTGATACAGAACTAGTTTGAGCATTGATATGGCAATAAAGAGATGGCAACAAACTTGGCGATTACTGGTGAGAAAAGAGACTGGAAATTTTGGAAGCATGCAAACCAAACAAACAAAATAAACAAAATAAAAATTATGCTTACATAAAGTATTGCTGCTGTACACGTCCAACATCACCTATCTACGTACTCTTACTTGATTTGTTCCAACGGCGGTCTCATCTTGTCATCTTTGCCCTTCATCAATTTGTACTCTTATCACCAATTTAACACGATCAAGATCATGTTACAGAGTCGGTCTAGCTCATGATATTGTCATAAAACTTAATTAATATGAGGTAAAATGATAACAATATTTTTTTTAATAGTACAAAAGAAGACACTAGAACACTTTGATAATTAGGATCGAACCATAATCTACTACTCCACCATAAAAAATATTTGTAGGCTTGTATTAACATTTATGGAGAAAAATAGACAATTTAAGTGAGTAGTGATACTCGTGTGATGTATATATATATACCTTCATATAAGGTTTTGATAAATGTATATAATATAATTCTATCTCATTAAATTGATTTATCATTCGGATAGGATCGTGACCTTTTAGTTTACGATTGTATCGGTTCAGATGTTTTAGTTCTAGTGTGCATTTCTTATGCACCTTTGTTTTGTATTGTGAACTCTTTGATAATTAATAAAAGTTTAGCGGATTAGAAAAGTATCTTTGCCGCTTGTATAACTTATACTAGTACTTATCGACACACGCTACGCGTGTGCTACGTTTAATGGATAGATATGTAATGTTCACATATTTATTTTTAACGTAAGCAAATGAAATTTGAAAATAATTAAATAAATGAGTAATTAACCAAGGGAAGGGTCGCAAGAGAGAATACCTTTTGCAACTGCTTTATCCTTCGATTTCACTTTCTTCTCACCCAACAACACCGATTTTATATTATATACACTACACTACTACAGCTGCAGTTTTAATTAAAGAAATATTGTCTTCTCATGTTGTCTCTTAATTTGCTATTGAGGTGTTGCATTTTCATCGGTGTAATATACCATGAAAGTACATAACTTTTGAGAATATTCTATCCTTTCCTCTGTATGCATACGTGTAGATTAATCATAGTCAACGGTTGACTATATATATACTTGGGGTTAATAATAACTGTGTAATTAATCACCAAGAATGTTTCAAAAACAGTAAACACCATTAGTATGAAAAACAGTGAACTTATCATATACTGTAGTAGTCACTTAGCATATAGATATTTCTCAAATGTACTTTTTACACATTACAAATATGAAACTGTAATAGCACTTGAAAACTGAATCCAATCAGAGACGCAATTTGTTTTGTGTTTGACTAAGAAAATGCAAAACTAAACACTCTTCTTTCATCTTTCATGCAATTGCATAGTTCCAGACCAGGAGGCTTTACTTGTGTCTGATATTGGACTTAAGAGCCACAGGCAACCAGCTGAGTTCTTCTGCAAAACTCTTACAGCAAGTGATACCAGTACTCACAGTGTGTTTTCTGTTCCCAGTAGAGCTGCTTTGAAGATCTTTCCACCTCTGGTAAACGAATAATAGTTCCATTTAGTTTATAGAAATTGACGAGATGAGTATCTTTAAATTCTCCTTACCAGATAACTGTTTTTTAGGATTTCTCAATGCAACCTCCAGCTCAGGAGTTGACAGCTAAAGATCTGCATGATCAAACATGGACATTCAGACATATATACAGAGGTACACCAACACTCCAAACATCAGCCTCGGTACTATAAGCTCTATGTAAGACTTTTCAGGTGCCACGTAATATGCACTCCCGACAATGTCATTTAGCTTTTCATTTGCATAACATAATACCGACTTCTTCCCCACCAGTACTCCTTTATCATCTGACTTGACCTTTGATATATATAAATGTAGAGAGGTGACTTGAGCAAGAATAGACTAACAAACACGTTTTGCGTTCATGCTGAGAATGATAATGATAAGAGTTGTATATGATTAATGCCACAAGAAAATTAACAATGATTTTGTTGCATGGTCGAGGGGAGTTGAGTCTCAAAATTTAAAATAGTTGAAAAGTTTTACGACTTACTATTAGAGTAAAGCAGAAAATAAACAAACACAACATAGAAAGCTTCAACAATTTGTAAACATTATTTAGACAGCAATCTTGCAAGAATCTTAAAATTGAAGAAATAAACCTGCTTTATGCAATTGTAACAGATAACTCAACCAAACATAAGTAGTGTGAACCGCTAAAAGGGAAAGATTTTCAAGTTAAGGACTGGTTCAGTTTACTGTCTTGTGTTCTATTCCAGTTGCATATTTTACAATTTCAAGTTTCAATCTTGCACTCTGTAAAAGAAAACCATATTACGATGATTTGTTTTACAAGACTATTAAACCATGGCTCTAAGAATAACTAAATCTGGGGTTATAATTCAAAGATCAACCAAGTTAAACTTAAAGTATGAAAAGTAGCTGTAATATGTGCAGAAAACTGACTGATCACATGTACCGCACATAAGAGTTGGAATAAAACTAATATAAGGTTTTGATAAATGTATATAATATAATTCTATCTCATTAAATTGATTTATCATTCGGATAGGATCGTGACCTTTTAGTTTACGATTGTATCGGTTGAGATGTTTTAGTTCTAGTGTGCATTTCTTATGCACCTTTGTTTTGTATTGTGAACTCTTTGATGATTAATAAAAGTTTAGCGGATTAGAAAAGTATCTTTGCCGCTTGTATAACTTATATTCATAATGATAGGTTACTCGTCCTTCGGTTCATATTGGCACATTATATAGCTGAGATGAGAAAAAGATATTATCATCATAAGAAAATTTTGAGACCAGAGATAGAGCTTTACCTTTTACCTTTTAGAGCAAACATTAAAGGATTGCGGGAATCAACTGTTTTTTCATCCATGATCAATATTCTGCCATTTGAGTATATGGAACCTGGCTGAGTTGTACAGCTGCCTATTTGATTTTTTTCTAGAGTTATTTTGCGCTCTGCTCTTTCACTTGTATGTTGACAGAGATACTTTTACTACTCTGTTTCTGTTCTAGGCGCTTTTGGTCTGGGTATTAATAAATTACCCTCTTTTATTCTAAAAAAAAAATGTGATGTTAAATTAGAGATTATCATGGCATCAGACTTACTAGAGAACAGGTCACCATAATCTTAATACTCAATTAGAAATAAAATCTCAAAATTATAACTATGATAATTCTCAGGTTTAATAGTATCATCTATGCTAGCTCAAGTCTTGTCCATTTACAATTTTGTTTACAAATATAATGTAAAACTCATAAAATTATTTCTTCACTCTACTCGATCAATTACTTATAAAATTATTTCTTCTCCTCAATTACTTATAAAATTATACCTTGCACACTTTAATTATCTTAAAGATATGATGACCTAGGCACCTATCTCCCAGTTTTGTGGCCTAGAGAGATTCTAGTCGAACTGTAAATATTTTCAATGTGATGAGCTTTTATATTTATGTTAAGTTAATTGAGACGATATGAATTTAAATTTAATCTGAATGAACCCAAATACTAGCTACTCGTTGGAGTAGTAATTAAAAAGACGGATTATATATCAATTTGGAGCATATGAAAATGTTGCACGTTGGTTCGCGTGGACGTGGCTTCTCGTTGCGTAAGTGAAAGGGATATTAATTATGACAGATCTACTCGTGAATTAATTATTTGTCTACTCCTTTCTTTTAAAAATCCATATATTGATACTAGTATTAATTTCTTTGACTTCGTAATTGCACTGTGTACAATTTTTGGATTATTAGTAGTATATGTACTCTTATGGGTTTCGATCGAGCATGCTTCTGTTTTCTCGTATTTCTCGATTCCTCATATTTTTTGTGCCTGTTGTCTATAATCATGCTACCCGGGCTCCAAAACGATTGTTGTTTAATTTACGTACTATTTACGAGCACAGTGAAAAATTAACGAGTTAAGAAATGGGCTCTTACCTGCATTTAAAATTACATACAGGTTTTATTAGCTAGAGTGGGTCATTGGAGCTGTTACTGAAAATTTGACTCGCTCGATAAGGTATTTAAGTTAAGTTCAAGGCTAATTATATTTGTTTCACTGACGAGTTGAGTATGTTCCACTAATGAGCTGAGTATGACTCACTTGGACATATTTATTAAGGCTCGTAAGGATGTTAGCATTAAACTTATATTGTCTATGTTTGTTTTTTTTTAACCTTTGATGGATTTATGATTTGAATATTAATTTAATGTGTAATTTTGAATTTTGATATCTTGGACTCGACTCGAGTTTGGTAGAATTCAAACTTGTTCAAGCCAAACGAGCCGAGCTAAAATATTAATAATATAACTTGAGCTCGAGCCTGAATTTTAACCGTTTCGTAATCGAACTCGAGCCAGTTAAGTTATGCTATCCGACTCAACTCGTATAACACCACTAGTTATTGAGTCCTTTCGAATTGATGGGAAATATTTCAATCCGAATTGATGGGAAATAGTTCAACATACATAATTCATCCTTCATTCAACATGGATGCTAAGGCAATCTCCAGAAGTGTTCTGTTGGGTTTAATGACAGAACCCATTCTGTTCTACAGAACCGGTTCTGTTGGGTTCTGTTGCTTTTTTGGGTTTAAATTGTGGGTTTTGTTGGGTTCTAACTGTTGCAGAGGGTTGATGGTGTTTGAGTTTTGTTGAGTAGAAAGCTGATGTGTCAGGAGAGATAGTGTATTTTGGGTTCTGTTGGGTTCTAACTGCTGTAGATGGCCTAAATAGCGCAATTCTTTTCAAATTATTTGTCTAATAATTTAATAACTTATGAGGTAACTCTATTTCTCCGGAACAATTATTTCTGGCCTAATATTATCTTATTAACGTCTTAATTTGAAAGTAAGTTGTTGCATATCTTACCAGGAAATGATTAATGTGGTGATGGATGGAACATGTTCACGACTTCGTTTATACTGTATTGTAATATGAATCTTACTTAGGTGGGATTAAATCCATCTATGAACTTACCTTGGACACAGCTCGAATTAACTTTCGAGCAGGTTGGTGTGAATTAGTATATGATGTGGGGTGCTATTTGAAGACGTGGAAAAATTGGAGGGATGTAATAGTAATTGTGTTGAAACAAACAACTCAAAACAAGTGAGAGAGAGAATTGGAAAATGCAAAAGTGCAGAGACGAAAAGCTTAATTGAAGGAGAAGGAGCTGATCCAGAGGTGTCGATTCATGCACTGGGTTGGTGTTGGTTAGTGTGGCTTGGGTTCCGGATCAAGGCCGACCCTGCCGGACCAAGTTGCACATTTCACGTTCCTTTGGATTCCAACTCTAATCTTATTTTTATCTACTAATGACTAATCTAATCTTAGTTTAGTTATCTACCCTAGTACCACTAGTAATTATAATCACCCATACACACAAGAAAAAAAAACAAAACATATTGGATTCAATTACAACCTTTTGACTGTCTCCATGTGACATCCACACGTGCTCTACCTCATATCAAACAATAGAAACAAACCATACAGTTTAAGTTAATTAATTAGTAATACTCAGTTTAAATTAATTTGAGTATGTGTTATGTGTATGGCTATATGCATACACTTGTAAAGAAGGAATGAGTATGCCTAACATTTGGTACTCAATAGTCATTACTTTATGTTTACTTGAACTAGATTTCACGCCTAATGAAAATTCCATCAAACCCCCTAATACGTTAACACGTGTAACATGATTCATTGCATTCTCGTCCTAGTCGACTCATATAAATTTATCTCCTCGTCCGTTTCATTAAATTGTTTACGTTTGATTTTGAAATAATTTTCAAGAAATTATAATGTGTGTGGTGTTTGATTTAGTGGCATGATCCACAATAAAATTATGAGGTAAATATTTATTTAAAAAAACAAACGTAAACAATTTATAGAAACGAACTAAAATGAATATGTAAACAAATTAAAAGAACAGATGAGTATTTTTCGCAGGCATGCCAAGGATGGGGCTAAGTCCATGACTACTCCTATGGCTACATCATCCCCCTTTGTTCGTCTATGGCACGGTTGATCCATTTGTGTATAGAAGTGCAATTGGAAGTTTACAATATTTAGCTTTGATCCGACCGGATATATCATTCACCATCAATCGCCTTGCTCAAACCATGTCTTACCCTAAGATTAATGATTGGGTGGTTGTCAAATGTCTTCTTCGTTATCTCAAAGGGACCATCCACATGAAATTTTACTTCGAAATTCGCTTTCCCTTATACTAACATCCTATTCAAACTCTGATTTTGAAGGTGATCTAAGTGATGGTAAATTGACATCTGCATATATTATTTTTCTTGGGTCAGGTCCAATTTCATGGCGTTCCCACAAACAAATAGGTGTTGCACGCTAGTCCATGGAGGCTGAATATCGTGCTCTTGCTTCTGCAGCTTGACGTTTGCTGGATTTATCACTTGTTTCGAGAGCTTGGATACTATATATATACCATTGATACCTTGCACACTTATTGCGTGATCACAATCTTGGTGCAACTCGCCTTGCACTTCACCCCATAAATGCATTATGAATTGCATTGCATTGACCTTCATTTTACTCCAAACCACTCATCTAAAGGGATTTTCTCAATGGTTTATGTCAGCACTCACTACCAAAATGTTGATGTTCTGACCAAGCCATTGGGACGTGCTCGTTTTATTTCTTTGAGGTCCAAAAATTTTGTGGCCGATGGCACGTCTATTTTATTGAGGCATATTTAAGAAAGATAATGTTATTAAGAGTAAACATAATAATGTTTTTGTAAATATACAGTATCCTACACAATATCCATAACTAGCTTTGATGTAATGTGTCATGTGTGTGTATTGGGATCTTTCCCCTCAATGCAATTTAATTCATTCCCAAAGAAAATATACTTCTTATCACAACTTAGTGCTCTAATTGGGGTAATCTATAAATCATGTTCTACATGAGAATGACCGTCCAAACTCCAAACATAAAAGGGCGTGATGAACTAATCTATTAGTATAGATTAGGGGCGTTAGCAGTAAGTCTTGATTTTTCATACTACTGGCAAATACGAAGTATATTTTAGTTTCCTTAATTATTACTAGTGATGTGTTACTACTCCATAAAATAACCATAGTATATCAATGTCATGCTATCTGACAGATATAAATTTTTGATTAATTAGCAGTATTTATATGCCATACGTACATACAACAAACTGCAGAAGTCTTTATCAACCTTCATTGCACCTATAGTACAGGAGTATTATATGTTCAAATGAACTCTGAAAATGCAATGAATGATTAGTTCATTGGAAAAGTGCACTATACATTATTCCATCTGCCCGCTATAGCTTGAATATGTACACACTCAAGATTATTATAGTATATATACTAGTTCAAACAAATTAATTACGATTAATTAATTTTTTACAAAGTATACATAAGTAGCTACTAAAATAATGGTCGGGAGTTATAAGAGTGACCGAGTGATTAGGGTGCTGAGTAACAATGAGAGGTAATAAGTTCGAACTCCAATAAGTTATTAGGTGGTTTAGTATATTTAGAGTTATAAGATGAGCGGTGGCGGTGCAGGGAAGTCTTTTTGGTGAACGATTCGAGATCTTTCTTCCCAAGCAGGTAAAAAACGAGAGTCGTCTTTTCCTTCGCGAAGAGATCCGGGGTATTAATGAGTAATGTAGGAGTAGGACTAGTGTAATTTAGATCGACCGTTCAAGAAGAAAAAAAGCTATGCAGGCCAAAAACACAATAGTTTACTAATCATTGTAAGTATGAATAAACTAAACAAAGTAAAGTATTATGTTCCTAAGTATAAAAATGAAGAGATCTTATTCTCAAACATAACTTATGGTAGTATTATTTATTTATTCTCTGAAAAAAAGGAAGAAAAAAAAAAAGAAGAGGAAAGTGACAACATGCAAACCACGATTGGGCACCATATTATATATCAAGTCAATGATTTCAACTAACAGCTCAATAAAAAAAATAAAAATAAAAAATAAAAAAAGATTAAAGTCACAACATTGTTATATAAAAGGTTTGGATTTGATCAAAAGGATACCCGTTCCCCATCATCGTTCTTATCCTAGGCTTCCTAGAGGTCTCACTTACACACTCTTTTTTTCCATTTTTATTTTTATCTGACACAAATATAATTAATTAATAATTAAGAATTATAGTATAAAATATACTAAGATTATGTTAATTAAGAAATTAGGAGAAATGATTTTTTTCGAGAAGTAAATTAAGAGAAATGATACAAACTCGTGCAATGTAATCACTGGTGCCTTTTGACCTTTGACCGAAGGGAGGGCACGTGACCTGCATCTTTTGACTCAAAAATCTCGACGATTACGGGGGAATGCACGTGCAATTCTGTCTCACTCTGCCATTAATTATTGATAGCAGTAGCAGCATATTAGTACGTAGTAACACTTGTTAATTATGCAAGTTATCATGAGTATTAGATAGATATTCTTAAAACTTGATTTAGTAAATAATTAAATTGATGTTTTTGTTTTTGTGTATTTAGAGGATTCTTTGTTTCATAGGATCATATCGAGATCATACCTCTAGGTGGCAGTACAGTGGTTGTACCATAATTTGATACCACTTCTATACTTTTTGGGCACTAGATTTTGCTTGTCAGAAAACGTCCCTTCACCATTCCATCACTTACCCCCACCTAGGATGGGTTGGATTCTAATATACATACGGGTTGAGTTTAGGTTATGATAATTTTGTTTAAAAATATCTGAATTGACTTAAATTAAATTAAAATTAATAAATTTGACTGAATTTTTTCTTTTTTTCTTAAAGAATAGACCCATGATAAAGGTTCGTTGGGTTAAAATTATCTAGTGGCAGGGATAATAATTGGTTGTCAAAATGAAATGGTATGTGAGGGTTTGATTGCAAATAAAGGGCAATTCCTAAACTTTTACTCGAACTCTAAAAAATCTAAGGATATTTAAAAGGAAATGGTATGTTTGACGGTGGTCTAACTTACTCATTTGATTTTAATTTGAGGTTACAGTAAGAAATATTACAATGATGTTTGTGGTTTATTCGATGTGGCGGAAGTTGTTCTTACACAGGTTACTCTCACTATGGGTTATATTGGGAGTGATAAGGTGGAGCAATGAAATGGAGTTAAAGCGGAGAAAGAGAGGCGTATTGTGCGATCCATGACAGAGTCATAATATGATTTAGAAGTAACATGTTGTATGTGTATAGGTGTAGTGTAGTATTTGCGGTTATCGAAAAGAAAGGAAAGAAAACCTATGGGCTATATTAATGTGTATTTCAGTATCCCTATAGTCTTATAGAAGTAAAACAACAAATGTTTATGTGGTGTTCCTTTTTCTTCATATAATATAAAAATATAAAATTGTTTAGTATGAATTTATGGATGACTATCTTATTTAGGTTGTGTTTGATTCGTCTCATTTTTTAAAATGAAATTTATTAAAACTAAATTAAACTTAATAAATTTGAACTTAACTAATATGAACATAATTGAATTAAATGGACCTGAACTAAATTTAAACTGAATTGAATTTAATAAATTTAAATTTAATAGAACTGAATTTAAAGTGAAATGAAGATAACCTGATTATGCATGTTTTGCGACAATGTTTGATTATGTGAATTTAAACCTTGGAATGCATGTTTTCAATATAGCAACAATTAGATTGGAATGATGGTGCTAATTAATTAGAGAGCACCCATGTGAAAAAAATTATTCAGATATCGACCTACACCATAATGTTGGGCGTGTAAGGCAATGTTATTTTCATCTGAAAATTGATTATTTTAAATTAAGTTCAGTTCAGATCAGTTTAGATGCATTAAGTTCAGTTCAGTTTAGATTTGGTTAATACTATTTTGTACTACAAATAAGTTCATAAGTTCAGTTCAGACCCATTCAATTCAGTTCAGATCAGTTTAGTTCATACTTTTTCAGACAAATAGAACAGAGCCTAACAGACGCTCACACCCAGCACTATGGTGTAGGTCGCTGTTTGAATAATTTATCTACATGAGTGTGTTCTGTATATGTATAAGTAGAGATCAAATTCGGTCCCTTAGCTGTTTGCACTCAGTCCAGTCCATGTGATGAATATATTCTGGGCTCATACTCAGGCCCATCCGCCCATTTTCAAAGATCACTCACATAGCCCAGAAAGGCTCTAATCCGAATATGGGAGTTGCACTTGCACCAAACAAATCATAATCATAAGGATCATGCATCATTCATGACATGTTATAAGAAGATATGTAAGACAGATATGCTTTGGAAGTCATTTACAGTTATAAAATGTTGCTATTGCAATACACCAAGAAAGTTTAACAGTTACCATACCCAATATCAATGTCAAAAAATATGGCTAAAATCTACTAGTAACCTAATATATATCCTGTGATTCTACCACAGCCAGAGAGCATATACAAGATAGCTGCACATCAATGGATACCTAAGCATTTTGCCCAACGAAACCACCGAGAAACTCTCCTTGGGAGCTCATACTGGGATAGTGAAGCCGGGTCTGTTACTATATCTTCAGCATCTGACCACACGTAAACTCCTCGTTCCTGTCGGTTACCTGGTACTGTGTTGTCCAGTATGAATGCGATTAACAGCGTTACCACCATGTTCAGTGATAAGAGTGCGTTGAGTGCAAAATCCAGCTGCAAGGCATTTAAAAAGATCAACAACTGTACTTAACACTCCACTAGAACACATGTGAATCTAAATGGTATGAGCTGATAGCTTACGTCTGTGCTTCCTGTGCGGACAGGTCCATCAGAGGCTGCCGAGTAGGGAATGAGATAACTTGGTAGAATCAGAGCGGACTCTGGTAAGTACTGCTGGATATAAGTTGGGATGGATAAACCCAGGAACAAAGAAACACCAACTATTGTCATGTTTCTGAAACTTGCGGTTTGAGTATATTGTAGTGTCGAGAGGCCTAAAGCCACGATCAAACCCCACAAGAAGCATAGCACAGCAGCTGCTAAAGCTTGTGGTATTGAAGCAAGAATAGCACCGATCTTACCTACCAATGTCAACAACAAACACATTACATATCTACAAGACTGCAATAATGAATCATTGCGAGAGGTAATCAGGCGAACAACCCGTATGAAATGGGAAGAGAAATAACAATGAGATGAAAATAAGGAAATGCTACATGTCTACATGCATATCATCTCATTTGACAATCCATTTTCTTGATAGAACCACCTCGGTTATTTCGAAATAGAAGTATAAAAAAAAGAGTGAAGAATTTATATTAGAAATTAGCATGAGTTTCATTACCGATGAATGAGAAAAGGATCATGAAACCAGCTCCAACCTCCAAAACCCTGCGGCTAGCCATCTTTGTTACGTCAACAGTATGCACATTCTCGGTTAAGGTGGTTGATCCGGTCCCTGTTCCCCAAAGTCCAGCTAAGATGCTGCAAAAACCTTCTAATCCAATCCCTCTACTGACAACAGCAGGTGTTGGAGCCTTTGCATTAATTTTCATGGATATTGTGTGATATGTCCCAACCTGCATAGTTCTGCTTTTGCATCAGTTTGATAGTCAAACAATCATATATTTGTTTTTACAACTTTGGTTTTATCTGTGTTATTGGTGGGCAAAAGAATGAGGTTGTTACGAAACTCAATATAAATATCCCATCGTAATAGACTATTACTAACCGAGTCGATTGATGCTACAAATGAAACAACAATCATTATGATTGCAGTTCTCAACCGGAAGATAGGAATACCCCACTGTAAAGGGTAAGGAATCCTGACCCAATCAGCAGTTCTCATTGCATTTGAAACATCCGTCCTGCAGTGCTTCATGGTATATGCATGTTTTCTACAAGCATCTATAAGGATATTCGAACTTGGTATGTCTGGACTGCAGCCCTTGTAGTTATAAGCCCCACCAGCAGTCAGGAAAAATGCATATGCCCATATTATAAGGACGCTTAGGGGAACCTGAAATCATCAATATCCAAAAATTGGGATGAGCAACAAAGAAAACCTTCATAAGCCAAATATTTTTCCGAAGAGACAGAAGCTGAGAAACAACATGGAATAAATGTCATAGTTGAAAGATTTGAAGTGAGATGTGTAACTGTTATTACATACAGCATATATTCGGAAAACTCTGTTACCAAAGACAGAAACTCCTCTAAGGTACTGCAAGAAGCACAAACAAATTAATTGTTAGCGAGTTCAGAACTGCTTATTTACGTATTAACAATTCGAGATAGAGATTTACCAAAAGAAAAATCTTAATTCATATATATATGATTTAGTATTATCGTATCCATTAAGCTTGAATATTCTCACCAAGGTAAAAATAAGAATCAGAAATATCTCCGGAAGACTAATTTCCACACAGGCACCAGCTTGGGGGAAGCCATAGCTGAAAAATGCTAAACCTACAGCTGCAACAGTTGGTGCTACCACGACAGGGTTTATCAACCTGCATAGTGTGAAATGAAGTTATTAATCTTTCAACTCAATCTCACAGATGAAATATTAGAAGTATCATTGTTCCGTATGACATGGATTGCTAAACAAGTAGAAGTAATAAAAGTGTGAAACCCAAAACGCACCCTGTCAGTTTACCTTAAGAGTAGAGACATCAAACCACTGAAGCCCAATATACATTGAAAAATTGATCCCACAATTATCGCCCCCTGTAGCTCCCTCATAATATGCCTGAATCTCTGTGAATAAAAGAGAAGATGGAGAATTAAGAAAGGACTTACAGTGAAAATTTTAGAGTCATCCTTCAGCACATTATATGTGAAAACAGTAAATCATATGGAATTTGCAAGTACTTGGCAATAAGAAACTGCATTTGCTTTATATGTGCACATATGTGATCTAGGTTCAATGTTAATCAAGAGCTTAGAGCCTCCATTTAAAGACAAGCGAGTTGCAATACAAATTTCACAAACATTATTCCTGAAAGCCTATGTAGCATAATGCAATTGTAAGTACTCTCAATGTTTCAGAAATGAATGAAGGCAGTCATAAGGCCTTACATGTTCGGTGAGGTTACGGAACTCTCTTGAATTCATGATAGCTAACACAGGAGCCAGATAAACAAATGAACTGCCTTGAACCAATGGAAGGCGAGTACCAAAATATGTGTGCAACATTGTCGTGCTACCAGACAGTAGCAACATAGTCGAAATTACTGTCGCAGTGTCCTTCTGTCAAGTTTTATAGGACAAAAACAAATCAGGAACACAATCAGAATGATGTTCCAGTGACTCGAATTTCAAAAGTTCTGGAGATACGCTATGCTTACATCAGTTCCACCCATTGCAGGTACCACGATCAGAGGAATGAAAACAAGAGAACCGGCCAAAGATAGATAGTGCTGCAAACTGTAGAATGTGATGGATGCTGCAATTCCAAAGAGCAACCAAAGTGAAGGACAGACTACTGATATTCCGCAAGAATAATAATGCTGAATTACCAGTTAGAAAGAACTACAATTTTCAAATATTAAAAAAAAAGAAAAGAAAAAAAAAAAGAAAGGAAAAGAGTATACAAGTCAACTTCAACTAATTAAGGAACATAATCAAACGTGTCTGATGCTTCTGAGGTATATGAACCCACTGTGTGCAGTTTTATTCACAATTCAAACCAGAGCATTCTATATCATGGAAAAGAATAACAGTTAGTCATGTAACTCTATAGAATATAGATACAAACAACTGCATGCCCTGGCATTCAAAAGTTTGTAGTATTATGTGCATAATTTTCACATAGAACGCATGAGTTTATGGACTTAAATGTATTCCACAATGTTGAGACAATGAGTACATGGTTGGTTCCTTAAGAAGAGAGGCATATATAATGAAAACGGTCAAGGCCAATAAGTACACTGGTCACAGAGATGTTATAAATTCTTGACCATGATAATCAGGCATCCTAATGGCATGTGATCATACTAACAGTTTGCATATTTCACTATAATTTGCCTATTACAGTTCATATCACTTATACAAGGGCGAGGAAATCATATGGTAACAATACAAAAGCTGACATTTCAAAATAAGTATAGCATAAATGGAACTATAAACGAAAATATTAACTGCGATAGAGAATCATTACCATAAGCAGGACGGTCTGTTAGTCCACAAACCATTCCCGGTGACGAATGCCAGCCTCCCCCATCACCTGAATCCAATCCACCCGGATACATATAAACACCAACATCTCTCCCTAAATCTCCATTGCCTTTCTTTTCCTCCTCCTCCTCCAACGCCCTCACACCGTTATTCCCATTTCCATATCGCTCGCTACTCACATTAATCCCATCTCTCCTTTCCACACTTCTAGCCCCAAAATCAATCTCCTCAGCCACATTCCTCCTCAATTCATCCTCACCTCTCACTCCACCATCCCTAAACCCCAAAACCCTTTCATTCCTATCCTCATTAACAGGATCAATCTCACTCCCTGCTCTCCTAGTCCTCCCCAAAATAGGATCAATCTCAATTTTAGGTGAAACAGAATCACTCTTTTCAAGAACATTCTTCTCCAAACCAAACCTCCCAGCCAAACCATCATTAGCATTACTCCTACCACTCTCAGTTCTCCCAGCTTCACCAGAAAAAGCAGTTGACACAAAACCAGTCCTCTTAGCCCAAGATCTCAACTCCCTAGGATCATGCCCTTTATGGGCTACAAAAGGCTCAATGTTGGGTTCAAGAACTGAACCAAACTTTTCCCTTTTTTTACTATTATCACCCTTCTCCCCCCTCCCAAACCTCGACCCACCTTCCATTTCAGCTTGACCTCAAATGGGTTCAGATTTTTTCACCAAGAAACACAAGCACAAGCACAAAGAACACAACTTTTTTATTTTTCTCAAGAAAATGAAAAACTGGAAGGAAAATCTTCTCCAAGTGAAGTGAGATAAGTTTTATAAATTTCAGTGTAATGCTGATGTATTAGCGGTGCGGTTGAGTGAGACTGGGAGAGTGAGAATGAGTTAGCTGACAGTAGCAGCTTCTTCTTCACAACTACCATCTTCTTCTCCAGTTCCTCTTTTGTTCTTGTTACTTTCAGCTTGGTGGATTTACTATAATACCCTTGTCAGTGGCCGTTGCAATTGTGTAAGTTTTCTCATAATGAGGCCCTCTGTAGTAAATTTCAATTAGGTTTCAAATGAGGCCTAATTTCATTTCCTTTCTTACCTTTCTTAATGAATGACTCTATTAATTTGAGTGGTGGCAACCCACTTCCATAGATTGCAGATTAAGGTTTATAATTGCATTATTATGGAAGAGAAAAAGAAAAAAAAGTAAAGAAAATATCTAAAAGGGTATGATAGTCTTTGGAGAAAAAAGTAAGCACATCTCAAAAGCACAAACTTCATCGTGGAAATCAACTTTTTTGCAGTTTTCTCAAGCAATATTCTGATTAAATTTGGTTGCTTGCTTTTTAATTTTTACACACAGCCATCAAAGACTTAAAAATATTTACAGCAGAAAAAGTGATTTCTTTTTTTGTCTTTTCACAGCATCCAGAATTCACTGCCATTATTTTTACGAAGTTTTCGAGTGCATACTAAATAAACTTATGAAAATTTTAAGTTGATGTAAAATAATCATCAATTATAAAGTCTACGGGTCAGCAAGATAGTGTATTAAAGTTTAAATTGGTTAGGCTGAGGTACCATGACTTTAGAGGTCATGGGTTCGATTATCGTCAAGTGTGTGATTATTTCCTGGGGTCTTCTAGGGTCAGGCAGGCGTCGCCCTGCCTGATATCAGGCAAACTGATTTAGACCATTAGATATTTGATCTAATGGTTCACAACACTTCGCCAAAAAATATTTGGCGATCGACTTTCGCCTTATCCTTCGCCTTGTCGCCTTATTAATATTTTGATTAATAAATTATAATAAAAATATTAATATTTTATAAAATGTCATTTTTACCCTCCAAAAAATAAAAATTTTAATATTTTTTTTATAATTTCGATTTATTAATATTTTTTGGACGGATTTTTTTTAATTTTTATTATATTAAATTATTTATTAATGAATTTGAAAATATTTAATTATAGTTACCAAAAATATTCAAAGCTAGGATTTGAACCTGAGACCTTTGGATAAATAGCACAAGACTAAACCACCAAGCTACCAATTACTTTGTTCATTAACCGCTATTACTTTATACAGTATCATAATAGAAAATTAATAGTCAACCTAAGTTTATAATTAATTGAACACTCATTCACGTCTCTCTCTTGCTGATGCTACCTCTCTCAGTCGACTTCTCATAAGAAAAAACAGTGACACGTCGCTCATTCTCGTCTATTTTCCCATTCGCATTCCCATATAATTGACCTGTTCCAACTCATGAATTAGAGTGGACAAAGGAAGCTAAAAAATGTTCATGGAGCTTCCAAACACAAGATTATTCACAAATAGAAATTATTTAATTTCTTTAATTTTATATAAATGGGCGTATCCTGTTAAAATTGATATGTCAAAATTCAATTTAGTCCATAAAGGATCAGAAATATATCGGTTAAATATCTAAACTTAACCCGGGATTTGATCTGACAACATAATAATAAAGTTGACAACAAGCACCGATTCCAAATTATCCAAATTAATATTGACACAAATTCATCAGATTAAAAATATATTTGAACTGAATAAATCGAATCAAATTTAACCCGAAATTTGTTATGATAAAAAATAAATCGAATCAAATTTAATCCGAAATTATCCGATTTGAATTTGAGTGGGATACAACCGTTCGTATTTAAATTTGGCTTGTATTCACCCAAACAAAAATAATCAAAATTGTGCATACAAATGATAAAAATGGCCAACAAATATTCACATATTTATTTTATATGTCTAAATTTAAAATCTATTTAATAGATTATATTAGGGTTATTTTAAATGGGCTACATCTCTCTTAATTTTATTATCCGATTAGAATATTATTCACAATACTAATAGAAATGTCTATTAATTTTAATTGTATATAGGTGTAACCTTAATCCGACTACTCATCATAAATATATAGGTTACTAATCCAAGAGCCAATCCTACAAAACAAGAATAAAATTGACCAAAAGAGAAACTGATTCGAAATTTATTTTCACAGAAATTCATTCGATCCCAAGCAAATGATAAAAGTGATATCAAAATATTTGACCTCAAGCAAAAAGATATAAATTAAATAGATTCACCATTCTACTAATACTAAACTACATAACTAAAAAAACAACATTTAGATTACTAAATAATTGGAAAAAAAAAAAAAAAAGGCCCGGCCCATGACGGGCCCGGCCCTGGGCCTAATGTTCAGGCCCGCCCTGGGCCTGGGCTTGGAACTAGTCTTCCCGGGCCCGACCGGGCCTCTTAAAGCCCGACACGGCCCATTGCCATCCCTATACTCAACAAACTAACAAATGATAACAATCACTGAGATACGAGATAATGGATAAGTGCATTAATCTTCTCCAATGAAACATTCACTATAAAATGAGTCAAACCTTCAGACTCATAGATACCAACTTACATTGTCTTAACTCTATCACAATTATAGAAGCAACTTAGTAGCCTCATATACGTAACAAGTCATGATATATGTTGTTTTATCCGTTCTTAGTGTCAATTAGTTTATTATTTAATATAAATGTAGAAAAATTCATAAATAATAAATCAACTAGACAACACGTTTACAAACTAGTCATCATGTGAGTCATATGGTAAGGATGGACATTGTTGAAGTTAGAATAATGAGTAATTCCGTTGGTCAATCAACCAGAGTAAAAAAACAATGAGAAATAATTTATTATAGTTTAAGATTAAGAATATAAAATGAAATGCAAATTCACAATTAAAATGTTAAATGTTTACATTATACAAAATACATTACTTAAATTTATAACATCATCAATTCAACCAAATTGGAACATTCTCCTATTGGTTAAGTAGCTGACTTCTACATTGGTGGCTTGAGTTCAAATCCCACATCCAACACTAAAATTAATATTTTTTAATTGGATGCAAAGATGGGATATGAATCCGGACCGGACCTTCCCGGTCCGTTTCTGACCGGCGGCATGTTCTCGGGTCCGGGCCGGATCTTCCCGGTTCTCGGGCCCGGCCCGAACCGTCATCAGCCCACCTGGCCCGAACCGTCATCAGCCCACTTGGCCCGAATAATAAAAGATGATGATAATAATAATAAATGTAAATATTTTTATTTTACTATATTTTTTAATAATTGTATTTATTATTCTAATTCAAGGTTATTTAAGTAAATTTATATTTAACTGAAAAATAAATAAAAATAATTATTTTAACTTTTTGGCGAAGGGTAGGCGAAGGCGAATGACGTGGCGACTTTTGATTGGGTGCCTGTTGTCAGGCAAGGCGAAAGCCTGCCTGCCCGTAGAAAAGTCCTAGCTCTTTGTAATATTTGCTTTGTAATACTTGTGAAATTGTAATTATTCGATCTATGATAGAATGATATATAAGTTGACGATGTATGACTCATGTAATATTGAAATTCTAAAAACAAAAAAGTTTTAAATTAATGTAAAATAATCGTGTAAAAATCGAGATAAGATAAATCCCATTAATTAGTTTGATGGATGTATATTCTTTAGGTAAAGTCTTGGTTTCATTAATTGAAGGTTTTCTTTCTCCAATTAATGATTAGAGTACACTTTGGTCACTAGCTACTAATAATAATCCTTCTAAACCGTACGCCAACATTTGTAATAGGGATCCCTTTGTAATACTATTGTTCAATGTCATTGGATTAGTGAGGATCTGATCACAGGTACATCTCCCCGGGCAAAGTGAATCAAGACCGGACATCTGGATCCACAAATCTCCCTTTCTAATATTTATTTTTTAAACAGTAAACATTTACACTATTTCTATACAAATCACATTTTACTTCTGAACTAACTAACTGATCCATTAGTGTCAAGAACTGAACCGTTAACCTATCATTTTCCGCTTCACCTCAATTCCCTTTCTAATATCATAAGATTACCTATGATCCCATAAGATACAATAGATAACGAATGTAATATTTGTCACAATATATAACGCCTAACTAATGTAATAATTAACTCTTAATGCATAAAATTAATGGATGTGTTTATTTATAAATAAGAGAAATATAACTCAATGGCCTAGTAACACCAAGTAGAGATAAGACAAAATCTGGTAAAACCATAAAATATATTTTCCTAAACTTGTACTTTAGCCCCAAGTAAAAGTAATTAAATCCTAAATAGGCCTTTTAGAATAATCAAATAACTAAAATTAAACTGAGAAGAAAAATACTTGTAGATCTCCAATTAATGATTGAAGAAAAATTGGGATCACCATTTCAAAGGATCACCATGGTATCTCTTAATAGGATCCTCCAGATCAATGGGTTCATCCCACTTCAAGTAATCAATTGGACCTCCAGTTGCTGGGAAAATTTGGCCTATTTTCATGTCATACACAAACCACATGTCATCATCAACTCTACTATGCGTAAAGTATATGCAGTTCTTTGTACATCCAATCTTCTCCGCGTTCACTCCCATGCAACATTCATCTTCAAGAAACAATGTACCTTCACCAAGACTGTCAACTTTTACCCATGACAATTCAGAATCATTTAGTCGTAAAACCTCGACATCATCCACCACATTAAGAGATTTTCTCGATATAAGAAAAACCAACAACAATTCACCATTCAACTCGACGAAGAACTCCCTGTAGTGCTTTGACATGTTACAGGGCACGGCCCGGGTTTTGCTAACACCTGTAATTTCAAAATCTGAAGTACCGCCAATACTAGTGTCCTCCTCCAACACCACAAGACTCCCCTGCAAACTCATCAAGTAAAATTTCCCATTGAATCCGATAACCTGAGAGAATTCCATATCCCGTCCTGGATTATAAGGATCTTTGACCACATAGTCTCGGAAGTACCACTCCGGTTTAAAGAGCATATGAGAAGACGCCAAAGTGTGAGAAGATTGGCCGGTTAATACCATGGTACAGTAGGGATGGTCATTCCCAACCGATGGTATTTGATGTATTACTGCTGCAGATTTGATAGGATGGTTGTTGAGATCCCAAGGTGGAAGGCAATCACCACTGGAGTAAACAAACCTACTGGAGGCTCTGTAATTTTCCCACTGGATCCGATCCTTATACCAGTGGTTGTTCAAAGAGACATATAATAAACAACCATTGGAGTAGCCCTTAAAACAACCTTTAGTAGTATGAATCTTCTTCCCACTTTTCCAATAACTGTATACGCGGTGATGATAAGGATAAGGCCGCACTTCGTGGAATTGAATATCACGGACATGGGTGCACATGTTCTTATGATTCGTGTTGCTGCACTGTGGTTTCGTGTTGATTTCGACGAGTTGTGGCCACTTGGACTTGCTGCATTGTTTGGGGGTTGATCTCCATGTTTTGGTGACACAACCAAAGGAAGTTATGTTAAGCATTAGCTTCTTTTGTCTAGGAAGGAGGCTGATGAGCTGCTGGGGAAGATTAGGCCAAGAATGATCATCATGTTGCTCGTTGGTTGAGAGATGATGTTTTAATCTCTTCTTGTTTGCTGCCGTTTTAGACATTTTTGTTGCTGATTGAAGATGGATCGATATTCGTTTGTGAAGCTAAAGTCTAGGAATTCAATGTTGCAAGGCTATATGATTAATTTGGCCTTGGCTCCCAAGGCAAGCATGAAATAGTAATTAATTTAACAGTTGGATGATCGCGTTATAAGTGGAATGTAATTTCCTATTTCAATCATATTCTTGCGCAGCAAGGCATTGAGATTTGACTTAAGTCAGATCTCAATGCCTTGCTGCGCAAGAATATATACATATATAGAGACTATAGTGCATACATACTTCTATACTTCTATAGTGTTTTTTTTTTTCTTTTTCTTACATATAATGTGATTTCGTGATTCTCATTGGGTTAATTGCTTTAGTAAGGTGATGCAGCGGATATACGCAGCAGGGAGAATTATTAGTCAATAAATCGTTGATTCGAAAGATTGACAGATTTGTGAGGAAACCTCGTTATTTTATTAATCAAACGCAAAACTGAAAACGAATACGCAAAACTGAAAACGAATACGAAACTAGCTAGGAAATGACACTCTAATCCTAAAAGAACTTGAAATTTAAATTACGGAAAACAGTAAAACTGCATTTTGACCCTCTAAACGATCTCCGATGGCCGAAATCCATCTCACATCACCGCGAAGCTGTGTCTTCAACTTTTCACGTCGTTCTAGAGCTGCCGACCAAATTTCGTCGAATTCTGACAACGTTGAAATTTTGTCGGTTTCTGCTTGAATAGAACCGCATCATAAGGAGTAGGCCGATACTAAAGTAAGTACTGTACGCAATTAGTATTTTCAAAAATAAAATTAGTATGAATCATCCAATGGACGGATTAAAAGTAAAAAAATAAAATAAAAAAGGTTACCTATCCGTCTGGACCGTCCAAGTATAAATTATCCCTTCTGGATCATATGTTTCGAGTTTGCACTGTAAATTACAACTACTATATTAACCTATAATAATAAAATATTTAATGAAATTATATTATTAGTTTAATAGTAATTTATAATTAAATTCCAAATCAGTTGAAATTGAAAGAATAATATATAGTCCAGCCCGGAAAAATAAATATAACAAGAATAATGAAAAGAATGCGGAAGATTCACAATTGCATGAGGCTCATCTGTTTATCACACCATTTCTTACAGTAACGGCTTCTCCTCTTAGGAGGGTCATCCTCCAGATCAATAGGTTCATCCCATTTCATGTAGTCACTTGTACCTCTAGACGCTGGAAAGATTTGGCCTATTTCCATGTCATACACAAACCACAAATTATCATCAACTCTACTATGTGTAAAGTATATGCAGTTCTTTCTACATCCAATCTTCTCTGCATTCACTCCCATGCAACATTCATCTTCAATAAACAATGTACCTTCACCAAGACTCTCAACTTTTACCCACAACAATTCAGAAACACTTAGCCGTAAAACCTCAATATCATCCACAACACCAATAGATTTTCTCGATATGAGAAAAACCAACAACAGTTCACCATTCAATTCGACAAAGAACTCCCTGTACTGCCTTGACATTTTACCAGGCACAACCCTATTTTTACCAACACCTGTGATTTCAAAACCTGAAATACCGGTGTCCTCCTCCATCACCACAAGAGTCCCCTGCATACTCACCATGTAAAACTTCCCATTAAATCCGATCCCATGACGGAATTCCATGTTCTTCCCTGGATTATAAGGATCTTTGACCGCATAGTCTTGGAAGTTCCACTCCCATTTAGAGTTACCAGTTCTCGGTCTATGATATGACGCCAAAGTGTGAGAAGACTTGCTGGTCAATACCATAATCACAGTAAAGCTACTCCCAACTGATGGTATTATTGCCGCAAATTTGAAAGGATGTTTTTTGAGATCCCAAGGTGGAAGGTAGGCACTGGACCAGCGAGTTAGCCAGGATATGCAGCAATTAGACAAGTCCGAAGGGATATAGAAATAGAATAAACACCCACTGGAGTAGCCCTTGAAACAACCCTCTTCAGTAAGTCTCTTACACGGTCTGCCTTTGTAGTAAGGATAAGGCCAAACTTCGTCAAAATGAATATCAAAAATGTAGGAGCACATGTTCTTATGATTCGGGTTGCTGCACGGTTTTGTGTTGATTTCGACAAGTTGTGGACACTTGAACTTTCTGCACTGTTTGGGAGTTGATCTCCATGTCTTGGTGACACCACCAAAAGAAGTTATGTTATGCAGTAGCTTCTTTTGTCTTGGAATGAGGCTCATGAGCTGCTGGGGAAGATTAGGCCAAGAATGATGTTGCGAGTTACTTGAGAGATAATTTAATGTCTTCTTGTTTTCTGCCATTTTGGACATTGTTGTTGTGAGTTGAAGATGGATGTTCGTTTATGGAGCTAAAGTTAGACTGTTGCAATGCTATATGTTGATTCATTTGGCCTTGGCTCCCAAGGCTAATTATTATTAATTAATCAAAATTTAGATGACTGAGTTACAAGTTGAATGTTTCCTATGAATCATGTGTTGGTTTAAATATAATGACTAATGTCAATAGTCAATGCCTTGTTGGGAAAGAACATACTTATATTAAAATAATTTTTTTTTTAAAAGAAAGAAAGAGTCAATTGTGGTGATTATCCTTAGGCACCTATCCCTTTGATTCAGAGGTTTGCTGCACCTGCACGGTTTCGTGTTGATAACAATTCTCAACAAGTTGTGGCCACATGGACTTGGTGCATTTTTTGGGAGTTGATCTCCCAAAAGAAATTATGTTATACAGTAGTTTCTTTTGTCTTGGAATGAGGAAGATGAGCTGCTGGGGAAGATTAGGCCAAGAACATTGTTGTTGGTTTGTGAAGCTAAAGTCGGATTACTCCAAGGCTACATATTGAGCAACTTGTCCTTGGTTCCCAAATATCACTTGATTAATGCAGTTCAGATAAATAAATAAAGAAGGCTGATAGGTTCAGATTTGGGTGCTTCTCAAAATTAAGACCATAATCATGACATGAAGGATAATTAATAAAATTGCAGCCACTTCCTAAGTGAATATTCCCAAAGTACTATCATAAGGCTAATTAATATATCAGATCAAATATTTGATTATTGGGTATTTATCAGATCAAAGTTTGAGCAGCATATGATTGATAGTCAGTCACAGAGGATGATTAGGAGATAAAAGGATTTTACATGGCAAATAATCTCAGGAGTCAGGAATATCGCATCATCATTCACCAATCAAGTAATAAAGTTACTTTTTCTATTGCGCTAAACTATCATATTAAGCTATTCTAACTCGACCTAAAACATAGTAGTTAATTCACAGAACAACAAATCTTCATTAATCAGTTACGAATATGAACAGATTGTGAACGAAACCACAGTTATCAATATCATACAGCTGTTAAAACATACTACTAGTAAAAACGTACGGAGAAAGGCTATTTAGCAGGTACCAAACGCGAAGAAGAAGCAGAAAGCGAGCAAAGTCGCCGCTGCTGGTCGGCGAACTGGCGGCGGAGGTAGTTCTCAAGAATCTCCATGACGCTGACAAACTTCTTCATCTCGTCGAGCTGTCGGCTCAGCTCGGCTTCCCTAGCTCTGGCTCGCTCGAGCCGCTCCTCCGTGTCGGCGAGACGGTTCCTTAGGTTATCCACTGCTAACAGCCTGTTCTCGTTCTCTAGGCCTGTTCGGATTTCCCGAAGTTCGTCCCTCGACGGCAATTGCTCTCGGCCGTAGCACATGGTGGGTGGTGGGTGATTGATTTTCCGATTGGACTTATGCCTTGTGTTGTAGGAGTTGTACCTTAGAATTGTTTGGAATGAAAAGTGAAGTAAATAAAATGGATTTGCTCATTTACAGGATTACCCTTTCTTTTGCATCGGATTTTGAAACTATTTTAAAATTAGAGATTATTGTTAAAATCAATCAATATATAATACTCTTAACGTCCCAGCAATTCAGATGTTCAATTCAGTTCAACATGATGTTGTTGTGAAATTGTAATAGTTGGGTTCTATTCGGGAACATAGGCAGGTAACAGCTAACACACACGGTAGTTCTTTAAAATTTACTGCTGCTACTAAACAAATTGAATACTTGAAAACTGAAAGTAACCATAATCGCCCTTTCTAAAAGCTTCCACACACACCTGCAAATTGTAGCCGCCAAAACCCCTGAAATTTCACCCATTATACGACGCCGTTACTGCAAAACCCTGAACCAAAATCTTCCCCAATCAAACGAACTCACTTCCATGGCAAATGATCCTTTCTCCTCATCTTCCTCCCTCAAAACCACCCGCCAACCAGACGACACCGTTTTCTACTCAATCTACCCCGACTCCACCACCTCACTCCAATCCCTCCACCTCCAAATCCTCCACCACATCTCACCCCTCACATCCGACTACATCTGGCAACACCACCCATTCACCCTCTCCATAACCCCCTCCCCCACCCCCCACCTCTCCGGCCACCTCCGCTACGGCGACAATCTAGAAGACGAATGGTTCGTCGTCTTCCTCCTCTTCCACATCTCCAAAACCTTCCCGAACCTCTCCATCCAGCTCCACGACTCCGACGGCGAGTTTCTCCTAATCGAAACCGCCTTCCATCTCCCTAATTGGCTCAATCCCGAAACCTCCGAGAATCGCATATTCATCCGCCGCGGTCTCCTCCACATTATCCCCCTGACAAAGTTTCCCTCAACTCCTCGTTTAGTAGATGCTTTGAAATTTCTGGCGAGTGAAGAGGGTGAGTTGGTTTCTCGTGCTCCGGAGGCTATGCAGATGAAACTGAGCAGGAGAATTGGGGAGTATCCGGAGAGTGCTTATAGAAATGTGCATAGGGTTAGGGTTAGGGTTCCGGTTTCTGTGGCTTGGGTGTTGAGGAATGAGCCGAGTTTCGTGTCGTTGGCGGTTGAGGGATTTTATGACAGGGATGTGGATAGTATGAAGTTTGCTGCGAGAATGGAGAGGTTTTTGAGGAAAGGGAAAGGGGAGGAGATGGTGGAGGTTGTTGTTAGGATGTCGAGGGCCATGTATGCGCAGCTGGTGCAGCAGAAGTTTCAGGCGCCCGGTTGTTATCCTATGCCGGAGAGGAGTAATGTTGGCAAGTATATGGAGGCTGAGCTTGGGATGAAGATTGCTTGTGGGATTGAGATGATGTATCAGATGAGGAAGAAGCAGGGAGAGGAAGGGAAGGGGAGTACGTGGGAGGCGTTTAAGGGTAGTTTGGAGAGCAGTGGGTACTTTGAGGGTTTGCTTCCAGGGTCCTTGGAGTATAAGAGGTTGATGAAAAACGCTGAGGAGTATTATCGGAGTAGTTCGGTACATGTTAGGACCAGGTTTGTTATGCTGATTCACTTTTGGCATTACTTCTGCAATCATTTATCAAATATGAATTACTTATGTAATGTGCTATTTGGTTTAACTGTTGTCGACTTTGTTTGTGCATAATTAATTGAGTAAGAATCAGCATTGTACTTGAAGTGTGTACTGTTTGTGTATGTTTGAAATCGATTACAAATAGATGCTGCAATGTTGCTAAAGAGTAGCATGTTTTTATTGGATGTATAGAATCCCCATGTTATTCTTCATTTGCATGTTTTAGTGTTCACTGATGATTATTTATAGAGCAAATAGATTTTTTTATAGTGCTACCTTTTGGGCTTAATTTATCTTTAATGACATGTCACTACTGTGCAGTGAAGTGCTGAATGCTCCTGTGAAGTGCATAGAAGAGATTCTTGCACTACCTCACTCAGCTGATGATTTCAATAATCAAGAGCTTCCCCCTTCTGATGATGATTCATGGCTGTATGGTGCCGAAGATGAGCTAAATGCTGCTCTTCAAGAGAGGCAAAATGAGATGGATGCTTACAATACCAAACATAAGAAAAAACAGAAGTCAAAAGAGCAGCAGGACGGAGGCTCATCATCTGCTAATGATTTTAATGAATATGATCTTGGGGATATTGCCAAGTCCATGCAGCAATTTGTTAAAACGTATTCGAGTTTTGAGGGAGCTGAGATTCCCGAGGACAGGTAGTCTTTTCCTTTCTTTTTTGCCTTTGGGAGTTCCGTACTAGCTGATGCATTGCATATTGTTTGTTGTTTCTCTTTCCACTATAGTAGTTACTCCTGTCTCAAGGTAGCATGTTGCTTTTAATTATATTTGGAAAATACCATTTCTTATTAAATATATCATCATCCCCAGTGATGCTGACATGTTAAAACATGAGGAGTCAATTCATTGGTATACAATTCATATTGAGTTCTTCATGCTTGCACACTCTCCTGAAGTATTTATATGGATGCTTTTCTGTTTACAGGAACTTGAACAATGTAGATTTTGATGCGGACCAATTTATGAGAGATTTGGAGTCAGTAATGAAACACCGTGGGTCTGAGGATAATGGGAGTGATCTTGATGAAGAAGGGTCATCATCAGACCTAGATTTTGGTAATATTTCAACTCTCAAGTGTTCTTTTAGTTATTAATTTGAGTCTTAATTGGTCTGGATTGATATGTTAATGCGGGAGGATTCTCTGCTTCTGACAGCTCGCACATGATAACTGACTCTAGTTTCTACGGGTTGTCTCATGAATTGATTATCTCTTATAGTACTTCTACTATATTTTGGTAGAAACTACATTGGTATCTCAAAAGAAACATGTTGAGGTTATTGAATGCTTGCCGTTTTTTTTTTTTTTTTTTTTTTTTGAAGATTAACAAAACCAAAATAAAAATCATTGTCACTAAATAGTAGTACTTCATATTACTCAAGCAAGTTGTACACGACTTGCAACTTCCTGTATTTTTGTCATAGGGTATTACTTACCTTTGGCTGTCATTATTTGATATGGATAAAATTTTTGCAGATGACTTAGAGGATGACAGTGAGCAAGAGGAAGATGTAGAAGATGGAATGGATGCTTTCATGAGTTCTTACTCAGATGCCCTGAGTAAGGAATTGAAGTCCTCCACCCTGAATAATACATTTGTCCATGCCCAAAGTGAAGAGTCTTCAGCAAAGAAGGATGAGGTTTGTAAAACCCAATTAATTGGCTAGCTTCCTTTTGATTAACCATCCCCGAATTTCCCTGGCTATATATGATCTATTTCAATTTCATGCATGCCCCCCCCCCCCCCCACAACAACAAAAAAAAGGTAAAGCTAAAATAAATAAATAAAAATTTAGAGAAAATATGGATGTACTCCTTGAATATATCCTGAAAGTCGGGGTTGGTTACAGATACATCGTTACTGATGCCAGTGTACTTGCTTGTATCTCCCTTAAGAACGCTAAAAATCTAGAATTGCCTTCTTATGTGCCTTACATGAAGTATACCCATTAATTCTACTCTGATATATAATCGGGAGCGCTTACCCATGCTTTAAAATAAAGACTGGGTTGATATGATAGATTATAGAAATACACCTAAACTAAAAGAAATTGAAGTAATTTCCCATTCTTTGTTATCATCTTGGAAGATCCAAAAAGGAGGGGAGAATGATTTGTCTTGTGTCAGAGCCTAAGGAATCCTCGTATTAACCCCTTTCCTTGGCTCTATGAAAAAAAGAAAGCACTAGCATTCAAAGGTCTGGGATAGAGACCAGCATAGCCGTAGTTTGACTCAAAAACTGTTGTCTGTTAAAAAAGAAGGATAGAAAAGCCATTGACATGGAATAAGACAGTGGAGTACAGTTCGGTTTGTACACATAATTCTGCTATGATATGGATCTCGTTTTAGGATAGTCTCATGACTCTCATTGTTTTCTTTTCTAATTTCTACCTAATAATGTGATACGCCATGTGCAGGGAACGTCCACTGTTGATGAAGAGATGGATGAGTTGACCCCGGTGGATGTAGATATTAACCTAGTAAAGAATTTGCTGGATTCGTTTGCTTCACAGGAGGGGATGCCCGGGCCAGCTTCCAATCTGTTGGGACTAATGGGGTTGAGGTTGCCTGAAGATGCTGGGAAAAGCAAATGAGTTTTCACATTCTGCTGCAGTCCTTGCATCCTGCTATGTAGGGTTTTAGAAACAATGACTAGTCTGCTTTCCAGCTTTGTATAAAATAGAAACTACGCCTGGGGCAATTCATGTATGTATGCCTTTTTTGGGTACTTAGAAGTATTTTTGTACTGTGAGCTAAAGGTCAAGTTGGATGAATCTCACTTGAAGTATTAGCTTTTACACTTTGAATGGCTGATGTTACAATGTTAGATAGAATTAATATTGATGTCTGATGACTGGTAACTTGCTTCGGGAATTGAAGTCGGTTGAACTTGCTGCCCATATGTGAGCAGCTTGCAAAATCTTGGGGACTCTTATAATGCTACGTGGTATTCTCACATGCTTGCTCACGATCCATGCTACAGTAATATGCCTATATAGTTGGTCAATTAGAAAATTATTAAAAAATCGGAGAGATATGAGTTTATGTTAAAAAAGTAAAGACTCTGAGTGCTCTAACTTGGCTCAAAGTTCAAACTACTTCATAATCCTACCGTCCTACTTTATAAATATTTAGTCAAATGAAAATTGAAAGCGAAAGGAGCAATGGACCACAATCAAAGTCATTTTCATCTTCCAGATTCTCGTCGTTCTCCATTACCTATTTTTCTTTCTTATGTTTATTTTATTTTGTAAATTATCGCTGTGTGTCAACTCTCCACCCAAATTGAAACACTCATATCGTTACAATATTATCACAAAATGCCCTTTCACTTAAATCTATTAAATTTGCACTCATAGTATTTCTGAATGTAGCAGCTAGCTGCAATCCACGTGCATACCTACTCTACTCTTCTTGCGGTTCAAATGTTCGTTGGATCTCGCGTAGCAGATACGCGGTTCTTTGCTAATTCAATTCGTTGTGAAACTTGTGTAGATCGCTAAATTTGGCTAACCTTGAACCTTACACCATATTAAATATATATATTAAATGTAGTGGGTAAGTTGACCAACATTTATATCGGGAACAATTGTAAATTTTTAAAATGCTTCATTGTCCTTACATTCAAAAGTTGACACAAAATTTTCATTACTCACGTGCCCCCTTGTTTCATTGATATTTATAAAAAAAAAAATGTTTTAAACATTAGTATATGAATGTTAGAATGTCTATATATGATGAAACAAATTCTAATTATTAGTGAATCATGAACCAATTATTAGCGAACATCATTTCGGAAAGGAGCTATGCGATTCTATGGGGAATCAGATTCTCCAAATTGATGAATCGCGTACCACGTACTCGTACTGAACGATCGACGAAATCATGTGGCCTTGCTCAAATATATTTGAAATTTATAAATTTGAAATACATGTACCTCAACTTTAGTTTAGTACAAATGTATTTGAATTTTATTAACTACAGTATTTCTTGGCAAGACAAGAAGAAGATAGAAATAAAAAAGAGAAAATTTGATACTCCTTCCTAGGAATACAAAACGTAGGGGCCTTACTGAATACAACGTAAAGCATTAGGGTAGATACATAAATTATGAAAGTGAAGGTGCGTCTTTACAAATAGCGCAAGGAAATAGCGTCGCCGTCGAATCGAAAGTCAAGGGAGTATATTTGGTCTATTGTTGTAATCTATCTATCTAACGCGTACCAACCATAAACATAACATTAGTAGAGACACACCATTAGGCTTTTCAATGGGTTCAACACAACCCAACCACCCTAACCCGATCAAGACCCGATCCTTTATAATAATTGATGGATACGGGTTGGTTAAAATCCGAACCCACATTGTACCCGTAACTATAATACCCGAACCCGAACCCAACCCGATAAAATGACATGAACCCAACCCGACCCAACCCATGCTAAAACTTTAATCCAAAGAAACCCGCTAAATGACCCGACCGTTTTGAACATGACCCCTTCTTCTTCACCATGACCAAACTTTGGAATGTCATTACGACTTCATTTCTTAATGAAATCTCATGCTTCTAACGCCATTGGATTCGTATTGACGTCTTCTACGTGTTCCAACAAACCGTTTGAAGTTTCATCGCCTTTTTAAAAATTCGCCATTGATGACTTGAAACTTTTCGAAAGCTTCGTACAACTTCGTTTCTCAACCAAATTTATTGATTCTTTTGTTGTTGAGCCCGTCTTGACCTCCTCTATCATCCATGGGTAACCGACCATCAATTTAGAACAAAAATTCAAATTCACCATATTTGAAGAATTTGGGTTTTTCTTCAAAATTGATGGTTGGTTACCCAGGGATGATAGAGGGGGTCAAGACAGACTCAACGACGAAAGAATCATCGAATTTGGTTGAGAGATGGAACCGTACGGAGCTTTCGAAAAGCTTCAAGTATCAATGGCGGATTCTCGAAATGAAGATGAAACTCCTAATGGTAGGTTGGAACATGTAGAAGATGTCAATACGAATCCAATGGAGTTGGAATCATGCGATTTCGTTAATAAACGAAATCTTAATGACATTTCGAAGTTTGACCAAAATGAAGAAGGTGTGAAGAATAAGGGATCCGGGTTCTAAGGGTTTTAGAAATCATAACTCGTACCCAATCCATACCCGTTATTTATTAACAGGTTGGGTACGGATTGGGTTTTAAACATTTTCGGGTAGGATTCGGGTTTCAACCCGTTTCTTAAATTTTCGGGTTGCCCAACCCATTCAAAAGCCTACCCACCATAACCACCAAATCCAAATCTTCCGTTATTCACTGCTTTTGTACCAAACCTTCTTCTTCAATTAATTGCATAATCAAGCTCAAGCTTTTCTTTATCTTCATAAACGAAGAAACTTAAGGATTTCTGATAGTGATTAGTGATGGTTTCCTCTTCTGATGCTGTGTTGCTGTTAAAGAACGAGCTCCCTGTCCAACAAGATTCCCTTTTACTTTCCGGTGATGTTAAAACCGGTTTGGTTCTTGTTGACATCGTTAATGGCTTTTGCACCGTCGGTTGTGGCAATCTGGTAATTATTATTTTTTTTTTTTTACCAATTTACCGTATTCTCTTCTTTCGACTTCAAGATTTACCTTTCTTCTTAGTGTCATGTAGGCCTAAAACCTTTATATATTACTACTACCAATAATAATACTGTCTTGTAATCAATTTATGCTCTGGTGTATTATATTTGAAAGTAGATAGAAATGAGAGAGAGAGAGGGAGTTGTTGATGTTGATGTAGAAATGTGTGGATTTGGAACAGGCTCCACAAGGACCTGATAAGCACATACAAGGAATGGTTGATGAATCAGTGAAACTTGCCAAGGAGTTTTGTACAAGGGGTTGGCCTGTCTATGCTTTGCTTGACTCTCACCATCCTGATATTCCAGAACCTCCCTATCCTCCTCATTGTATTGCTGGATCCGAGGAGTCCAAATTGGTTCCTGGTACTTACACTTTGCTGTTTTAATCTTAGAAAGCGGTTATTATTGATGCATGGTCATGTTGTTTGGTGGTTATGCAGCTTTGCAGTGGCTTGAGAACGAACCAAATGTGACACTTAGGTGCAAGGATTGTATAGACGGATTTATTGGTTCGTCGGAGAAAGATGGGTCTAATGTCTTTGTGGATTGGGTGAAGGTCAATGAGATCAAAGCTGTGAGTATATTATGTCATCTTATTGCTAGCGTGCTTCTCTCCTAATTTCCCTAGACTTGGTTGTGTACTTGTCTACAAGTTTGCTGTGTATGTAATGAAACAATTTGTTCTTGCCTAGGTATTGGTTGTGGGGATATGCACAGACATCTGTGTCCTTGATTTTGTCTGTTCAGCGTTGTCTGCTAGAAATCGTCGATTACTAGCTCCACTGGAAGATGTTATTGTGTATTCTCATGGCTGCGCTACTTTTGATCTCCCACTCCACGTTGCCAAGAACATAAAGGGTGCTCTGGCTCATCCACAGGTTAGACTCTCTTCTTTTCGCCATCAAGTCAGTGATGATACAATAAACTAGCTGATATGAAAATTATAATATGTAGTATGTACTTGTGCCTGATAATTTAGATCATTCAAGTCTCTACCTATTTTAGTTAATGATTTGCAATGTTGACAATAACTCAAAGATATTATCCCTGTCAAGATCTTAAGAAGTCGACTTTTCTCAGAGACGTTCATTTGGCTTTTGATAGGAGATAATGCACCACGTTGGACTCTACATGGCAAAAGGCAGAGGAGCCAAGGTCGTTTCAGAAGTCTCTTTTGGCATGTAACGTGTACGGTGTATCATCTACGCAAGCGATCTGTATAGAAGCTTTGCTTTGAGTCTTGACGAAATTTTATCTTTAGGATAGATATCTTTGTCCAACTCTTCTCTCTAGAATGTTCAGTAATGTGTCTGAAATTTCGAATTGTGTTGGACTGTTTGACTTGCATGTCGAGTAAAGTGACACGTGACTTGCAAATCTTTTGTAATATGTTTAAATGTCGTGTGATATTTTCGCTATTCAGTATACACCATTCACGAGTTGTCAATATTTTAATTCCTGGAATAACATATGTATATGATTTTATACACGAGAATTAGCTATTGTGCGATAATGTTTAGTAACACGAGAATTAGCTATTGTGCATTTGTAGTGATTATAATGTGCTTATTAAGTGTTCATATCACAAGCCAAGCCAAGAACTAGAACAGTTGCAGTAAGATCGGAATGAAGACATTACTGATAAATAGCTACCATAGTTGAACTTGTTTTAATTCGAACCTCGGATTTCTGAGGTTAAACTTTGTGCTTTTTTATGACTGCTCTGTTATTTTCATCTGAAAAATGATTAAGTTTAGTTCAGATTTGCCTAATAGTATTTTGTACTACAAATAAGTTCAGTTCAGATCCATTCAGTTCAGTTCAGACTTTTTTTCAGACGAAGAGAACAGAGCCTAACAATGTAGAAGTATAAAACTCACCCAAGAAAATAGGAACCGAAAGTTTTGCAATGTGAATAGAAGTATAAAACTCACCCAAGAAAATAGGAACCGAAAGTTTTGCAATGTGAATAAGAGTGGTAAGACATTAAAAAATATAAGGTTCTAAGAAATGTCTCTATGAATAAAGACATGGTAAGTGATATGGTAACTATGTGTATCAGTGTTGGCAAGTTTCATTTATTATTGAGATAACTCATATGCTTGTACTTTGATAAATTGATCCATCGACCGGTTTATTGTTAAGATCAGTCTCGAAGAACCTCCTGATTTACACCACCACGAACTAGATCAAGCTGTGCATGCGCGGGTAGGCCGCAATCCATTACTAGAGCATGAAGCTGTGCGGGGTAGGCAATCCATTTCGATTATCACGGGTGGGCGGATTTGGGCAGTCATATTTCGAGGCTGGTGTGCCACAAAATGAAAGCAATTGTATACTTTTGCCGATTACTGTAAATAGACATCAAACACTAACTTTAAATCTCGAAATCCAGTAAATAAATCAAAGAAATATAGAGCAGTAATGAATAGTAATACAGAATAAGATGCTTAGTAATTACTCCAATGTGTTAGCTAGATTCATCATATATATATATATATATATATATATATATATATATATATATATATATATATATATATATATATACACATGCATGGACTAACCTCCTATTCTACAAAAAAGGATATTATCTGTCATATCCCCTGTTGAGCAGTCATCACCTCCAGACCACATATATATATCTTCCATTACTGTAAATTGTGAAGAAGAAGAAGATTGAAGAATTAAGAAAGCAAAGTTGAAGTCATAGTTTTTCTGGAAAATATTGTTGTGAATGGTTGAGCCTTGAGAGGAATTGAAGGTGCTATTATTATATATACTAGATGGTCATTTAATTTGTTTACTGTAGTAGTGTTAAATGGTGCATGGTCAAAACTCACAACAAACTTGCTTGTTCAAAGTTAGAAGTTAGAACCATGGCATCATATTCAATGGATGCAGTTGTAACACACAAAACAAATTCTTTTATAATCCAGTACCTAATTTTCAGTTACACATGCTATGAGGTATGCTTTGAAGAATAATATACAATTATTATAAATCCTCAAGAAAATAGTTCAATTCAATTCAAAGAGTGCAAATCATGTGAATGAAAGAACAAGAAAATGTTAAGACAAAGAATATTAATTATAAGAATGATAAGTCTATATATTCAAGGAATAGAGTGAACCGGACCAACAACTCAGATAATTCAGTAACAATTCCTCACTCAATTTCAAAATGTAACACCAAGTTCTAAACTTATTTATGAATAAACACGAAAGAATGAAAGAAATGTTAAACTATCAAACACTAACTCTTCACTAGCTAGACCTCTTTTTCTGTGTTTTGGTGGTATACTTTGTTGTAATGCAGAATTGAGCTTTTTTCATATCTTGATTGGTTTTCTGCTGTTCTTGTATAAATGATAGAGATACATTGCCAGGGGTTCCCCATAATCTGATTCGATTCGAAGAACCAAATACTATATTATTCTGCAGGACATGTGAAACTCACTTTGGATCGAAGAGCATATCATAGGGATGGTACTATGGAGATAATTAACTTCATCTATTTAACTTTTTTTCTATGGTTTCACAAATATTATGCAATTTCATCGAATCGACAGTCAAATTTGATTATATGTTCTTTCTATAGCAGCACTGTAAATGTTAACTTATGGTGAAATGGTTACTCTGCAAATGGTCTAGTTATAAATTGTTGTCATATAGATTTCCTTTTGATCTCTTGCTTCTCACATCTTCAATTTCAGTCTGATTTTTACGGACCAGATGCATATATATGTCCGGATCAATCAAATGTATGTGTAAGATTAATCAAACTATGGTAAGCAGGATTGATAAGGTATTAGGTAGACATGAATAACGACCTGATAAGTGATAAGTGATAACTAGTGTTATTGATTTGATTAAGGTACATAATTGTTCTAGCTTTAGCATGCTATAAGAGATTTGCATTTGCTAATGTAGAAAGTGAATACAGAAGTGAGGAAATGCAAAAAGAGAACACACAAAACTGAGAAGAGGAAGTAGATTATTGTTCTTATTAACTAAAGAATCTGAAACGTAAAATACAGCAACCGTTCTCTAGATCATAAGAAATCAAAAAGTGTAATACAAACAAGCTGATCAAGAAATATCAATGGTGTGAATCACTATTTGAATTAGGCATAGCAGATCTAAGGATTTGGTATCTGGAAAAAATAGACCTCTTCGGCTTCTTTCCAAAAATGAAAGACCGCAAAGGGATTTTAGACCGGCTGGAATCTTTAAGTTCTGGCTGATCACTAGAGATGTCAAACTCCTCACTCAATTTTATTAAAGTCTTTTCGATCTCCAGTTGAAGTAAGCTCACGTGGTCGAAACCTGTATGCAGTTCTTCTTTAACTTTGTTATTTTCCTGTTTCATGTTAATGATCTCACCTTGGAGTACTGCAGCTTGATGACTGCTGAATTTGATCTCGTCTTCGTCAGTGCTGCTGTCTTGGAGAGCTTTCTTGATTTCCTGTTGAATGTTACTCAAGGACGTGAATCTTCGTTTGAGTTCGTCTCTCAGAGAAACGCTTTGCTCTAACCACATGGTAAGTTCTCTCTGTATCTCTCTCAAGTGTTTGTAGATTGGACGAGCCTCAGATTTTGTATGTGACGAAACACTCCCATCTTGTTTCTTCTTCTCTTCGATCTTTGTTATTTCGTCTTGTAGGTCCTGGACTTCAGTCTTGAATTTCTTGATTTGATGAAACGACGTACTAAATCTCAACCAGAAATCTAAACTCTCATCCAATACTGCATTAATGTCACTGCGGAACTTTTCTTCAATGATAGAAGCAGATGAAGCCTTATCAGCAAAGGTCAAGTCCACATCTTCTTCTTCTTCTTCTTCTTCTTCTTCTTTTTCTTCATTTTTGGTAGATTCTTCGCTTGTGATAGGAAATTCAGGAAGAAAGCCTTTGTCCGCATCAATATCTACACTTAGCTTTTGCCGCAGATGTTGAATTTCTTCATCCTTCTTCAGGATAACTTTCTTCTGTGCCTTCATTTTCACTATGACATCAAACTGATTATCCTTTTCCTTCTTCTCCATGTCACTGAGCTTCTTTTTAACATCTTTGAAATTCTTGAGTATTTCCGTGTACTCTTTGAGCAGAATCTTCTCTCGATCCTCCACCCCGCTTAAGAGCATCTGTTGCCAGCTTAGGTCATCATCTTTCTCTGCTTCTTCATTCACCACGGGAGCTGCTTCTTTCGTTGTCTGACCCGAAAACGTGACAGATTTCTTAGTTGAGGTTTCGTCATTTACATGCACTTGTTTCACCTCATCCTTGTCTTTGGCAGGAGAACCAACAACGTCCTCCTTGCCTTTGGTCTTGGAAGCAACAGCGTCCTTGCCTTCGGTTTTGGGAGCAACAGCACTTATGTCACCATGAATTGGCATGTTTCTTTCAAGTTTAATATTTCGTCGTGACACGCCTTCTGCTGGGACGGTTTCCTCAACTTCTTCATCTGGCTTGACGTTACTTACACTTTCTGACAGGTGATCTAGGCTACTACGAGCTTCTGCGAAGTCCGTTTGGAGATTGCTGTTTTGTCTTTTCACATTCTTGTTTAAGTTCTCAAGCCTGGCCAGTTTCTCCTCCAATTCCCTCACTCTGGATCTCCATATCTCTGAATCATTAATTAAGCTCTCCTTTTCACTTTCCAGGTTCCGTATCTGTGCGTGTAGATCATCGGACTCGCTTTTGAGCGTTGTGATAAGAACCGTCTGAGACGATACAGCAGTTTCTAAGTTGATCACCTTATCCACTAGCTGATCAATCTTGTCGGCCAACTGAGAGACCGTAAGATATGTCTTGGAAAACGTATCTTCTTTTTGTTTCGACGGCTCGTTTTCTGTCTTCTGCTCCCCTTCATCTGTAGTTTCACTGCGAGAACCATCCGGTTTATCATGTTTGGCCTTTTCATCATCACCAGTTTGACCTTTCAGATACTTCTGCTTGATAGAGTCGAGGAGCTGACGTGCAGTTTCAAGCTTCTTCCACTCGTCCCTCGACTCCATTTCAGAAACTTCTTGTTTCCCCTCCAACTGCGTTAAGATCTCTTGGCACGACGTAAGTGCTGCTTCAGCCATCAGGCTACGAGCCTCATCGTCCTCAATGACTCTTTCCACATTGAACTCATCCTGCAGCCTACCAACTTTATCCTGCATCTCGGCTATCTGGTTCTCTATCCTCCAATACTTGGCTACCCCACTTTCGTAAGAGCTCTTCACAAACTCTTTGACAGTTTGCAATGACAGAATCTCTTTCTGAATCTTGTCAATCTCTCCAAGTGCTTGTTCTTTTGTCAAACCAGACCTAAATACATTTTTGGTGCGGATTTCCGCCTTTCTTGCTTTCTTGGCTTGCAGTTGCTTCGAAGCTGTAGTTATGATGCTCTTCAAGTCCTTAACCGGAGGCTTGGGTGTTTTTGGAGCGTTGGATGAGATTTTTGGTGGTATCATAGCATTTCTGGGGGTTCTGGTACCTGCTGACTCGTCATCGTCATCCATGAACGGAACCTGCTCTGGGAAGGCTGTTGCGATCGTATGGTTGGCAGTTTGCAATTCTTTCGATAACATGTCGTAGCGGTCAGCCAGAGCTTTGAAAGACTTGAAGGCTTCTTCAACAGAGAATATGAGCTCTGGCCTCCTCTTGTAATACATCTCAGCCCTCTTGGCGAACGAGTCTCCATCCTCTTCTATGAGCTTCAGCATACCTTGCACTTTGTCCTCCATATCTGCAGGTGCAGTAAAATCTTGTTAGAGTTGTTTCAAATGATTTCATGCATGCATTTATCAGGCATACTTGGTTAATTTGCACATGCTTATGAGGTAAGTACGCTGTACACAACTTGAAAGACGACCATAGTTATTGTTGGCTCAAGTGACAAGGGATTAAGTAACTTTTTAGTACAGAGAATGGGACATTCTTCTCCTGTTTTGGAGTTTATTTGCGAATGTAAACTGCTGTAAGGTTCTATGGCGAACACATAAACCTATGAGAATTTCACTTTTACCATTTCAAATTCTACTCAACATAAAATCTCACACCCTAAATTATATTTCTGGCTCCGCCTCTGTTACAGAACACATTCAATTTAACATGATTACATGAACTGAAGAACATGCCTATTGGTTATTTCTTTATTCTTTATCCTGGCATCAAAATTTCAAGAATGATAAAATTCTTATGAATCCAATAATCCGAATGACTGTTTGAAACTAAGATGGTACGAAAGATCTTTTGCGTATACAAAACACAATTGAATCAATCTCAACAAAAGCATGTAACAATCAAACAAGAAATGAAGACCTGATCGTTCATGCATGCATGAACATTACTTACCTTGAACGCTCATTTCTAGCCATTTGGTTTGCTTGGTACGGATGTGGCTAGCCCACCACCATGAATATGCATTGCTTGCCGCTCTCTGTAACATCTTTCCTTCAAAAGCCGAACCTCTGATAACCCGGTTGCCGGGACTCGTCTTTATTGCACAAACACTTTGTATTGAGAGAAGATTTGAACATTAATTATAACACAGAATGGAATCCAGAGAAATGGTTCGATCTATGACGGATAAACCAAATTTTGATTTGAGAAATGGCTAGAATACAAAAAACTGAAAAAAAGAAAAAGAAAAAGAAATCCCAGTGATCAACTTTGAATTAAGAAAATTGAAAGAAGACAAAAGGGAATTTCTTTTTTGATTTTTTTAGAATCAAGTTTAGACATGTTGTGCAGATGATGATGTTAATTGTATGGCAACCTAAGTATTGTTGGTGATGAGATTCTTACGCTCCAAAATTGGTGTTGTGCCTTGCCTTCAGCAAAACAGCCAACCAATTACAATTTTGCCTAAATCAGGCCGGCCATAAGTGTTAACCTGTTAACCATTGGATAGCCAGGCCCAGGTGATCCTTGAAAGAGTTGACCATTGGATAGCCAGGTGATGTTTCAAGCTCTCGACCCGGGTAGTTAGCTCATTAGGGGATAGATTCGTGTGATTTTGATCGGTCTGAGTTATTAATGTGGCAGGATGACTGAGAGACAGTCCCTTGGATGGTGACTAGTGTGACCTCATATAACATGTGGAGGCTGGGTACACAAGGCATTGCCTCAGAACTAATCTTGTCTGAGATGTCACACCAGAATCGACAGTAAACCTGGGGTGTCTAGGCTCGCCACACACCTTATTACATGTGACATTATATTTATACAAGAATTATGTTGTGTCAAGTGTCAACCATACTTAATATATTCATGCTCAGTGGCAGTGGGAGTTAAGGTCAAGGCATAAATAAAATCAGCTTCCGAAATTATTACATAGTACTCCGGAGTAGCAAAAATCACTACATGAAACTAAGTGAACATCTTTGTGTTGAACTAACCTGATTCTAAAATAGCCAATAATGGATATACAAACTTACAATAGTTGAAAAGAAGTTAGATGTACATGTCATTTATACCTCTTTTTTTTTTCCTCTCCATTTGGACCAACTTTCCTCTTGAAAAATTCGTGCAAGCATTCTGATGCAGTTTTACATAAACATCCACTGAGAATTTACCATTCGTCATCAAGAGTGGCACGATGAAAACAAAGAACCGTGCAAATGAATATGAAGAAAGATGTGAACTCGATGAGCATAGCACCAGTCCCAATCAAGCCTGCATGATGTAGAATAACGGGAATGGCTATGCTCCCAACTGCAGATGCCCCTGTTAAGAACTTAGCAGCATCCATCCAACTGCAACCAGAAAAGACCAAAAGATAACTATGCATAAGAAAAGTTCAATAAAATATGCACAACTTCCTGCATTTAACAATAGTACACCGCAGAGAAAGCAGGCAGTGTACTTGATTGTAGTTGGAAAAAATGTTTCTGAGAATGCAGATTAACAATAAACAGTGAAATACCGCACATCCAATGGTCTTGGATCACTGAAATTTTCATAATGTTCATGGCAGGTCCAGGTTATATGAGTATTATTGTAAGTTCAGCTTCTGGGAACTTCTTATTGGACTGGTTATTAATACCCCTTCTATCGAACTCATTCACATAATTTGGAAATTTAGTGCTAAATGCAATCACAAGAGAGCCTTATACAAGTGACATGAATAATTTCAGCTACAAGGACTATGTTATACTGATGCATGATCTCAAAAGATAAATAATCGAATGGGACTGAAATGAACATGATCGCTCATGTACAAATAAAGCGAATAACAAAGAACACTAGGGACAACATCTGAAGAAAGTTTGATGACCCAAATAAGTATATAGTAACAATTAACAAACATTCAGAAAATATGTAACGATGCAAATTCATAGATGTGTGATACAGAATACTCACCCCCCACCATCTCGACTGATTAGGAACTGAGTGGACCCACCACCAAAAAAGAGACAAGGCATGGGCACCATAACGTACATAAGAGCTGTGAAAATATGGTTTGCCTAGTAAGTTCAAGAATACAATTTGCGGCTAAAGATCAGTCAACTGAGATTCCCAGTTTATATGCAGGTTGTAACACAAACCTGACAACATTGGCCACCAGTTGCTATATATTGCACAAGCCTGTAATCACGTGTAGGACAGAAACTGTTAAGGACGTCTTATAGTGAAGTACGAGAAACATTATACCTATGTCCAGATAGAGTACATCGTTACAAGGGAAAAAAAATGGTGGTGGTAGTAACATAGACACATTTAAGAAGATTTACAACCATGTAATTTGGAAGGGTTACACTCTCCTCCATCACCATTTATAATAAGCTTAGTATAAGGGACGGGGTGGGGGAACCCTTCCAACAACACAAAATTCTTTCCTGTGACAAGATTAGGGCAGTGACACAAAACTTGTGCCTAACCTTAGACAAGGTAGTTGCCAAGGACACATGGACAATTTACATAAAGATAAAAATTTGAAGGACTCAAATGGGAGCTTGATTAGAAAGGTAGAAAACAGATATATCTAAAAACCTAATAACACGTGAAGGTCTAGGAAAATCATGAAAAATGCCAGAGTTGGAAGTCATGAAATCAATTACGAGATGCCCCGGAAGAAGAGTGCACTTTGGCTCATAAGAAATATAATAGGAAAACAATACAAATTGTTGATGCTTATGGTGAATAAAGTTTCCTTCAGAATACGTGTTCTCGTAGTACATTTCTCATTAGTAAAACTCACATTATTCATTTTTTGAACCCAATAATTCATATTTCATGCCGTGGCTTTAAGCCTTTAACCATGGGATATTACGCTAAGTCTCTGGGAAATTTGATGGAGGCATTTTTGCCTGGAGGGAAACGAAGTTCCTATATGGAGGGAGGGAAAAATTGCCAACAGCTCTAATCATAAATTCCACCATTTTGTTCCACAGTCATAACATATTAATCAAAATGTGCTCAGTGCCAAGACAAATGAAGCAAGGAATTCAACTGTGCCGACTTGTCAACTTTTTAGAAACCCATAAATGACTCTTCTCACGAACGCCTAATCCTTCAACAATTATGGGGACAGTACATTTTAGAAGCTAAATGTTAGTAGTCACTAGAGAAACTACTACTTCCTGTTCATGGTAATTTGTTCTTCTAAAATCAGTGGAGAGCTATACACATCCTAAACATAGTCCCTCTAGGAAAGAAAAATAAAATAAAACACTAATACTGCTAATGATAATAAGATGTTCACCCAAAGTTTGATTTTGATCAGCTCATAAATATAGAATTCAGATGAAGTCACAATACAATATTATAAACTCACCAATATCTGGAGAAGAATGCTGGATGAAAACATGAAAGCAAGTCCTGCAAGACTGAATATTCAAATTGAACATAATTAGTGGGAAATAATACAGTTGGGTGATTGGACTGTGCTGAAAATCACATCGATTTCTTGCAAGAATAAAATGATAGGTTCACGAGATCATTTTATCCACTTACACTGCATACAGCAACACCAGCAGACAAATGGCAAAAGATCAGAGCAGAGCACCAGATAGGCCACCAGAGCAAAACATAAAGGGTGAAAAGATGAAGTCAGAATCATAGATAGAATCAGGGTTTATACTGACTACTATACCCTTTGTCATGCCAAATCATCAATGATTATGAAGAGAACAGAAAATGGTTCTCACGATGAGATACAAGGCAACTGAAAGTGGAGTGCACTGAAATAAATTAATCATTTTTTCAGTGCTTCAGATTATATAGTTTCTTCATCTATGCAGTACTAACTATTACCAATATAGTAACCAAAGCGAAATTGCAAGAGCATATACACAATAAGATTAAAACAAAAACCGGATGCCACTAATCTATCAGAAATGGGGAACTGTGTCAACTGACTAGTAATAGCAAAGGTACAACAGTCAATAGGCCAGTACCATATGCTTGTGCACGCTAAAGAAACGATACGTGATGACCATCAACATCTGCATAATATCTCCATGGGACATAACCTTTGAATCATCATTGCATTTGTACGCTCATATTAATATATGATACCTCATTATATGTCTAAGAATTTGAATTCAGAAGGGCACCTGAAGAATACCAACTCCATCTATCCTTATAGTTACAGGTAGTGATACAGGATAATTGTACATGAGAAGAATGAAATCTTAATCAAATTACTAATTTACTGTCACTGGACCAAATGCTCCATGAAACTAACTGAAAAGAAACTAAAGCATATCACTAATCCGAATTCGAATTAATCTAGCAAAATAAGGGTTGTGCAACATTTTTTTTTTTAGGAGGGTAATATAATATGTTCAAGAGAAGATTCAACCCCATACAACCACATTAACACTCCTCTTGCCATCCCCCCAACCCCAAGGATATGCAACAGCTAATCTATATGCTGACAGCATATACACAGAACATTCAGTATTAAATTCCAAGCAGTTTGATCCACCGAGTAACACAGTAGTAAGATCAACACCAACGACATACAGAGGAAATGAACCCACCTTCAACCGTCATAGCCATCTCAGCAAAGTATAAGAATTTTGCTTAAATAAAGAACTTCAAGCTATTAAGTACCCCTTTCTCTAGCTTCGCAAATTCCCAATTATATTAGACTGTGTTTTGCTGCAATATAGAGAAAAATAATAAGACAAGAGAGAACAACAAAAATTAGAATGATTTAAAAGGCCACTTTTTCTTGAACCTAGTCCACAGTACAGTTATACCCCTCAGTAAGTATTCTACAGCTTCTACTAGCCCATCATTGAACTTATTACAAATACAAACAGTTTCATTAGTATATAATAAACCCCATGATAAGCTCTCTCTCCTTCATCACACACTAGCCAAATCGCCAAAGATGAACCCACCGGGTTTTTGCTATTAGGGTTAGCTCTAAAAGGCCATAATTACCATAAACAATACACACAAAATCATGGAAACACAGAGACTTGGAGGAAAAATTGAATCTTGAAGCTAAAAGATGCAAAATCCTTGAACTTCCAATATCATCCCAATCAAGTGTATTGACTCAAGGGTTTAGTCAGGTTTGACAATTATTAGTTCCAACATGTTTATAAAAGATAAAAACCAGCTCAATTGTGTTCAATTTAAGAATCTAGGTTTGTTTACCCTTGGAATCATAAACTACACACGACGAATCAAAGAAAAACAGCAAACAAATCAACTTACGAGCTAAAATAGGGAAGATAGATATACTGAGCTTACGATGAAGAAGAGGAGAAATTGAGTTCATCTTACCGAGAGTTTGAGAGGTTTATGGCTGATGTTTGTTCCAGTGAAAAATTAAAGACGGATTTGAGCAGAGAAGATCGCCGATTGCCACCAGGTCAGGTGTGTTCGTTGAATTTCCGCACCAAGACTTTGCTAGTTGCTACGTTTCATTATTATCGATCGGTTTCAATTTTTTTTTTTAATAATAATGGTAATATGATAAAACTTTTTAATAAAACCGTACTTCAAAATAATTGAAACATGTCCACTTTCTTGAAAGTACGTTTAATCTTAAATTAATTCTAAATCATACATGAAAAATAACTAAAATATCTACATTAAAAAATTTAATAAAGTTAACTGGGCTTATAAAGGACTGCCACAATAACAAAAACATAGAGATCCAGAACCACCCAACAAGCCGGGATAGTCAAGATGTATGGTGAAGGACAAGTCCGGATCCACCCAACAAGCCGGGAGAGTCGAGATGTATGGTGAAGGGAAAGCCCTGAACCACCCAACAAGTTGGGAATCGAGTAAAGAGAAACGGATATGTGCAAGTCCTACTCCGTCTCGCAATCTGGGAAAGAAGTAGATTTAATTAAGAGGTAAGGTGGGAACTTATGGTGCCAAGTTAGCTCACGAGTTAAAAGATATGAAGAAAAATTAAGTTAAGAAAAGTCTGGTCAAGCCCAAGTTAGAGTAAAGAGAAGGTTCAAGTCTAAGAAGTTTAAGTTAGAGCTTGCATATTGGAAGGGTTAAACTTAAAAAACATAAAAAAAAAAAAAAAACGAAAATAGAACTCTAGGTCATGTCCTTTTCTAAAAATAAACTTTTAGATGTGAAGCTGAGCTACCTAGAGTAGCAAGGGAGGCCATGGGCATGTGATCGTACCACAAGCAAGAATATTATGTTTCATTTTGTGCATCATGTTACATTTCATGTAATAAGTATATTATTTTGAGATTCAAGATTTATATAGGAGATTTTACACGAGTTAGATCATGTTAAAATATTTCTGATGTGTTACTTTACTATTTATGAATTTAACGCTTTAGTCGTCTCACATGGTTTTATATATCAATTTTAAAGTCGCCCGCTTTTAAGGGCTCACGACTTAACATGAATAGTAGTTTCTATAGTTCGTCTACTAAAATTTTAGGCATTACTCCTCATTCCTTGAATTAAATTTGTTCTCTGTGTTTATTGGGTTAGTAGCATAAATGAATGTATTTAGAGAACAAATGAAGAGTAAGGTTATGTTCTCTTCGTTTGAATATGACTGAACCGAATTAAATGAAGCTGGACTAAAATTAATGAGTATTTAGACCTAAAGAACATTCATCTAAAAGCTAATTAATTTCGGTTCAATTATGTTAAAATTCATTCAATTTAGTCAAGTTCCGCTCAGTTATGTTTAATTTTGCGTATTTGTTTGTTATATTACAAATAGTCCAGTTCAGTTTAATTTTATTCAGTTCAGTTCTATTTTGACCAAGTATAAAACTGTGATCAAACAATTGATATCGTGAAGCTAATTATACAGAATAATTATTGGTATAATTAAATATTCTAGGGTAGCTCCGATATCAATATGATTAATAAATAGATGGGCAAAAGTCACTATTGATATTAAAATTAAATGTATTGTAATAACTCATGTCAATCGGATCAATAAGAAAATTACAAACCATGATTATAATATTTTAAAACATGAGATATTAAGTTGAGTTTCATCATTTGCTATAATACATATGCCTTCAACTTTGACAAACAACATACAAGTATACACATATTTTGTAACTAGTATTATATGTGTGGATTGCACTCGATACCAACTACTCAACAACGTCAATATATAGGGCAGATTTAGAATTTAAAATAACGTGCGGCTAATTTTAATGGCGAAATTTCCATTATAATAATGTGTTAGCAAAAAAATGTGTGGGTTGAATAATTCAAGAAAATTTATTTTAAACCATTGCACTTTTGCTTAAAACTTTTTACAAAAATTTCATATGTTTTTAGTGAGAATTAAGATTAGTTTTCTTAATCAAAATATTTGTACATCTATAGAGAAAAGTGTGGAGCTAAACTGGTAAAGTTTAAAATGAAGAGGATGAAAATTTGCTCTGCCTTTCATCGGTCTTTTTGAAAGTGCTTCGATCTAGATCTATTTGTCTCAGATGTACTTGCAATTCTTCCCACAGGCTTTATAATTAATAGGGTAGAAAAAGTAATAAAAAGAAAATTTTGAAGAAATAAAAATAAGTGAAGTAATAACAAATGGATGACATTTTAAGCAGATGGAAAATTGAAAAAGGAAAGACTAATATAGCAAAAAGATGGAAATGAAACTGGATAGGAGTAAAAAAAGGAAACTAGAAAGGATTAACAAGATATAAAAACAAGTAAAAATTGTCAATGATACTCGAAACCGAGCTCATAGCGTAGAAGACAACAATAAACAATACTATTCTGAATTTTTGTAACATTGTAACATTAATTTTTGTAACATTAATAATTACTAGTACTATAATATAGTACTAATTAGCCAAATACAGAGTGTGGCTAAAGACACACAAGCACTATCTCCAACTCCGCCCCTGCTCACTTGCATGCAGGACACTCTCTTGTGAGTGTATGTTGTCTCCATTAGGTTGGAATGGACGGATTGATGGTGTGTTTTAATCCGATCATCTCTGCCCAAACTTTCATAACACGGTAGGAAAAGTCATTCTCACCCCTTTCTTCTGTTTCTTCCATTTGATAGTATTATTAGTGTATGATTAAAACTTGGTTAAAAGTGAGATCAAACATCTCTAAGTATTTATAGACAACAATTCGGATGACTCGCTTAATCCATGGATGAACCAACTGCAGTTGGTCAAGGAAATGTTACCTACATGCCCTTCAGTTCAAATATACATGAGCATAGATAAGCTGGTCAAGAAAATGCTACATGCATTTCACTTCAAATATGATGTTTGAAACTCAACATAACTTTAACTATTTTTCTTTTCTAATCCTCAAAGATTCACCTTTGTGGATAGAGTTGTGTAGTTTCAGTCTCTTGTGGATGAACATGTAATGTAGTAGTAATTCGTTGTCATTATAATCACAGAAAACTATATTCCTATGTCTAGTTCATGTACAGTTCCGTGACAAAAGTCTCAACTTGCAAAAGCCAACGAAACACCGAAACACTAACAGCAACAACAATTGATTTGAAGACACTTAGAATAGGAAACAAAACCCAATTTTAATATGCACAACAATTTCTTCACCACTTACTTACCTATCAACATTCATCACAACACACAGCTTTGGACAATGACTTCAAGAACAGAGACATCCCATAGATATATGCACCATACAGGATAGTAATATGTTATTTTACCTTGTGTTGTTTCACCTGTTCATTATAACAAGACTGTACAGAAAACAATAAGGTAAACAAGAATAAATGTTCACTTCGGTAAGTGCATTATCAAGTCACTGTTGTGGAGATTTCAAGAATTTCAAGCAACCTCTAGAAAATTAGTACTACAGGGTATTAGGTTTCTGGCCAAACTAGCCAAACAAATAAGAGAAAGCCAGTTGATATGATATCACACATTAGTTAAGTAAACCTAAAACTAAAAGGCATAATGTTGATTCTTTGTCCAAATAATCAGAGAATATGTACCAAAATTTATCTAGGACCAGTCTTTGTACAATACAATAGCCACAAATAGGATGGTTTTGGTTCCATTCTTGGCCTAATGGAGCCCATCACAATTATGCTGCCACTCAGATTTGATTAGAACTTGAAAAGATATCCAAATCTTGATAGGACCAACAAACAATATGATCATCTTTTCTTATTAACTAATAATACCAATCTATATCCTCCAATGTTCACTCCTTAGTTTCCCAAAAGTTTTCCTCCAAGTTGTAGAGATAGTGAGACTATTGAAAAGTTGATGTGCCATAAGCAAATTGTTGAGAAACAATAGCAGATAAGTCAGGAAAACATATTTTTCAATGATTGATGTAAGAAGAAAAAGTGACTAGAGATTAATCCAAAAGGACCACATCTATTTTATGGTCATGAATCTTGCCTTACCTACATACAACTCTCAGAATAACACCTACCTGACCCAAACAACAGAGAAAAAAAGATGCTGTACCAAACACATTAATCCCAACCCAATGCATATAGCAAGTTTCTTCTACAAGATTCATTTAGGAATAAATGATGATCAACAAGCCACAAACAACCAAAAGATAATAGCAGTCTTTTTGTCAACAACTTGTATAACCCCTTTACTCTTAACCATAAAACATAGACGAGCAGTTAGAAAGGAATACATCAAAATCTGGATGCATGTAGACAAGCACATCGTATAATTGACAGAATGAATGATCATATCTCAAGCATGTGGAACTACAGATGGTGTGCCTAACATCATTCCGATACCGAAGTAGTATAGAAACAGCATAGCAATCAAGAATTATGTACAGAACATAGATCCATATACATATGTTCCCATAAACTGGAACAGCAGTGAAGCAGCAAATACAGAACATAGATAATTATCTGTTTCCATTAACTAGCATAGCAGCGAACCATTATGTACAAAAGGTAGATAGATATCTGTTCAGATGGGCCAGCAGGATTTCTTTACACAAGGGAGCTTAAGATATAAACATTTTACACATACACAGGGGCTTATTTACACCTAATAGATCAGTATTCAGTAGAACATATGTCAAAGTTCCCCCCGGATATGGCAGGCGCGATTCTAACACTGGAAACCTGAAGAACTAGGATGAGGCATCTTTGAGCTAAGAATCATCTATCCCAATGTCAAACAGGTGAAGTGATTATTCTAGATCTATTCTGGACTTGACGCATGTTCCTTAAAACAGGCATCTCTTCCGACTTCCAGGGATAAAACATCAACTTGGGAGCTTCAATAATCATACATGCAGTAGAATAAGCACAGCCAACTGATATGGCCAGCTTCAAAATTTGTGGAGAGAGGAAAGCCACTGCTCCATGTAATTATTGCCATCTGAAACAAATATGCAAAGAGCTAGTATTGAGTTCCCAATGCCACAACTAAAAAATATGCAAACGCAGGAACTATTTCTAGAAGTGAGAGACGTAGATTGGAATGTCTATATTTGCGGCTTCTGCAGAAGACGAAAAAAATCCATGTCATCAGAAGCCTCAAGCTTATAGAGAGGTTATGAATTAATCCATTCTTGAAACATTTCTCCAACGGAAGGACAACCTTAGATGTTCACAGGGGCTTCTTAAGGTGAGTTTAATTTCTAAAAGCACACCCCCAAATACTATAGAAACTTTGGTGTTGCATTACCGCTCACACATGTGTAAGTGTTCAAAAGCATTGATTATTTTTCATAGATTAGACCAACAAGATTCAAAGTCATGACTCATGATGTCTTTTAGGCTTGACACTGCTATGGTATTAATTGACGCCTAATCTAATTACTTTAAGAGGATAAAGTTATAAATACTTGACAATCGCAGAACTCAGCCAAGATTAACAACTCAACAGACAACACACCAGCTAATCTCACATAAATCTGAATGAACAAGTAAAGTACACAATGTGACAATAAGCCATGGATATGAGTAATAAGTTTGTGCAATATATGAATCTTCCATAAAGTATGAAAGAGCATGATAAATCCAGTTCAGGAACAAAATAACAGATTACCTAAAAGCAAATCATAACTCCACAACATTATGGCATAAAACTCAATAATCTACTGATTCAGAACTCAGCTCTTACCAGTAGAATAATTGCCCGGAATGTTATTAACTGCACTGAATAACTGCATGCCAGGCTCCTCCTCCTTTTCCTCCAATGTTCTTGAATCATTCCTATAGCAAGGGACCAACACAGCAAAACTGTCATCGACCTCATCATCACTCTGGAAACCGGGGGCATGTGGCTCCAACCACCCGATAGACCAGTCCGAGTCATCGGATTCGGACCCTGATAAACAAACCCCATCAGATGGCACCAACACAACATCATACTCTTTATCAATCCTCTGGCTCCTATCTTCCCTACTTTTCCATTTCCTTTTAGCCCTCCTATTCGAGCTCGAGGAAGAGGGGACTCTTCTATCACCACCACCCCCTTTGACCGGATAAAACCTCAAACTTTCAGGCTCACCCCTTAAACCCAGACCACTCCTATCCCCCAAAGAATTAATAGAATTTATGAGCGAGCCGTTAGAGACTTGCTCTTTCTCCTTCCCTCCCAACCACAGCCAAGAAATTCTTGTGAATGACAGAGCCATTCTTTCTTTCTTCTTTCTTTTTCTTCTTATTTTTGAGACACAAGATGAACAGCAACTTGATGTAGAAAACAAGAATCAATGAATTGGAAGATCAAACCACCATAGCTTAAATTCTCAAAACCCAATGTAATAATAAGCCCTCGAATAAAATCAGAAAACCAATCAGCAGAACAATTATCAAATAGGCCTTCCTCCCTTGAAACACCTGAGTGTGCAAAATCTTGAAGAGGCTGAAAGAATATTAAACAGCACAGCAGCAGCAGCAGCAGCAGAAGAGCAACAATTTAATAATAATATTATTATTATCTCAAGCAACAAGTTCGTTCTAAGATAGAAGAGAGAGATGTCATCATCATGTGGACAGACAAATGGATTACCACAAACAAAGATATCAAGTCTAGTGGTAAACAATGAGCAAATACCAAAATCACGCCGATACTTAATTTAACAGCAAGTCCTTATCCAAGAAATAAAATTCAGTAGAACGATTGAACAGTTGAATAGAAAGACCCTTTTAATCAACCGGCAAAAAACACAAACGGAGATATAATACGACCGGATAATAAGAATGAAGAATTAGGAAAGGGGTTTGAAGAGGGTTGAATCGAATCGAATCGAATCCCTAATTGAAGTAAAGAGAAGAAGATTTATAGGTGTCGCTCAAAGAAATCCATATTATCTGAGTTTCTTTTTATATAACCCTCTCTGACTTTCTCTCTCTCAGGTGGATATGGATATGATGATATTAAGAAGATATGTATATCCCACACGCATTAACCAAAAATATATACAGAGTTGTTGTTTCCCTTTCTTTCTTTATTGAGAGACCGAAGATGAAGAAGAAGAAGAAGAAGAAGGAGATGTCGTGTTATAGATTAGGCCACTATATATAATTGCCTTGTCATCATCATCATGATTAGCCCTTGACACATTTTGCTTTCAGGGACTTCAACTCTCCTGATAATAACAACACGGTTCCTTTCTAAATACATTACATTATATCCAATTTATTTCTCTACTATATATAGTACTATGTAACTTAAAGTATTAAATTAAATGGTTTTTTTTAAGAAGCAAAATATATATTATAAAATTAAGTATTAAATTAAATGATTTATAATCATAATCATAAGTATAATTATGTTCGTCATAAATTACATCAAACATTTTCCCGCGTCGAGTTTAGAACAGTTTATAAGTGGAAAGAATATTCAAGTGTCTTTTGATTTTGGATAGTTCCATTTCTAATATAAAAAAAAAATTACATGACGGAAGATCTTAAAATATTTATCAGTGAAAAGAAATGTAACTTGTAGAGTACATTTACCGCATAAATTTTAACCGTTAATAATTTACAATTTACGAACTTTAAAAATAAAATTTTAGAATTTACGAAATGTAAATTTATCTCTACTCATCTAAGTAATAAGTAATATTTATATATATATATATATATATATATATATATATATATATATATATATATATATATATGGAATTTAAAAAATGTAAATTTACCTCTATTCAATATATGTAATATTTGAGCACATGCAATTAAAAAAAAAAAAAGTACTAAAATTTACCTCTATGTAACCTTTTTTTATACTTTCAGTAGTTTATGTTGTGAAATTTTATTTGTTTGATAAATTTAATGAAGTGTAGTTTTCCAAATTTTACGGACCCGTTTGTAATTTTTCATTCTTTTGAACCTTTTTTTGAAAATAGAAGTTTTTGTCTTAGAATTTTTAAAATTTAGTCCTATGTTTTAGCTCGTGATAAATTACTTCAGCCTCTGGGTAGATTTGGCATTCTTCACCTCGTTTTTCCTTGTACATCCAATTTGTAATGTAAAAAAGGTAGGTTCAAGATGTATTTTGTTACTATTGATTGGTAAATACAGTGAATCTAGCTAGAAATATGGTTTTATTTGAAATACTTGCACGTAGCCATGTACAATTACGAAATACATTATGTTTATTATTGGGCCACATGTCCAAATACCGGTTCAGAACACGGGATATACCACACACAAGTTGCAAATAATTAAAAACGAAATTAAACTTGGCACACTTGATTAGAAAATTGATTAAAAGTTTCATAGGGTTCCCAGATAACCTTAAAAGCCTTTCTTAAATAGTGCAAGTATAAAGTAAGTGAAAGATTTGGTAATTTATAATTTAACAAAAGGAAGAGCCTAAATGAGATTTGCTTTATCTTTGTCTTTGGTTGACATTTGCTATAGTATATTAATTTATAAACATTTTCATATTCCTTGCTATTATATCTGAAATTTAAAATGTATAACACAACATCCATTTTTTAAATTGTTTATATTTACCTTTTAAACGGAATTTTAAGATGTTGGCATAATGTGTTTTTTTAAATCAAAATGCATCACATAAAATTACTCAAGAGTTACGTACATTGTTTCTAAAATTTCTAGTAAAAATTTTATTATCCTGATCTATTACATTCTTGATCCACGGTGGGCAACAGCCCCACACAAAACAAAAGCATTAAACAATATTTTCATTCAAAAGTCCTTGTGGATCACCAAACGTTAGCTTGCTTGCTTCTTTTAAGATTGTGTTAGCGACTTGATTGCATTCTCTATATACAAATTGGATTTTCACTTCTTCCATTTCATCCATTCTCTTGACCGCTTCCGTCAACAATATTTGTCGGATTGGTGTTGCTATCTCTGGTCTGCAAAGGCAGTTTATGAGGACTTTTGAATCAGTTCGTATAATCATCTTTTTCAAGCCTAGGTCTGTGCACATTTTGTGTCAATTTTTAGGCCATAAAATTCCGCAGTATTGTGATCAGTTCTTCCTACAAAAATTGCAGCAGAGTTAACAAATTTTCCATGCTCATCTCTTATAATGCATCAAACTCCTGCTTGTCCAGGTTCTTGTAAGGTCGAACCATCTATATTAACACAGAGGAAATCAGTAGGCAATGGATTCCATTTACATGAAATTTCACCTACTTTTTTATACTATTTTGGCGTTGAGACTATTTTTTATATGATTTATCATTTCCAAGAGTTGCCTCTTGAATTGATAATCATTCAAAGCTTGATCCTTGAAATTTTCTAATTTCTAATTTTCCATACATCCAACAAAATAGAAGTGCATTGATTTGTTCCTTTGAATTTTGTTGTGTATGAAAAATTACGTGAGTTAGGGGACTGGTGTAATTACATATTTTAGGAGTTATAATCCAAGATCTTATATTCCGAAAAGCCGAGCATCTAAAGAAAAGATGTTCCAGCCTTTCATGGTGTGTTTCGCGCATCTGACATATATCATTTTGCACAATGTCATGCTTAATTAATATGTCAGTTGTTGGTAATCTTCCATGGATGTAGAGCCAGATAAAAAATTTGACTCTTGGTACAACTTTTAAGTTCTAGAGTTTCTTCCAATCAAGGTCATTCTACTATACTTTCATTTTCCCCACAAGAGTTAGGAAATTGTAAGGACTTTTGATTGTAAACAATCAATTTCTTGAGTTATTTCATACCAACTTATCTTCTGTATGTGAGGAGAAAGTGGGATTCCAATGATCTCCAAGATAAACTCTTTCGGTAACAAGTTGGCATAATGTGTTGGTGTTTTTGATGTACAGTAATAGGAAATTTATAAAAGATAATATAAATATTTTAGAAAAACAGCCGAAAACAAAATATGTAAATAAATTTAAATAACATGAGTATATATGTCAGGGGTGGCATTGTGGAGTGTCCCACCCAAATAAAAATTTAAAAGTTATAGCAGTATTATCAAGTTTTCAAAATTTAATCTCATTTGAACTTTCAAAATACTCCTTATATTATAATATTATTTCATCCTTCAAATTTTAATTGATGAATCAGCCAGGCCCCAGACCCAGAGTATATAAAATTGGAGAACATGTATCCATCATGACCTCAATTGTCCATGAGCTAGAAGAAACACGACAAAAAGCTTACGGTTAAGTATTACGCCGAATTAGTCACTGATTAATTTCATGAAAGTGATGTTTAGTAAATTATTACTACAGCCGGAGAACTAATTAATTTAATTTGGAGCATCAGTGCTGTTTCACTTTTCTTATTTACGATCTTTCATAAACTCATCCGATCCCTCGGTAGAGTAGTATCAGTGCGTAAGAATACTTGAGGAAATTAGATTTTCATATTCAATCCCCACCTTATCCTCCTTTGTGCGAACTTGAAGGAAGGTTGATTATGTTTGGAGGTGGATGCAAGATCTCATCACTAGAGTCCTAGACTTCGTTTTAGAAGATCGCATGAAAAATTCTGAATTCTCATCAATATCTAATATTGGCTTGGAAGATTATCAGAAAAGTTTCATTTACTATGATCTCTCTCCCTGAATTGGTGGATTTTATTTAGCTATGCTAGATCTCCTAGCGGAGGTTGATTCGAGTGAACCCTAAATATCTGATGGTACATACGGTTTCTGCATGTTTGTGCTTATTGTTTACTATCCGTTATTTTGCGAGATAATTTGAACGCATGCAATATTTTGGTTACACATCACATTAAACCTTGCGCTGCAAATATTTTCGCACTTTGCCTTGCTTTATATACTCCCTCATATCTCGGACGTTAAGATGAACTATATCGATTAGAATTTTACACACAGTTTTAGATAATTTATTAATTTTTGTAATAATAAAAGTATGTAAATTATGCGAAAAGAACACATGAAAAAGATTAAAAGTAGATAAAAATGTACAAAAGACAGCTTGCTACCATGGATTTGATAACGTGCATATATAGCTATCAGCTTATCACGAGAATCACGTTTATTATTGCTTTGCGGCGCACAAGAGATATAATTGTGTATTTGTGTTCCAAATTTTAATCCTAAATATGCAGCTAGCTATTGCTGCCATTTTCTGTTTTCCTTTAGATGTGGTAAACGAATCCATTATATTATTATCACCATTTGGGTTTTTTACTTATAAACCACCACGTAATATTTCCAAACTATAGAAATTAATTAGTAAACCGAACATAACGTAGTGTAACATATATGGGAGATTCGAACTTTGTGATCTCTTGCTATCCCTAATATTTCCTTTTTTTTTTCTTTTCTTTTGATATTATTATTATTATTTATTTATTTATTTTGTATATTGAGTGGTTAATAATTTATCCAACTTGATAAGGAACATAACCTTCCAATCTGTATAAAACTTGAAGTGTGGCAATGGATGAGAACAAAATTGGACCCATTGGATTGCAAATTGTACTAATGGATACAACTGTTCAACAGTTCAAGTTAAAGCAAGCAATCACAGTTTTAATAATCAATTACTTGGTGTATAGTTAACACGTAAAATAATCGTTAATGGGGTACGTATTCATTAATTGGTCACTTGATTAATTCAAAAGTGACTCAACCAGTAAAGAAATGGGAGGAGGCCATGACGTGTCCAGTATGGAGTAAAAGTTTATGAAACTTCTTGATATTTTATTTAATGATGAGGATGAAGTAAAAATGAAACAAAAAGAAGAAGATAAGATATATTGGGTGGATTATTTGTGAAGAAATGCTAATAATATGCTCAAGTTAAAGTCAATAGTCAATACTGATTTAAGGTTATTGGATTTGAAAGATTAGTTTTCAACGTGTCTCTGGTCGGTTAAAATAGTCCTTTTTTTTCATATATATACGAAACACTCATAACTTGAAAGGCAAGAACATGATTTAGTCTTAATTGTGTGCTAAGTACTGAAGTGGTTTTTATTGATTTCTTCCAATTTGAATGCTCTCACTAAAGGACAAGATGTAGTTTGTTAGGTTCATAGTAAAAATGGAGATCATCCAAATTCTTGTTCATGAACCATGAATGATGACTAGTTGATGTACTTAAGGTAAATGTTGAAAAGTAAAACATAGTAACACAAGATGTATTTGAGTGTCAGATTAAAAATATCTTAATTTTACATTTAAGGTTGTCACTATTATCTATTGATTTTACCTTCGCTGGTCAAAGAAAGTAAAGAATCCATTTCCCATGAGTTCAATTGTATGTAGATAATAAGTTAATATTCCTCCTAGCAGATTCATTCATGTTATTGACTTATTGGTAACCAATATTGACTGTTTCTGTACCTGATATATGCCAAAATGAGTTAGTATTCTTTTGGATGATTCCATTTCTCCTCACAGGTTACCTACTCTTTTGGAACTTGGTCACGTAAAGATTCTTTCCCTTGAACAATCTGTGTATGTTATCTACTTATCATCTGAGTTTAAGTAGATACTTGAACATGAAAATGAGGAACCACTATATTGATTCTCCGGCTTCAAAAAAAAAAAAAACTTGACTTGAATGGGTAAAAGAGTGCGAAAAAAAAAGAATAAATATATTGGAATGTAAAGTTACAAGATTGAAATGAATGTTCTACAAGAAGAACAGTTATGAAGAACAAGTGAAATATGGAGTGTACATTTTCTCTGTTAATATAGATAGAGAATGTACTGCCTTCTAACTACTTTCTAAATGAGGAACATTTCTAAGTATAGAAACTTCCCCTAAATCTGCATCTGATTCTGTGGAGTTAGCTTTAACTTCAGATCCTCAGCATTGGCTTAGTAGTAGTGTTAATGGACTTGGACTTCAAAGGTGATCTTTCTGCTTGAACTGTTTCAGCTTTCTTCATCACTGGAGATGAAAAACAGCAGCTAATGTTCTCTTTAACAGGATCATGTTCACCATCTTCAACACTCTGGACTATCTTTGCAAGATGTTCCGAAAGCTGATTGTCTTCGATAGATGTGCACAACTGTTCCATTCTTTCACTCAACAAAGACATGTTATTTATCAACTGTTTCTTCTCTTCCAGTTCACTTTCCAATCTGTGAACCTGTAACCGTTCTCTTTCCAATTCAGCTTGGATTTCGAGAACCTTTTTCTCAGAACCAAACGCTGCTCTATCCTGCTGTTCCGCTCTCAGCAGCAGGCTACTTAGGTCATTTTCGAGCTCCACAATCATCAAATTCTTCTCCTGAATTTCCACTTCTTTCAACAATCCACCTGCTTTGATTTTTTCCAAAGATTCACGAAGCAAGTTCGTCTCTTCTTGCATTTGCGAAAGCTTGGAAGAGAACGAACTGGTCGAGCTGTTGAACTCCTCCTCCAAATTCGCAACAAGATGCTGCAAATCTGATATTCTCTGGTCCTTCTCTTCCACTAGCTGGTGAAGATCTTCTTTTGCCAGCGGTTCGCTTTCGAATTCATTTTCGACCTTCAGGTTCTCATTTAATTCATCAAGCTGCTGTTGAAGATTCTCGATTCTGTTATCCTTCTCATCCACCAGTCGATCAAGCCTTTCGTTCTCTTCCTTAAGATTCATCTCCACTTCTGTTTGCGAAAAAAGAGAAGCTTCTACTTCTTTACGCAACCGAGTGCTTTGCATGAGGTTCATTTCCAACTGTCCGGCTACTGATCTCCAAATCTGCAGCTCAAATTCGATTTCATTTGCTTCGCAGAATTTCAAATCCAACTCCGCGTTTGCTCTATCCAGAGCATCATGAACCTTCTCCAAATTGCTCTTTATCTGCATTACTTCCTCCTCTGATTTCAAGCCATTAGTTGTTGCTTCTTCAAGCATTTTCTTCAGCCTGTTGACCTCGTTCTGCAATGGAACCTGCAGCTCTTTGAGATTACGCACCCTTTCCGTCAAAACTACTACTTTCTCACGTTCCTCCTCAAGATCTTTCTGCACAGTATTAAAAGCAGCCTTCTTGGTCTCCAAATCCTCTACTAGACCAGTAATGTTATTTTCCTCCATCTCTTTGCTTTGCATATCCAAGCAACTCACTTTTTCGGCAAATTCAGATTTCAGAATCAACAACATCAAGGAAGACTCCTGATTCAGCATCTCCAGCTTCAGTATCAGTGAATCGCAAGCCTCCAGTTCATCTCTCAGCTCATTCAAATACGCATCCTTGCTTTCAGATTCCGACTTACACAAATTCAGTTCTTCTGTTAATTTCTCTAATTCGGAACGCCATTCAGATTCTTTGGCTTGGAGATTGGCCAAGCAGCCCTTGTGCACCTGCTCTAAGGACTTGAGCTTGCTTCGAATCTTAGAAGACGAAGAAACTACACCTGCTTCTTCAATCCGAGCCTCTTGTAGTTCTTTCAAGGAAAACAGCACCTCTTGCTTCTCTTGCTCCATTCTCCTAAACTGGTACTCCATTTCTTTGTAAAGAACATCCTTTGTTGCCAGCGAACTCCTCAGACTCGCAATTTCTTGATCTCTCTGAGCATTCATATTCAAAATAGACTTAGCTGCCTCATATTCATCACAAATGTTGTCGAATTTTTTCTTGCACTCATAAAGTTCGACATCCAGAACCTTTCTCTTGTTTTCCGCGTGAGCCAGAGCCTGGTTGCACATCTCAAGTCGACTTTGAAGATCCTTTGAGGTTCTAATTTGTGATTCCAACTTCGCCTCCAGGGAAGAAATTCCGTCAAGAAGCCCAGCTCTCTCCTTCTTCCACTCTTTCTCCTTTGTTTTAAACTCACTCTGATTTTTTTCATGGGCTTCCTTCAAGTGATCAAACTGTTCCTTCTTCCACTTCAGCTGATCTTCAAGCTTCTTATTCTCATCTTCTAATTTCGAGAAGACATCATCCCTACCTCCTTGTTCAGCTCTGGACTTGCTCTCAGTTTCTGAACATTTCTTCTTGGAAATCGCCAGAAGTTGCTTAAGCCCCTCGATCTCTTTCTCGAGCTCGCTAATTCGCTGCTCTCGATCAATCTCGCCATTGCTACTATCCAAATCCAAGGCTTTACCATTATTCTCCCACTCCAGTTCCTTCATCCTAAATCGACTCAAGAGCTTGTCATGAGCTTCTTCAAGATGACCAAACTGTTCGATTTTCCACTTCAACTGATCTTGAAGCTTCCTATTTTCCTCCTCTAAATTGAAAAGGGCATCTTCTCTACTCCCAAGTTCTCTAGAAACCTTACTCTCACTTTCTGAACACTTTTTCTGTGAAACGGAAAGGAGTCTCTTAACCCCCTCGACTTCCTGTTTAAGAGCACCGATCTGCTGCTCCAGGCCAACATTTTTGGCGTTTGCATCCTCCAAAGCCAATATCAGTGCTTTATTCTCTTCTTCCCATCCACTAAGCTTCGCATTAAAATCAACACGAAGCTTATCATTCGCTAATGCGAGATTCTTTATAGTCGCCTCTTTCCGTTCCAAACTAGACCTCAACTCTTGATTTGCACTCTCTGCAGTTGAGATAGCACCCTCCTTCTCATTCAACTCTTGAATTAGTTTCTCCAACCTGGAACTTGCCTCCTTAAACTTGCTTTGCTGATCAAAATGAGATTTCTTTAAGTTTTCTGCTAATTCTGCTTTCACTCTACATTGTTCCCTTAGCTTTTCAACCTCAGCTCTAGCCTCATCTAGCTCTTCGTACAGCGAAGCTTCCATCCCTCCGACTCCACAGTTGATTTATTTAGACCCAACCTGTTAGTTAATGCTTGTTATTAATATGATGAACAGCAGCCAAGTATTATACAGTTCATATAGCACAAGCCACAAATACACAAAAGAATTGAATCCTCAGCAGCCAAGTACTAACATCTGCCCCCATCCCACTGTATTATTAAACGCAAATGTTCGATTTAGAGAACTGCCTAATTCGTCAATTGAAGACCAGCTATACATAAATGTCAAATCAGTTTATACAGTTCATATAGCCCAACACAATGAATTGAATCCTCAGCAGCCTCACCTCACTATATTAATATCCCAAATGTTCGATTTCAAGAACTGCCTAATTCGTCAATTAAGGAATTCAAATTACAGCTGAGAATGATACTGCATTACATGGTCCTACATGAAAAGAGGACATCTGTAACAATATTACACTAATGCAATCTATCATCCTATGCAACAAGTCCAATTTGCTTAATCGAGATTCATATTTTAGTAGTCTTACTTAGCACTTCACAGACTGAAAAAGGGAAACCCACTTAATGATTGCCTTAACCTAATCACACTGATTCAGATTAACAAGAACAACGGGAGTCGAGGTAATCGTGAAACAAGAAAGTGAAAATGCACGATTCAATCGACTAATAATTGATAAAATCAATGAAGACAAACAATGGAGATGAAATATAAGTCTTAAATCAAGGGTTTATGATTAGGAAGTACCTGTTATTGTGGCCGCCACTGGCACAAGAGGGTTTCACCTGGGAGATCGATTTTGCCAGGAAGATGATTGAAGAATGAAATGAATGATTTTGAAAGGTAAGAGAGAGTAAAAGTAGAAGGAAGAAGAAGTGGGGTGAAATTTCTGTTTGTGTTTTTCAGGAAAAGAAGTAGCCGTTGTGGAATTTAATTTAAATTTAATGGTAACCGATCGAACGTATAGTCGTTTGTCGTTTAACGGCAAGCATGAACCTCGGATCGGATCACATACATTGGGCTGACTGACTACTAGCCGTTGGTCTTCTGGGTTGGGCTTTTTAAAGCCTGGGCTGGTTGGTGATGTTGATATTTTAAGCTTTTAGAAAGGAAAAAATGGATCAAACCCCCCAAACTATTACCCTTTTGAGACTCTGCCCCCCAAACTAATAAGTTTGGTGATTAACCTCCTCAACTATCATACTTTTGAGACAATGCCCCCTAAATATAAATTGAATAATAAACTATTAACAAATCAACCAAATATGTTAATTTATTAGATGTTGTGATACAAAAATTACTTTTGTCGATCATCATGATATTTAAGTGTCGTTCAAACTTTATTTTATAGTTTTGAAATAATTTATAATTAGTTCATCCTCCATTACTTTTATTAATTTTTTATTAAATGTTTTGAAAACATTTTGACAACGAATTATTTTTAATTTATACCGTAAACAAATATATATAAAAATATTGTGAAACCATACTTACTTCGATGATAAATATAATATTATTTATATATATTTTTAATGTAATTTAAAGTAATTTGTGGCAAAAATAAGTCAAAAAGGTTTTAATTATAAAGTAATTACGGAGGAAATATATCTTTTAATTTTTTGTATGTCATGTAAAATATAACTTCGTAGCAATGCAATATATGAATAAATATTTTTATGTGTTGGATATATAAAATTTAAATACCTACAAATGTTGTTTTATCTATTTATTTCACTAAAAAAATCACTTCAGGGGGCATTGTCTCAAAAGTATAATAGTTGAGGGGGTTAATCACTGAATTTATTAGTTTGGGGGGCACAGTCTCAAAAGGGTAATAGTTTGGGGGGTTTGATCCATTTTTTCCTTTTAGAAATTATATGAATTTTCTTAAAGCAAACTTTTATATTAATTAATTACATATAATTTTTTTTTAAATGGTAACTCCATGCTACTCTACTCCTACATTATTTTTATTTTTTTGAGCAACTCCTACACTACCCTTTAATCACTTTATAATTCCAAATAACCTAAATCACCTTATGTGTCAATCTGGGTTTGAACACCCGACCTCTCCTTACGGTATAATAACCTACATTGTTACGGTATTGAATCTATTGATATCATTACATATATCACGAGCTAACCATATTGGACGTCGGACATCCCAAACCGATGTACTACATCTACTAGCTAAACTATTTAAATTTAAACCATGCAATGTTAGTGAAGTGGCCTTATTGCTTCCTCACCGAGCCAAAATGTTGGAATGTGGTTTTCTTCCTGATAAATAAAACATATTTTTACAACCTCCAAACGACGAATAATTGACCAAATCTCATCTAGATCCATGTGCATCCACACTATCGTCATTTTCCCTGCAAACATTGAATAATTTTTTAATATCTGAATGTAAAGCAGAAAATAAACAAACACGCAGAGCCCAAAGTTCTGCAACATTGTAGGTAGTATACTATATAACCAATAGGGTCTGCAGCCACCCGGACAGAATCGTCTCTCATGATTCGGAATGATACACTCATACACCAAATCCTACAAGCCCTGAATTAGTGAATTGCCAAGGGCCGATCCATCTGTATAACTGTATTGAATGTAAAAGAATCTACCGACGCAGAGTTTCAGCTACATTTAATTGTTAGTTTTATAAACAGCTTGAAGTTGGTACTACAGTGCTCAAGTAACTTCATCCCTTTGAAGTTTGGCATCCACTCCACTCTATGGTAGGGAGGGACTAGGGATAGTGGAAAAATAAAGATCATGTCTATTTTTGAAGAAAAGATTCCATCTGATCCGAATTAAATTTATTTGTAGTTTTAACCATGTAAATTTTAACAGAACTGATCAAAACGAAGACTTTCACGATATTTCAAATGGTTTTAGTTCTTTTTTTCATACATTTGAAAAAAGTGAAATCTTTCGTTTCGTTCAATTACGTAGCTACAATTACAAATAAATTCAAGGACCCTAAATTCAATTCTTATCAAGATTTTATTTTTTTTAATGTACTCAAATTTGCATCATTATATTTGGAGGATTTTTTTTTTTTTTAACTGTAATATATGCAATTGTCATGTGATGTTTCAAACTGGCAACTATCCAAGTCACTTCGGATTTGTCTAGTTTAGAGCTAAGTATGAGCGAATTATGTTGCTAAGGTTTAGAGCATTTATTAATGAACTTGGATACCGGCAATAACCAGCTCACCAATACTTAGTAGAGAAAATTAGTCACAAAATCCTTAAGACTCCAGGCCAGAACTAAATCAAAAAGTGCAACTTCAATGTGCTGTGAATTCAACACCATCGGTAATATGCGTATCCAACAGAAGATGTGAAAAAAACAAACCCAAGTTCTATTCCAGCAGAAGACAAGAACTCTAGTCGTACAACCAACAAGCCGTATATAATCCAAACAATATATAGACGAACAATACAAGAGACCAACGTAAATACATGAACAATCGTATATATATATTCTCCATCATCTGTAATCTCCAAACCAAGATCACTCATTTTGACTCAATATGTTACAGTGACCTCCCCACACCCTGGGTTGAATTTCCTATATGATGTAAATAGTAGTAGTAGTAGTAGTAGTACAACATGAGTGGCTCTATAACTAAGCTAAGAGGGGGTGGTCATTTTATTTTCAAACAGTACAATCAACTCGTAGTAGTCACGTTGTAGTAACAAGGACATCATCTATACCATCATATTCATACCTCACTGCTATGAATCAAGCATTGCACATACAATCAGGAACAGGGTATGTGTAAATGGACTGTTCCGGTTTTCGTAGCCTGAGCTGCCCTTGCCTGTTTCTGTGCCCTTCAATGACAGCCTCCTGGAACTCGGGCCATGTTAGGCTCTTGTTCAAGAAAAGCTGACCTAACAAAGCCATGTTAGGTCTTATGGTCTTTGTGTTGTCATATGTACGATGTCCAACCTGCAACATGTCAACAATCATTTTAAGCCTACTACTAAATAGGTATTGCAATATATTTCCTATCTTCACTACATCAAAATCCCAATCGTTCCCCGTCTAGTGCCTGTTCATGGATGATAATTGCAAACTGATTATAGCTTCTTTTTTTTTACAATTTGCCTAAAATGCATATTCTTGCAACTTAATCAGTTTAAACTTTAAACTGTTTCATAAGAACACTTGTAAATACCTAACAGATTCAGTCACTCAAAACACATTTTTGGAAACACAGAGACATGCATGCCCCATATAGTATAAGTTGAAGGATTATGAGGCACGTGATACAAGAAAACCAAATTCAAGACATAAATAAGAATAGCTTACCACAGCGTTATGCATATTTCCGGGTGAAGCAGAAATGAAGATATCACTATGCATGCTAACATAGTAATCAACCGCAGCTAACAAGGAAGCCTTTCCTTTAATTTGAGCTCTTTCCTCAGAAGAGGCTAGACTCTTTTTGTCTTCCATAAGAGGAAACAAGCTTCTTAAAGTCGAGATCCTAGCTTCCCCACCATATACCTAGAAGAAAATTTCATTTCATTATAAATGGCAAAAGACAGTCAATGTGGATTAACCGAAAATGGCATGCATGCAAACCTTGTGAGAAGCAAGATACAAGCGAGTAGTGTTGTCAAATCCCAAAGCTGCTAATAACAATCCAATTTCTTCAGGAGTCAATGGGCACCTTCCCTGACTCCTTAACTCCTCGTCGGTAAATTGAGAATTCAAGACCCGTCCTTGCCAAATAACTTGTCGATACTTGGCAAGAGCCAATTTTTCAGCCTTCCCTCCCCCAAAATCACAGGCTGAATGAGCAGCCATATCCTTGGAAAAAAGGAATTAAAAGGATAATTATTGACGAAAAGTTAAAAATACAAATCATTGACTAGTAAGATATCACCAAAATAAGTGAGCATACTTTGTCAAACCGAAGATGGAGGACAACAAACTTTCCAGCCCCCTGTGTAACTTTGGAATCAGTTACTGCGCTAAGGTAGTTAACTTTGTCCATCTCGCTTGTACGAGGATATCTTAGACGACTAACAAGAGCATCGCCTAGAGCTCTGATGTGAGGAACAAAAGCTAAAGCTTGGAAGTTGACTTTACATCGTAGTCGCTGGATTTCCTCGGGCATATTATCGAAAGCGAGACGGTGAGAAAATGGTGCAATTGCAGCAATTCCATAACTGGAATGTTCAAGAACATATAATTAAAATCACAACTAGAATTGAAGTTCAAAACAAGAAGTCTAGAATGTCAGATGCTGCTATGCCACATGGTAATTCAGTACAAACCTGAGTGTAAGGAATATCAATTGCTCTTGAGAGTAAAAAGTTTACATGCCCTACAGCTACAGGGCATATGAAATGGTTTTTAAGGAAGTGAAGGTAAGTATTTTGTAATATGACAGGGTTAAAGGAAGCAACCTGGATATGGAATTCAATGGGGGTGTATCAATGATTTTCAAGTTTCAATGAGGAATAAGTAAATTGCCTGAACTTTAGGGCTCTAACTACAATTTCCATATTAATGAAATATTTAATCCCAAAACACCAACAATGAGATACACCACCATGTGAATTCTGAAGGACAAATTGTGACAGGAACCAAGGAAGCGCTAATCTTGTAAAGTACTAGAAAAGAAGCCACAAAATAAACAGCAACCAAGGAAGGGCTAATCTTGTAAAGTACTAAAAAAGAAGCCACAAAGTAAACAGCGTTGAAGATCAGAAAGCAATACTATACTATGATACAGGTAAAGAAGAAAAAGCAGCCATATGCACCAACCTCTGCACGATAGGTAAAACATTCTCTAGGTACCAGTTGGCTGAAGCATGAACAGGTGCTGTTTTCACTCTGGTAGCTCTAATGGCTGTAGCATAGTACTCCCGTGTGCTCCAGAAATAGTCATCAGGCACCTCTCTAACAATAGATATATCGTCTTTTAAGACATCAATGAAGTGATCCACGTCAAAGATATCCATGAAAGTGCTGTTATAGAAAGAAAAAGAAAAAATGATTGACACTTAGTTCTGGGATTTACAAAAACAAAAAAGAATTAACCAGAAGACATATTCTAGTTAATTAAATACTCTAAACTCATTTAAAAGGACCTTGAATCTTGCCAAACAGGATTTACTTCAAGATGCGGAATGATGAGAGTTGCATTCAAAATTTTAGCAACGGCAACTGCGTCACAAATCTGGAAACGGAAATAGGACTGTTAGTGTAGTCACACAAGCTATCATAATTACCAGTCCAATTAAAGACACCAATTTATGCTCTTATCGTCTCCTAATAAATGGAAACAAAAAGCACTTACACCCATCCTTTGTTGATTTAGACCACCGTCAAGGAACACCTGAATATACCCCTCAGATTTCTGTGGCAACGCTGCGTAAAACAATAGTAGAGTTGTCAAGTTCATTTTTCAAACAAGTCCCAAAATAAGCTGTTGAAAGAGCTCAAACAATCACAAAATCACTTACAGGAGGTACTATCAGACTTCACACAGCGTTCCCATTTCTGGTCGGGCAAAGGCATCCATATGTCGGCTTGCTGTTCAATAGACTAACCGAAACATAGTAGAAATATGTCCATCAGTTGCATAAAAACTTTCATTGGGTACTGCTAGATGATACATCAACATATAATCAAACTCTTACTCACAGGTTGGCGTTGCAGGGCACTCTTAAGTAAACTGGAATGTCTTGGTTTTGGAGTATTCCATTCCTGCACTTATTGATCATCTATCAGAACTAGTGGTACGGTCCAAGGTTCACTTTTAACTACAAGTATTTTACTGAAAATTAAGGCATGAACATACACACTGATCCATAGGACATAGTATATTTTATGTGAGATTCATTAGACATAATAAGGCAAGGTTCTCAATGAAGTCCTATTTGTTCTCTACATTCAGGTTTCATACAAGAGCAAGTGGTATTGTATTGTAGTCCCCAGAAGATAGTTTTGTATATCTTTGTATATCGTAGAACATAAGTGATCCTAAGCAGTACTACTTGATATCCTTTTTAGTAATTTTAATCACCAGTGCAAAATCCCCAAATATTATGTGACTCAATTTACAAAGATCAGTGAAAATTATACTAGTATGATGGAATTTAGTAGTTAGTAGTACCATATTTAGGCTTAACGTCCCTTTTCTTGACTACTACATCTTCAGAAAACAAACATTAATTATACTACTAGTAAGATGCTTATTCAATTACTTCCTAAAGTTGACTAAATGAAGTGTTGGTTAATAACTAATACAATCCATAAAACAGTTTGACTATTGAATTCTGTTCCAATCAAGTAAGTCCAGCACTTCCATACCCAACTAGATAGGAATAGTATCTAGAACTCTAACCATAAAAGTATAGCTAAATTTCAGTTTCTATTCTTTTTTTTTTTGGTTTCACATCCCATCAATGATTTCTCCAAACCTTGCTCCATGAACTCAAGAATTACCAATTGAACCGACAACCGTAAATTACCACAGCTAAATTTCAATAATCAAAGCTAAACACATTTCTTCCTAATTTCTCCAAACCTTGCTCCATGAACTCAAGAATTACCACTTGAACCGACAACCGTAAATTACCACAGCTAAATTTCAATAATAAAAGCTACACTTAAAACATTTCTTCCTGAATTCATGAACACTCAATAAAGATTTCAATAACTAACATTTGTGCAATATGAATATGTAATAATTAAAGGAAAAAAACAAGCCAACAAGCCAAACAGTGTAATTCCTAAAGAAGAAATCAAGAAATTGGCATTACACTACATATAGATAGATTTAGATCTAGACACCCCCATGAAGTAAATAACATAGAAGAGCAAGCAAGTATTACCGAGAGAACAGAAGGAAAGGCATGGCTGAGAGGAGCAAAGAGACTAGGAAAGAGTAAGGGCAGCAGCAAGACAAGGGCACTGGCCATAGCTCCTCTCCCACCTCTTCTACTGTAACTGAGCTGATAATGAGGATGCTGCCTCATCATGCCCAAAATATAATAACAGCAATAGACTATCTTCCTGATCTCTTTTATTGCACTGCAAAGGTGTAGTTATTGCTGTTACTATTGAATACACCCAACAGAAGATGAGAAGAGAGAAGTAGTAGTAATAAAATAGTCTCCTATTGGGGTTGGAATTCCTTGAAACACTCCACTAAAGTCACTTTAATTCATGCAACACATGACAGCGGAGAGAGAGAGAAAGAGAGAGGTACTAGTAGTAGGGAAGAAGAATATTAATGAAATACTTAAAAAAATGGGTCCGTTTTCATTATAAGCCTCACTAAAAGCATCTCTCTCACTTTCCCACCTACAAAACAACAGTCTCCTTGTGACGCTACAGTAGTCTTCCAGTAGTACAATACAAATAAAGAAAAAACCCTCACCAAGAAAACAAAAACAAAAAAGATGGAATTTTTACACAACTAGTATGATAATTGAGCAGAATCCTCAAGTGGGTTCTCAATTACTAAACCTCAAAACAGGCAATCAAATCAACCAAGAAATGGAAAATTTAACAAGAATATAGAAGAACTAATAATGCACAAGCAGAGGAAAGGTAAGTAACCATAGTGATTAGTGAATAGTGACCCATCATCACTTATAGTAATTAATTAACAATTATTTAAGGAAAATGACAGGATTAATAATAAATATTTAGAGAAACACATAAAGAAACAAATACTCATACAGCAAGAAGAAGAACAGTACAAGGAATAGGGTGACCTACACAGCTAAGAATGAAAAAGAATGGCAATGTGTCACACTAGTGCATCAAAAGGAATGGGAATGGGGGTGGGTGTTAATATCTAAGGGAAAGTGCGTTGTTATTAATGGTTATTGTGTCGTTTTCGGCTAAGGTCCCCAACAGCTAGCCAGCCAACGGATACATTTATACTTACAGTAGTACAATACAAATCAATAAGCGCACCGCTTCTTTGTGGAAGGTGCAATTTGGTGTACGTGTCTTGAATAGAATGAGTGGTGAATCGCTTTACCTGGTTTCAAGAAATGGTCCTTTCTTTTTTACTCATTTCGTGCCTCTTTGTGGTGTAATACTGTAATAGTATAATCTTAATCTGATGATGAGTGATGGAGAGTTTTTATCTTTTCATGTTTAGCATATGATGACGATATGGTATAATAATATATCATGCCACCGACAGCTTTCTTTGTTTTGTTTTACAAGTGTGTATTTCGTTTTACTCGGTCAAAGACAGCCAATTATTTGGGCCGAAACCAGGGGTTACGTGGACTCAAGGTCCATTTCATTAATAATGCAATGCTCTCTGGTTTTCATCAACTTATTTAACACTTTTGGGAATTTGTTACTAGATTAAAATAACTTCACGGAGTTGTAAGGTACCCAATCTCAATTAGTTAGTGCTCGCCGGCGGATATTATATCCTTACCTTTTTTTTCATTTCATGTCTCACTTTTATTTATCTAGAGAAATTTATTTAATTATACATGAATTAATTGTAATAAGATAAATTTGTAATTAAACCATCTCCAACTCCTAATAATTAAGAAGCCTAGCAGTTTAATTAGTAGAAAATCTAGAGTTGATCTTGGATGATTACCAAAAGAAAAAGAATAACACGATGAAAGTATTATATAGTTTTTTATGCTTCATTTTATTGGTTACCATTTTGGACTTCATATTTATCATGATTAGTATACTTTTTTATTTAACTTTTGTTTACAGTCGGTAGTGGACGTGGGCAACAGTGAAATTCATTAGCAAGAACCTTATCCAGACCTTGTAGTGCTTCTTTTAAGAAAAAAAAAGTAACCAAATAGTATAGTTAAAAAAAAAAATTACTCTAGTTACCTAGTTAATTTTCTCAAGTTAATTCATGTGTAATTAAGTAAGTAATTAATTTAGGTAAGTAAAAATATAATGACACATGTCACATGTAGGAGAGTGGGACATGAAATGAGATACAAAAAAAAATGGGATAGAAGATCCGCACCCAGTCTTACCAGGGCTCAGTTAAGTAAAGCTTGAGTTTGGCTCGTTTCTAATTTAAAGCTCGTTCTATTAATAACTGGAGTATATTCCGGTTCAAAAATATTCGATTAGGCTTGTTTAAGCTCAAGTATATATATTGTGGTTCAAACTCAAGCCTAAAATTAAGCTCGCGTCAAAGAGTTCGAGTCAAGTTCAACAATACTCAACTTACCTTATATAACATCACTAGTCTGAATGGATCATTTTCCTCAAATGGATGAATGATGATTTCGCTTCGTCAACAAGCTTGAGTTGAGTTCAGCCTACTGGTATCCGCAATGTGCGACTATTCCAATCTAGTGTCGGGCCAATTTTTATGGGGTGGCTCTCCTAGCTAGTTCTGTTTAACGAGCCGAGCCGAGTATTGCTGAGGCTCGGCTCGGCTCGTTAACGAAGCGAGCCTGAAATCAGGCTCGAGCTCAAGCTCGTTAACAAATGAGCCGAGCCTAGGCTCGACTCGTTTAACGAAGCGAGCTTAATTTTAGGCTCAAACTCAATTCATTTGGCTCGAGCTCGGCTCGTTTGGCTCGGTTCGTTTGTTAAAATACCATGAAAAATATGTTAAAATATTAAATAAAATATAAACAAATTCAAGATTATGCATTACAATCAACTCTCAAATTATGAAATCATTAATTTAACAAAATGCAAATATAAGCAATTCAAGCCAATAATCTGAAACTTAAATCATAACTTAATAATACTAATACTACTCATAATCTACATGATATCGAGCCTTAACGAGCCTTACCGAGTACTCGCGAGCCGAACCTAGCTCGGCTCGTTAGTGGAACGAGCCTAAGTTTAGGCTCGAGCTCGGCTCGATAAGGTTATCGAGTCGAGCCTTAACGAGCCGAGCTAAGCCGAGTACTCGATAAGGCTCGATTCGCGTAACAGCACTACTCCTAGCGCTTGATATTTTTTACACCCACAAGATTCGAACTCGATACCTTACTTAAGTGAACTCAAGTACCTTAGTATGTGTTTGGTTCAAATTCCTCATTTAAGGTAGGGATTTTGAGGGATTTGAGCCCAAATGAAGAAATTGGATTTATGAGGGATTTCTGTGTATCAAATCCCTTCATTTGTTGTTTGGTTGCAAGTCTCCAAATAGAGATTTCGTTGGATTTGAAAACAAATACATTGTTTGGCTTTGGTTGCAGAGGGGTTTGTAACGTATTTCAGATTTCGTACAATGGATTTCGTAAGCTATGCAAGTTAATTATAACTACCTATTTAAACTTACAATAATACCCTTTGCATTTTAAATAATGTGTTCATTGAGATGAGAGCTTAAAGTTAATTAATATGTTTAACGAAATTGTATTATGAAAATTTAGATTCTATATTTTCATAATAAGATTTTGTTAAATACATTATCATTATAGTTTAAGAGTAATTGGAAGTCAAAGTTAAAAGTTGTTGACCGAAAAAAGTCAAACTATGACACTTCTTAATGGAGGTAGTATTGCAAATTATGGTTTATATACTGTCAGGTCCGGTTACTATTTACATAGGGCTATAAAGCGGGCACGGGCATAGAATAGAACATGCAGTAGTAGTGCAGCTGGAGTTACTGATATGAATTGGATCTGGGCTGTGAATGTACCAAATATTAACTCCTTTTTGTGGCGCATGGCGAATGATAGTCTCCCTACTTTAGATAATTTGTGGCGTCGTCAATTAGTACACACTGCTGTCTGTCCGGTCTGTAAGCAAGGGCAGGAAACGTTGGGTCATTTAATGCTTGCTTGTCCTTTTGCGCGGTGTTTGTGGGCTGTTTCTGGGTTACCAATATACCCATTTGAGCTAGAAAATTTTGATGTTTTGTCTTGGATATCTTCAATCCGTTCTGTGTTGACAAAGAAAAATTTTGCGTTGTTTGTGGCTTGTTGTTGGCATATATGGAACAATCGTAATAATATCGTGCATGATAAAGCAGGTTGGGATCCATTGGCAGCTGTGGAGTATGTCCGAGCCTATATCAGACAGTATCAGGAGGTTGTTGCAAATTCCGTACGGGTCCGTTCGCCGCCGTCTGAACAGACTTGGGGGAGGCCGTGTTTCCCTATGATTAAGTGTAATTTTGATGCATCAATTACTACAGCAGGTGTTAGCCTTGGGATTGTATTCAGGGGCTGGCAGGGACGCGTACTTTTCTGGAGGAGAGCTTTTGTTCCCTACATTCAGAGTCCGGCAGCTGGAGAAGCTTTGGCCCTGCGCTTGGCTGTCTGTTCAGCTATCGACTTTCAGTGGCATCATGTGATTTTTAAGGGTGACTGTCTTACAATTATCCAACAGTTGCGCAGCTCACACCATTGCTTTAGTACTATCGGGAGTTTGCTGGAAGAGATTAGAGTTTTTTCGAATTCTTTTGTTTTTGTAGACTTTGTTTTTATAGGTAGTAGTGGCAATAAAGTAGCCCATATGCTTGCACACGATGTGTTGGTAGACAATGTTGGTTTTGAATCTCTTCCGTTTGAGAATCCTGATGTATTTGTTTCTGATGATCGATTGAATGAAATGATATGTTTCTGCTAAAAAAAAGTAAGTGAATACCATTATGTGCTCGATCATATTAATAATTCAGTGTGATCAAAAAATAAACTGCTCCTTTCCACATTAATCTAAGGATTCAGATTAGGTCGGACGGAAAACACTTGAGATTCACCAAAAAAAATAGAGTTGGTTTCAATCTGATCCAATTGATCATATGGACTCTGTTCCCCTGGGTCAAGTTATCGATTATTAAATTTTGTGAATCAAATTCGATCTAGTCCCAATTGAACTGGGATAAAATTTATGAACCAGACTCAAATCGACAAGGTTATAATAATGAAAATATAGAAAGGAAAGAAATAAATGAAGGTGAATATTACAAGTTGAATTTAGCTTGAAGTTCTATGTATGTATCTGGATTATTCGTTGACGGATAAAAGTCTATCCAACGCATTATTGGAGCATTATTGGAGAAGAAAACAAAGAATGGAAGATGCAGAAAAAACGAAAACAAAAGAAGCTGTTAAATGCCATGCTATAAACTTCCTTAAAAGTTAAAACCAAGCCACCTCAATGATAATTGAGAAAATTACATCTAGGTGTATCATGATAGATAACCTTTCAATTAGGTGTCTTGGTTTTTAGACTTCTAATCAAGCACACATTTCAATTAGGTATCTTAATTAAAATCTGTTTTCTTCTTCTGAAAATACATTCAAAAACATTCAGTTGAGTTTCATTATATCTCTTCAAATGAAGCAAACGTAACATGGCCTAATTTCATATTTGAGTTATTATCATGGAAGGGTATCCTTGTGACACCTAATAACAGATTAATACCCTTTAGTTCAACAATAACATTTTAGTACCTTTTTGGGTTGACTACTCAATATTTACAACTTTGCCACCGAGAATTTCATGTCCAAACAAACAAGGCCTTAGCTACAGTAGAAGACAAAATTATTTTCCTTTTTCTTTTTTATTCTTTTATATTGTTTTTATTTTTCTTTTTATCTCCCTTTCTTCTTCAGAACTCCGATCACCGGAATAATTCGGAGCTTTGCTCCACCGTCCACCGGAATAATGCAAACTCCGATCTGGGAGCACTTAAGCTCCCAGTCCCAGATCGGAGCTTGCAAGCTCCCTGACCGGAGCTTAAAGCTCCGGCTTAAAGCTTCGGTCAGGGAGCTGTGCAGCTCCCAGATCGGGAGCTGCAAAGCTCCGATCTGGGAGCATACAAGCTCCGATCTATGAGCACTTAAGCTCCCAGATCGGAGCTCCGATCTGGCCGGATTTCGGTGGCAGGATTCCGGTACCGAAATCCGGTAGTAGACTTGAAGAATGAAGAAGAAGAAGAGAAGAAAAATAAAAAGAAAAAAGTAAGAAATAAAAGAAAAATAAAGAAAAGACTAAAAAAAGATAAAATTCAATTACATTTTAGTACTCCCACACAACCTTGTTTGGCTGTCCCAAAATCAGATTTTGGTTGGTCAAATTTAGCACTAAAATGTTATTGATTGTCTAATGGGTACTAATCTGTTATCAGGTACGCTAATAATACCCTAAAAAGATACTGGCCTTCCATATTTTATGTGCTCAATTATGTGATTGAAACTGAAAGGTTGTATATGAGATGCAATTATGCACACTCAAATTAAATCAGTGCAGAATGTACACATGCAATACATTAAGCGGAAAGTTTGGTCATTAATTCAATCGCATTATCCAATTCAACGAACAGATAAAAGATTACACACTCGAGAAAGACACATTAAATTGAACAACGATGCAAGTGTTCCTTAATTATACAGGTTGTAACATTATGGTACAATGAGTTCCCTCCCGGAAGTTAGCTTAATTTGTTGTCTTGTGCTTGTGGAGATATAGAAGCAAATAACCTGAAAATCAGACATCAAACTGCAGTGTCCTAACCCACTCTTTAATAATTCATTGGCAGCCTGCAACACAAAGGAACCTCATTTTGAGAATCTCCTATGCTCTAGTGGAAGATATAAAAACTTATAAATGTACGCAACGGCAACGCAACTAGCTAGAAAAGTGATCGATCGTGAATAAGTCTTACCCTAGCTTAAGAGAGGTATCAGAAGTAGTATCATAATCGGATGGAGGTCCAATTGAGTTGCTGCCATTGTTAACAGACATGGATGACTGAGGTTCCTCGTACACATTGTTGTCTGAATCTGCTGTTGTTGCCGTGTATACTGGCCCATCTGACATGTCCACAACCTTCAAACCATAGAAAAAACAGTGAATGTTTATTGACTATTTGTAACTTGTAAGCGTATCCATGTGTATTGAACAAGGCTAGAACGTGCGCATGTCAATTAGTATACAATTAATACATGTTGAATCTGTACTTCCAATAAAAAAAAGCTCTTCAACTTATATGTAGAAATTTATGAAATCAGTTTGTTTATACGAATTTGTTAACTTCCTTCAACATACCGGATACTAGTATTAGTAATTTTGTACACATATGGAAAAGAACATATATAATGAATATAACGCATACTTGTTAACATATATTGTTAACAGATGCATACCTGTTGTTTTAATCTCTCATTCTCTTCCATGAGTTGCATTCCCTGCACATTTCAATATCAACAAATGATTTAACTCTAGTACTGTGTCATCACATTTAGAATGCATTTTAATTATGCCGTATACATGTACTGGTACAAGTTTTATGTATAGGATACATCAGCTTCAAAAAGAGCAAGTAGCTTGGATGTTTTGGTTCATACCTTTGCTTCGAGTTCTTGAATCTCTTTCATGAGTTTCTCTCCCTGTCATGGATTAAAATGCTTTCAACAATTGATCACCACACAAAAAACCCACAAAAAAAATGTACTATGTATATTCAAGTGAAAAAAAATAACCCTATATTACAATCACCACATGAGTACGTAGCATACTCCTTAAAAACCCGCTTGCAAATGCATGCTGACCTTTTTATCCATAACGCGGTTCAAACCACCTTCAAGTAACTTCTCCAGACTTTGCAACTCATCAAAAGTTAAGCCTTGAAGCTCCTCTCCTCTCATGTGTCTGCTTGAATATCAACATTGTGTTATCATGCCAAGTTTCACTAAAGTAATGCGATTTGATCATATGTATGGAATGTAGGTTTTGGAGGAATCAATATAATGTACCTAAGTTGGTGCGTTCTCTCAGAAACTTCTTTACTTAAATTGGAGAAGTTGGTGTCCTCAACTAGCTGCAGAAATCAAGAACACACAATATATATAATTAACGTCACCAGCATTTTGTTTAGCATTATGACTCATACTAATGTTTGGTGCATGCATGAAGCAATTTAGTTAATTCCATTAACGAACATAGGCTGAATATACAGTCGAATGCCTTTTGCAGAATATACAAATTAAACACTAAGGTAATTGCTTTGGTTACGTTCTTTTGAAGACTCATTCATGTATTGGCGCACACGAGGGTAGAGGGAGATAGCAAATTACCTATGTATATCAAGAAATGACAGTCTAAAGTCTAAGAATTAGTATAAGGTAGCAACATGATTGAGATTTTCTACTTCTATAAACATTGCAAACAATGTATAGAAGTTAAACGTTGAGTGTGTAACTCAATGAGAGAAGGAATACAAATAAATTTCCTTAAACATTAGGAAAAATCAATATATACTATTTCTAAATTATTAGAATTAGAGCATCATCACTTTAAAAAATCATTGTTAACATAAGAAGCCTATTCACTTATATCACGAGTCCATGATCATGTGTGGGCTAAGATAATTTCTCTTCCCTGCACGTGTACGGGCTAAGATAATTTGAGAGGCACCAACACGTGGATTGAAGAGTAAGCCAACACATCGACTCTGGGTGTGTGCTCTGATACATACTCATATTAGATTTAGAGTAGGTGTAGTGCCTCTAAATAGAAGTGAAGCTCCGCACTAACCTGCAACTGGAGAGAGGGTTGGTCGACGAGCTTATCAAGGTTCTTCGAATGCAACTTATGTCTTCCAAGTATATCCTTCATGCTTCATATCATGCATCCAAATTTGAAACATTTACAACAAAGATTAATATATCAAGTTGCATAATGTTCATTCCTAATCACTTCTTTTGTTCTTGCAAAGTTAAGAATGACACCAAATAATTGTTTCCGAGATTAATGTGAAATAAAATTTGCCCTTAACAAACAATGACCACAAATGGCAATCCGGTTAAACTTCATTTTTCCTCTTAATTATGATTGCATCATATAATACAGAAAATGCAACAGACAGCACTTATTCATTAGAAGACTCTCATAAATCATATTGCAGATATATACAATTTTGTAAAGGTGCAGATATATGAAAGCAGTGTTTCAAATGAAGTACTGTTGGTGTAATATTATACAGTTCCTCTTCACTTGTTCAATCTTTTAAATGAGAAACTCTATCCTGATAACTTACAAATCCATTGATGATTACATATAAAAAAATTCTTAAATAAGAACTCGATCAGAAGTTGTTCTAAAATCGTAAGTTGTGAGATGCATGTCTTGATTTTATGCATCAATTAGGCTCATCAGGTCTGTTGTTTAGGTTTGAACATAGTGTCATAGTGTGTAATGTAAAGCTCATGGTGTAGAGAGTCCTGTTGTATTTTCCACTGTTTATGATTTATTCATATGCTGTATATATATACATTTGGTATACTAATACTGATTAAATACATTCTTGTCGTGGTACTAGCCTTCCCCTATCCTAATACTGTTGTAATATATTATTATATGTTATTCTAAATAATTAAAAGTCATAACCAGATCTTATCCGAGCAGATGATCATCAATAATACGCTTAAAAAATATTCAGAGTTTGTCAGTGAAATGGAGCTAGTCTAAGGGGCTCTTGCTAACTCTACATTTTTTGAGTAATTCTCTTTAAAACAATCATTAATTTTTCCTCACACATTGTATATTGTATCGTATAAATGTACTTGATTGTGTCAAGTACATTTAGAATATTGATGGTATAGTGTTCAGAAAAAAAGGTTTTCTAATATAAGAATTATACTACATGTTCTTTTCGTATTTAATTAACTCAACCCTTAACCTTAAGGGTACATTAACTCAACCCTTAACCTTAAGGGTACCCAGTCAACAGCCACTTGTGTGAAGTTTTCTTTAAATTGATCCATTAATTAAACCCTTACAACTAACCTACCTAATTGCATGTATCAAACTCAAAGTCCAATGTTACTCATTCTCGTTCATTTTAAAATCAAAACAATGGATTGCAATTCTTAAACGAATCAAACTTTTGTCCATTCCCAAGTTTATTCTAATTTTTTTCTTTTAAATAAGTCACTAATTAATCTGCAAATTAAGGACTGGAGTAATTAAGGCAAGTCCATTTCATTCTTTTGGAGTACTACTTATAAGTTACTTGTAGCTAGAATACACCAAGAAATTAAAACATGGTAATTAAATTATACTAGTAATTCGAGAAAAATCGATAATAGTACTACTCTACTCTTTGAGAATCCCAAGAAATGGAATAAAAAGCCCACCCCATCAATCAATCAATCATCTACAGTTACCAAAAATGGAAAGATGGAGAAATTCATAGGTGCAGCTTTTATCTTTTCTATCACCATTTTTAGTAGTTAGCCAAGAAATTGAATCAACAACCCTAGCTAGCTCACATTAGCAGCAGCTAATACATAAAGTTTTACTTTTGTAGAAATTAAGCAAGAGAGTACTAGTAATATACTAGATGTGTAAGAGAAGAAGAGTAAATTACACATAATTATAGTATATATATACCTGGAGCTAGCATAATCAAATAGCTTTCCAGTGGAAGAGAAGAGTATGAGAGCAACATCAGCATCACAGAGAACAGAGAGTTCTTCAGCTTTCTTGAAGAGTCCTCTTCTCCTCTTTGAGAAAGTCACTTGCCTTGCTGTTGCGTTTCCGATTTTCTTTATCTCTATCTTCTGCTTTGCCATCGATCCAACCTTAATTACCTCACACACAAAGAAAGAAAGATCTCACTAGTAGTACTAGTATTTACTACTACTAGCTAGATAGATAGATAGATCCTAATTATATTAACTTAGTGTAGTCTAGTCATGTATCAGAAGAATATCAAACTACTTTCTGGTTATTCATACTACTAGCTACTTGTGTAAAAATATACTATATATATTGAGTATACAGTATGTGCTTGCTTATTTGTGGATAAAAATGGATCGATTGGATATTGTGCTAATAATTAATTGGTGTGGAAGTGGTAATATATGGAACCGACGGACCGCCCATATATGGGATTTTTAAAATAGTGCTCACAATCATATAGTCACACATACTTATCAATTACTAATTTTTATTCTTTACGTTTATTTTTATTTTTGGATTAATTCTTTGTAGGAGTTTAGAGTAATGCGTGCATATGTGTGCTGTTTGATTGATGATAAGATCATCAAGTTATGAAATAAAAAATACTGAAAAAAAAACATAAATAATTTAAAATAACGGAAAAAAATAAATACGTAAACCATATACAGTAAGTAATAATAGATGAGTGTTAAATAAAATATGATAATACTTCATCACTCCACGTTCTTTTTTAATAAATTAAACAATTCAAACCCCACTCCACATTAAAAGTTAAAACCCTGCACCCCCTGATGCCTGATCCCATGTCTTGTCTTTTAATTTCTTTTTTATCAAATTCTCTTAATATTAATTAAAATTACTTTTAAAATATAGTAATAGTAATATTTAACAAATTTACATTATAAAAATATAAAATTTTAAATTTTTACAATATAATTTTATTAAAATTTTATCATTATAGTAATAATTTGCAATTAAAATGAAAAGTTATCATTAAAATTTAAAATATACTCCATTATAATGGGTGAGAGGGGTATATTTATCTATTTATCTCATTCTCTCTTTTAACTTGTATTGCAGTATGTACAAGTATACAACATTCAAAGACTATATCTTTTGCCATGTGATCATTTCCTATCTTCAAAATGTATGCTCATTTCATTTTGTTAGTGATAATGATAGGGAGCAAAACTCCAACAGCCCGACCACTGATAAATTGATAAATGGATATGTATATATATTTCATTTGTATGATTTATTGCTAATAAGTGCAAGTCATTTTTTTACATTTATTTTTGTTGAATTTGTTGTGCTATGTTTACTCTTAAACTATAACGAAAAACGAAAAATTAATTTATAAAAATATAGTGTCTTTCACTTCCATTATATAATTTCATTAATTAATTTTTCGATAAAATTTTAAATTTATTAGAGGTTAAACGGAATTACAAAAAAGTTAATAAATAAATGTAAAGAATTCACTGAAAGTCCGGAACAGTATTATTTTAGGTCATAAATCATATCGATTTGGTCGTGAAATACCCTAAAGCTCTCACCGATATGAGATTTTACAAAAATAAAGTACAACTATATTAGATACATTAAAATTTCAACGATCAAGGGGAAGGAAATGAATTTCAACGTACATATCTACTATTCAGCTATATACGGAAATCCTTGAAGCAGCAGAATATTGTAAAGAAAGCATTTTCCAGTGGGGCACTTGCGTAATTTACCGACAATTTGCGCAACAAGCTAAGACAATAGGGAGGAGTGTGGATGAAGATACAGATGAGAGTTTTGTCGGAAAGAAACTTCCACCCGTGGCCGTGAGAGAGTGATAGATATATATATGCACACTTTTAATTCCCTCCTTATATTCTCATATTTTACTGTATATGTGCCCGTTCGAAATAAATCCAAAGGTCATAATTGTTCGTGTGAAAATGTACGATTAATGCTCGGTTTAAATTTGAGTTCACAAAAAAAATCAAATCGAACACACTCTCAAACATATTTGATTATATTTCGAACAAATTTCGAACACGCATCCTGATTTATGTTTATTGATATGTAGTATAGTCACAAAATATGTAGGAACACCGACAATCACTAAGAGGGTGTTTGGAGCACATTTTAGTAGACATTTTAAGGATTCAAAAAATGGCACAGCTTTGGATCTCATTTTAGAGGCCAATTTTCACTGTAGCCGGCTTATGTGTTTTAGCAATTTTCCATTTATCTTTTTATCATGTCACACACTCTCTCTAGGTGGAGAAAATCTCCACAACCACCCCCAAAATTCCTCTGCCGCGCCGCAACCTTTTACCACCACAAATTCGGACTTTTCCGATCCCGATTGCACCATTTGCTTCATCTTTCGACGATCTACAAGTCCATTGGAGCCGATTTTGAAAAAGACGATGTCGACTTTTTCAGCGAAGTTCGATATGCTCCGATTTCCGTTCTAGTACAAAACAAAAAAAATATTATTTTTCAATCATCATAATTACCCTATAGGATCAGCATATCACCAGAAGAGCATACCACAAGCAACTGCGTCGGCCCAAAAAGTCAGTAAAGGCGCATTAGTGCTAGGGGCTTTACAACTTTCTTCCTAAAAATTAAAAAAATATTACTCCCTCTATTCCATAATAAACTTCCTAAGCAGGTGATAGGGTAGGAAAGAGAAATATGGGTAAAAAAAATTCATGTTTGAGTTAGGGAGACTGTAATGAAACAAAAAAAAGTAAAGTTAGGAAGTTCAATATGAAACAAAAGGAGTCATATATTCAAAAAAAATTCAAAGAACTTGTATTTAACTAAATCGAAGGAGTAAATTTATAATTGTCATTCCTACAAGTAGCTAACTTACATTAAAAAAAAAATCAGTTTCAGTTTACATATATTAATATTTTTCATTTTCGATAGATAATCGTAAGATAATATATAACACAGCTAGAATGAAAAATTCTACCATAAACACTTGATTTTGCCAGACAAACACTATATTAATTTTAACTCCATCATCATTCACAACTTTTCATAGTTTTATTGCTTACTCGTAAACCCTTTACCCTTGGTTTCCTATTCGTAGAATAACATACTAGATGGAGATTGGTCAAGTTGTGTTTCACCCGTAACTGTCATTCAAATAAATTGCATATCTCACTTTTTTTTTTAAAACGGCCAAATTAAAGTAATATAATAAGCCGGTTGATTTATCCAATTGATTGACGTACCAATTAAATTTAATCCGTTGATCTTGGATATTCAATTTTAATCTGTTGCGTACATGTGTCATTAGTTAATTAAAAGATGTAGGGTTCGAATCCTGTTGGCGTGATTTTTCTCCATTATTTTTATTATTATTTTTATTGAAGGTGTTTGGTTCGAATCTTGTTGGCGTGATTTTTCTCTATTATTTGTATCATTATTTTAGTTGAAGGTGTTGGGTTCGAATTTTATTGACGTAATTTTTTTATTTTTTATTTATTCTCTTCTTAAATTTTTATTTTTTAACATAAAGTTGTATGACGTATTATACTTAATTTTAAAAATAACCATGATATGTTCTTATAAAAAGCTATGTTTGAGATCTCGTCTCGGAGGCCATCTCGGACGACCTCCTGAGAAGGGTCAACCCGGGTCATCTCGGACATTTGTCTCGGAGTTGTCTCGGAATATAAAAAAATACGTAAAATTATATATAACAAATACTATACATATTTATCAACAAATGACATAAAAAATTCAAACATAAATATCATATAAACTCATAGAAACCAAAATAAAGTCATAGACTCATAGTAGCATATCATTAGAACATTACAATGATCCAAATCAAGCAAAGAAATTCAAACTTCAAACATTACAATGATTCAAATCAAATAAACAAGTTCAAGGTTCAAACATAACAATGATCTAAACAAACAAGTTCAAGGTTCAAACAAGTACAATCACATTTTTCCTTTTTAGCTGATCCTATTTTGAGTATTTTCCAATTTCTTCTAAAAAAAAATTTTTTTTAATTAAAAACCCGGGTCAACCCGGGTTGACACGGATTAACCGGTCAAAAACTCGGAAAAATCCCGGGTTCCAAGATTTTTCCGAGTTTTCAGTGTTTCGTCCCGCATAGGCTTCCGAGAAGCGGTTGAACCGGGTCAACCCGGGTTGACCCGGCGAGATATCGAACATAGAAAAAAAGACATACTTTCTCCGTCCAATAATAAATGTAACACTTGATTTTGTTGACTTTTTCGATGGTCATTTTGACTTTAAATTATTCTTAAACCATACGATAAAAATAACTAAAAACATCATATTATGAAACTAGAATGTTTATATGAAGCACTTGACAATATATTCAACTAATGAAGAATACCAATTAACATGCGAAAAAGATGCATTGCATATTTTGAAGTTGAATGTTTCCAAAGTCTAGAGATGTATTTGATGGTTATTAACTTATCCGAATAATATTTTTCTTATGTCTAATATAGTTCAATTCAAAACTATTAATTGCATAACTACAAAAACTATATACATTTATAGCACACCATTTATATTAAGTTTAATTACTCAATTAGTTATGTTTTTATTACGTTTGAAGTCATTATGTAAAGATTATATATTCACTCCATTTATAATATATTATTAATAAAACAATAATGATTTATAAGATTACGCTTCGCACGCGTAGCGTGTGACGCGGTTGCTAGTTATATCAAAAAGTAGCATAAATTGCATATCTCACTTGATTTTGATTTTGATTGTATTCGATAACATTCAAAAGATCTACGAGGACTAGCCATTCACGTCATGATACGTTTTGGTGAGTCACGGTCCATGGAGATAACATTTGGTAATGTTGTGAATAACGTTATACAGTAATAATTACTAGCTGAATCACCAATGTTTTTCCAATGGCCAGTCAATTCAATTATATATGAGTACTATAACTCTGTCAAAATCTTTTGTAATTAAGCTTTATAGATACAGAGAAAAATCACTCGATATATTTATCAACACCAACAACATAATCTATGCATGATGTATGTATAAGGAAATGAAGTTGTGTAGGTTGATTAATTATGACATGCATTGAATAAACCGGGACTCATCGATCCCTTCCTTCCTTCTGGCTTTCAAGCGGTGCATATTCGCCTCGAAGCCAAGATTTTGAACTGGGTGGTGCTCAAAAAGGGGGGGACAAGGTGTGGACCTAGAATTTTTTTTTCACCATGGTGGGTCCGTCCCTGGGCGGGAAAGAAAAAAACTCCGATCGATAAAAGACTTTCCTTCAAAATCATTTTTGTCTAGAGTGTAGTTTAAAAAGAACAATAAAATAGTATAAAGTTAGTGGAATAAGTTAATTTTTTTAATTGAAATAGAGATGTAAGTGGCGTAAATTTCAGGAAATTATTAAAATTTTGTAGGACATCCACAAATGAAAAGTGAGTAAAATTTTGAGAGACGGATGAATTATCTCTTTAATTTTAATCAATATACTACTCTTTACCATAAACTAGTATTCTAGTAACAAAAAGCGTCAAAATCTAGTTGCAAAACATTATCAACTCAATAATAAAAAAGGAGATAGTTAACCAATCTTTGCATTCTAGTAACTAACTAAAAGCGTCAAATTTAATTGCAAAACATCTACAAGTCGACAATAAAATAAAATAAAAAGAAGAGGAGAGAGTTAATCAACCTTTGCTAATTATGCTAATTGAACAAATTATATCCTAATAAGTAAAAATAAACTTAATCATAAAACTGATCAATTCATAACTTTAAACTTTAAAATAGATTATAGAGTCTACAACAACAAAGAAAGTGTGGTTAACAAGAAATCAGAGAAGCAAAGTGGGAGAGATTGACATATACAGTAAGTAAGCTAGGTAGTCTAATTATTAAAGAAGTTATAACTTTTACAATACTAAATATAATTTATTTATTTTTTGGACATGGTGGCGCACGGGTGGTGCTCACCTTTGTTCAATGTACCTTCGCCCCTGTGCATATTATTAGGAATAGTAACACACTTATGCTTACAAGTTACTTCATATGGTAACTTTATTTAAAGAATCCGATTTGGTTTTTTTATTTTTTCGATGTCCGGTTTAATCTCAAATTAATCACAAATCATTGTGAAAAAAATGATTTTAAAAATAATATTATGAAGGTATACATCTTATATTTTTATAATATAAATTTTAAAATTATTTGTTCCGTAATGAGTTATGATTAATTTGAGGTCAAATCGGACATAAAAAAAGTTAACAAAACCAAATGGGGTTCTTTAAAATTTCCGGAGGAAGTACAATCTTCAATCTTGCACATCATATTGATACAGATTTGGATTTCAATTAAAAGGAAAACGAAAAGAAAAAAGGTACTTCGGGTCTAACTCAACACTTCAGATTTTGATTCTAAACCATCTTATACGTCCACTGAATTTCGAACCCCCAACCTCGCCTTATTACTTCAGCACCTAAACCACTCGACCACCCTTATAACTCTCATCCAAACAAACCTACATATATCTAAAGTGGCCGATCAAAATGTTTGTTTGTCTGGCTGATTTTTAACGGCCTGCAACACATAATTTAATTGTAACAGTAATTACCGTAGAAATGAATGTACTATATACAGTAGTGAAGCTCGCCGCGAATATATAACCCCTGTAGAAATTGAGTTCAGCTCCTCCCCCTCATTTATGGTGATAGGAAATCCCATTTAAGGTGACGAATGACGATCGATCGATCTGTATACTGTCAGCTTAATTTATACCTAGCTAGGGGCCGCTTTGTTTCTTGCAAATTGCTCCACCACATCTAATAATGTTCAACCTGCGTACGTACGAACGTAGCCATGAAAATTAATTAAAAGGTGTGCATGCTTCTTGTTTTCAAGAGAAGATCAATCGAGAAATTACATTAATTAAGCGTTCTATCATCTATGCTGCCAGAACGTACCCCTACAACTTTAATCTAGGGACCAAATTTATTAGCAAAACAAGAACTAGGCCCACCAAGTATATATACGGACGCAAAATAATACTACTAGACCATAAATGTCCTTATCTTGCATGTATTAGGATGTTGTTTAATGTTTATAATTCGATGTATCACTTTGTATGGAGTAGCAGCGGGACTCCAGCAAGACCAGTCAGTGGGGGTAAATTTGTTATGCGGTGAAAATTTTTGGCTAAAATTTTTGAAACTATAACATTAGGCAATAAAAGTGGAGAAAAATAATTATAAAATCATTTTATCTCAATTTTAAATTGGGATTATTAAATTTTTCACACAAGTATATGGAAAAAAATGAATTTTACCCCATAATATATTGAAATTTCAACCTTACCGTGCTAAAATATTGCAAGTTTTGTTTGCTTTAAACTAATCCATAATTGACACTAAAAAATTGAGTATCTTGTTTTGTTATCTTTCATGAACTTAGGGGGTTCAAAATAAATTATTAGAGGGGTCAAAATGTGAAATACTAATTTTTCCCCCATTGGCCATACATTGGCCTCGCCCTAGTAATTGGGTTGAGCACAATTGTTTTCATGAATATATATAAGCTGGTGAAACTTTGCATTTATTTTCAATGTGGGACAAAAGTTTCTAACTGGGACAAAATAGTCTCAAACAAACTACTTTGAATTAATTTATCATTCACACCAGGAATTGGTTTACTCGCATGTCTTATATCGTTGTGAAGCTTGCGCAACCTCTTCGCGACGAGCTCAAGAACATGAAAAATCATGCTGTGTAACCTTCTCCAATTAATCTTAAAGTTTTCCACTTAACACATGTTTTAGAAAAAATTTAATAATATTGGATTAAAAACCAATTTCTCCGCAGTATCCTATTTGAATAGAACATGTAAATTTTTTTTTTTTTTTTTGAAACGGCTAAAAACTTTTATTAATTGCTCGAGTATAAGGAATACTTGTGAATTACAAACAAAATACAACCTACACGGTGATTACAACCAAACCGGCCTAAGAACAGTAAATGAACAGAACTAAGGAACAAGCTAGGCCTTCCGGTATGCTTCCTTAACTGTAACAAGATTAACAACGAATGTTCAACATCAACCAAGTGGAGTCTTGAGGCAAAAAAGGAAACAGCCAAGGATTACTGTCTGGCGCTTAAAGGAGCATCGAGGGAGGCAACTTCCAGTCCATCAAATGGACATCAGGCAGGACAGAGGAACAAGTTCGAAACCGAAAACAAGGTAAAAACGAGAATTTCGTCTAGACCTTTCCAAACCCAAGTCAACCAAACAAGAACGGACCCTAGTCTCTTATGTAAATATTGAATCTCCAGCAACTCAATGTCTCAATCTTTGTCTAGTGGGTCTAAATTGTGATACCCTTAATTATCAGGCCGACATTATCAGGTCTAACTTGAGTTAACTAAACGTGCCTATGTACCCTCATGAATTTATGATTAAGGTCACATCTCCATTTCTAATGCTGCTAGTAATAAACTACGAATGGAAATTTTTGGCGCATATTAAATCAAAATGAAGGTTTGAAAGTTGGATGGAATCCAAAATAATTGTTGTTGTAGTACGTATATGTAGAAGTAGTAGATAGAAGTACGTGATAGGGAAGCGATGAAGCTTCATGTAATTGACGTATTGGTTTCAATAAGTTTGAAGGTGATAGATATCTTCTTCTCCTTTAATGGAAGCGACAAATGGTTTTAAATTGCTTTAAATTCATCTGACAAAATTCATACCGCAAACATACTACTACTGCTAGTAGCAGCACAAAATCAATTCAAATAAATTTCTTTAAACACAGATTCAGATATACAGCTAGAGTTAGATAGAAAAGTCTTAGTAGAAAGATTATTGAGATACAATCATGTCCCAATCCTATCTCAAGTCCCAACTGTAAAATGTCTCAATTCTCAGGATTAGGCCTCCGCTTGGTCCAGACCAAACTGGTCCGCAAAGGATCGAATGAATTTATGGCGGATCCATTTCATTATTCACTGAACCAGACTAAATCTGATCTAGACAAGTGAAAATTCACCCAAAAAAGGTTAGTTTTAGGTGATAGATCCATTTGGATCTGGTCCAATCCGATCAGATTCAACTTTTTTTTAATAAATCGGGCTCGGTCTGGAACAGGTCGTGTCGAATCTAAATTGCCAGACATACTCAATATATATTAGATGTGATATGAATCTTTTATTCTAGAACAATAATAGCAAAAACCAGCTGATTTATTGAGTAGTATCTAAAGTTATTGAGAGGTTATCACTGTCCCATTTACCAGTAGTTACTAAACAATCCCTTCAAGCACTGTTATGCAGTGTCTCCATGCCCTGATCAATGTAATGATATCCCCGTTTTGCCTTATTTCCTTGATAAATGAAGAAGACCTTTCAAATAACAGCGTCTAGATGACAGGTTGCTCATGACTCATGAGGACCACATGCAAAGCAAATAGACACACTCAAGATCAATGCAAGATCAAAGTACACCCCTGTTGCAAAACAATTTGGACAGGAAACATGCCAAAAGAACAGAAAAGGGGGGGGGGGGGGGGTCACTATATGCTGCCACATAAGCATAGGGAGTCCCATGGATTACCCATGTTGAATAGGTTTTGCTCATGTAGGTTAGAGTGACATATATGAAAGCAACAGCAGAAATGAGCACCCATAACATGCCAGAGTGTATATACTAGTATCAATTCAAGACCTGGCGAAAAAGCTACACTGCCAGAAGAGAGGTGATTAATATCTAATACTTCTCAAAATTACTGTCATATCTTTGAACCAAAATCTGGGTTTTTCTTCTACATAGACACTTTAAGAGACTCTCAACCAGGCATGATGGACACATTCAATTTATCCGAGGAAGTTCATGATAACCAAATGAAGCACCAAGTTGCAGAGTACAAAATCTGCAAAAGCACGTTCTGGAGGCAAATCCTGCAAATTGCAAGCACGGCATCAGGTAACAAGTACGGACTATCCTTTTGAAACAAAAACACTTTGGTATGCGTAGCAATATCTGTTGAACCTTTTGTACCATGCGGAATTAATGATTCTCTCAGTAAAATGATATAATGAAGGGCCAGTTGTACAGAGTAACTCCTCAAAAGGATATCAGGTCATGATAGAAGTTCTAGTTTTCATGCTCATTGATAGGACAATTTGTAGATTAGTTTGACCCCCCAAAACATTCTAACAAGTTCACTAATAAGAATGATAGCGTAGACGTAGCACTACCATTACAGTTCCATCATATCACTGTTCTTTTACTCATCATGGGTATCAGAGAGAAAACTATAACACATCAGTGAAAGAGAGGGAGAAGATACCTTGAATTCCTTGTTTTCTTTGTTGACTTGAATTCGAAGGCAAACTGAAAGAAGAAAACACAATTAGTCGTACAGTCTCATTGCTGCCAGACGTAGAGCAAACAGAGAACCAGCCATACAACAGACTTACCAGCCAGGACAGCAGTCCCCACGCATGAAAGTACCCCAGAAAGAAATGAGTTGAACGGAAAAGATCCAACAAGAGCCATGTAAACCACCTGATTACCAGTAAATAAAAAAAGGATTATCAACTTGACAGTTTTTTATTCACTTGTTTACTAAAGTGTCTTCACATCTTTCAATGATATTTGACACTGTGTATGTATCTATTCGGTTGATACCATTACATTACAAGATACAAGGACGCTTTATCAACATAATATACATAGTATGTTTATCATGAAGTCGCACGATTCTATGCTATACAGGTTCCAAGCTAATAAATCAACAGACATGCCAAAAAAGACAACAAATGCTAAATCTCAAGCAATTTGAGGTTGGTTAAGAGAATCACATAGCAATTAAAGCAGGGAGCATACAGGATCATCCTTCCCAATTGTTTCTCATACTGAATAAATCATCACTGAGAATTTTGATATTCATATTGGTCTTTGCCCTTTAAATATGATGCCACTTAAGATTATAAAATCCCAATCAGGTGCATTAATAATTTAATATACTTGAAGTTGCACATATTCAATCACTGCAAGGTATTTTCTTCTCTTGTAGGAGAGCTACACCCAACTAGATGTCATCACCCATACTTTATGTCCATTGGCATCCATTCACCCTTTTGATGCACAGGATGCATCTTAACCTACAACTAATGCATCATTGATTATACATCACAGATACTCTGTCACTAAAGGAAATCTTCCAGTGCCTTGACTCAAAAGTATCGACTATTTTTCACAATGCTTATAGGGGGGGGGGGGGGGGAGTGTAATATGCACAACAGTTCGCAGACAAAAGAAGCAACGAGGTGAGTTAAGTGAATTCATACAAGTCTACTTCAAGCAATGTCTCCTGTTCGTCCATGTAGGATGATATTACAGAAAAAAACATGCTTGTGGAATGTATGCTATAACACCATCACGGCCAAATTTGTTTCTCATTTCATTTTTTTTCTCCTTTTAAGTCTACTACTCCCTCTATCCACAATCAAGGTTCCCATTTGAAATTGTTGGCTTTTTTAAATTGAGAAAATAAATAAGAAAAATATTTGATAAAACTATAATGACTATATTTTCATGATATAATTTTTATAAAATTATTTTTCATTGAACCTTATGATTAATTTGAGGTCAAACGGAGGCTTTAACAAGTCAAAATTTCCAAATGGGAACCTTGGTTGTGGATGGAGGGAGTATATGTTAACACCCAGACAGTTAACAGTTATTGTACTTCATATCGTTCTCAAATTTACCCATGCCAGAAACTTTACATCATATCTTAATTGGCCCAAAGTTCTGTTCTTTTCGTTTCTTAACATAGTTAACCCCTCTTTTTTCTTTCTTAATATACTTATTAGACTTGTAACTCGAATACACCAAAATATTTGCATATTTTATTGCATGGGTAGAAAAGATAAAACTGTACTAAAAGCCCCACCCATGAAGAACATGTTATGTAGTAATATATATATGAAGGGAGACAGGAAACCTCATGACTACTGTTTTTTATATCTGAGATTACTGTTCAGAATTTCGTAATATGGTGATCAGGAGTATAGCCCCATAAGTAGTAGTATAAAATATCAGCCTAAATTACGTATAAGTGATGCTACTAAACCCACAAACTCGAAGAGCACGTATAGTGCATTAAACTACACTCCTCGGTCCTGAGCTATGGATAAGATATTAAACTGGACACTATTGGTGTGAAGTGTGGATACATGGAAGATTGATTTGCAAGGTTAGTAGTGATATATTGATCAGAACTCACATTGGCACAAAAACATTTTGTAGCATGGGGTGGGGGTAACTAAAAGAAACAGAAAACAGATGGATACCTCATGAAATCTGGAAGAAAAATACACATCAGATTGAATACTGAATGATCACCTCAGACATTTTCAAAAGAACTGACACAAACACATATCAACAAAATACAAGGTTCTCATGGTCTATATCCAGTTATCCACCTTACACAGAGCATTACCCATCACTCTCCGCAGCGGCCCAGCCAATTTTTAGCTGATTGATAAGAAAATTGAACCTAAGGTGTATTTCCAATGAATTACCCGATATACTCGAAACAGCCATCCCAAAATCCCAAATCCAAACACAAAACTATTCTATCAAGAGATTCACACATGGAGAAACCTAAATTGAGCTAGCTGAGCTCATCAATACATACTCATTCATGACAACTGATAACCCCCAAAACTTACATGGGGAATTAACTTCGATTTTGACCTTTCAAACATAATCAGTACTAACAACAGCACATACAAAATAGAATTCATCAGATCTTTACACGCACCTGAACGAGAGCAGTGGCAATAGCGAACACAATGTATAGATCAATGATCTGAGATCAAATCAGGAAAGAAACTGTTAGATTTTAGGTCATAAGAGAGCAATTGTGCATCAAATCTGTACATAAACGTATGAGGCATTGGGTGGAAGAGTGAGTATACCTTTAAATTGGTAGGCGTAGCAGTGTAAGCAGAGCGGAGAGAACGGAAGAGCGCCTGAGCATCCTTTGTGGTCGATCTCGCCATTTTCGCGACTATGGAATACGCGAAGATGGAATTACAGACAGAGAGTCAGCCCAAACCCCTTTGAAGCGAGAGTACCTGCTCAAGTATGTGGCTGGGTAGAGTTGTTATTCGGGCCGGGCTCGGGCCGCTTTAGCCCATTACATTTAAGAGACGGGCGTCGGGCATTTTTAACCGGGCCGGGCTTTTTAAAATATATTAGGCCCGGCCCATGTCACATTTATAAATGTGACGGGCGGGGCTGTTAACGGGTTGTCCCGGGCTCACACAATTATGCTTTTAAATGGGTTGTTTGCCGGGCCAAAACGTTTATGCTTTAAATGAGCTTCTTGGCGGGCCGTCACGTGTATGCGTTAAATGGGTTGCTCGTTTAACTTCTAAATTTCTAAATGGGCCATTCAATCTCCTTCTTTTTGTAGATTACATTCAAATTGAATAAAAGTAATCAAACAAACACTTGGTTGGAACTTGTAGCTAAGTAGCAAGTGCACAACTTAATAATAGTTGATAAACGATGAATAATATCATAGAATTACATTCATAGTAATAATAATAATAATATAATAATAATAATAATAATAATAATAATAATAATAATAATAATAGCCGATCGAATGAATTGGTGAAGAAACTACCATGAAAATACTTGCATACTCTTTAGTCTTCAACTTCAACTATTCATGCTTTCCCAAATGACGTAGTAAAGAACCGAAGGGGGATCCATTCCTATGCTGGATAGCTTGTCCACAAAGGCGACATTTTGCAATTTCCCTCTCGGAATCTTTTTGAAGACTTGCCAAATGTCAAGTTGGATAGTGTATTTTCGCTCTTGTTTTCTTGTTTCACCACAAGCATTCCCTTTCACATAAATTGGGTTTTCACTTGATGATCCGGGAGTGGACATTTAATGTGAGTGAATAGTGATGAGTGATCAGAATTTTTAGAGATAGAAAGCAAAATGTATAGACTCAGTAGTGTTTGTGAGTTTATATAGAGAAAATTTCTATATTTGACTGAAAATTTTGATTACTAGGAATTGATGTTTGACTGAAAATTTCAAAGTACCAATTTTCTAGGGACTTTGAATTTTGACTGAATAATTCAAAGCAAGACTATCAGTACACATCAAAATAGTAGAAAACTAGTACAGTACTACGAGTACACATCAACAAAAAAACCATCAAGTGACTCAGTTTTACAGCAAAATAGTAATAAAACACAGAAACTATAATATGCAGCAATACAACCAGTAGTCCAGCAATTCAGCAAAACAGACTTCTTCAGCAAACCAGTTCCAACAATTCAGCAAAATCATTTCTGCATCCAGTCCAACAAAACAACAAGAGAAAAGAAAATGTTCCAGTAATCCAGTTTTCCTTGATTCAGTTTCTGCACATAAAGTTTAAAATGTAAGTTATATAATATAGAAACAATAAAACACTTAGTAACTTAAAAACAGAAATAATAAAATGAAAGAAAGTAAAGAAACCTTACCCACTTATTCATGTGTTTGACTCTCCTCCTCCGGCACGAATTCATCTTCAAGATTATCAAAGTAGCCTCTCATGAATATGTCGAACTCATCATCATATTCCTCCAATTTGTATTTAGCTACTTGGGTTCGTGTTTCTGCATCAAGCATGTCTTTCCACATGACACAAAAACGTATCGATCTTGGAGTTAATCGACTCCTTTTATTCGACAGTGTGCGTCCAGCAGCACTAAAACAACTTTCTGAAGCTACGGTGGACATTTGTGAAGCCAGTAAATCACGAGTTATACGTCTCAAGATGGGAAATGACTTTGCATCGTCCCTCCACCAATTAAGAACATTAAAACCGAAAGAATCGGGGTGTGGGGCTGCTCCAAAGAAGTAGACCACTTCATTGACGCTTGCTTGGCTCGATGTTGTTGGTGTTGATGATTGACCAAATAATGATCCAAAGATTCCTCCTCGGCTTTCTTGATTGCAAGTCTGCGATTGCAAAGTCTCATCCTCAGGTCGTGCATCGTAAGCATCATATAATGTTTGAAACATTTTATGAATTTTGTCTTTCTCGGCAAGTTCCAAAAATGTGCTTTCCAAACCTATGTTTGCATAATACATCCGCAACAACACCATACACCCATCGATTTTGCATCGAGGATCTAAACAAGCGGTTAGTATAGCAATAGTTGGCACTTTTGAAAAATATTTTAACCACTTTACCAACATTCCATCAACAACTTTGCCCAACAATGCATGATTCTTTAAATTGGAAAATAACTTTGTAATATGAACCATATAAGGCAACATCAAATTTGAGGTAGGATAAAGTTGACCCGACATAACTTCGCTAACTTCTTTGAATTTTTGAAGCAGCGGTGCAAGAATACCAACAACATTAAAATCGTCCATTTTCAAAAAATTGTTTGTCAGGTCAAATTCATCATCTCCAACTGAAAAAATCAGAACAAATTGCTATAATTTCATTTGCATATTTGTGGCATTCTTGCAACATTCGAAATGTGGAATTCCACCTAATTTTACAATCAAGATAAGGATAGCAATACTTTTTCCCATTGAGTACAACCAACTCCCGATACCTTTGTGTTCTTGTGGAACTAGAGGTAATATGCGACAAACAAGAACGGATCTTTTCAATAGAGCCAAGAATGTGTGTTAAACCATCTTTAACACACAAATGAATAATATGACAAATGCAACCAACATGAAAAAGATTACCGTCAAGAAGTGGGTTAAGAGATTGACCACTTCTTTTTTTGTTTCTTTCCCTTCGCTATTTTAAGCTATGTTTTACAAAAACAGGTCCGACCCGGAAAAAGGCAGGCAAAAAAACGCCCAAAATTCGGAGTCCCCAGGACCCGGAAAGCCAAGAAAGAATCGGCATATGAAAACTAGGTATTCGGCTCAATCATAATCCTTTGAGATATTTCCGAGCGTGGCTTCAATTCATGGGGCTTGATATGCGGTTATGGTCCCTTAAAATGTTTGGGAGAATAACAAACATAGTTGGCAAGTCGTGCTATATTGACACGGTGACTGATAACACAAAGCATTCAACTTATACGCATAAACCTCACCAATATTTCAAATGCCACAAATTTAAGAATGCAAAAAGGTTTGATATTTAGTAAGGGGGACGTAAACAAAGTCCCGTAGTAGTGGTAGTAAGAACATGAATGACATATCATCTTTGTGACAATCTTTTAATGGATAGGTAATACATATAGGAATCAAGGCAAGCAATATGGGAATGGCCAGCAGTTGAAGCAAAATAGTGAGGGGAACAAGGTAACGAGAACCAACGAGGGAATAACGAGAGAGTCGCATATAGTATAACCAAAGAACTGTCAAGCCAATGACCACCCACACAAAAGACACTTAACCCAAATTGATAGTTTCAATTACATGGAACTTAAAATGAATTTAAAAAGATTCCTCGAGGCAGGCAGACCAAAAAAGGACACGGGGAAACATAATTACTGTGTTGTAGCTATGTAAGATACATAGTTGAAAAATAAACACTACGAGGAGGATCATGCATGCCAATATACATATAGTTTCTCTTTTGGTGATAAACGTGAAAGTGTAAATAGGATCTAACTTTGAACTTTATACTAAATTAATAATGCAGTGTTTAGTCCAATGTTGTGATAACACTTATCACATCACCTTTGTAGACTAATGTAGATCTGAGTATAATAAAAATAAACAACGGAAACTAAAAAGATAACTCAGAGATATAAAATTTCTCAAACAATATTTCTATCACCATGTGCTCTGTATGACAAAAATACTAGAATTAATGAGTTGTACAATGGATTGTAAATCTAATTCTTCTAGCAAACACAAGGAAGGTGAAACACCTCAAACAAGTCTAAACCTAAAAACTAAGAATACGTTATAGCAAGGATAAACTATACAACTTGTGGAAAATATTACAGAAAAACTCTAAACCAACAATCTGATGAATTCTTGACTTTTGCATAGTTTGTGAAGTGACTTCTCACTCATACATATAGTGTTGAGAGGCTTGAGAATCTCCTTCACTTGAGGTAATAGATCTTTTGATGATTGAGACGTTATCACCAAGTCTTCTGATTACAATATCTTTCCCTTGTCTCGATAACTATTGGAATTTCTTTTATATTCTTCAAACTATTCTTATATTCTTTCCGATCATTCCTTCGTCTTAACTCATAAACCGTCAAAATCTGCACACCACAAAAACCTAAAAACGTGGAACCAATTATGTTAAAATAAGAAAAAACAAAACCAAAAAATATAACAAGTATTACAAGAATTGTGTAATGGTGTTTTACTTAGTGTTGTCATAACACCAAAGTATTGTTGACACAACACCATAGTGTTTGGACAACACTAGATACATCATCACATTCTTGACACTTACAAAACGTACTCACAAATTAACACATGTATCGATAAATCTCATTTTGTCGTCAATCATGCACGCCCAATTGAATATAGTTTATCCTTTTGTGATAGACGTACTCACAAATTAACACATGTATCCATAAAGCTCATTTTGTCGTCAATCATGCATGCCCAATTACATATAGTTGATCTTTTGGTGATAGAAGTACTCACAAATTAATACATGTCTCCATAAATTAAGCATATTTTATTGTCACTCATGTGCACAAGCGTACAAGGCCTGGGTCTGGGAATGAATGCACCACCCTCTGGTTGACGATTGATTGGAGGCATATAGCTCCCGAAATTTGGAACGGGGTAACCCTTCCAAGACCATTAAAATATTAAATAAGCACGCTCAACTGCGGTGTTATTACGAGTGAGTTCTTGAAGGTAGGAGTACGCCTTCCTCGCACAATAGAGTAGCATTATTACTATAATATAATACTAATCTTTTTGGGTCATTACCTTAAATAACTTGATCGTAAAAACATGTTTATTTACACATTTAATAAGTCGGAAAAGTAAAGTCTAAAAGTAACAACGTTCTCCAAAATTGTAATCTAAAAGATAATAATATAATTAAATAAAATAAAAATAAAGACTATCAATATTTTTGCGAATATTCTATATATATTATGAGAATTCAAAGAGAAAAAAAATGTAAGAAATAAATAAATTAATGGTACCAATAAAGACTCGGATGAAAGAAAAAATAAATTCTTTGAATAATGCAAATTCAGTTTAATTGATTTGACACCTATAAAAAAGAAAGTGGGCTATTTGACACCTATAATTTGGGCATTTATACTAAACTCCTTTAAAATTTTATCCATGCAACCTACCCCTTTAAGTTTTAGTCTTTTGTGCAATGTTTCAATTAAAATTTTATCTTTGTATTTTGACCACTACGAATTTCAGTTCCGTTGTGATTCGTCCCCGAAAATCGAACGACTTTACAACTTCTAGCGTCAAATTGCACAAGTGAAAAATGTAGGGGTCAGTTTACAGAAAATACCAATATTGAGGTTCAAAATTCAAATATTTACTTTAAGCCTAATTAAATCCAGCGTTTTCCCATTGACGAAATCGCCTTAATTTTGCTTTTGAACTGAATGACGTTGGCAGAAAAAAAATTGAAAAAGAAAAACCGATTTTCAATTGAATCAGCCAGACCAGAAATCAATGCCCTTGAGAAGAAGGGAATAATAAGAAAAGAGACAGACAGCAGAGCAGCTGAAGCTGATGCTCCTCGTGTCTATCTCTCTACCAAAACTCCATCCTTCGGTTTTACTCTAATTCATTTATCGGATAAAATTTTGCTAATTCGGTAATGTCGGAGCAGAGAGGGAATAATCGGTGGAATTGGGAGGTGGCAGGTTTCCAGCCGCGGAAATCGGCGATGGTTGAGCACGGCGACAATGATTACCGGAGAGCATCGGTTACTCCGGCGGTTCGCCGCCATTCGTTATCAATTTCGTCGTCTGCTGAGCTTTCCAAGCATGCAACCAACTCCAAGCTGTTGCTAATGAAAGATCAACTCAAGGTTCCTGATCACTTAGTCATCCTTTTTATTTTTTATTTACTTTAGCATTTAGTTCTATCATGCTGAATTACTTGTGTTGTTTGCTGAATTTGTGTTGCTCAGTCAATATAGCTACTATCAAATGATGTGGAAATGTGATGCTGTTTACGATGTTTCTTAGGAGTTAGGAAATGATACACACAAGTAGTTTGCACAAATATGGCATCTGTATCTTATTGAAATTTTGCTCCGAAAAGAACTGATGTTATTATGTTGAGTTACTGCAATAGACTAAATGACTTACTGTTGATCACGGTGTAAAATTGTCTTGAAGAACTCCAGAAGTAGTATTCTTTTGTACATCGCTCTAGTTCCAATTGATAATTTAGAGCGACATACTTCGTGCAAAATTTATAGAATCACTGCAGTAACTTTTTTGACATGCGCTATGAGGTGGTGCTGTATCTTTAGCCTATATGAACGCTGCTATTTCTAACAGTTATTTCCTTGAAACTGAACATCTTAAATGTTTTGTACAGCTTGTCAGAGAAGATTTTGTACAGTTGAGGCAAGAAGCTATGGACCTTCAAGAATATTCCAGCGCAAAACTAGATCGAGTGACGCGTTACTTGGGTGTACTTGCTGATAAGTCTCGTAAACTAGGTAATATTAGAAAATAGTTATTAACTGTTTAATTGGCCACATTGGTTAGTTGCAATTACTTGAGTTGTTTTTCTGAGCAATAAAGGTGAAAAATCACGGATTTGCTGCAGTTAGCAGTACGTTACATTTGGTTTATTTCCTACAAAATTACTCTACCTCTATGATTATACCATGATATCATCACTCTCAAACCCTTATATTTTGATCACAGTATGATATGTTCTCTTGGGGGGCATTCTACTTCTGTGACATACTGTATTAGGATTTTTTTCTTTCTATTTTTGAAACTGTGCAAAAGCTGATTTGCCATTTGCAGCTGTTTAAGGCATAGGGTTTTGCAAAATCGAATTACATAATTAAAGGACCTATCAAGCATATTATACTGGTATAATAATATTAGGAATGCTAAACATGCACAGTGCCGGCATTAGAATGGTAGTACTAGAATCAACTCTGCATCTTTTTGCAATCATTATAGTTGACTATATTGCGTACTGTGACTGTTCCAGATCAGGCTGCTCTGGAGACAGAAGCTAGAATTTCTCCTTTGTTATCTGAGAAGAGAAAGTTATTTAATGACTTATTGACTTCCAAAGGTACGTAACATTCTGGTAGCTGTCTTAATTAATGTCTTTCTTATACCATCTTCTTTATTGAGGATGTATATGATGGCATATTTTTGTCTAAACTAAAGTTATCTCACCTGAATCTGATTAATCAATTGTAGGAAATGTGAAGGTTTTTTGCCGTGCAAGACCACTTTTTGAAGATGAAGGCCCGTCTGTTGTGGAGTTTCCTGACGATGTTACACTCCGTATAAATACTGGGACAATAGCCTTTGCAATCCGAAAAAAGATTATGAATTTGACAGGGTTTATGGACCTCATGTTGGACAAGGTGAAATTTTTGCGTTGTTAATTTATTTCTATTTCACAACCGAGCATGGAACTCTACTAACTTATGGGCATGATCCATTGCAGCCGACCTTTTTACTGATATTCAGCCTTTTGTACAGTCCGCGTTTGATGGATATAATGTCTCCATATTTGCATATGGTCAATCCTGCTCAGGGAAGACGCATACCATGGTCTGTTCTGTCTCCTCCTCCAATACCCTCACAAGTTTATTTTGTTACCCTTCTATTCACCTCAATGTCTATGGTGGAAATTAGGATGAGATTATATTAGGATAGTATTTTAGGGCATCTCATGTTCTGGTTTAGTTAGAATGTCCATTATTTGGTAATATACATTTAGATGGATTCTAGTTTTAATTAGATGTCCTTATTTAGGTTGGCCTCTTGATCTGTAAATATAGGCTAAGAGCTGCTGTTATTGATACATTTGTTTACTATTAGTTTCAATGTTAAGTGATCTGTTTATTGAGAATTTCTATCGCAAAGTTATTTCTAGTTTTCTTGAGTTTTCCTTTAATCTATAGCCGTTATATTTTGGAACAAAATCAAGAAATTTTACCTTTATTGTCTATAAGCCTATGCATCTTTATGCACGCAATAAAGTATCATGTCTTTCTGTTGATAGCATTCCATCTCCCTGCAGGAAGGATCTAGCCATGATCGTGGTCTATACGCTCGAGCATATGAGGAGCTCTTTGATTTATCTAACTCAGATGCAACTTTTACTTCTCGATATAGTTTCTCAGTCTCAGTATTTGAGCTTTATAATGAACAGGTTCCTTGCACTTCATATGACAGACTATAGATACAAATTAGTTTCTTTGCCTCAACTTCATTAATAAATTTCAAAATGGTTAATGTAAATACAACCTTTATGATTATCTTGCAGATAATGGATTTGCTTTTGGAGTCTGGAGAATCTCTACCAAAGATCCATATTGGGTCACTGGATTATGTTGTGGAACTTGGGCAGAAAAAAGTTAAAAACCCAGTAGAGTTCTCTGGAGTTCTCAGAGAAGCATTTCATAATCGAGGATCAGACATCTCAAGATTCAAAGTTTCGCATCTGTATGGTCACACACATTAGTATCTGTTTTTGATGTATTTTTGGCTTGAATGTGTGCTCTAAGGCTTACACTGCATTGTTTTGTAAAGTTGCCATCTATATATTTGTTTATGATAGCAAATGTGCATGTCAAGTTAGACCTCCTGTGCATGATGAGCAAGAACTCTTGAAAATGGCATTAAACCTCAGAAGATGCATATGCATTGCTTGCAGAGAATATCTGGTTTGCTAATTGTATTGCATATTTTGCATTGGTGCTTGTCATCTATGTAGCAAACATTGTTGCCATAATAACATTTGATATCAACTCCAGTAGAAATTTAAATTACTAATGCAAGTGGCCTTTTATAAATTAGTAAAAAAGCTGACAGCTGACTAGACGCCATCTGGTATGGAGAACAAGAATTTTTTCTAACCAGATTGGTGTAACATCATGTCCACCAGAAATGACACTCATTTGGTTAGTTGCAAAAAGGGCTATGTGAAGAATTATTAGGGTACTATAATATAATCTTATGAAGTTAGTAACATGAAGATACTAACTTCTAACATTCATGCATCTTTGTACAAAATAAAAGGGCCATGTTTATCATTGCTTGGGTAAAACTTTCTTATCTGCTTGGACATTTTGCTAGGTATTGGTCCATCTCATTCGTTTTACTGGAGTCATTTTTTGTGTTTTGTTTTGCTTCTGTGCAGGATTGTCATGATCCACATATACTATAAGAACTTGATCACAGGCGAGAATGCATATAGCAAGCTTTCCCTTGTTGATTTGGCTGAAAGTGACAGTACAAGTGTACAGGAGGAAGCTGGGGAACATGCAACAGAGTTGTTGCATGTGTTGAAATCTCTTTCAGCGTAAGTGAAAATCAATTTGATTTAGATCTAATTATTTTATATGTAGTCGTTATCTCAGTGCAGTCCATGAGGATCTTTTAGATGTCCGCTCTCTTTTTCCAATGAGTTCTGGTTGGGTGAATTTCAAAAAATATACTTGAGAGTGAAACAGAACCATTTTGGATACAAAAACAGTGGCCATTTTAGGTAGGGGTGACAAATGGGCGGATTAGAGTAAAACAATATCAGCAACGGGTAACAGTTTTACCTATTTATTTATACCCACTTACAAATGGGTATTAAGTGGTATGATGGGTGGATATGGGGTAAAACTAAATGAGTTAAAGTTTTACCCATTTGTATAAATAACGAGGGAATGATGAAAATATGATGGGAGCTAAGCAAGCTCATAGTGAAATTTTAAGACTTCTAATGGGTAAAACTTTTGCCCACTTCATAACCCTTGTTTGAACCATTTCAAAAGCGTGCTACCCCATTGTTGTAAACGGGTGGGTTCCGCTTCTGTCCATTTAATTGGTTACATATTGGAAAACCCATAAAAGGTGGACAACATTGCTAGCCCTAATTTTAGGTACTCTATTGTGGTCATCCATCGGTTTGATTTGGCCTATTATATGTACTCTATGGTGCCAAAGCATATAAAATGGACAAATGACCACAACAGAGTACCCATAATGGAGTGAGCCACTGTCAGAATCCAAAATGGTGGTATCACACTGTTGAATATATTTTTGGAATTACCCAGTAGTGGTTCTTGTTAACTTGTATATTTGAGCTTTTGCTTCCGTTTTAAACACAGAACTGTGGTTCCCTAGCTAGAAGTTTTTTTTTGTTCCTTCTTTTCAAAGGTCTGTTTTCATCATTATGCTTGTGTTTCTTTCATTTTTTTGTGCTTGAAAGTGTCATTCGAAGGTACATTAGTGCCGTCACCTTTTGATGTCTAATATTGTGCTAATAAATTTTTTACCCTGAGATGGTTCTCGCTGCCAATTAATTGATGAGAATATAATTATTTTTCCTATTATATAATGATTTATCAAGGAAAACAATTTCTTATAGATAGTATGGGAGAAAAAGACCCTGCACCTTGCATGAGAAAACAAAAAATGATTCGTATTATGTTTTTGTCAACAAAAACAGTCTATTTCCTTGATAATTGGGTTTAGGTAAGGACAAAAGAAGAATTACTATTCAATTTGCCTGCTTTATATTTGTTCTTTTATTGCACATTTCTCATTGCTAATGTCTATGCAGATTAGGTGATGTTTTGGCATCCATTACTTCTAAGAAGGATGATGTTCCATATCAGAACTCTGTTCTAACAGAAATACTTGCTGATTCACTAGGTATCCATCCTTTTAATTCATTATACGCACCCTCTCCGATCTGATCAATGTGTGTTTTCAGAAGTCAATGTGTACAAGCATGTTTGCTGTGACTGTCAGTTTTAGGGGTACATATATCTCTGATGGCAACCTACGATATTATTTTTACTTGTTAATGCTTGAATGGATTTGGCACTATTATTGTGAAGGCAGTGACAAGTTTTCTCTTTGCCTCTCTCCATTAAGCATTTCCCCAGAGGAGTTGGAATTGCAGGAGATTTAACAATTATGTGCTCATGTTGAATATTTCCTTTATTTGATTTCAAAAGTGATAGCTGAGACTGAGAGTGTACTGATTGTAATTAGGCTGCTAATTTTGGGAATGATTATATTGACAAATATATAATGTCGACCATCATTAACTTAGGAGTCAGACTCAGAAAGGACATAAATGCTCAAAGATACTTCCCCCGTCCCATATCAAAGGACCATTACTATCCATAGGACTATTCTCTAGAAACGTTCTCTATCCGCTCAAGTTAGGGAGCTTCAGTGAGAAATATTCCCTACTACTGAAATTGGAAAAAGGAAATAATAATAGGAGGATAAAGAATAAAAATAGAAGAGAATTTGGTTTGACTTCTAGTAAAAGAATGACTGCAATATATCCAATTTGATGTTCCAGGTTACCTGATTTTGACTTGAGAAATCGAGGGATAAATAGGTATTGCTTTCAATGTAAGTTGTTTCAGCTACTTTTATTATGAAGTTTGTGGAGCAGCTTTTAATGTCATAAAAATGATCCAATCTCTTGGACAGTTAGATGAGCAGACTTCAATTAAGTCTATGTTTATAATCTTATGGAGCTACACACGAACGTCAATGTGCATATTCTATTTTAGGATATATGCGTAAAATCTGTGAGAATATTGTGCCCCAGCAGTTTGAAACTGCGTCATTGCAACTGCAAATGTGATGTAACTGTGTCTGTGCGCACTGTGCAAACGCATTTAAATGTGAATATAGGCACAAGGTACTGAAAAACTAGGTGAAACTATTATTTGAATTTTCTGGCAAGTAGCCATGCGCAGTCAAGCAAACTTGTTTGTAATCACTGGATATTGTTTTCTAATGAATGCATGTGCCTCTTTATCTTCACAACACAGGAGATGGAGTTGTTTTGCCACTTGTGAAAAAAAAAACCTTGTTGCAAGATTAAAAACATATAACTTGTTTTGGCTGCTTTGATCACTTGCATTGCTGTACAATGTGTATTTATGAGAGGCTGCGTGGAATTTCAATCACCGGCCTTGGGTAAAAGTACTCTGTGGCAGCTCTTTTTTAACGTGCAAAGAAATGAGAAAATTCTCTTTATAGTGTAACGCTATGACAGTCAAGTTTTTTTGTGGTACATTGGGACGGAATTTTTTGTATTTCGAATGCAGTGATATATTGCTGCTTTCAAGTTGTGCAGTAATTTATGCTCAGTACACCTTGAGATTCAGTATGTGGGATACCATGCTTTTTTACCTGCATTAGAGTTCAGGCCTCTATATGCACTTGCTAACTAGTTCTCCACTTTTCACTTCACTGCCTTCTTTTATTTTTATTTTATTTTTCCAATTAACTCCATGTTCCTGTTTTTAGGTGGAAGCTCCAAAACCTTGATGGTGGTTAATATATGTCCTAATGAATCTAACATGTCTGAGACACTTTCATCCCTTAACTATTCTGCTAGAGCTCGAAATGCGATGCTGAGCCTTGGAAATCGAGACACAATCAAGAAATGGAAAGATGTGGTAAGTCTTTTGAGTTTCTATTTCATGAGTATATAGAATGTGGACACCACTCAATTGCAAACGTGCTCTCTTCAAGACTGCAGCTGAGAAAGTTTTTGTTAGTGAGCGAGCATGTTCATCACCTCTGCATTTTTTTTTTCTAAACTAGATCACCAAAAGTGCTATAAAGCAAACTCAGAGCGCGAAATATGTAGAGTGTAGAAACTTTTAAGTGTTCTAGGTTTTAACCACTGGCCTGATATTTCTTTCCATTGCTTACTTCTGGATTTCTTAAACTTTCTAGACTCCAACTTTTTGCTAGACAACTATGAATTACTTGTCAAATTGAAAGTAGTGCACCGGCACCCAGATATCAGTGTGCTGATGAAAGACTAGTTTTATGTTGCTGATCAAAAGGAAAAAATGTGCATGCTTTTTGAAGCAGTTATAGCATGAATTAAATCTTGATTATGTAGATCCTGGTATGTTATCTGACTAATCTACAACTGAAGCACACGGCAGAAAAGGAAAAAGCTATGTTGGAAAATGGAACCCCCATTTAAATTTCTTAGTGTGAGAGTTATGCCGAATTCCCTAACAAAACCAAAAGTTCAGTCTTTGATCACATCTCATACTTGATTAAAGCAGCACACACAAAGCTGCCATGTGATTGGAGAATAGCCGATTCCCTCTTCATGGGGGAGCATTTGGGGTGAACAGTGTAGGTTTTCCTATGGAGTGCTATCTCTGACGAATCAATTTCTCTATTAGCAAACCATGTTGGTGTTGAAGTTCTATTCCTTTTAAAAGCAAGTCTGAATCTGAACGCATTATTTACTTGTGCAGTCATGTTTACATACTAATGGATGTAAAAGCACATCTGTTCCTAATTAAAGGCATTGATAATTGCTATGGTTCTCTGTTAATGTTTATCTTTAATAGTTACATGGTGCATATAGGTCTATAAGTGAATGTCAGAATCCATTTGTTAGATGATGAGAACTTGTTGAACTAAACTTAACTGCACTCCTTGTAGGCAAATGATGCACGTAAAGAGTTGCTTGAAAAGGAAAAGGAAATTGGTGACCTGAAGTTAGAAGCCTTGGAATTGAAACAAGCTCGAAATTGTGCAAATGACCAGTGTGTTTTACTTTTCAGTGAAGTTCAGAAAGCCTGGAAAGTTTCTTTCACGCTGCAAGCAGATTTGAAGGTTTGATATTTTTTGGCTGTAGTGATCTTTTTCTGGATGTATCCATTTTTGCCCCTATGAAGATTCCAAAGTATGATTTACATCACTCTACATATCAATCATATGGGTTTCTGCAAAAATATTTGTAGGCCAGTAGCTCTATGAATGATGCCAAGCAAACCAATTCTTCCCAAATTCCCGAGTCAATCGTATCACTAGAAATATAGTAATGGAAACATCTTTGTGTAACCGCTGACCTGAAAGGAAGATAATATACTGTTCTGGCTCACCTAATAAATTTAATTTTCAATCAATCTAAAATAAGGTGGGAAATGAATACCAGCTCCGCATCTTCCGATATAGTCCTATGAACTCATAAGTCATGCATATGTGTACTTTCTGGTCGTATATACTATGAGGGAAATCAGTACTACTAGTTATTTCCTTATCCAACCTAAAGCAATATTATGGCAAAAATCATTAGTATGACTACATGTCCTTATCCCATCTAAGAAATATTATGACTACATTTACGTCCTTATCCCATCTATGCATCATTCTAGTTGTGTAAATTATCGCGGAAAGCAATAAAAAGTTAAGCATCTACTCGTTGCAATTACTTTATTAGTTTATTTCACCCTTGCAAAAGTTTGTTGAAGTGCATGTATGTATAAAAGTCAAGAATAAGATCCTTGACAACATTTATTATCCGAGGATTTCCACCCATGCAATATTATAAAGTGTTGATTTCAAGGATTCTTATTTTGCATGTACAACTAAAAATTTATACGGTAATTACCTATTTGGTCTACAATTCAGTGAACAGAATGTGATCGCTTTTGTCCACATATTACTAATTAATTTGTTTATGCTTGGCGTCTGTTGCTTTTAGAACTCTGCCAGTATCTTATGAAGAATCAAAGTTTATTCTCTTCACGCTCATTCATGATTTTGAGATTATTGATGGTTTTTTCATTAATAATGATGACTCTTTATGGTGGATTTTCAGCTACTGTAACAACAAAAAGACAAATTATCCAGTTAATTTTCCCTGTCTAACATGTTGACCAAAGTCCTTGTCATGTCGCACAGGAAGAGAATATAATGCTTACAGATAATCTTCGGATAGAGAAAGATCATAATACTCAACTTAGAAGCCAAGTTGCCCAACTGTTAGAGGGGGAGCAAAACCAGAAGTTGCAGATACAACAGAGAGACTCAACAATTCAAATATTGCAGGTCCGCTTTGAACATTAGCACTAGTAGGCACTCCAGGCAACTGTTATCTCCGTGTCCAATTTATCTTAATACTGTTTATCTTCCACAGATCTCTATTTTGAATCATCTTGCTACCAACATCTGGTTAATTAGGTGCTACTTTTTTGTATTTGAAAAAAATACTTTGGTATTTTGTACTCCATCCACCAACAAGCTTCCCATTTAAAAATGTTGACTCTTTTAGCCTCCGTTTGACCTCAAATTAATCACAAATCATATTGAAAAAATAATTGAAAAAAATTATATAATGAAACTATAATGATTATACTTTCATAATATAATTTTCTTAGTTAGTTTTTGGCATAATTTATGATTAATTTGAGGTCAAACGGAGGCTAAAAAAAGTCAAACAATTTCAAATGGGAAGCTTGTGGTGGATGGAGGGAGTATTTGGCAAAACAATGAATAGAGCTCCTGATGGATTTAGTCCTCAGTTCGACTACTGTTGCTTCAAATACTTCAAAAAAATTAAAATAAAATAAATTTCATGGTATACGCTTTGAGTAGATGTTCCTGTTAACTTTTGTGTCTTTCACCATGCTTCGCTGTATAAATTTACGCTTTCTAACTTGACAATGTTTCTGGTAGGGTTGTAGCTATAATTACATAACGTAGCTATCAAGTGAGCAGAGTTGATAATTTCATCATTTGTGATTTCTCTCTTCTGAACAGTTCATCTTTTATTTATTCATTAAAAAAAATAAAAAATCTTTGGCATTATGGTTCCCTCTTGATTGGATAAGTATATTGAGTAAAATGTTGATGTACAAACTTGAACACTAGCTCCATGTAAGGGTTAGAAATATGTTCTTGTATTCAGAACCTTAAACATCTATTATATCTTGGATTCCCATAAATTTGAGGAATACTTTAGTTACTAGGAAGCCAATAGATATGGATAGCTAAGGGAACATGAAGTAAGCCACAGTATTTCTAAACCTTGTTTTAGCTTTATCATTGTAAAGTTTATTTTGTTCTAAGAATCATTGAGTAGTAATGTGGTTACAATTGTTACAACTTAAGTAGTTTCCATTTGAAGAGAGAACTTTCTGATAGAGCCTTGGTGTTAGATATCTATTTAGGAAAAATTGGAGAAAATGGAATCACAATTGTATACTTCTGTAGTTCCCATTTGAAGGGAGAACCTTTTGATAGTGCCTTAAAGCATTAGATAATGGTTTTTTAGTTATTTTTATAGGAGAAATTGGAAAACATCGAGTCACGAGCTTTTGTTTCCAAGGAGAACTCTGCAAATGGTTATGGTCCTTATGGATCACATTCTGAAGAGCAAACAAGTGGTAATTCCACAGGGAACAGTATGGATTCTGCTCCATCTATCAAGAGACTTGAGGAGGAACTCAAGAAACGGGATGCCCTTATTGAGGTACTCCTGTCATATATTCTACTCTTGTTGTATCAGGACCAGCATAACTATATTTTCTTTATCAGCAAATCTACTTGCTGTGATGTTTAAAGAATATACTCCATCTTTTAAAATGTCTAAGATATGACAATGTCCTGTGTTTTCGTGACAGAATAGTCTTTCACGTAAATTTTGAACAGTAAGTTGTTTATTTGTTTTTCTTTTTCCCTCTTCAGAGATTGCATGAAGAGAATGAGAAGTTATTTGACAGATTGACCGGGAAAGGTTCTTCGACTGGATCACCCCAGGTTCTGTTATATTTCTTTACTTCTTCAGAATCACATCATGTGTCAAAGTAATTTTCCTGTATTACACTGATCATAACTTGATCTTTGTCTTCAGATTCCTAGCCCGTCTTTGAGAAGACCGCCTAGCCAGTCCCTAGAGTTCGCAAGGTTTTATACTGATCTAGAAAATAAGCTATTTTGGTTTCACATTTGATCATTCCCCTCCCCCCCCCCCCCCCCACAAATTTATCTATTAACAGAAGCATGGCGGCTGACCCCCTCCCTCCAAAATAATCACCATGTTTTCATTTTTTTCTCGACAGGAATGACGATGCTAAAGCCAAAGAACGCTCTAATGATGTTATCTCGTTACCCTTAGGCTCTGCAAAGACAGAAGGCACAGTTGCCTTGGTTAAAACTGGAGTAGATAAGGTCAAAAGTACACCGGCTGGTGAATATCTTACTTCTGCCCTAAATGTTTTTGATCCGGAACAATATGACAGTCTTGCTGCCATATCAGATGGAGCAAACAAGCTTCTGATGCTGGTGAGGATATTTGTTCATTTTCTGGGTGTTACAGCTCTAGAACACTTTCACCGTTAAATTTTAAAGGGCTAGTTTTGTCTTCCATGAATGTGCTTAGTAATCTTTCTTCACCGGGGAGATCCTCTGGTTGTTTAGTCATCGGAATTAGGAAATATTCTTCCCAACTAAACGTTTTAGTGTAAAAATGTTAATTCCATTTCAGTTTGGGGTTAATTGAACCTGATGGCATGACGATTAAGTATTCTGTGAATATGATACTGCTTGCTAGATTTATTACTTAAAAATAGTAGTCTATGAGTGTCAGATTGGCCAGAGAATGGCAATGTTTGGCATTTTCTTTGTTACTCTTTACATCATAGCAGCCTTCTAATTCCGAAAGTACCCTTACACAGAAGACTTGCCGGCCCGCCTCAAATTTGACATGAGTCAGGATTATTGAATCATTTGTTGAAGTAATGATGAGATTGGGAATTGTTGCTGGTGATATTTTGGCCTCACCCGAAGTTAAAGGAGATATTTTTTATGTGCCCTTGTGGATGTTTCAAATTTACTTTGTTCAGTTGTAATACGTGGTCAACGTTCATCTGAAGTAATTAGAATGTCATTATTTTTGTCTTCTCCTTGCTTTTATTTTTTACATGTCATTATCTCTTCTGAACCTGGCTGATCTTGCGGTGTGGCAGGTTTTGGCAGCAGTTATAAAAGCAGGTGCTTCTAGGGAGCACGAAATACTTGCTGAAATAAGGGATGCCGTTTTTTCTTTTATTCGTAAAATGGAGCCAAAGAGAGTGATGGATACCATGCTTATTTCACGTGTTAGGATTCTGTACATACGCTCCTTGCTTGCTCGGTCCCCGGAGTTACAATCTATTAAGGTACTGAAAATTTGGTCGCCTTTTGCTTTCTCATTTTGGTTAAGAATAGAATTGTTAATATTGTGAAATGAATCCTTGATATTACCAGTCAAGGTAAAAAATCTTATTCTAATGAAATGACTCCTGGTCAGGTTGATTACATATTGTTGGTGTTTGAGTGCAACGGTCCCCCCTCCCCTCCCAAATATTTTTGAAAAATACTCCCTGCCATATACCAAATGTCACATATTCTATTTATATATCCAATACTAATGCCACATTTCCTTTTTTGGCAAAAATTACACCCATGTGCACTTATTCCCAAAAGCAAATGTGACATTTGGTCTGGGGCAGAGGGAGTAAGACAGAAGCTATTAGAGCACTAGCAATAGAGGGCTTATTTGGGGCTTATTTGAGGCTTAAGCCCCAAATAAGCTACAATAGGGGCTTATTATGAAGCCCATGCTTGGGGGCTACGTATTTGAAGCCCCCAAATAAGCCCCAAATAATTTTTTTAATTTCCTTTTCTTTCTATTTCATTAATTGTGTGGTGCATGTGGAATGTATGTGTCATATGAAACCCACAAAAAAACCCCTAATAAGCCCAAACCATTGTAGCAAAAAATTGAAGGGGCTTATTTGGGGCTTAATCCCCAAATAAGCCCCAAGTTTGTAGCCCACTATTGCTAGTGCTCTTATACTTACATGTTTCCTCTTGTATTAGGTCTCTCCTGTTGAACGCTTTCTTGAGAAGCCTAACCGTGGACGGAGTAGAAGCTCTAGCCGGGGAAGCAGTCCAGGAAGATCTCCTGTTCGACATGACTCCGGCACAAGGACCACAGTAATTGATGAACGCTTTCAAAGTTTCAAAGTGAATATAAAACCAGAAAAGAAGTCAAAGTTGTCATCTGTAGTTTTGAAGATTCGTGGTATCGATGAGGTAGCTTTCCTGGCCTCAGGCAGTAATACAGTGAACCCATATGGTTATTTTTTACACACCATTTACAACTTTTTTTCCAAAAAATATGAATAAAATCAAGGCTTCTCTTACGGATCCATTGTTTTCACCTTTTTTCCCCTTTAAGCAACATGAGTCCTTCCCTTGGTGCTTTCTGTAGGCTGTAGTCCAAAATTTTCAGCATTTTAGTGAATATTTTGAGCTTGAAGTAATTTAGTATGGCTTCAGGACTCATGGAGACAACATGTTACTGGTGGAAAACTTCGGGAAATAACTGAGGAGGCAAAAATTTATGCGGTTGGAAACAAAGCTCTTGCTGCCCTTTTCGTTCACACTCCGGCCGGGGAGCTCCAGCGTCAAATCAGAAACTGGCTTGCAGAGAACTTTGATTTTCTTTCTGTAGCGGATAATACAATAGCCGGAGCTACAGGCCAGCTGGAACTTCTATCTACAGCAATTATGGATGGTTGGATGGCTGGGCTTGGTACCGCCCATCTTCCTCATACTGATGCGCTAGGCCAGGTTTTATCGGAGTATGCAAGGCGTGTTTATGCATCCCAGCTGCAGCATTTAAGGGTATGTCCTTTTGATTTGCTCTTTGTTCTATTCATCTCTCCTCACTGAGTCGTATGCTTGTCACATGAAGTACTAGGGGGGCTAACTTAAGTTCTATAGGTTGTTAATATGTAATACGTAATGTGTACTTCAGCTGGCACTCCAAGAGCATTCATACTAATATGTCATATGTATTGGTTCATCAGGATATTGCAAGTACTTTGGCAACTGAAGTAGCAGGTGACTCGGGACAAGTAGCCAAGCTACGCTCAGCTCTTGAGTCTGTTGATCACAAGAGAATAATGGTTTGTATTACACATTCATCTTCTTTGCTATGACCCCCTCTCTTGTTTGTCCAGAGAGATGTTTCGCACATTATTTTTGGTCAAATGAAATAAGGATTGTATATTATTTAAGTGAAGAATTAATAAATTATTGATAGTGAGTATGTAGAAAGAATAAAGAATGAATGAAGAAATGATAGTGGGTTGGACTGGGTGGAGGGAGTAACTCATATGCTTATTAAAATATAGTTTGCACAGTTACTAAGGTTTGGCACACATGATAGTGTGGCTTACTTTATGTTCCCCATGAAATATACTGTTAAATCTTGGTTTCTATTGTCAGATATTGCAGCAAATGAAAAATGATGCTTCTGTGTTGAGTTTGGAAGATGGTGCGACACCCATTCGAAATCCTTCTACTGCAGCCGAGGATGCAAGATTGGCTTCACTAATTTCCCTTGATGGCATAATGAAGCAAGTCCAGGTTTTTCATCTTTCCATGTTATTTGTCTATCCTTGCTGTTAAAATGGCACTTGGTGCTGCATTAAGGGATGCAATTGCATTTTTCTGTTAACAGGATATCACGAGGCAAACCTCTGTGAATGTTCTTAACAAGAGCAAGAAAAGATTACTGCTTGCCTCTCTGGATGAACTTGCCGGACAAATGCCCTCATTACTTGAGATTGATCATTCATGTGCCCAGAAGCATATTGCTGAAGCTCGTCGTGCTGTTGAGGTATGGATAAATTACATGTAATCTGGAATTAAGTACTGTATTGCTCAATCCTTTGGCATATACAGGCAGTTAGTATGGGATATAATATCTTGTGAAAGAAGATTTATGTAGTTAATCCTTTTTGTGGAATAGTTATGCTGTTTTTAGAGGGAGAAGCATAAAAACAAATCATCTTCTTGTGTTTAAGCGAATGGGTAGTTAATATAATTGAGTTCTTTGTTAAATCTGGTAAATGGTAATGCTACATTCTTCGAAATTATAAATTCAATTCCAGTAATTTGTTTTCTCCCATAACCTGACCAGTTTTGTATCGTGGCATAAGCTTTCCCTGTCAATGTAGTTACATGAACATGGAAGAACCACATACTCTATGTTGATTTTCTTGCTTCCATTTACATTCTATTATGTTCAGATTTACATAAATGGCAGTCAAAGTTTTATGTTTTTCTTTAATTTCTGTGCTTAACATATACAGTCAACTTCTGAAGAAGACGATAAAATTCAGGAGGCAGCGCATGCTTCCAAACTTCCGGGACACGTAACGCACAGTGCTGATACTGATGTGACACAGTGGAATCTTTTGCAATTCAATACAGGTGCCACAGCCCCATTCATTATCAAATGTGGGGCGAACTCTAATTCTGAACTGGTCATTAAAGCTAACGCAAGGGTTCAGGAACCTAAAGGTGGAGAAATTGTTATAGTTGTTCCAAGACCTAGTGTTCTAGAAAATATGAGCCTGGAGGAAATGAAAGTGATATTCACACAGCTTCCTGAGGCACTAAGTTTGCTTGCTCTTGCTAGGACAGCTGATGGAACCCGTGCTCGGTATTCTAGACTGTACAGAACTTTGGCCATGAAGGTTCCTGCCCTAAGAGACCTGATTGTTGAGCTTGAGAAAGGTGGTGTGCTGAAGGATGTCAAATCATGAAAAGTGAATTACATAAAGAGAGAATAATTACTTGTACATCTCTGATCCTATGCTGTTCTCTTGACAGCTTTTGTATCACAAATTCACAGTAGAGTCTGTAGATGAATGGGGGCTGTGTTTTTTGTATGGCAAAGTGTTGTACTATTCGGTTTCCATGAGCAAAGTGCTCGTTGGTATTCCATTTTCGCCGTGTCAACCTGTTAAATGTAAATAACTAAATACCTTAGCTTGTTTGTAAAACATAGCAACCACAATTTGGATTTCTGGTATATAGCCAGCAATTGGTAGATAAAAATGTTGCAGCGTCTTTGTCTCGTCATTTTTTTTCTAACACAACAAAATGCATTGATCAAGGTAGACGAGGTACAGGTAGTCGGTTATCCCGGGTTTCCACAATGCGCGGATAACTCTTATGTACATCATCTTGCAGAAAACTAGCAAACCAAACTGGACAAGAGTCCCAAATCCTACAACTAGTCCTACATAGACTACAAACAGATTCAGAAACTACAAATCTAGCATCATTTACTGAAACTCGGCCACACTCAAATTTTGCCAAAATATCTGCTGCATGATTGGATTGTCTGTACACCAACAACATATGTCAGTCCTCAACCTTGTTCAACTGAGATCTAATAAGCTGCATAAGTGTGATGCCGCCAATGAGGTTCCTGCGTCCTGAGAACACACTTCAACACATAGGCACAATCAGTTGAATCTCCAAACATCCGATATCCATTTGAACAACTATAAACTAGTACTGCATTATTGACCTAGTATTTGTACAAGTTTCGTTTCCATTTCTAAAAATAAAAAAAAAGGTAAGCTATCTCATACATTATAATCATAAAAATCATTATCTTTTACAATAGTATTACAAGTTTATCACCACACTTTATTTTAACAACTACTACATTCCAACACTAACTTTATCATTTCTTGTATTATTCCGCCAATTTCCTCTAAAACTTCTCGTTTGCTATTGGTAGAATAATTTTTTAAAAAATAATTAAAAATAATAAACAATTCAAGAAAAGTTTATAAAGGTTATAAATTTAAAGTTTAAGTTTTTATGCACATAAAATTACTATTCATAATTTATTTTAAACTCTTTTTATTTAATTATTTTTTAAAATTATTATGGAAATAGTAAATAGGAAGTTTAAGAAACATAACATTGTTATTAATGAATAGAAGAATGAAAATAGAAGGAAAAGAAAAAGAAAAATCTACTTGTACTACTTCCTCCGGAAATAACAATTCGTCTTCGTCTTTGTTCTTGTTCCTCTCTCTCCCCATGGAAAGTCCAAAACGACACCGCCTGATTTCCCTGGAATCCATCAACTATGAATCGTAAGGTTTCCTTGCTTCTTCACTCTTACTTATTGTTGTATTAGTTTTCTCAGAACTTATCTCTGTGTATATGTACTTGCGTTATTTATTTGTTTATTTTATGCTTTCTTCAACATGTTAATTTACAGTATTAGAATAGTTATCTGCTGTGATAATTTCATAATTCCCTTGTTGCTCGAAATTAGGTTGGAAGAATCATGATTGAAAAAGAATCTGCTCTCTTTTAGGCAAAAGTTTATATTTTGATTTTGAAGCTATATCTTATATATACATACTTTTGGAGTAATGAAGTTAGTATTATGCAAACTGTTTCTGTTTCTTGTGATGATCCATTAGGGATGTTCTTCATCTCTAGCTGCTCAATTGCTGTCTGTTTTCAGCTCACAGCATCAGGTTTCCTCTCAGAAGAACCCCAAGTGGAAAGCAGAAGAAAACAAACTCCTTGTATTGGCCTACTTAAACGCCAAAAGGGATCCTGCTGATGTAAACAAACACAAAGAGGATGCTTTTTGGCTAAGAGTGGCCGAATACTATGACGCTCATCGCGATGATCTCAAACCGAGAACTAAGCAGGGCGTTAAAAAACGCTGGTATTTGATAAATGCTCAGATCAGCAGGTTTGCAGTGGCCTATTCCCGGGCCACTTGCCAAAAGACCAGCGAGCAGACGGAAGGTGATGTTATGCGAATGGCTTATTCCATTTACGAGCAGGATGTTGGCGATTCCTTCAGTCTGGAGTACGCTTGGCTTATGGTGAAGGACAATCCTAAATGGAAGCCAACAACAGCTGCTGGAAGGGTTGCCAAGAGAGCGAAACTTAACCAGGAGGAGCTGAATTGTTCGTCTTCCTCCAACAAGGATGCACCGAGTAGCTGTAAAGTTGAGGAGGCGATGGAGAATCAGGAAGTAGTTGTGCTTCCTATTGGTTTTGAGACTGGTGAAAGGGTGGATGAGGGCAAAGAGATGGTGAGTAAAGAGGATGTGACGAATAAGCTTCTTGAAGTGCATCTGGCACTATCGCGGAAACTGGATGAGGCTAATAAGAGTAGCGAAGAAAAGATTCGGTTCAAGAAGGAGAAGGAGCTCTTGAAGCTCTTGAAAAGGGAGGCTCAGCTCTCTGATTTAGAAAGAGTTATTCTTGAGAAATACAAAAGAGAGTTGGGCTATGTTTGATTGCTATGGTTGTAAGAGAAGAGTTAAAGATTGTGATTTTTACTGTTAGTAATTAGTAATTGCAAATGAATGTTTGAACTTGTGTGAATGCTACAGTTGAAATGGGATTAAGTGATGGACAGGATACATGGCAAATATGGAACGGTGTGTGAGTAGATTATCCATGAATTTCATTTTCTTCGCAAGCTGAACTTCGTTCATCCTTCTCATAGCTGATAGCCGAACTTCCTTTCATCCCGGCTGAGGCTAAGGTTGAAGAGATAGCCTGAAGTTCCCTTCTCTTTGAGTGCCTGTATACCTGTATGTGGTAGAAGTTCCTCAGTAAAACTTAGGAATCTTGTCGGATAGCATGGTACGGGGCCGCTAGACCATTGGATAATCAATCGGTAGTGAGTCAAGGCTGCATTTTCGAAGAACGGGCCCACAGGTCATAGGCAAGACATCCTACCTCGAGGTGATATGTAAGTGCTTTATAGCAAATCCGACAAGCCCCCAAGAGTGGTTAACTTGAGGCGGAAAGCCTTGACTCAACTTGGGAGTAGTAGTAATCCTGTGTCTTCAATCCAATTGTAAGCCTCACACAGAGTACCAATACATTGTATCAACATGGTATTTACTATTTAGGCCAAAACAAATGTAAACTCATTGCGTGAAATGAATGTGTAGATGTTTTATTCCGCTTTGTCATGGATATGGAATCAAATCCATTCAATTTTGATATTTGAGGACTTTGAAAACTTTTTGCAGTTTGCATTGGAGATTTATTTATTTATTTTGAATTTTTGAAACTTGAAACCTTTAGAAAGAAAACCCAACCAAACTTCTAATCTCTGATTAGCCCATTAAGTCCAATTGGCCCAAAGTTAATTAATTGTTCAAAATCAAAACTCTGTTCTCTCTCTTGTCTCTGTCACTCGCTCCTCTCCAACACACACACACAGAACGAAAATGGAAACGAAAAACTCTTCAGACTGTAACAATTCGAGCCGATTAACTTGCAAAAACTTGACATTCTTCACAATTGCGGCTGTAACATTGCAACTTGCTGGACTCTGCGTCTTCATCATGGGATTTTTCCCCGTAAAACCTACTCTCTCTGGCATGAGGTATGTATTAGATCGTACATACATAATTTCTCAGATGAACTCTATCAGTACGCAAGATAATAACTATTCAATTTGTTTTCCTTCTGTTGATTAGTGGGTTAGAGAGTCTGTATCCGCCTGATTCTGATCCAGCTCACTTGATTCAAGACATTTCATCCTTGCCTCCTCAAAAGCTAAAAGATTTATACCAGGTTCACATCGAATCGAATCGAATCGAATCATGTTTTTGTTGAATATTTATGCTGAATAGGTTTTTTGCTAGTTTCATTCCTACTTATTATTGAGTGTGTTAGAATTAGTGGGAAATTGGTTGATTTGGTTTATGTAAATGCAGGAACTATCTGGTGTTCCTCCTATGTTTGACCGCTTAATATTAATGGTTAGTCACATTATTCCCTCTTTTTTTTTTTTTTTTTTTTTTTTTTTTTTTTTTTTTTACGAAATCGAAATGATTCATTTTCTGGTGAGTTAAGCTTGTAGAGTTGAAGTGGGCTTATTGATAGTCAGTCTTTTGTTATGTGATTTAGGTAATTGATGGTTTGCCTGCTGAATTTCTGCTTGGAAAGGATGGGAAGCCTCCACCTGAGGCTTTTAAGGAAGCTATGCCTTACACTCACTCGTTATTGGCTCAAGGTTTGGCAGTTGGGTACCATGCTAAGGCAGCACCTCCAACTGTTACCATGCCTCGCTTGAAGGTAATCGAATAATCATTTCTTTATTTATTGACGTTTCGTTATCGCCACTTAACTGTGTGAACCCGTTGATACTATTGCCTTTGAGCAGGCCATGATGTCGGGGGCAATTGGCGGATTCTTGGACGTTGCCTTTAATTTCAATACGCAAGCCTTTTTGGATGATAACCTTATTGGTTAGTTCTATGGTTCACTTACTGGCTTGAAGTTATTGATGATAACACTTCTCATTGTTTCCCCACTCTGTGCTTAATGTGACAGCACAATTCCTCAGATTTGGCTGGAAAATGGTGATGCTTGGTGATGAAACATGGCTTAAGTTGTTTCCTGGCATGTTTACTAGGCATGACGGAGTTAGCAGTTTCTTTGTAAGTGCTCTTTAGCTGTTCAGACGTGCCATTTCTATGGTTATAATTGGTATATTGCATGCATCGAGTATGACCTTCTTGTATTTTCTCTTTAAAGAACTTTCTTCAGCTAGCAAACCATTTCAGTTTGTCTGCCAGCATGTTGTTATTCTTGTTATGCATGGTGTCAACGGTTAAATAAAAGGAGAAAAACTGAGAAAGTAAGCAAGCTAACTTTTTCTTAGATTACCAATCAGAGAGTAGAGTCAAACACCTCAAGTTTTAATTCCCCTGACAATTTACTTGTGTTCTAATAGTTTAGAAGAGGAAGAGTCAGAAAAAGCTTGCTAGTGAGTCCTGGCAATTTCATTTTTTATATATCAGGAAGAGTTTAAGATCTTGAAAGGGAGGATGTGGACCTTTTTTACTTGAGTTAAGGAGTACCAGATAAGAACTTGTGGCTGATAAATAATAAATTAGCGTCTTGAGTGTAACACTATTGGACGCTCTAAAAGAGAAAAGGCTGCCAAAACAATATGATGTGCTGCCAAATTGTTCATTTTATGCCAAATTTATCAAGTACTTGTTGTTTTGCTGTTCTTTTCCTATTGTGGTGATTTGAATGGGTATGAGAGTAGTAAGTAGTAACTATTAACACAGGTCTAACAGCTAGATGATTGCATTCCACAACAGGTTAAAGATACTGTTCAAGTGGATTACAATGTTTCTCGACATTTACCTGAAGAGTTTAACAAGACTGACTGGGATCTCCTGGTAATCTACCTCTCTTTAGGTTCAATTCAATTTCTAATCATGTGGATTTTCTTTGTGAATTAAGTTATTTCTATAAGCTCAACGCCACCAAAGCTTATGTTCTATAATCTTTTAAGCCTGTTCGATTTTTCGAATGTGTAATAAGTCCAATTAGAATATGGAATAAGTTTAACTTGAAGTGCTGAAATGGTAGAGTAATGACATGACAATATTTAAGTACATGTTGGCAGAATAAGGGAAGATGAAATTTTTAAGGTGAATATAGAGAGGTATACAAGCTGAAGGAATACTGTGTGATTAATCAGTTTAACAGACGTAGGTAGTCACCATTATAGTTACTTTCAGAATAATATCAATATCACAGGTCAGAGTTAAGCTTAAAATTAGCTCATCAGCCAGTGCACCTGGTTTTTATGTTTTATTGTTACAGACTGCCAATCTGCCATAGATCCTAGGTGTATTTTTAATGGATGGGGTGTGTTATTGAGATTTTTTTTCAGTATTCTGTTTAAATCAAAATGATTTTTCTCCAGACATTTTGGTTTGGCAGTGGTGATTTGATACTTTTGTTGTGAGATGTATTTGAAAATTCAGGGACTGTATTTGTCCCTCAGCTTTCAGTCCTGAAGATGAAATGTAAAGCAAGGCCTAGCTCTTCAATGTGATAGTTTTTCTAATAAAACTTTGTATCTACTCGTAGATATATTAGTGAATATTTACCCTCTTGGTGGGACGCTCTTAGGATCTTGAATGGAATTCATTAGACTTGTAACATTTGCAGATTCTTCATTATCTTGGACTGGATCATGTTGGGCATACTGGTGGGCGCAATAGGTAAGCTTTTGATTCTGTCTGTACTTCTACTTGTTTTTTTTTTGTTGCATCTACTTTGCTTATAACTTACTCTTTGATATTATTCTAGCATCTTGATGGGCCCTAAACTGATGGAGATGGATGAAGTAATTAAAACAATCCATTCAAATGTTATGGAGAACCAAGAAACACACAAAAGGACACTTTTGGTTCGTGCTGCTTAAATCTCATGATACGGTATTGCTGGTTCCTGATTTATATAGTTTATCTTATTAGCCCGTAGCCATTGTAAGTGTGCATGAACTAGATTCTGCCTCTAGCTAGAGTGCTAGACTGTTAACTTAATGGACCAGATTCCAAATGCTTTCCCTCTGAACAAGTCATTGTATTTTCACTGTTTACATTTAGCAGGTTCACACTTTTATCAAGGTTTTGAAAAAAGGAGGATCTGTTTTGGAACTTGAAACTTTTGCCAAATCACATTAGGACAACAGCAATCTCAATATGAATTACTGAGGTCAAGGCATGTAATTCGTGCGTTATGCCGAGGTGAAATTTTAGTGTTTGCTTAGTGATTGTATGGCATTTAAGCCACCTAAGAAACATCGTAAGGCACTTTCAGAAACATTCATCTGGATGGGGTTGAACTACTACCTATACATTTTTCCTATTACAATTCTATTAGTAATTTACTAATACTTGGAGTTGAATGTGTTTATTAGAGCACTTGAGTTCTGTAATATTTAACAGAAGGCAGTGAAATTTACCTATAAGATTGCTTTGCATATTACCACTTTCCAGTACCAAGGTTATATTCATGGCGCTCTCTCTAATCTTGTCCTTATAAAATATAGATGATAGTCAGTGATCATGGCATGACTGAAAGTGGTAATCATGGTGGTTCTTCATTCGAGGAAACTGATTCTTTGGCAGTTTTTGTTGGTGCGAAGAAATTCGGTGCTGCATCAGAAATTGACAATAAAGCATACCAGGTATTTGGTCATTTTTAATTTGGGTGTCGCTCCGGATGACTTCTTTATGATAAAGCAATAGATTAGATTCAAATTGCTTCACATTGTGATTCAACATATTTCATGTTGTTGTCTCTTTCAGGTTGACATTGCTGTAACTTTAGCCCTTCTCTTTGGTGTGCCAATTCCAAGAAACAATGTTGGCACAGTGATGGCAGAAGTCTTTACATCTCTGAAAGGTTTCATTTTGTTTTCTAGCTTCATCTCGTAAAGCCATTTGTGATTTGATCTTCTAGACGTGTTCTCTATTGTCCTACTGATACAAATCCTCCCAATCTTTTCACACTGCAGCAGGAAGGAATTTTTCATTAAAATTTGAATGTTCCTTTTTCTTTTTCTCCGGGCATTCACTTTAATCCTGTTGATTCAAATTTGCAAGAATATATTAATTATGGCTGTTTTTAGATGAAGCTTATAATATCACTCTGATGTGAGCAAAAGGTTTTGTTGTTACAATTTTAAAATTTGTTTAACCTTGTCCCTGACCTTCCTATATACAGTAGTACTAAATTGGCCTCTTCATTTTATTCGTGGCATCAATTGACTTGTTGTGAATGCATGATTTTCTTGTTTCACTTAAAACAGACGAACAGCAGCTGAGGGTGCTACAACTGAATTCATGGCAATTAATGCGATTACTGCAGACACATTTGTCTGACTTGGGATGTGGAGAACAGTCTTGTTTGTCCGATGGTGAAAGACATGATGGTCCAGAAAGGTTTTGTTGCTCATATTTATCAGCCATCAAACTCCATGAATCCTGGAAATCCAAGAACTTCCCGAGGTTTCTTGCAACTCTTTTATGAGACTTTTGTAGGTGACAATATTTCTCCAGCCCACTTCACTTTATCGTAATACCATCACAAACTTGTGGTTAAATAGAAATCACATTGGCAGCTTGTGTACAATGGAAATCTTCAGAGAGTTATTGTGCAGTTAAATGAAAATATTAGCTTCCCTATAAAAGATCATAAAGTCAACTTATCCACAAATAAGAGGACTACAGGAATTAGGGAAACTTAAGTTTATTTTTTTGTGCAATTAAAATTACAGAGGTAGTTTCCCATCTTACATCAAAACCTTAAATGGTATAACTGCACCACCCTTCAGTAATTCAGCTTGTAGAATCCTGTGTCTCATGTGGTTTCTCTGTTGACTTTTCAATTAGATCTGGTGGTGGAGATGACTATAGGAGCATTGCTTCGGCATATGACCATTTTCTTAGAACTGCAAGTGTGTGGTTGTCAAGCAGAGCGACAGATGTACGTTTCTCATTACTTAACATCCAACTCCATTTATTCTCAGGAAAAAAAAGAGTCTGACCTTTGTTAATTTCTGTGGCCCATGCTTCCTCTTTCTTCATGGTATTACAGAAACCTATGGGTCATCTTGCTTTTGGAGTTGGAGCTATGCTTGTATCTTGTTTAGGATTGATGATCCTTTTTCTTTACTTTGATCGAGATGTTCAGTTAAAGGGAAGAAACTACCTTTCCCGTGATGATAACAAACACAAAAATCATTTAGATGAGAATTTTGTTCCAGCCATAATTTTAATCCTCGTGTTAAGTATGGGGGCAAGTTCCATGGTTGAAGAAGAACAATATATTTGGCATTTCATGACCTCTTCATTGTACTTGATATTACTAAGAAAAGCAGCACAGTCCTTCAAAAGTGGAGTATGTCGGCCTTCTTTCCCTTCACCGAGGACAAAAAGTTACAGCCAGATATACTATATTGTTGCAGTTCTTGTATCTGGAAGAATTCTGAGGGCTTGGCATCAGGGAGGTGTCAATTGGTCTTATTTGCCGGACATTGCTAAGTTTCTTGAGCAGACAGGCCCTGCCTATTTAAAGACCCTACAGCTTATATCTGTTATCCTTGCTGTCTTTATGTGCTTAGCTGTTCTTTTCACATTACAGCTGAGGATACGTATCACCCTGATGTTGGTTCTGATTTATCTATCTCCGGTTCTTCTCATTCTAAAAAACATTTACGACACAACGGCATATGCATCATCCGGTCTTGGTTCTACCACATCCATACAAATAATTTATGCACTTGTTGGAATTTCCACTATGGCTATCCTTCTTGCCATGCCTTGGTTAATGCCTCTTGAAGATTCCTTGGAAAGTGGAAAGAAATTTATGAGGGGCTTGAGAAATTCTGTGTGTGTGATTGGTTGGTGTTACATATTCTCCTGGTGTCTGTTACAGCTGCTGTTACAACAGCCGGTAAATACAATGCCTGTAGTGCTGCTCCTTGTGCAAATCTTTGCTAGTATTCGATGTTTCTCTGACAGGAACCTATATCTCAAGCAATGGGTTAAGGTAAGGTTTCAGACATTTTCATTGCTAACCAAATGTTTTAAAACTTAGCAACCATTTGGTGGTGAAGCACTTGACTCTCCATGTTTTGAGAATGTACATGACACCCCACCCCCTTCAACCTTTCCTAAAATCACAACACCCGAGCTCCATTTACTGTTGATTATTTTAAGATATTTCAGTGAATGTCAATATTTTTGGGATAAACAGGTCTGTGCACGCCTCTGTTGGTGTGAAACTTGTGCAAGTAATTTTTATTGGAAGACGTGACAATATATTCCAAATGTAAAATATACTTTGCTTTGTTTTAAGGTTGCATCACTATACTATATCGGAATGGAAGGACATTTTGGACTCGGTAATACCAACACTCTTGCTACAATCGATGTTGCTGGGGCTTTCATGGTATTATCTCTCCTTCAGTCTGTGCAACTATATCCTTGTTTCATATCTGTATGAGTCTGAAATAGAAGTGTTCTCATAATTTCAGGGTATTTCAAGCCACTCAACCATAATGTCTGGCATCTTAATGTTCATGATCACGTATGCTTCTCCTATCTTGGCTCTTCTTAGCATGCTGATGGTGATGGATGTCGATATGAGTACATCAGCTGATCCTGCGAAGGTTGATTTGAGACATCTGCTAAAGATAACAGTTGGCTATCCGTGTCTGGTTTCACTTGGACTTAATTCCATTGTTCTGCTCGCCTATACAATTGTTTTGCTACTAATGCAGCATCATTTGTTTGTGTGGAGTGTCTTTTCTCCCAAGTAAGTCTCCATTTAATGCAGATTCTGTTTGCAATTGTGTGTTTACTCAATCAATTCCGGTTATGTGCTTGAAAGAGGCAAGTTAAAGTCCTTCGATAAATTGAATAATAGATCATATACATCATGTGCTTGTGATTATCACCTTGACAACGTCAATAAATAATGCTCTGCATGTTCTTCTGCCACTTCTTTTTCCTGCATATATATATATATATACAAATTAGCCAAAATGAGTTAAACGGAGTAGAAAAGTATTACTGTCAATTTATCAGTTGCTATTCTTCAACAGGTATCTGTATGTTTGTGCCACAACGGCCTGTGTCTACATTGGTGTATCGATTGTGGGTCTGACCGCAGCTTACACGAGTATGGTATTTTCCATACGCATGAGATTGAAGGGCTCTTGTTAAGTAAATTACCTGCCAGTTTATGTTAACTACACCAGAGCACATATCAAGTACAAATTTTTGCAAGTAGGATGGAAGAATAGGCTACATTCAATTCGATGCAACGGGAATGTGCAATGCAGACCCCGTAGACACCATCTTAAGTGGTCGGGTGAACCTGCACTAGCTTGCCGCAGCATCGTGAAAACCATAGAATAGTGTTGTAACACGAACGGAACGAAACGATGCATTTATCATTAGAAAATACTGTTGTATTGGACATCTCGCCGGAGAAGATAGTTCTTAATTTTCTTAGTGTCATTTAAACATTAGTAGTACACTGGGGAAATCACATAGAGATGCATTTACATACAAATAGAAGCATGACAATTTTCAAGTTAAGCTTGGATAACGTGTTTGTAACTATGATTAGTTGGACATTTGTATTTGTATGCAGATCCGAATCTAAAATTTAGAGCTCTCATGCTAAATTTTAGATATACAATACACCCGTGTAACGATCCGACCCACTAATGGGTCGAGACTTGGTTCAACGGGCCGGCGAGGTTACTCCTGAGCAGCTTTTGGGGTGATATGGTGGCCCCATAGGCCAACACGGATTCTAATCTGCGCACTTTTTCCTTGCTCGTGCGCGCCGGGAACTTTCCAGTATGCCACACATCCTAGAATTGCTTCAAAGTAAGCACGCTTAACTCTGAAGTTCTTCTTTTGTATGGATTTCGAAAAGAAAGGTGAAGCTCTCTGAAATCTGGGGCGTTACAATCACCCCTCTTAAATTGTGCGACTCTCGTTGCACCTTCGTCGAACGCTTAACTCTGAAGTTCTTCTAGATGAATTCTCGAAAATAAAGGTGCACCTTGTTGGTATAGGTAACACTCTTAATCCCATTAAACTCTCTAAAATCTGGGGCGTTACACCCCAGTGCATATTTGGAACTATGTATGAAAAACAATAGACATTGCGTTGTCACACAAACAATCAGTCAAATTACTCCAAAACGTTTAATTGAAATGAATAAAACAATTTATTTTGTGAAAATATGAAAAATATATCCAATAATAAAAATATGGCAAAAAATAAGATTATCTTTTCTTATTTTTTTTTTAATATTTCCAAATATTATATAGTCTTTATTTTCTCCTTGTTTTTCATCCATACATATACATCTATAAAATCAAACTCATCAATAAAAAAATTTGGGACACCAATTAATTGAACTTTGACCAATTCAATTAATTTTGACCTTCATCAAAAAAGAGAATTTTTTTTTTTTGTTAAAATAAAAAGAAATGTATTAACAACCCATGCACGTTATTCAAGTTTTCTACTTTCATTTAAATGGAAGGGAATGAGATCAGGTTTATTCTACAAATTTCAATCAGATGATTCAGATTAGGTTTATCCAATTAGATCACTAATATGATTCATTTAACTTAGAACAAACATTTCGGTATTGAATTGATTAATGCTCGCATCGCGTGCAAAAATTTACTAGTTAATCATAAATCAGATAAAACAAATACGGAGTACATATTATCACACAATCTCACAATTCCCAATATATTTTCTTCTGATAACAACCTTCATAAAAAAAACTCAATCACCAATTACACAACTAATCATTACCACCTAATATATTTTCGATAAATCCAAACCCAAACATAATAACACTTTCATCTTAACAAACAGAATTACTACTCTGTTTTTTCAACAAACAACAAATAAACAAGAGCGGAACACTCTGTAACATTGTATTGCTTAAATAAATTAGCTAGTTATTTGTGTATGAAATAAGATGTTGAAGTTGAGCCCTCATTTCATGATTTGTCGATCAAGGAGAATTGTCGTGAATGGCAGCGCATGCACAGTAGCAACCCGGTGGCGGAGTTGGAGTTTTACAACAGTAACACGGTGGACGGTTTGGTTTCTCATTGTACCTAGTCAAAAGTTCTACATCCACCACATATATAAATAGTTAGTAAAACATTGTATCACTTTTAACTAAATTTGAGCATCTAATTTCTTTTAAAAATTTACGGTAATTCACGCAAAAATATAAATTTAGAGAGGAGACTATATATAGAAAATATAGAGAGGCCTCTAAAAGAAGCATACAACTACAAGTGTTTTTTGCGTGTGGAAGTTAGAGGGACAGAATTTTTGTTTACATGGCGTGTGTGTTAGTGTTGAAATATGTCCGATTCGTTATACGAATTAAAGGACGACTTTAACACTACTGGGTCCGACCTACAAGGCATTAGGGTCCGACACCTTGGGCCTGGTCCGACCAGTATCCTGGTTCTAGCCTTAAAACCAAAAGGTAATCTATGGTCCGACCTACAACTCACATGTTGTCCGATTGGCATGGTCTGAGTTGTTTGTCTCAGAGGACCAAGAGATAAAGTCTACGAAGGTGCTAGAGAAAGTAAGGGTCCGAGTACCCTAGGAAGTCGGACGAAGAAGCAACAATGGCACTCTACGTCAGAGTGAAAACGTAAAGTGTCCGAGTTACACATAACTCGGACCACACGTGCTCAGAGATACGTATTGTAAGGTCATAGAATTTGTACCTGGAACATGAGCTCGGACACCTAGGTCGGATAGTGGACTCGGGCCTAAGGTCGGACAGTCAACGAAACTAGAAGTTCTAAAGCGTTCTACATGGTAAAATTACTATCTTAGCCTTGGCGAAACCCTAATTTGGGATGTGGCCCAGGCCCATTAAGGCACTAATGGGCTTTAACCTCTTGAAGATGCAATTATAGCCTTACACTTGGCGTGATCTCATGAGTCTCACTACTCTTTGGGAAACACTATAAATAGGTGTCACTATTCATGTCTAAAGGTAATCAATCTTCACTCTAAGCTCTATCTTATTTACTAGAGGCACTTACAATCCTCTACTCGTAAAGTCGTTCTTCCAGTTTGATCACTAGACAAACCGGGTAGTCGTTTCTAACCTCCCCCCTCAAAAGCATCTTACAGGTCCTACAAGACACCAAAGAGCGGAGGACGTCCACGAACTAGAACGAATTTGGAAGAGCTAATACTTTACCCATCAACAGCGTGCAAACTCATCTCTACAACTTTAAAAATTGTCTTTCACAACTTAAAAAAGCTCATAGTATGAGAAATTAGAGGGCATGTTTCACTTATATTTCATAACATAAATAAAGTCTGCTTATATTATTTGCACAATCAATCCACCGCGGAGTAATTAAAGTGACATGGCGGGATGAGAAAGACAAGTGTGTTATAAAGTTTCTCACCTCGATGAGTAAGCCCATTAGCCTCACATGGGGTAGATGGCAATAGAACTGCTGTGAATATCAGAAATGCAACTAAAACATAGGAGGTACCAACTGCCATTTCTTTTCTTGGAACCTTTGTGTAGTAATAAGCAAGTTATAAAAATGAAATGATTGATTGGTAAGTGATGAACGTTATGAATAACTAAGCCATGTCTATTTATAGAAAGAAATTCATGACCAGACCTACTCATAACTCACAAGTCTTAGTCTTACTTTAATAATACCTAGCTGGTGTGTACAAATAAAGGAAGGTAATGTGTAGACCCAATGTGATCGGCATTGTTAGTTGAGGGGGTAAAACCGATGTTTGATCTGGCCGGGTCAACCAACCCGGGTTGACCCGGTACTCTGTGTCCTTGGCGGGACAAACCACAAAAATGTTCCGAGATTTTTTGAATTTTTGGCCGGTTAATCCGGGTTGACCCGGATTTTTGAATTTAAAAAAAACAAAACAAACTTTTTTGAATCTTGAACTTGTTTGTTTGGATCATTGTAATGTTTGAAGTTTGAACTTGTTTGTTTGGTTTGGACCATTGTGTAATGTTCTAATGATGTACTACTATGAGTCTATGACTTTATTTTGGTTTCTATGAATTTATATGACATTTATGTTTGGATTTTAATTGTCATTTGTTGATAAATAATTAAATATGTATAGTATTTTTTTATATATAATTTTACATAATTTTTATATGTTCCGATCCAACTTCGAGACAAATGCCCGAGATGACCTGGGTTGACCCTTCTCATGAGGTCGTCCGAGATGGCCCCCGAGACGAGATCTTAAACATAGGGTAAAACTCTTTTATTTTTATTCTTTACGTATTTTATTTTTGTCTGTTTTTTTAAATCTTTAAGTTTTTTTTTTGTTAAATATTTATCTCATAAATTGTGGTCCTGCCACTAAACCAAACACCACAATAATTACACAAACCTCCTAACACTCCAATCCAAAAGCAAACGTAGAGAATTTAAAAGAACGGGGAAATACTTTAGACTGCGTTGTATTCGATCTAAGTACTTTATATTAGTTAGTCCTAATTTAATTGTTTTATTGTAACTTAATGTCCCGTTTCAGTATTTTTCCAATTTAATGGAAAAAAATTTGAATAATACATATGTTAATACAAAAATGGAATTAAATTTTATGTGAAATTTATAAAAGAAAAGTGAGTAAATTTTTTGTCAAAGTAAAAGTAGGTATGTTGATCACTACCATGAGGTTTCCCATCGCATTTACTTATATTTTTTACACCGCAGAGATTAGAGACAGTTTTTAAATAATTTCTCAATAAACAAATTACAGTATGTAAATGTTACATGTGTCTAAGAATAGCTCAGTATAAAAAGAGGAGTGGAAGAACAAGTAAAAGAGGAGAGGAAGAATAAGGTTTTGTTCCTTCGTCTGAACAGAACTGAACTGAACTGAATGGATCTAAACTGAACTTATTTGTAGTACAAAATACTATTAGACAAATCTGAACTGAACTTAATGCATCTAACTGAATTGATCTGAACTTAAAATAATCAATTTTAAGACGAAAAATATAGAGCGTAGAAGAAAAGATGAAAAAGCAAAGATAGGAAGATTAATTAGTCATGTGATTTCCATGTCAATCTATATTATATAGAAGGGTATAGGAATTCAAACTGTGGGAATGATTGATATATGTATGATTTATGGAAGGATCGAGACAATTATCTTCTTTAATTACAATTGAGTGATTGACCATATCGGTCACATAGAAAATATTTAAATCTAATTACCCTATTATAATTTTTTTTTTTTTAGATTTAATAATCGAACCATTACAATTTCACAAGTAGAATTACAAACCTAGTAATAAATTATAAATAATCCCGCACTTGGCGAGAATTGAACCTATGACCTCTAGTGTCATGACACCTCAGTTTAACCAATTGAGCTAGACCTCATTGGTAATTACCCTATTATAATTTTATAACTGTAATATGCATATACTGTATTACATTATGTCTCCGTCGAATTTTGAAAACCGAACATCTCATAAGTTACTCCACTATCCTTACCATTCAACTCAAAAAACAGCCTTGATATTGTATACCATCTATTTATGCTGAAACTAAAGGTGACCAAGGGGGGGGGGGGGGGCTGCCCTTAAAAGTACGGTCCCTTAAGAGTTCGGGCCGTGCCACACCTAATTTTAAGGGGTCAGGCCGAGTCGGACTTTTTCACGAATATGTAGGCCTGGCACAACCCGTAGCCCTATACTAAAGGGGTCGGTTCGGGCGGGTCGGGTTAAATGTAGCCCGGGCCTACTTTATAAAGGATTTTTTTTCCATTTAAATGTTTTTGTTTTAACACAACGAGACTAAGGAAAGAAAGACAATAAAAATGCAATACAACAATTATAAGGTGCAAAATAGAGCTATTTTATCACCGTACTCCCTCCGTCCCACTGTAAATTATTCACTTTGACATTTTTCGGTCAACAATTTTCAACTTTGGCTCTCGATTACTCTTAAACTATAATGATAAAGTATTTGACGAAATCATATTATGAAAATATAGAACCTAAATATTCATAATATAGTTTTATTAAATATTTTATCATTATAATTTAAGAGTAATCGGGAGTCAAAGTTGACAGTTGTTGACGTCAAACTGGGTAATTTCTACCGGGTTAGAGGGAGTATATAATAAAAATGAACATATTTTTAAACGGGTTAATGAGTCGGGCTTGTGCCGTTCACGGGTTTTATGGGGCTAGCGAGGGGCCGAGATTTTTTTAATTAGATTTCTATTTTTCAGGTGTATTTATATTCGGTTTGTTTCCAGATCGGCCGATCCAAACCGCGCGCGAGTTGGGTAATGGCTTGTAAGTTGGATCGATCCTTCCTATAATTATAGGAAGGACAAGTCCTCTATAATACTTCCTCTATCTTAAATATATAAAAATATGCATATGAAAAAATGTGTTTTTTACCATATTCATATTATGATAATTTGAATTTTATCCTTTTTTCGTATTCGTTTTGCATATTCGGATTTGTGCTTCTTAGTTTGAGACTATCGGATTTCAAACTTCATTGGGGCCTGGGGGGATAAAAAACAAAAAACAAACTTAAAGGGAGCTTACTGTTATTTTCCCAATTAAAGAAAAAAAAGAAAAAAAACGATTTCAGAATTCTGAGGGGCAACTCCAAACGGCCCTTTGCACGGCCTGGTAAATTTTTCTGAGAAAGAAAAACACAGCTGGGAAAAAAGGGCTTAAACCCTATGAAGAAAGCCAAAATCGAGTTCTACCTCTCGTAGTTTCTTTTCAGTGGAGCTGATCTGAGCTGATAGCCTCTCGTGTAACTCTACCGGAGGTAAAAATCAATCTCCCCTTTTAAGCATTTCTTCACAATTAAAAGTTTTTTTTTTAACTGCTTATTGTCCAATATTGATTACGAATTACTACTATATTCTATCGTGTACTTTGGTCTGGAAGTATTGGCTCGTGTTTTATTTAGATTGTTCCATGTTAATGAGAGTGTTCAATATCTTGTTTTTACTAAGCTGTATTAAAATAGGTTCGTATAATATTTGATTGGCACTTGGTTTAACTTTGAAATCAAGAAATTTAGAAACTAGGTTGAATAATTCTGTTTCACTTGCTAACTTGATGGAAGATTTTGAGACCTATCTCTCAATGGGTGTGTTTTTATGCCTTATGATTTTCTTGTCGGATGATCCTTTTCTTGTCATTTGATGTCTGCGAAAGTGGCTTCCGCTACTTCTAAACAATGTCGACGACAAGTTGACAACAGTGAACCCTCATATCAATTGTGGGCTAGGGACAGATGTGACTGGCATCTGTTTCCGGGAAACACCTATCCACTTGATCGGAAACTAGGTAGTCTTTGATTACTTTGCTCTCTCCCCTTTCTAGTTTCTACGACTTCACATGTAGAATCTTCGTGACCATTCTGTTCACCCACTTGACATCTCTGAGTTCTCCAAGCTGATGTGGATAGAGTACACGATTAGTGAAGTTTCAGAGTCTCATCCCTTTGTCTTCTGAAGGCAAATGAGATAACTCAAGCATCACACCTTGGACGTGCATTGCACCATATAGGCTATTGCATAGGCATTTACTACTGTTCCATTCAAGTTGGGGAAAATGGGATATGATGCTCAAAGTGACAGTAGTATGTCCATCGAATCCAAAGAGCCCATCAATTTTAAGGAACTTAAACTAGTAGATCATATTCTTGCATCACTGATATGAAAGCTTCCATCTGCCCCACCTCCACCACCATTTCTGGAAGGTTACACTCCAACTATGGAAGGTGAGAAAGGCTTGGATGCACAGAAAATAGAGCCTCTCCCATCTGTTGATCCCATCCTTGATAAATGTCCATCTAAAAGAATGATAACTTGAATCAAGCCCCTTCCGTTTCTTGTATCTGAAACCTTCATCTTCAGGGAGTTCAATACGCTAGTGAACTCTAAGGATAGTTTAAGTTGCGGTGAACATGTCTTCAGGGAGTTCAATACACTAGCCTTACTTTTGTCTAAATTACTTTCACCTGTAATTCTGTTATAAGCTGTTTGCAGTACCAAAGTTTAGGCGGGTTAACTGCAATTTTGGTCCCCTAAGTCTCGGTCCACTTCGATTTTGGTCCTCTATACGAGCTATACGGTCCTCTTTTAAATTGAGCGTGCGAAGCTTTGCGTTCTTGTTTCTCTTTGCTTATGTGGCGACGAATTGGAGTTTATGTGGGCGAACCGAACTAAGAAGAATTAGTATGAGACCGGACGAACTCGTAATCGCAAACTAACCGGCGAATTAGTGTGATTTTGAAAAATTGTAAATCCCCTTTCTTATAAACACTAACTCTTTCCTGCTGATCAATTCACCAACATTAAACGCTTCCTTCCCAATTTCGCCGGCTTCTAGTACACCATCAAGTTGTTCCCAATTTCTCCGGCTTGTAAGATATGTTTTTAGAGTAAAATTTAGTTTGATTGAGCTCTGTAACTGAGCTTCGAAGCTCTGTTTTCAGAGCTTGATCAAGCTCTGAAAACAGAGAATATTGAGGCTCTGTAACAGAGCTTGAAATCTCTGTTTTCAAAGCTAAATTAGCTTTGTCACAGAGCTTATAGAAGCTCTAAGAACACAGCTGGGGAGTTGGGATGATTTTGGAGTGAGGTGGCGTGACATGGGGATGATTAGGATTGATTTTGGTGAGATGGAAGGTGAATTAAGCATCGGTGCGCTCGCTAAGACGTTGACTTTTTCCAATCGGTTTAAAAGGTTCCCCAGACTTAGTGAAAATCAGCCTATAGAAAGAAGAAGGAGAAACCCTCTTTCATACGTATACGACGAATTATGACGTTTATACGGCGAAAATCCGCTCTTGAGCTTTTCTTCACAGCTAGTAACACTTCTTTATGTCGATTATATTGCTATTATGTACTTGGTCTGGATGAATTCATTTGTGTTTTTGGATTGTTTCATCTCAATGACTGATTATGTTGGTTTTACCCTTCTAGTCAGATTGAATTTCTGAATTTGACAGTATTATAAAATTTCATTGATAATGAAAGACTGAGACCTATCACTGATAGACTTGAGAGTGTTTACTGTTTATGCTTATCTCATTTTCTGTATCCTGATTGAGTTGCCTATTGATAGAGTCAGAAGTCGAAAAATATGGCACGCAAAAACAGAACAAGGAGTGCTCCACCCAAATCCGGTGATACTTCATCCGTTGTTCCTAAACAACCCCAATGCTGCATTGAAGGAGAAGACCTTGCGCCATTCCTCAAATCGATGAAGAGGGAGATTGAGTCTTCCAGAGCATTGGACTCAACTTTACCAGAGAAATTCTGGGTAAAGCAACACTTTGCAGTTGGTGTTAATGAAGTGACTCGTGTACTTGAACGAATGCCTAAGAATAAAACGCAGACAGAGATTAATGATAGCAAAGACGGGTGCGTTCACCTCCAGGCGATATTGTTAGCATCTGATTCGAATCCTCGGTGGCTGATGAAACATCTTCCAGCTTTGGCAGCTTCAAGAAACGTGCCACTCATCTTCGTCAAAGATAAGAAGGTGGGTTCTCTAAGATTAGGTGAGCTGATCAAGATAAAAACTGCAATTGCAGTTGGTATCAAGGAAAAAGGGAATTCAGTTAATCGAGTTATTAAGGATGTACTTTCAAGCAAGATAATTGATGACAATGTTGAGGCCTGATGCAAGAATTCCATGTTCAATTCTATGAAAGAATCACTGTACATTTTTTGGCATTGTCTTATTCCTAACAGACAATTTCCTACTCGTTGCTGCTTACATGCATTTTAAATATTCTACCATGCGATTAAATTTGATTTGTCGACTGTTTTGGTAAAATGTCGAAAGAGCGCGCTTACTAACGAATACTCGATCTACTCACAACTCCAGTGTTAAGTTTGCTTGCTCTCTGGAGCAATTTTAATTTTAGGAGGGATACTAGCAGCTCCGGTCCATGACGGGGACGTTACAGATATGGGCATATTTTATATTGTTAGGAAAATATTGATGTTATGAAGTAATACGTCAATATTTAACATAATCTTTTGTTTTTAGGAAAAACACCGATGTTGTTGAATAGACTTTTGATATTTTTGATAATAGCTCTCATGTTTCTACGTACGTTTCTTTTGTCCTTTTAGTTGATCGTTTTCCAATAGACTTGATCTTTGGGTGCAGTTTTGTATATTATATATCCATGTAAATTTGAAAATGGGTGAACGAAAGAGAGATTGGATCTAGTTAGATGTGGGAATGTAGTGGCAAATGTAGAAAAACTGTAGTAAAGTAGTAAGAAAAAAGTTGGTCCCATGCATGGAGGAGTTAGGAGTATTCAACCTTGGTACTCATTTGAGAGAGAATAGGGGTGTAAAATTAGGATGTGAAAGTAAAGAGTGTTGTCGCATTTGCTTTTGTTTTCTGTTTTTTGGTCAATAATCGAGACTAGGAGTAGTAGGAAACATACTTTGGAAGAAGCTATCATTCACAACTTCATCTTTTTGTCTCCCTGGTCTGCTCTCTGATCTGGTGTTGTGCTGTAAATCGACTTCTCCAATTCTATTCATACATACCCTCAAACTCGACTGTCTGCGGTACTACCTCCCTTCATCATCTATCCATCTCTTTGAAAAAATAAAAAATTTGGGATCCTCATAATATAAAATTAAGAAAGTTAACAGCGTGAAGCACACCATAAGTTTTAAAGATAAATTATTAAATTGCGACTCGTGATATCGATCAAGGATAAAGGATATGTATAAGTTGCTGTCACTGGGTCTAGCTATGTAGCTAAGTTACAAGTAACAATATCTCATATCTGAATGACATTTTTAATTCCAATTTGGTGATAGATAGATAGATAGATTCCTGTTTGCCATCATTCTGTTTCAGACTTGTTCATGCATGAATACAAACATACTGTATTCACGTCTGGCCGTATCTTTTGTTGTTTTTGCACTGTTCGATAATGACCTATGATTAACTAATTAATTCAGATCCTAAAATTCAAAATTTTTATTCATCATATTTTTGTGTGACTCCAAATTCCGCTAGGTACAAATTTTACAATCTGTGTATAATACGGTGGCATCCTTATGGATCTCATGATTATCAATTTATCATATACAGCATTAGTTTACTAGTATATCTTAAAACGTGGAATATTAAATATTTCCACTCAACTTTTATGGTTATGGAAAAAACCTTGGAAGAAAAAAGACGTAAATTCGTTACATTTGGTTATGTTTCTATGGTAATCACCTTAAATATCCAATTGTTATAAGGATTAGAGGAAGGACGGGTAATAAGCGTAAATGTGAAGAAGGTCAAAAGTATAAAGTTTGTTGATGGGTAATTTCGTATTCCCTAAACGTTCTTGAGTATGGTTATAGTAGGGTTCTTCCAGACTAATTCCTCTACTCAAGTTCCTTCCATTTGTTCGCGAGGACATGTCAAACTTGGGGTGGGGTAGTACGTCTAGTAATAAAGTATTAGGAACATCATTAATTTGTAACTAACCCATATATAATTGTGTCATAATGACCAATGAGTTCTAGCTCAATTGGTTAGATTGAAGTGTCATGACACTAGAGGTCATATGTTCAATTCTCGTCAAGTGCAAGATTATTTATAGTTTATTACTAACTTTGTAATGGTTCGATTATTAAAAAAAATTGTGTCATAATGAGATTGAGCCATGTAGGTGAAATATGCCCAATTTTCATTTTCATGGCTTGGCCCACTTTCCTAATTGGACTAATCAAAGGTATTTTGATCATTGCCCTGCCTTAAGCTTAATGAATGTTCAAGAAGTTATAGAAGTTATGAACACTCACGCCCGACTTACTTTGTATTTGTATGGGCCAGGAGCGAACGCAAGATTTTATGTCAGGGGTAGCAAAACTTTGTAAACTATTTTTTCTTCTAAAATTAAATATTAAAATTATATAAAGTTAATCCTTTTCAAATTTAACAATCATTGAATATTGTATTTTTCACTTTCAAATGTATATATTAAATAAAAATATGTCGAAAATGTAAAAAACTGAATATAAACGTTATATATATTTTCTAAAAAGTATATATACATTGAGCTAAATGAAAGAAAATTGTAAGAAAAAAAACGACAAAATACAAAGTTAGAAAGAAATTGAAAACATAACACTAATATGAGAAAAAATTATAGAAAGTTGAAATTGAAGAATATGAGAAATCAAAATGGGAGAATGTAAAACAATGAAAAAGAAATACAGTATATTGAAACAAAACCTAGATCACCAAGGTGTATCGAACCATTGACCTGGTAGAAAAAGATCACTTGGCACCATGCCAAATACATCCGACTACAAGCGAATTAATTACCAGCTGTATAATAGTACATTAATGTAACATTTCCAGGGGCAGCACTTGAGGTCCCTTGCGCCTTAGTGTGCTCGCCCCTGGTATGGGTCGTGCTACATCTTTCTCTTGTTCTAGGCAGTTCTCTTGGTCATTGATAGTTGGCCGGGGCTTTGCCCGCTCTGGATTTAGTTCGGCCCTGTCCTGTGTAAGAGCGCTAGGCTTAGTCCATTTCTACCTTTGGAGTCCTTCATGCTCTAGTACACATGGCATGGTAACCTTACTCGGTCCTAGTATAATTTGACTGGGCCTTATGTTTTTAGACTACTTGTTTTGCATCACAAAACGTATTTAATTAGTCGGTACTAAGTGATGAGTGTCATACCTTACCACTTGAAAAACCCTTGTCTTTCGTAGAATTTGTCTTTGAAACTTCTAAACTCGTAATTTACAAATTGAAGATATTTTATCATCATCTAAATTAACCCGTGAAAGAACGTAGTGGTAAAATCAGGCAAACCATATGTTGTTAGAGCTCTTTGATCAAACTTGGCCCGCAGAAGTGGATATTATTAGAAACCTAAAAAAAGAAAAAAGTAGCCGTCTATATTTTGTTGGAGTAATTTCACAGGAGTGGAGTGGTAAGTTTGAGAGCTCTGTGATCTGACCCTTCTTCTGCTTTGCATAGATCGATCGATCGGTTAATTTGTAATTTTTTTTTACTTATGATGTCATGTGTGTACAGTAGAATATTTGGATCGAATGAATTGGAAGTAGACAAACATGTTTTCTTTGTTTGTATAATTAATTTGTTGAATTCGTAGAACAACAAACAAGTATTCTTCTTCTTCTGAGTCTGTCTTCTGCAATGTACATGACGACGCAAAGCACGAGAAATTCTGCTGTCCTATTCTTATTCTCGATTCCTTCTTAATCGCGTAACAAACTGTTCTTTCGTTAATTCGTTCCATAACTAAATAATCAAAACAAAACAAATACTGCGCCGAAAAATCATTACGCCTTTCGAACTTAACTTCTGCACTTATTCATAAAGAAATAAAGTGGAAACCACTTTCCCATATTCTCCTTCACTCCATATATGATATTACGCGAATCGAGCATTATTGAGTACTCGGCTAAGGCTCGGCTCGGTTTGGCTCGATAAGGTTTTCGAGCCGAGCTCAAGCCTAAACTTAGGCTCGTTCCACTAACAAGCTAAGTTCGACTCGCGAATACTCGGTAAGTCTCGATATCACGTACATTATTAGTAGTATTAGTATTATAAGTTATGATTTAAGTTTGAAATTATTGGCTTGAATTGCTTATATTTGCCTTTGTTAGACTTTAATGATTCATCATTTGGAAGTTGATTGTAATGCATAATCTTAAACTTTTTTATATTTTATTTAATATTTTAATATATTTTTTATGGTATTTTAACAAATGAGCTGAACCAAACGAGCCGAGCTCGAGCCAAATGAACCGAACTTGAGCATGAAATTATGCTCGCTTCGTTAAACGAGACTCGTTTGTTAACGAGTTCGAGCCCGAGCCTGAAATCAGGCTCGCTTCTTTAGCGAGCCGAGCTTAGGCTCGAGTCGTTTCATTAACGAGCCGAGCCCCAACAATACTCTCGACTCAGCTCGTTAAACAGCAATACAACTAGTAGTATACCACCGGTTTATAATGCAATTTATGAAAATGAAAAATCAAAGCATTCATTCTTTTCTCCTTAAGTTTTAAATATGATAGTACTTTTTTGAGTTGCACATTGTAGGGTAACTAGGGTTTATAGTAATGTGATGGGTGACCTGATGCGCGCGCACAACTGTATTGCGATTTCACTTTGAGAGGGAAGATCATTATTTCAAACGCTTCTAGAATTGCTAGTGTGACCGAATTCAACAAATCACTTCGAAATATGCCCATGCAAGGTTTCCCAAATACATTGACGTAGGAAACAAGGCTTTCTCAAACGTTATATGGTGAAAGACTAATGCTTCCTGGGTCATGAAATTGGTGATTGATTTTGTTTTGTTGAGAAAACGGATATGTCTTTTGTGACACGGATGGTGTTCTCCAACAATGCATTTTTTTTCATGACATTTCAAAACTATAAATAGGCCACTTCAGGTTTGGAATTTCTCACTCGAATCCAAATTATCTCCTCTGTTCTTCTCTTATTCTCTAAAGACTGTCTCTTCCATATTCCATATTGTAGTAATCCACTCAAATTCACAAATTTGAGTGCTATCTTAAAAACCTATGTTATTTTATATTGGGAGATTATTTACTATCTCGTAAGTATCATAGTGAAGCTAATACTAAAATTTTAAGAATTGAGGGCCACCCTCTTCGTTTTCTTTATTGATTTTACTTTCTATGCACATTCAAATATATACTACCCACTATAAATTTCCAACACACACCTAGGACCCAATTAGTAGTCTCTTGAACCTGTATGTCAGTGACAGTAACAACATGCTTGTTTCGTCATCATCTCTTACATATGTCATCCGTACACTCGCTTCACGTATTAATTGGAAATCATAAATTAAATTGGTACAGCGGTAATGAGTTGGGTTGGTGAAGTAGAGGTGTCAGGTTCGATCTCTGACGTTGGCGGAGTTATAAGGTTGGTTTAATTGCTGAATTATAAGACGCCGAATGGTTTAGGTGTTAGTGTAAGAGTAGTTATAATATTTTACGTTTCAAAATAAAATAAAAATATCAATATTAATTTTACATGCATCAATCCACCAACATGGAAATAGGTATAAGGTATGTATCGTAAAATTAATATAAATAATTAGAATCCATATTTTTCTATCCGTCCGAGTTTACTTTTAGATGAGTTATTAGTTCTTACAATTTTATTTTCTGGGCTCACATCCATATTGAATATACACTCCATTGGATCCCAAAGAAGTTAAAATGACTAAATCCGTGCCCCATCAGTTTGAGATTTTAGGAAAAGTTAGAATTCTATCTATATAGATTATGGATTAGCTAATCAATATTCATTAATCATATAGAATTGTTCTAATTAATACACAAAAGTCCGTACACGAGCGTCATGGTTAACCATATTTCTAAAGGTCTATAATTAAATAAGACCATAAAGTGACCATAAAACAAAGATACGTATCAAATGTACAGAATATCAAATAACAATTGCCACAAAAATTGACCAGATTAGCACTACTCTTATCATAAAAATAGAACGAAAAGCAGAATTTCAATTTTCTCCATTGAACACAAAAAGTTGATGAAAATTCGAAAAACAACAAAAGTTGCCTTCACTCCATAGCCAGGTACAACTACTATAAAAGGTGATGGGGGTGCACTCCAGTCCAGTATATATATCTCATCTCATTTCATTTTGTTCTATTGCCAAACACTTGTTCCTTTTTTAACCCTCAAAGTCCCAACTCTTTTCTATTAGAAGCAATTTTCTTGGAAATCATCATAATTCTTGATTCCCCTTCTCTGCCAATTTGATTCTTCTGCTGAGATTAAACCAAATCAAAAAGGTTCGCATTCCAAATATTCCCTCTTTAAATGTTCATTATATCCCAATTGATTTTCTTTTATAACTATATATACTTTACATTCATTTATTCATTTTATTGTGTGCTGATTATATTAGTTAAGGTTTTGTTTCTTGCTTGCTTTTCTTTTTGACTTATTTGACACACCAACTTTTTCATGTTCTAACAATGTTTTAGTATTTTGAACTGTTCCAGTCAACAAAGTTGGATTGAACACAAGAAAGAATTGAAGAAGACAGACAGAGATGTTTTCTATTCCCAGTTTCTACGAGCTTGGCAGCAACTGTACTGCTGCCACTCAAGATTCATACGACATACTTGAAGGGCTATTGAGTTCAACACAAACGGACATGGATTTTCCGGAGCTGAGTCCGAGTTCCATGGCCGAGGCGAAGGCGATGGCAGCAAGCAAAAGTCACAAGGAAGCTGAGAGGCGGAGAAGAAAGCGAATCAATGGCCACATTGCCACCCTCAAAGCCATTCTTCCCAATACAATCAAGGTACTATATCATATACGTACTCATGTTCACCGCCCATATATTAAATTTTCAAATTCGCATATTTCATCTTTCGATATTTAAAATTTTTATTTGCAATTATATTAATTATACTAGACGTTTAAACAGTACTTTTAGACATACCTATGCTAATATTAAAAAAAAATTAAATTGTTGCGTGGAGAATCCATAGTCTCCGTACTTGCTGTTTGTTTTCCTAATAGTGCCAAATTTAAGTTACCATGATTCTAATCTGTTATCTTTGTTACCAGTGACTAGACTAGTAGAGTAAATTTATTACTACTCCCTCTGATCATCGGAGACCGACAAACGGGAAAAAACGACACCGTCTTCTTTCTCTGACCGGTTGTACCTCTAAACTCTAAAGGTTCCTATTTAGTATTCTCAAAATAATTTTTAAAAAATAATTAAAAATAAAAAAATATCTAGAAAAAAACTTATAAATGATGATGTTATGTGAATAATGACTTCAACTTCAAGTTTTTATAACTCTCACAATTTTTTTTATGAATTTGTTTTTATTTTTTATTTTTAAAATTATTCTAACAATTACAAATAAATGAGATCCTTTCAAAGGACCAGAGGTAGTCTCATTTTACTGTTCTTTAGTAAGTAACATGGACTCCGTTCCAAATCAAATGATAAAGCGATGATTGAGTATTTTCTGTTACCACTAAACAACGAATTCAAATTATCAGGCTTGATCGGAAAATTCTATCTCCGGCGGCATTGATAACTTGCTGGATGTTTTATTTTTTTAAATAACAACCTATTTTGAACTACCTTTGATATTTTTTTTGAAAGTAGTCTAATAATATTTGCAAAAATAGTAAATTCAAGAACTAAATAGTAAATTAGTAATACTATATACAATTTCGATGGACGTCGTTAAAGCCTAAAGAACGCATAAAAGTGTACCCTTTTATTCTTTTTCTCAAAGAATGAGAAGGAATCATGTTAGAAACACAATACTATTACTTTAAACTTTCCCGTGCCAATATGACATAAGTAAATTCGAATTTCTAATCATGAGACATGATGTCTAAAGGTGGTATCCTTTTGAAAATGTTGCACTCGTTATCGTTATGTACAAAAATGTGGTAGTCTGGTAGACACGCTAATTTTCATTAAATATCAATTAATTCTTTAAATTTTTTACGTTTGTGATCTCAGACGGACAAGGCAACTTTACTAGGAGAGGCGGTCCGGCGTGTAAGGGAGCTAAAACAAGCTGCATCCCAACTCACACAGACCACATACGACGACAATGTTACTACAACAAGCGACACAACATCAAACTTTTTCTTCCCTACCGAAACGGATGAGTTCAAAGTTGGACCAGACGAACATGACCCTCCGGGAGTGATACGTGTCACATTGTGCTGCGATGACAGGCCGGAGTTGATTTACGACATAATCCAGGCCTTGAAATCGGCCGAGGCGAAGGTGGTGAAGGCGGAAATGTCCACAATAGGAGGGAGGACAAAGAGTGTGTTGTTGGTAAGATTGGCAGAAGGTGGTGAAAGTGACATGGGCTTAGGTCCACTAAAGAAGGCACTGAAATCGGTTCTGGATAAGTCCACTTTGTTGGCTGGTTCGGGCCAGGTCCTGCCGGGGTTCAAACGCCCACGTTACTATCACTTCTAATTTCATGTTTTGGGTTTTTGTTTGGATATGTATCTGGGCTTAAATTGTCGGTCCGGGTAGGTTCGAGATGTGGGCCAAAAAGTTCGTACTATAAATATGGATATTTTGAGATTTTTCGGTATAGTGTGGTTTTTATGTAAGGATAAAGTTGAGGTGTGACATATATAATTAGGAAAAAAACATGAAGCAATAACTGATTTTCTAGAGTGCACAGACACTCCAAATTACTCTCCCTTCTCCGTTATATGACATGTCAAAATATAAACAAATAATTTTGGACACGTGCCCAACACATTTAGAAGGCGTGTCCAATCCATGTGTTCAACACACAAAAGAATTTTACAAGAAATATAAATTCCGACTTAATTTTTAATGTACGTGTTACAAAATTTCTCCATTTAATTGTTATTTTTTTCTTTCCTACATTTAATTCAATATTCAAACTCATTTCAATTTAAAATTAATTAGGGCATTTGATCTATCGTTGATAAACTCCTTGGTTTTAGTGAACTTTTCAGTGAATAATAATTATTCATAATGAAAAACATGTTCATATTGAAAAGTTCACTAATAGTGACAATATATTGAAGGTCTTGAAAGATAGGATGAGTAGATAATCTCACAATGGAGAAATTAACTCATTCAAACGAATCAAACGAGCCATTTTATTAACAACCATAAACAGAGAGATACAATTTTTCTTAAACGACGAATATTACAACTACTACACTACTATTATACAAACATTCTAAATCATCTTATTCCTCCACACCTAAAACCAACCTTATAACTCCATCACCGCCATGGATCGAACCCTGCACCTCCTTCTCCAGCTCCAACTGCTTATTGCATTACATAGATATCTAGGTGATAATGTAGTCCCACAAAGCAAGCATGGATAGAAAGACTTGATCAATTCAACAACATCCAGCAGCGCTAGTGCTAGCACATTTGATTAGGCCTTGCCGCCTTGGTTTATGCTGCTTCATTATGGGCCTTGGCTTCTGCTTTGCGGAGTGCTTCATTATAGCTAGGCCTTGGCATGAACAACACTCATGCAACATTAACAACTAATAGTGCGCCTCCACCATGACTTGCTGAAAATTATTTACCCCGTTGTCTCAAGTGATAAGAGACTTGAGTTCACTTAAGTAAGGATATCGGTATAAATCGAAAAAAAAAAGATCACCGCATGCATATATGTACGTACTTAGTGTTTAACTAATATCAAGGGTATACTTTGATACAAAGTATGCGTTATGAGTGAGTAATTATGTTACCCGTAAAAAGGTTTTTTAGTAGGTTGATATAATGTGGTAGGATCAACAATAAAGTTATTAGATAAAAGTATGTCAAAAAAGAAACATAAAATTAAAATAAAAAACAAACGAGAAAGGAATACGTAAACAATTTAAAAAAAAAAGAGATTAGTATTTTTTATTTGGATCAATATGTATTAGGCTCAAATTCTCAATCTTGGTAGTTCAGGTTGTGGGCTACGTACGTAATACTCTATGAGCCCATCTCCGAAGAGACCTGAAATCCAAACGCATTCAAATTTGAATCATCCGAAACAAAATCACTGACCCAAAACAATCCAACCCCAACAATCTGTTTGCGACCTTTTAAAATGGTACATTTGTTAGCCAAACATCATTAGTTGTGATGTAGATGGCTCAGGTTCTTTACCATTTGCTAATTCTGATGTAATCTCCAAGAAGTACTAATATAATAATATTTTCTTTTAAAAAATTGAAAAAAAAGAAAAGAAAAAGGTAGAAATGGAGGAACTAACTCATTCATACCAATCAAACACCAAAGACGAGCCATTTTATTAACAACCATGCATAGAGATCTACATTGTTATTGTCATACATAGATATCTAGGTGATAATGTAGTCTCACAAAGCAAGCATGGATACACAGGCTTGATCAATCCAACAACAACTAGCAGTACCGCTAGCACATTTAATTAGGCCTTGGTTTCTGCTTTGCGGAGTGCTTCATTATAGGCCTTGGCATGAACAGCACTCATGCAACATTGGCAACTATAAGTGCCACCGGCATGACTTGCTGAAAATGATTTACTGCAACATCCGAACAAGCATCTCTTCCCTGATCCATACATACCACCTTTTCCCCACCCTCCACTCCATCCTTTCCCCCCACCACCAATGCCGCCAAACATACCGCCTCCAGCTGAACCCATACCGCCTCCAGCAGCACCCATACCGCCTTGGTCCCCTCCTGCTGCTGCGCCACCATCACCTCCTTGTGCTCCTCCTACTGCGCCACCCTCACCACCTTGTGCTCCTCCTGCCGCGTCACCTCCACCGGCTTGTTCTCCTCCTGCCACGGCACCTCCACCCGCTTGTTCTCCGCCTCCGGTTTGTTCTCCACCCGCGGCAGCACCCCCACCAGATTGTTCTCCACCAGCGGCAGCACCCCCACCAGATTGTTCTCCTCCCGCGGCAGCACCCCCACCAGATTGTTCTCCACCCGCGGCAGCACCCCCACCGGCTTGTTCTCCGCCCCCAGCGGCACCGCCTGATTGGCCACCACCACTGGCGCCAACTTGACCGCCACCACCGGACTGGCCGCCAAGGAAAGTATTAATCTGTTTGTCTGTTGGCTGCTTCATTTCATGATCAGCTGCATGCATGCATAAAAATGATCCAAATTAATTAACTATAAAATAAAATTGAAGGCAAAAGTGATGACATCTGCGGGTGGGCCCGGGATTCTTAGTCCTACGCGCGAAAATAAGCCTTACGGTTAAGAAGCAAAACACACACAAATAGAACTATTTGAGTACACAACATTCATCACTATCTGTTTTCAGAAATATTACAAGAGCGCCACCCCTTCTGAGTCAGTCTAAAGTGCATGTTAAGCATACATAATACATTGTCGATCGCATAAACAACATACCTTTCCATTTGCTGTGAAGGAGATCTTGCTTGGTAGCATGCTGATTGGGAGCTTCTCTAGCGAAGACTATGGCAAAAACAAGAAGCAAAGAAAGCAAAGTTACAAAAGCTTTGGGAGCCATATTTCTTGTAGCTAGTTGATTGGTGTTTAGCAGTAATAAGAAATTGCTTGATGAGAGATGGTGAAGTGGAGAAGGCCATATTTATAGCTAGGTGGATTGTAATTTGTGAAGGCCTTAGAAGGAATGGCATTAATTGGAGGAGAGGTTAGATGAGTAAACGATGGGTGAACAGGTGGGTGTTGAAGGTGAATGACTAGCAAACATATTGAATTTCATCAGCAGCAGGTGGGAGATGAAGGTCGAATTAAGTTGCATGGATTTCAGTTTTTGTGGCTTCGTTCTGTAACGACAGCTATAATATGTACTGATGTGCGTTCGTCACAATTGCAAGTTTAATATATTTTCACCGATCCAAAAATATATTGATATATGGGAAATCGAAAATCTTCATCGACACCTTGGCCTGTATGTATCATACATGGGGCGATTCATGAATTCATCTTCCTGTAGAAGACATGATACTCATCACGAGGTTAATCGGAAGAATTTGACAAACAGAGACGCGAACTAATTTGAATGAATTGTGCAAATTAAACAGGGGACAAGGATTGAAATTGTTCTATTAAGACTACGGTGCTATGTACCAAGCCGCACTTTTTCTTTTTTTAAACACCCAAAAAAATTTCAATTATAATTTAAGGGTAAATTTTAGCCCAATTTTAAAAATGTTAAGAGTAATAAGTTAAAATGGCTCAACGGTTTTGGGATGGAGGGACTATAACATAATTGATGATATTTTAATATGTCCAATATGTGGTACGGTGTCCTAAGGCGACCTAACTTACGTTCGTAGGAGTCTCCTTCTCTATTTATACTTCTCAAGAGTATGAAGAATGCAAGAGAGAAAGAAGAGAAGAAGAGAGAAGAAGATGGAGCTTTCAAGAGTGTTGGAGAAATGAATCTCCTTCTCTATTTATACTTCTCAAGAGGCACCATTGAAATTGTTCAAGATCCTTCAGAAAGGTTTTTTTAATTAATAGTTACACAACTATTCATTAAAAGTCATACACTTTGAGAAAGCAACCATTCTCCAAAAGGCACAAATTTTCGCCAGATTTTACTTACGAATAGATGTCTGTTTGCACAAAGCTTTTCACCAACAGACGCATTTGTCCCAGTGGCGTGAGCTCGAGGTTTCTATCTAGAAGGTTTTGGGTTCAAACCCCAACGTCCCCAAACTTTAATATTGGGCTTTTGGGCCTTATTTTGATCTTCAACGTTGTTGTATACAATTTTGGTTGCATATTACATACCTCTTTAATTTTCTCATGAATTTTAGCACAATGGAGCTTTCATCCATGTGTGTATAAAAGCCTTAATTCATTCAAGTATTGATCTATCCACTTATTGCATTAATCACCCTTTCACCTCAAGGGGATTTTAGAGATTTAACACGTTCTAGTGACACACACGATTACGAAACCGTGTTGGGCGCCCTTAGACCAATACAACGAACAAATTGAAAGCGTATTCTTTTTAACTAAAATTCCCAACAGGTCCTAGTTCCAGGCATTGCACTTTCGGATTCCTACGCCAAGAAAGGATCATTTAATTCGGGCTATACGAGGAAATGGACCCAAAAGTAGATCTGGGAGAAGGACCATATTAATTGGCCACGAGAAGTGGGCCACTAAAGAAGGACACTGGATGTCCAAATTCTGTCCGTCCCACCTTCCTCACGTCCACCCCTTGTTAGAACAAAGGAGAATGACCCTATTTAACAAGCCACATGACCACAAATTGCATCCCTCTGTCCCACGCCAGGATCGCGAGGTCTGCAACTCCATGAGTTATAACCCAGATCATAAATTAGGCCCAACATCATACCTCGTGACCAAAAGTAGGTCTAGAGGAAGGACCATCACCAAGTCTGAAAGTGGAACCACAAGAGTGGTCTCAGAGACATTCTGGATCAAACATGAAGAAACTCCTAGTTTGACATGGACCAAGTCCATTAAACAAAAGTACATATTGGGACTACCACCACGTTGCACATTTTTGTTCTACACTTGTCATGAGATATAATTGGACCGAGTTAAAGAGGATCAATGTTTATAAAAGGGTTCAATTTCTAAAATTAAGGTGTTACGTATTAATTACTCTCACACACTACTTAGCTAGTACATAAGAAATTTGAATATCCTGCTTCAAGTAAAGTATTAACAATGATTTGACCATAAGACAAACCGATCATGTTGCAGTGACCCACCCTTGACTTTTCGAACTTTGTGCATGATAGTTAGGTTTGAAGAATAAGAGCACGTGCACTACTTGAGAATGACAATTAGCACTAAGAAGACTATACCTGTACTTGTTGAAATGGAAGTGACATAATACAAATGACCATTGGTGGATTTAGAGTGACAATTAGTTACTCTATATTTCTATCTTTTAGCGCGTTAACGATGTATTGAAAATCACCCGATCAATAATGTTCGTACCTAACGATGTAATATCGAATCAGATGCATCATGCATGATTGCATGTGTACTAGTTAGTCTCATATTGTCCTTTTTAGCTGGTCTTAGAATTTTGAAAGAACTACATACTCATTCATTTTTTTAATTGTTTACGTTTACTTTTAGAACGGTTTTTTAGGAGGTTGATATGATGAGTGTAGTGTTTGATCTAGTGGTAGAATCCACAATAAATTAAGTTGTGAGATAGAAAGTTGAAAAAAAAAAAAAAACAAAACGTAAACAATCTAAAAAAACAGAAAAAAACGGAATACGTAAACAATTTTAAAAAAACAGATGAGTATCAAATAGCAAGCTGACTAAAATAATATGCAATTTGTCCACGCCATAAAATAAGATGCATTTTTCCTTGCCTACTTGACCATGGACCTTATTCAAGGGAAAGAAAATAAATAGAGTGAGGCTCTGATTCGTTTGAAAATTTCTAAACTGAATTGAAATTAATAGATCTAAACTGAATTGAACTTTATTTAAAATTTTTGAACTGAACTGAATTTAATTAATCTGAACTGAACTTGATAAATTTGAACAAAAGTGAACTTAATTTATTTGAAGTATAAATTTAACTAAGCAAATATGAACTGAACTGAACTGAACTGAACTGAATTTATTTGAACTGAACTTAAATTGTTCTGAACTGAACTTAATAAATTTGAATTGAACTGAATTTATTTGAAATAAAATTAAATTAAGGTGAAATTAACCGAGCCAGAAAATAAAACTTGATGAAAATGAATCTTTAGTAGATATGTGGATTGCTTTTTTGGCGATTCAGTTCCGGATGAACAGATGGATACGAAACATTACTAGATGTAACTTGGCTATGATAAAACCGAAATCAAATCATGATGAAGTATTTCTTGAGTATTCATTAAAATTTGGCTGAAAAACTTACATGAACCTTAATCTACATATTAGCTCCTATTTATACAAAATAATTGAACTTATTCTAGCTATAGAAAAAAAATTGAAACGATAATGATGAACAAGATGTATTGTGATAACTAAGCCCTAAGGATTTTTCTCCAAAGCAATGAACCTGTTCATTTTGATCGGAGGGTCAAGAACCCTAAGTACTCAATTGTACCAAAATTGGTACGATGTTGCGTCGTTTTCCTCCATCACACAATTTGCGGTGACTGGCCGCCGCTTTCCTTATCAAGTTTGTCCGGTTCATCACACTGTTCCTCTTTCAGCTAAGTCGGGAACACTTGCTTTAATTGGTTGGAGACTTTGTTCTTTTCATTTAGTCTCACAAGTGTTCCGCCTTTCATTTTCGCCTCAATACTTTTATATTGTATTTCATCATCATTAATGAAATGGAACTACATTGATAATTTGTTTTTTCTTTATGTCCATTTTAATTTTTATTTTGCTGCAAATAGCCTAAAGGAAAGAAATATTCTTTTTTATTAATTGTTAAATTGGTATAATAGAAAATTCAGAACCGAAGAAGATACCAGTCAAAATTTAATTTAAAACAATTTCTTTATTATAGTCTTTGGCAATTTATTTATTATAGTCTTTGGCGATAAGTGTTTGACACCAATGTTTTAAATTGGCATCAAAAGTTTTGACACTAATGCATAATTTAGAAGGTCATACGAGTCAGAATGATTAACACCATTCCTTCACACTAATGACATTGGTATGAAACATTAGTGTGACATGTTATATTTTTCACACCAATACATCTTTAGTGTCAAGGGTTTTAGTGTCAATCTTTATTGTCAATAGTTTGACACTAAAATCTTTTGGTGTGAAAGTTTATTGTTTTGGTGTACATTATTTTCCACATTAAAAGTGCCAAATTCTGGTAGTGGTACTGTGGTACTAGTGACAACATATTGAAAAAATGATAAGTAGATAACTCACACAAGTAGAAATGTAGAAAATAACTTATTCAAACCAAAACCAATAAAGCCATGACAAGCCATTTATTAAGAACCATGCATAGACCTACATTTTTATTGCCATATACATAGAGGTGATAATGTAGTTACACAATGGATACATAGGCTTGATCAGTCCAACAACAACAACTAGCAGTAGCTAGCACGTTTGATTAGGCCTTGTTTTGTGCTTTGAGGAGTGCTTCATTATAGGCCTTGGCCTGAAGAGCACTCGTGCAACATTGGCAACTAACATAGCCACCACTAGGACTTGCTCCAAATGATTTGCTGCAGCACCCAAACAAGCATTTATGCCCTGATCCATACACACCACCTTTTCCCCACCCTGCATTCCATCCTTTCCCCCCACCACCAATGCCGCCAGACATACCACCTCCAGAAGCACCTTCATGGCCTTTTTGTCCTCCTCCTTTGCCACCTTCACCGCCTTTTTCTCCTTTTTTGCCACCCTCACCGCCTTGTTCTCCTCCTTTTGAGACACCCTCACCGCCGTTTTGTCCTCCTTTTTTGCCACCCTCAGTGCCTTGCTCTCCTCCTTTTGCGCCACCCTCACCACCTTTATCCCCTCCTTTGTGTCCCTCACCACCTTTTCTCCTCCTTTTGCGCCACCCTCACCGCCGTTTTGTCCTCCTTTTTTGCCACCCTCAGTGCCTTGGTCTCCTCCTTTTGCACCACCCTCAGTGCCTTGGTCTCCTCCTTTTGCACCACCCTCACCATCTTTATCTCCTCCTTTGTGTCCCTCACCACCTTTTTCTGCTCCTTTGCGCCACCTTCACCGCTTTTTTCCCCAGCTCCTTTGCCACCCTCTCCGCCTTTTTCTCCTCCTTTTTTGCCACCCTCACTGCCTTGTTCTCCTCCTTTTGCGCCACCCTCACCGCTTTTTTCTCCTCCTTTTGCGCCACCCTCACCGCTTTTTTCTCCTCCTTTGCGATCCTCACCGCCTTTTTCTCCTCCTTTTGTGCCACCCTCACCGCCTTTTTCTCCACCTGCTTTACCACCCTCACTGCCTTTTTCTCCTTCTTTGCGGCCCTCACCGCCTTTTTCTCCACCTGTTTTGCCACCCTCACTGCCTTTTTCTCCTCCTTTGCTGCCCTCACCACCTTTTTCTCCACCTGCTTTGCCACCGTCACTGCCTTTTTCTCCTCCTTTGCCATCCTCACCGCCTTTTTTGTCACCCTCACTGCCTTCTTTGTGACCCTCACCGCCTTTTTCTCCTCCTTTGCCACCCTCACCGCCTTTTTTATCACCCTCATTGCCTTCTTTGCGACCCTCACCGCCTTTTTCTCCTCCTTTTTTGTCATCCTCACTGCCTTCTTTGCGACCCTCACCGCCTTTTTCTCCTCCTTTGCCACCATCACCGCCTTTTTCTCCTCCTTTTTTGTCACCCTCACTGCCTTCTTTGCGACCCTCACTGTCTTTTTCTCCTCCTTTTTTGTCACCCTCACCACCTTCTTTGTGACCCTCACCGCCTTTTACTCCACCTCCTTTGCCAACCTCACCGCTATTTTCTCCTCCTTTTGCACCAACCTCATTGTCTTTTTCTCCACCCTTTTTGCCAGCCTCACCGCTTTTTTCTCCTCCTTCTTTGCCAACCTCACTGCTTTGTCCTCCTTTTGCGCCAGTCTCACCGCCTTTTTCTCCGCCCCCAACAGCTCCTTGATCTTGGCCACCACCCTTAAAGAAAGTATTAATCTGTTTGTCTGTTGGCTTCATTTCATGATCAACTGCCATGCATAAAACAGGATCCAAATTAATTAACTATGTAATAGAATTCCAAACTTCATGACATCAAGGGAGGACCCAGGGTTTTTAGTCTTACGTGTAAAAATAAACTTAGGGTTCATAAGAAAAACATACACAATTATAGACCTATTTGTGTACATAATATTCATCGGTATTGTTTTTTCCAGAATTATTGTAGCGGTGCCCCTTATGAGTCTGGCTGCTTGGCTGATGTGCATGTCAAACATACATAATACATTATCGTACTAAGAAGGGCAATGCTAGCCCTATACCTGCTTGTGTCTTAGCACAAGCTGAATTTAAAAAAACTAAAAATAGTATGTTTTTAATATTGAAGTTTTGTACGGGTCATTATCAAATTTTTTTTTTATCTCTACTAACAAATTGTTTAGTACACATTTCATGTTTGATAATTAAAAAAACCAAAAATATTTAAGTAAAAAATAACGTGTGAATAATTGCAGCTACCACCGGGGTTTGAACTCTACACCTACTCCATACAACTTCTACTCCTTACCACCATGCTAGTTAATTAATTATTTAATATAATTACGTATACAATAACAGTACCAATTAGAACGGGAGTAAAAAAAAATTTGGCCTCAGCCCTGCGTACGTACGACATACCTTTTACTTCTTCATGAAGGATATCTTGCTTGGTAGCATGCTGATTGGGGGCTTCTCTAGCCAAGACTAAGGAAAAAACAAGCAGTAGAGGAAGCAGAATTACAAAAGCTTTGAGAGCCATATTTCTTTTTGTAGCTAGTTGGATTGATGTTTAGCAACAATAACAAATTGCTTGGTGAGAGATTGTGAAGTAGAGCACGACCATTTATAGGTGAATTGTGAAGGCCTTTGCAGAACTGGCATTAATGGCAGGAGAGGATAGATGAGTAACACGATGCATGATACGGATGAATGCAGGTGGGTGTTGAAAGTGAATGACTAACAAACATTTAGGATTTCATCAGCAGCAGGCGGGAGATGAAGCTCGAATTAAGTTGCATGGATTCCTGTATTTGTGGCTTCATTCTGTGATGACAGATGTGCGCTCATGACAATGCAAGTTAAAAATAGAAGGTTGATCAGAAATTAGAAACGTTCATCGATCACCTTGGCCTGTATGTATCATGGCGATTCATCTTCTTGTAGAAGACATATATGACACTCACGACTCACACGATTATCATATTCATACATTAGTGAAGCAGTTTTCTAATGTTTAGGAAAAACAAGTTTATCGTAATTCATAATCTCATGATAGACTCATAGTTAGTCATTCATTGGACGTGTTGTAGGCCGTCTAATTGAACGTTATTATTTGGTAATTCGAGATGAATGAAGCCGAGTTTGCCTTATCGAGCATTTAATCGTCTCATAGAAGACAAGTAGATCTTGATCACGATCTTGTCGTACTTTAAAATTATGTGATTGTTTAAAAGCTCACTAATTTACTAATTTTTCATGAACTAGTACTCAATTAATTAAAGTAATAATTATTTAAATTATGTTAATTAGCCTGATAGATGTGATTAGTCTTGATTTTCGATGTTTGTGGCTAAAGCTTTAATTAGGGGACTGCCGGCCCTCTCTTCTTTGTAAAACTCTCCCTTTTTTTGGGTTTCTATATATCATTTAAACTCGTAAAAAAAAATTACAAAATTTTGTAAATACAAAATTTACACCCACAAAAATATATGTATATGCTTTTTTAAAATATAAATATGAACACATATATAATTATAAATTATAAATATATATTACATATATTATAAATTATATTTACTTGTGCGTTCATGAGCTGCTCACAAGCAGTAGAATTATTTTTCATAGTGCTCGTGAATTGATTGAAAACAAGTCGAGCTTACTCGCAATCAGTCTAGTCTCGTGTTGACCGATCTCGAATTTAAGCCAAATTTTGACCAAGTTTTTTGTGCAATTTGCTCATGATCAGTTTGATGATTAGTTAACACCGTTGTTGATAGTTGGTACCTCATTTTTGCTTAACGAGTTAGCCATTTTTTAGTCCCCAGCCCATAGGGAAACAAGAAACACCGTTATCATCATTGCCCAATTATTTATTTATTTATATATTATTTTTATAATGAAAAACTCTCTGTTGCTAGATTCTACTCCCTCTCTTCTCTATAAGCTTTCTGTTCGTTATTGTCAGAATAATTTGTAAAAAGTAATTAAAACTAATAAAGAGCTCGAAAAAAGTTTGTAAAGTTTATAAACTTCAATTTTAAGTAATTATGCATGTAAATTATCATTTATAATTTTATTCTAAATTCTTATCGATCTATTTTTAATTATTTTTTTAAAATTGTTCTGACAATAAGTTTTAGAGAAAACGGAGGGAGTATTAAAATTTCAAAATAATACAATTGGGTGAGGTGGTATTTTTCTTAAGGCATCCAATCCTCCAAGTCCCTATTTTCTAGGTTACGTCTGCACAAACATCATCACTTCTTCTAACACATACAAAACTCACCTGCCACGGCCTGGGTAGCAAAGCTCTACTCTCATAGATCAGTCTTCTAGCTCCCCAAATTAACGGTATGGGGAAAGGGTGGTAAAAATAGCTGGAGCCGTGAACTTGTGGTTTTCCATTCTTTTTAGGTTGGTTGTCTTAATTTGTCTTAAATTACTTCCACTTGCTCCTCGTGTGCATAAGGTGGAAGTGTAGAAAAATAGATGAAGCTTACATGCCCTCCGTTGGATTTGTGATTCACACCAATGAAGCCATGACAAGCCATTTATTAAGAACCATGCATAGACCTACATTTTTATTGCCATATACATAGAGGTGATAATGTAGTCACACAGTGGATACATAGGCTTGATCAGTCCAACAACAACTAGCAGTAGCTAGCACGTTTGATTAGGCCTTGTTTTGTGCTTTGAGGAGTGCTTCATTATAGGCCTTGGCCTGAAGAGCACTCGTGCAACATTGGCAACTAACATAGCCACCACTAGGACTTGCTCCAAATGATTTGCTGCAGCACCCAAACAAGCATTTATGCCCTGATCCATACACACCACCTTTTCCCCACCCTGCATTCCATCCTTTCCCCCCACCACCAATGCCGCCAGACATACCACCTCCAGAAGCACCCTCATGGCCTTTTTGTCCTTCTCCTTTGCCACCATCACCGCCTTTTTCTCCTTTTCTGCCACCCTCACCGCCTTGTTCTCCTCCTTTTGAGCCACCCTCACCACCGTTTTGTCCTCCTTTTTTGCCACCCTCAGTGCCTTGCTCTCCTCCTTTTGCGCCACCATCACCGCCTTTATCTCCTCCTTTGTGTCCCTCACCACCTTTTTCTCCTCCTTTTGCGCCACCATCACCGCCTTTATCTCCTCCTTTGTGTCCCTCACCACCTTTTTCTCCTCCTTTTACGCCACCCTCACTGCCGTTTTGTCCTCCTTTTTTGCCACCCTCAGTGCCTTGCTCTCCTCCTTTTGCGCCACCCTCACCGTCTTTATCTCCTCCTTTGTGTCCCTCACCACCTTTTTCTCCTCCTTTTGCGTCACCTTCACCGCTTTTTTCCCCACCTCCTTTGCCACCCTCACCGCCTTTTTTGCCACCCTCACTGCCTTGTTCTCCTCCTTTGGCGCCACCCTCACCGCTTTTTTCTCCTCCTTTGCGATCCTCACCGCCTTTTTCTCCTCCTTTTGTGCCACCCTCACCGCCTTTTTCTCCACCTGCTTTACCACCCTCACTGCCTTTTTCTCCTTCTTTGCGGCCCTCACCGCCTTTTTCTCCACCTGTTTTGCCACCCTCACTGCCTTTTTCTCCTCCTTTGCTGCCCTCACCACCTTTTTCTCCACCTGCTTTGCCACCGTCACTGCCTTTTTCTCCTCCTTTCCCAACCTCACCGCCTTTTTCTCCACCTGTTTTGCCACCGTCACTGCCTTTTTCTCCTTCTTTGCTGCCCTCACCACCTTTTTCTCCACCTGCTTTGCCACCGTCACTGCCTTTTTCTCCACCTTTGCCATCCTCACTACCTTTTTCTCCTCCTTTTTTGTCACCCTCACTGCCTTCTTTGCGACCCTCACCGCCTTTTTCTCCTACTTTGCCACCCTCACCGCCTTTTTTGTCACCCTCATTGCCTTCTTTGCGACCCTCACCGCCTTTTTTGTCACCCTCACTGCCTTCTTTGCGACCCTCACCGCCTTTTTCTCCTCCTTTTTTGTCACCCTCACTGCCTTCTTTGCGACCCTCACCGCTTTTTTCTCCTCCTTTGCCACCATCACCGCCTTTTTCTCCTCTTTTTTTGTCACCCTCACTGCCTTCTTTGCGACCCTCACCGCCTTTTTCTCCTCCTTTTTTGTCACCATCACCACCTTCTTTGCGACCCTCACCGCCTTTTTCTCCACCTGCTTTGCCACCCTCACCGCCTTTATCTCCTCCTTTGCCAACCTCACCGCCATTTTCTCCTCCTTTTGCACCAACCTCATTGTCTTTTTCTCCACCCTTTTTGCCACCCTCACCGCCTTTTTCTCCTCCTTCTTTGCCAACCTCACTGCTTTGTCCTCCTTTTGCGCCAGTCTCACCGCCTTTTTCTCCGCCCCCAACTGCTCCTTGATCTTGGCCACCACCCTTAAAGAAAGTATTAATTTGTTTGTCTGTTGGATTCATTTCATGATCAACTGCCATGCATAAAACATGATCCAAATTAATTAACTATGTAATAGAATTCCAAACTTCATGACATCAAGGGAGGATCCAGGGTTTTTAGTCTTACGTGTGAAAATAAAGTTAGGGTTCATAAGAAAAACAAACACAATTATAGACCTATTTGAATACATAATATTCATCGGTATTGTTTTTTCCATAATTATTGTAGCGGTGCCCCTTATGAGTCTGACTGCTTGGTTGATGTGCATGTCAAACATACATAATACATTATCGATACAAAGAAGGGCAATGCTAGCCCTATACCTGCTTGTGTCTTAGCACATGTTGAATTTAAAAAAAATAAAAATAGTATGTTCTAAATATTGAAGTTTTGTACGGGTCATTATTAAATCTTTTCTTTTATCTCTACTAACAAATTGTTTAGTACACATTTCATGTTTGATAATTAAAAAAAATCAAAAATATTAAAGTAAAAAATAACGTGTGAATAATTGCTGCTACCGGGGTTTGAACTCTGCACCTACTGCATACAACTTCTACTCCTTACCACCATGCTAATTAATTAATTATTTTAATGTAATTATACACTACCAATTAGAACGGAGTAAAAAAAAATTTGGCCTCAGCCCTGCGTACGTACGACATACCTTTTACTTCTTCATGAAGGATATCTTGCTTGGTAGCATGCTGATTGGGGGCTTCTCTAGCCAAGACTAAGGAAAAAACAAGCAGTAGAGGAAGCAGAATTACAAAAGCTTTGAGAGCCATATTTCTTTTTGTAGCTAGTTGGATTGATGTTTAGCAACAATAACAAATTGCTTGGTGAGAGATTGTGAAGTAGAGCACGACCATTTATAGGTGAATTATTGTGAAGGCCTTTGCAGAACTGGCATTAATGGCAGGAGAGGATAGATGAGTAACACGATGCATGATACGGATGAATGCAGGTGGGTGTTGAAAGTGAATGACTAGCAAACATTTAGGATTTCATCAGCAGCAGGCGGGAGATGAAGCTCGAATTAAGTTGCATGGATTCCTGTATTTGTGGCTTCATTCTGTGATGACAGATGTGCGCTCATGACAATGCAAGTTAAAAATAGAAGGTTGATCAGAAATTAGAAACGTTCATCGATCACCTTGGCCTGTATGTATCATGGCGATTCATCTTCCTGTAGAAGACATATATGACACTCACGACTCACACGATTATCATATTCATACATTAGTGAAGCAGTTTTTTAATGTTTAGGAAAAACAAGTTTATCGTAATTCATAATCTCATGATAGACTCATAGTTAGTCATTCATTGGACGTGTTGTAGGCCGTCTAATTGAACGTTATTATTTGGTAATTTAGGAGCGTTAACGAGATGAATGAAGCCGAGTTTGCCTTATCGAGCATTTGATCGTCTCATAGAAGACAAGTAGATCTTGATCACGATCTTGTCGTACTTTAAAATTATGTGATTGTTTAAAAGCTCACTTATTTTTCATGAACTAGTACTCAATTAATTAAAGTAATAATTATTTAAATTATGTTAATTAGCCTGATAGATGTGATTAGTCTTGATTTTCGATGTTTGTGGCTAAAGCTTTAATTAGGGGACTACCCCGCCCTCTCTTCTTTGTAAAACTCTCCCCTTTTTGGGTTTCTATATATCATTTAAACTCGTAAAAAAAAAATTACAAAATTTTGTAAATACAAAATTTACGCCCACAAAAAATATATGTATATGCTTTTTTAAAATATAAATATAAACACATATATAATTATAAATTATAAATATATATTACATATATTATAAATTATATTTACTTGTGCGTTCATGAGCTGCTCACAAGCAGTAGAATTATTTTTCATAGTGCTCGTGAGTTGATTGAAAACAAGCCGAGCTTACTCGCAATCAGTCTAGTCTCGTGTTGACCGATCTCGAATTTAAGCCAAATTTTGACCAAGCTTTTTGTGCAATTCGCTCATGATCAGTTTGATGATTAGTTAACACCGTTGTTGATAGTTGGTACCTCATTTTTGCTTAACGAGTTAGCCATTTTTTAGTCCCCAGCCCATAGCGAAACAAGAAACACCGTTATCATCATTGCCCAATTATTTATTTATTTATATATTATTTTTATAATGAAAAACTCTCTGTTGCTAGATTCTACTCCCTCTCTTCTCTATAAGCTTTCTGTTTGTTATTGTCAGAATAATTTGTAAAAAATAATTAAAACTAATAAAGAGCTCGAAAAAAGTTTGTAAAGTTTATAAACTTCAATTTTAAATAATTATGCATGTATATCATTTATAATTTTATTCTAAATTCTTATCGATCTATTTTTAATTATTTTTTTTAAATTGTTCTGACAATAAGTTTTAGAGAAAACGGAGGGAGTATTAAAATTTCAAAATAATACAATTGGGTGAGGTGGTATTTTTCTTAAGGCATCCAATCCTCCAAGTCCCTATTTTCTAGGTTACATCTGCACAAACATTATCACTTCTTCTAACACATACAAAAATCACCTGCCACGGCCTGGGTAGCAAAGCTCTACTCTCATAGATCAGTCTTCTAGCTCCCCAAATTAACGGTATGGGGAAAGGGTGGTAAAAATAGGTGGAGCCGTGAACTTGTGGTTTTCCATTCTTTTTAGGTTGGTTGTCTTAATTTGTGTTAAATTACTTCCACTTGCTCCTCGTGTGCATAAGGTGGAAGTGTAGAAAAATAGATGAAGCTGACATGCCCTCCGTTGGATTTGTGATTCTCTTGGAATTGATGTTTTTTTTTTTAGGTGACAGGTTATTTTTGTCAATGGCTAAATCATAAATTTCTTACAACTAGTCCCTTAGAGGCATAGGGTGAAGGGGTGTAGCCTTGTAGAAAAGAAAACACATAGATGAAGCCAACATATCCTCGCATGGAAGTAACGGTTTTCGGACTATTTTTGTTGGTATTTTGATGAAATTGAAGAAGTCACAGCGAAGGCTTTGGCAATATTTTTAGTATTGTATGTTTGTGGTGGAAGTTTTGTTTACATGAATTTTTTCGGTTTGTGTATGTATTGAATAATTAAGTTGTTAGATGAAGCTTTTCAAAAAAAAAAAAGTTTAATTTTGTTTTGGATTGACTTTGGAGATTGTAACCTTAATTTGGTTGTCTTTGTGTACGCTGAGGTCTCTTTTAGTCTTGTATTTCTAGTAGCATTTAGTATTGTCTTTGTAACTGCTGATTTGATTAATAAAATTTTAACCGTTTAAAAAATAAATGATCAGTAACCGTACGGGAAGTTTTAAGATATACTTCCTCCATTTCTTTAGTTACTTCCTAAGGGGACTGTTCATCGCGACCTTTGATCACGTATAACTCCTAAATTAAACTGTATCAATATAAATTAAAAGTTGATTATGAAAATATACTTCATTTAATTTCATAATATAATTTTATTATATTTTTCTCTAATGTAATTTAGGAGTTATATGTGGTCAAATGTCGCGATGAATAGTCCCCTTAGGAAGTAACTAAAGAAATGGAAGAAGTATATTAAAGTCTAAGGGTTTTTACTTGAAAATAATTGTGTAGAACTTAGCCTGCTGTCAAATACGAAATGTTTAAGGTTAAGAAGAAACCTTAGACTAAACCGCGTCAAAATACATTATTTGTGGCTAAGAATCTTTTAGAGTACGCTGTAAAACAAACCGTAGTGTTAGATTTATTATTATTTTTATTTAATTATTACTCCTTCTTCTGTTCCATAATAAACTTTTTAAGGTTAACTTTTTTTTGAATTTTAACCGCAAATTACTCCTACATTATATTACGAAAGAAAACCAAATATAGTTTTCTAATATTACCCTATTATATATTAATCACGTAAAATATAAAAATAATTTGCGATCAACGTTCGAAAAAAATTCTTATTATAATAGAACAGAGAAAATAAGATCTTAGATCCAGTGGTGGGACCAAATCTCCACTATGGCACTATATATCCACGGTCTTTCTACTTAACTATTGTTAAAGCAATTAAAGTTGGCGCAGCATGTTATTGAAAATCACAATTACAGAGCGCCCATATTGCGTTAGGTCGACTTACATGCAATGTCCTTACTCTTTACGACCATCAGGCTGACACTTGTTGACACAAGTCTTGCACCAGGTGCCAGGTGGTCGACAGTATGTTACAAGTCAATTGCAATTTTGATACACTTTCAAACTCAGGGTCGGGATTTCACAAATTTTGAAGAAATTAATCGGAAGAATTTGACAAACAGAGACGACGAACTGATCATTTGTTTTAGTTCGAAGCGTGCAACTTAAACAGACATTAGGATCGGACAAGATTGAAATTGTTCTATTAGAGTAGGTTGCTATGTGCTCAAAATCATGTATTCCCCTAAAAATATGATACTCAAAATATAGAAAAAAATAACTAAGCAAATATAAATTGAAATATGATCTGATCATATATATATATAAACTGAAATGTTGTACGGATGAAAAGAAATAGAGAGCGTTATAGTCTCAATTTGTCCTTTTTACTTGGTATTACTCCCTTTATTCATTTAGAAGTTTTCTACTTCTCTTTTAAGGAAAATGTGTATATGTGGAGTATTATTTGAAAAAAATGGAAAAGGTATTGTGAGCGAGTATTATTTGAATAAAAATGTGAAAAGTATGGTGAGTTACGTATTATACTATATATATTGTTGTGTAGAATGGGTAGCCGAGTGGTAAGGATGCTGGAGTAGCAAATGAGAGGTTGAGGGTTTGAACCCCGGTGGAGATATGAAGTTGGTTTGGATGTATTTGAACTTATAAGGTGGCGAAAGAGTAGAAGTAGAGTAGTTAGATTTTCCATTTAAAAAAAGTTTATTGTATAGAATGAATAAAAAAATATGGTTATTTGAATGGTAAAGTTGTAAATATATGTGGATGGTAAGGGTAATGAATGTAATAATTATTTTTATTTTTGATATTGAAAGTCTTTTATGTTTTATGGAGTGCTCAAAATGCTAAAAAACAGGAATCTTTAGAGAAAGGAAGGTATTATAATTTAGAAACTTAATTCTCGAAAGAACATAAAAATCAATATAGTACTAGCAGATAGTAAGACTAAAAGATAACATGCAATTTGTCCACGTCATACAATTAGATGCATTTTTCCTGCCTACTTGATCATGGGAAGTTAACCTAATTATCACATTTCTTCACACCAACCCAAACTACATTCTATATCCAATTAAACTTCAACACTTCTCATCAAATTCCCATCTATAAATACCCTTACAAACTTCCCATTCCATATCAAAACACAAACAATTAAAGCATCACTCGCTACACATTGTAACTCCTCCTCAAGAGCCTTTTAACCAAAATCTACTTCAACAAATGGCTTCTTCAACCTTTCACTTTGCTCTATTCATGATCATGGCTATTTCACTATCCACCATTCATCCAAGCCTAGCTGCGCGCCACCTCATGCAATCGACACAACCCGGTCTGCCAACTATTCCACAGCTGCCAATGCCAAACATGCCGATGCCAACATTCCCTAATATGCCTAACATGCCAACCATACCCGGCATGTCGCTACCTCCAATTTCATCGATTATTCCAAACATGCCCTCGTTTCCAACTATCCCGACCACAATGCCTTCTATTCCTTTTCTCGCTCCACCACCATCGAAGTGATTCACGAGATCAACGTACAAGTTACTTCTACATGAAGTCATATACTCCTATACCGTACTAGTTAATTTACTGTTGTATTTTTTCAATACTAATGTATACCTATGCTTAATTTTGCTTTCTAAAGATATTTTATGTATTGTTGGAGTGTTTGGCATTGGTGCCTTGTGTGATGTAATGTGTGGGCTTCTATGTATCAGCTAGCTAGTGCATGCACTAGCACATATGTACTGTAATAACATTTCCTTAGTTACCTAAATTATATGGTTGAGGTAAATTCACGCGATGTTACTTTTTTTTTCTTCTAGAGATCAAATTAATAACTTTATACGAATTCGAAATCAGATGTATTTTCACCAACTAAAATGGATGAAGCTACGAAAATGCTAATTAACCAAGATCATACAGAATTTCAACATGATCATCACCATATGCAAAAAATTATGTACATGACAAGACAATGTCCATAGGAGAAAGTATCATGGTGATGCAAAAAGTACTGTACAATAAAGAGTGATAACTAATAAGCTATATGAGACGAAACATTTTTTTTCTGTACAAAAGAATAGAGAAGATTTCTGCGTACCTTGAGGGGAATGAGGGGTTCCTTGGCTTCTTCAAGGATTCACCTTGGAAGAATTTGGCAGTTCGTAATATCAACATACAGAGAGAATTGCATTTTGGTCCTGTAATCGAACGTCAACTAGATTTTGGTCCTTTAAAATTTTAAATTTTCAAAGCACATCCCTACTCCCATATGGAATTGAGGCATTGCCTGTTTTCAGTGTTTTTAATTTTTTAGTTTCTATCAATTAACATTCTTTGGAGATCGCATCATCGTTGTGGCGGGAGCACGGGTCATAGCTTCTGTATTTTCCAGAGCTGTTATAGAGCTTCCAAATCTGTAAAACATGGAGCGTCCATGAAAGCTGCTTCATTTTATTATTACTCCCTCCTAAATTCAATATAAGATGTTTTAGCATTTTCACACATATTAAGAAAATGTGATTTTCATCAATTTTGTTGTTGAAAAGGTTGCAAAAAAACATGTTGGTATCTTGTAAAAATAAAATGACCAATGAGAGATGAAAACCTTACATAGCCTTTGTAGACAAAATATAAAAAAATGAGGTTAACTGCATAAAAAGTTGTAAAAAACACACAATTACATGACATCAACTTCAAATATCTTATATTTTGCAAATTGTAAAATAACCAAAACATCTTATATTCAATTCAGGAGGGAGTAGTATTTTTTTAAAAATTTCTTTCATTGGTTCTTGATCACCCTTCAATTTCCGTGGAGGCGTGACAATTAAGTCATCTAAATGGCATGCCAAATCAGCAAATGTATGACATACACGTCCGGGAAGGATGTATAAGGGAGTATTTATCTCTGAGGGGCCAAAAGAGAGAGAGAGTCCACTTATAGAACGTGAAATGCAATTTCTCTCGCACTATATAAAAGGTGGAAGTTTTGATAGGCAATGTTAAGCAAAAATAAACCATGCTAGAGTTATCATATACTATATCATGATCTGTTTAAAAAAAAAATGCTGGCATATGGTTGGAAATTATACTGTCAGAGCTCGAACTCTTTCAATACTTAAATGGGTAGGGATTCACATCCATTACCCCTACTAGACACTCTAATTACGTCTAGTCCCCTCTTAGTCAATCTATTACATATGAGTCCAAAATCAACTTCTTCCGTTGACCAGCTTTATGCTTAGTGTTCAATTTAAGTTGATCCAAATGCAGCCTTAATATTTTTCAAATATTTATTTTCATTTTTCCTTTTTATTTTTTTTTCCTTCTTCTTTCTTCTTTACCGGAGCTGTATATCCTTCAGCTTGCTAACTGGTCGTGCATTTTTCTTTCATACCCTTTGTTTAACGTGCATCTTTTTTTCTTTTGTTTAACTTTTATATAATACCCCTATATCTATGATGCTTATATGGAAGTTAAACTTCAGGTCAAGTTTGTTTATGAGATATTCAAGAAACTTCGTCCTTGGATCCCACTAAAATGTCTCCATGGAAGGATGAAGCAGGATAGACGAATGGGGATTTATGACCAGTTCTGGGAGAAGCAGTCAACAACTCCGATAGATCGGAGTTGTTATCAGAATTGCAGAGCTCCGAACCGATCGGAGCGGAGCTTTACAGCTCCGATCAAATCGGAGCTCAATAGCTCCGAACAGATCGGAGCGGCTTTACAGCTCCGATCAGCTGTCATCCTTTTTTTTTTTAATTGTTTTTATTTAATTTATTTTGGGTTAATTTAAAGTATAAATTTTATTGGGGATTAGTGTGCAATAAAATGTTGAGAGCATTTTGAAATATTAAAAAGTTACATTCCTTGTATAGAATTGTGAAGTGTTAAATTGGTGAAATTAAAAAGATTTGAGGTAAATGTGTAATTGTTGAAAATTATAGCTGTTTGGTCATAGTCAAAATTCAATTTTTGACCAAGGGTAAAAATGACTTTTCATTGTTTTAATTCGTATAAAGTCAAGGTCGTGGGTCTCAATGTAATTAAATCTATCGAACATGGGTACTAAATATAATTGCTTGACTAACAAGGACCTATGTGTAATCAAAATATCTAACAGGGGTACTATATGGTACTATATGTATGTAAGAAGCCCATACTTAATTAACATTGTTACATTAGACCACCTTATATATCATGACTCCGGTGCATTACTAAATGATACTACTACTGTAGTATTTTTTGCTTGATGAGAGAGAACTTGGTAATATAACTCCCATATTATTCTGGACCTCTCATAATGAAAAGATGCATATGGAACTCCTATTCGCCACGTGCACTTGTTGTTGCACCTGTATGCATACAAATATTCCTTCCAACTTCTCAACTTACAGATGTGATTTCATCACCTATAACAACAAATCATATCGTTAAAATAGAATAATGCATGAGACATATAGCTAGCATGACATTTTATCAACTAATTAAAGGTCTCTTCAAAGTAAAGTTGAGCTAATTAGGTGTTTTTCAAACTAACCAGTAACCAGAACTGCAACAAATCAAACTTGAAGACTTCTCATGAGTTCAACCTATCATATACTCATCTATAAGTACATTAAAAACAAACCTGATCAGAATCAAAGTGCATCACACAAGACACAATCTTCTTTCTCATCTTTGAAGCTAATTACTAATCAGCCCTTGCATCATTATATCAACATTAATTCCATCAAATGGCAGCCTACAGATTCTCTGTTCTTCCATGCTTAATGTTGCTCATCTCACTCTCAAGCGTACACGAAAGCTATGCATCTCGTAACCTATTGAAAACATCTCAAAAAGTACAACCAACATTACCAGCTGCTATTCCACCACTGCCTAAGCCCCCCACCATGCCAAACTTTCCGAGTACAGCTACTCTGCCACCATTGCCAAACACTCCCCTGCCTACTCTGCCAACCACCATTCCAAATGTTGTGCTGCCTCCAATGCCATCAGCTTCTTCACTGCCAACTATGCCTTCTATTACAATCCCGACTACAATGCCTTATGTTCCTTCCCTTACCGCACCACCCTCAAACTAGTTCCTCAAATTATTCCAAGCAGCAGTTTCCTGTCAACTATTAGGACTTACATATACATGTTTGCATTCATCAATGTATATCATTCCATGTTTGAGCTACTTAATTTGTATTCATGTAATGTATTCCGATTATTCCAATGTACTATTGTGTATGACAATATTCATTTTTGCATTCTGCAATCATTAGTTTCTCTGTTAAAGCAAATCATTTTTAGTGTGTACTACATATTGGGCCTAAGAAAGAAGTCCACACGTACGAACCAAAATGCAAGGGACTTTGACTTGGTGAACAAAAAATGCAACACATATATGATCCAACGAGTGCACCGTGCAATATATATATTTGTTGCATATTGCTCATTTAAAAGCGTGCATTTATTCACAAACAAATATTTTCCTAATTCAGTATCATCTATAGGAATTGGATTGTTTTTTCTGGAAGCATGAATCATGAGTTTGTAGTTCGAATTACTGCGAATTGGATTGAATTTGAAGTGTTAATGATCAATCCTCGTCTCAAGCAAAGAATGCACAGGAACCGTTGATAAGGGAGACACGTGGCACATCAAACGGCTGCGATTTAAACTTGGAGGAGGGAATTGCAGTTAGTTTGTTACAACAAAAACAAACTAACAGAACAGAGCAGCCAACTTTGTCCCGTTGTTTAAATACTTAGATTATGTATTAGCTAGATATATAGAGTGGGAACAAGCATCTCTGTTCACCATTGTTGGTTGAGGAGAGCTCTTGTACGCATCTTATCATACTGAAGTGATCTCCTGTCCTCCTTGCACGTAGGAACATTCATTCCAAAGCACGTAAACTGCGTGAATCATTCAATTTACTGCTGATTCGATTCAATTAGAAGAATTAAGGTTCTTATGGTGAATTGGGGATTATTGTTGTATTCCGGTAATTGTCGAATTCTCATTGATTGTTCTGTCATGAGTAAACAAGATGAAGAATTTGTCCAGTGATGTAGCTATACTACTGTAGGATGTGTAATAACTCTGCTAGATCACTTGGGTAATTAATGAAAAACAACAAACTCATATTTCATTCACTAAAACAAAATGTACAATACAACAATGCACAGAACAATGTGTATTGCAACATACACATACACTCTATGAAAGAAAGAAAATACAATACTGCTGGAAACAACATCACACATGCAGTCTAAGAGAAATACAAATCAACTCGAGGGGAAAAAGATTAAAATTCAATGCATTCATATATAGAAAATGAAAAATCTTAATCTAAAATGATTCGCAACAAGAAGCCTAGTTTGAGGGAGGTGGAGCAAGGAAAGGAATAGAAGGCATGGTTGGAAGTGACATGCCAGCTGGAAGTGGAGGCAGGGCTGCATTTGGAATGGTCGGCATGGTAGTTGGCAATGGTGGCAATGTGGCCGGGTTAGTGGGTAGCGTGGGAAGTGGTGGCAAAGTAGCAGTAGGCATGGTGGGGAGTGTCGGAATTGAGGGTAGTGTTGGTTGAGATGCTTGCAATAGGTTACGTGCTGCGTAATTCGTTTGAAAGCTTGAAAGTGAGATGATCATAACTAGAGATAGAACCATGGATAAGTTGAGGGATGCCATTTGATTGAAATTTGCTTGAGCCTCGAGGATTGATCTCTTTGTTATTCAAGAGCTAGAAAAGGGACAATCTTGTTGTGATTGTGTTTATGATTTGGAACCAGAATTTGTGTTACATATTTATAGATAAGAATTTGATGAAGATTCTTGAGAAAGTGTTTAATTTGTAGTAGTATGTTACTACTAGTTTATTTTTTAGGTGACCATCATTTTGACTTCTGTTTATACTAATTCCTATAACATAGACCTGTGAAGTACAAACACAAGTGTCATTTGATTTGATGAACCATTAGCTTTCATTTATTTAGGTGTAACAAGAATCGGAAATTTAACGGCTAGCTAGCTAGCTAGGTGGGAAAGAATATATATGTAATGTGCTTATTATAAATTGAGAGAACGCCCCCTCCCGTGTAGTCTAGTATGATCGGGTTTACAACGTGGACAACGGGTGACCATTATCGACTTGAACCTGCTCCGATACCATATTAGAATTGAGATACCATATTAGAATTGAGTCATCTTCCCCTTAAAAGACCTTGTAAGGGGAAAAGATTATCCAATCTTATATGTTGATTTCAGGTCCTACTCACAAGCGATGTGGAATGAGGTTTTATGTTGATTTCAGGTCCTACTCACAAGCGATGTGGGATGGGGTCTAACATGTATATATGTGTAGTCCAGGTTGAGTACGTATTTGTTCACTAAATTGATCGACTAGATTAAAATGATTAAAATGATCGACTACATTATTAATTATATTGATTTTAATCTAGCATTGGTTAATTATCTTGGCTTTACCATCGTTAATTACAGTCATCAAACAATGTCCATACATACCGGTGACTTGCAGCTACATTCTCAGCTTAATTTCCTATCTTGTTAATTAAGTATATAACAGAATTGGACTTCTGGGATTTAATTAATCATGGTATAAAAATTTTTGGAACTGGGAATATGGATCATTTACAGTTGCATATACAAACCTTGTTACTTGTCAGCAAATCAGGTTGATGATCACAAGGATGTTCACCTAACCAGGTATTCTTCAAACTTACCCAACCTACATTTTATCAAACTTTCAAGACTTTTCATCTATAAATACCCTGGACTAATTCTGATCCCATATCAAACAATATTACAATTATTATCCTTTTAAACACTGAATCATCAATCCCCCAGCAATACCAGGAGTGTAGCAAAATGGCATCCCACAGTGTTTCATCTCTGATTATGTTCCTGATACTTTCAAGCATTCATGCAAGTTACGCAGCACGCAGCTTATTGCAAGCAACTCAACCGGCACAGCCAACTTTGCCAACAATTCCGAACCTCCCTTCCATGCCAACCATGCCAACCGCCACCCTGCCACCACTTCCTAGCACTCTGCCAATTCTGCCGACTAATCCAACCGCACTACCACCATTGCCAACGACTATGCCAACCATCCCAAATGCAGCCCTGCCCCCGATGCCAGCTGCAGGTTCACTACCAACCATGCCTTCTCTTCCAACTATTCCCACTACAATGCCTTCTATTCCCTTCCTCGCACCACCTCCCTCAAGCTAGACCTTGAGTTAGTCGTGATGCCAAGACAGACTAGTACTTGATTTGTTGTTTGTTGTTTATTAGTACTTCGTATATGTTTTCATGGTTTTCTTGGATTTCACTTGTAATTTCTTCAGTTATCATTGTCATGGTTTAAGTTTCTAATTAAATAGTTTCGTATTGGGATGTATAGGCCCCTATGTGCCACTTGCACTGCTGTATTTCCTATTTATGGATTTTTTATTTTTAATATGAGTTCAAGAAACATTATATTACAGGCCTGATTTTGGTGTATTCGCCTATTTCTAGACATTAAGCTGATCACATATATTGTAGAATGTATAAGGATAGTAAGTATTCTTCATATATAGAGACTGAGGTCTTTAATGCCATAGCAGAAATTGTTAAATGAAAGCAAAAACAAAAATAGCTCTGGCCGGCAGAAGGTCAACATAAATTACAGATTGGCTATCTGATGTGGAAAGCAAAGGTCTTAGGAAGCTCTTTGTAGTCTCTTGTGAAAGGATTAAAAAGGGAAATTGACTCGGTTAATAGAGGATTCATGAAACTATGTACACCATTGCACGGACCTATGATTTGGAACACTGACATGGAGTTGGCCAAGGGCCCAGAATATAAAGTTTCTTGATCTTTTCATCCAGAAATTGGAAAAAAAGTAAAATTGATTTCCAAGCTAAGGGGATGGTCAGAGTGTAAAATCAAGCATAGATTCTCATTCGATGACGATTAAGAGAGGCGCATGTTAGCAAGATCAGGACCGTGTGATAGAGAATTCAATGATCTGCAATTGAAGCTAAGCTGAACGAGGATGTGATAGGAATTAAAGCCTAGAAAGTATACCAACTGTGACTTCAAGTGGCAAGTGACCAAAGCAATTTCCAAGCTCATCATCTCTTCGTTTTCTCGCCTTGTTTGCTCTGGTTGGTTTTCAATGCTATTATGCTATTGTTCACGGCTCAGAATCTGCTCTTCTACAGAGTAAACAGAGTTGCAGACAGGGCAAAGGAGAAAGCTTTGGAATACTTTTTTGGGAACTTATGTACAACTGTACAAGGTATATACCACATTGATTCCATTTCGACTCCTCTTCTCTTATCTAATTCTTGGATCCATCAAATTCATGTATTACCTTTCCTTGTTCTAATTAGTAGGATATGGAAGCAAAGGGACAAATATATATCAGCAATACACAAACTGAAGGCATTTAATATTTATTGAGCAGATTAGTCTCATGTTTACCAAACTGTACAAATTCATACATGAAAACAGAAAGCATCTGAAATCCATCAATTTAGCTTTTTTTATATATCTTATATCCAAGAAGAAAAAATCAATGCTAGACAGGCTTCAGATGCTTGTCAATCACCACTTTACAATTATATATATATGCCATTGATTTTTGCATTCTGCAGTCATGTAGTTTACCGATCTGTTAATGTAAATCATTTTCAGTGTGTACTGAATATTGGGCCTGAGAAAGAACTCCACAAGTACGGATCAGATGTGCAAGGAACTTTGGCTTAGAGAACCAAAAATGCAATTTACGATCCCATCATGAGTACACTGTGCACTTATTCACAAGAATCACAATTTTTAGGTGATGGCCGAGCTTCATGTTATAAACAAATCTTTGTTCCAATTCAGTATCATCTATATGAATTGGATTATTATTTCTAGAAGCATGAGTAAATTAAAGAAGATGAAGAATTCGTCCACTGATGCATGTAGCTGTAGGATGTAATAACTCTGCTACATAACTTGTAATTAGTGAAAAATAACAAACTGATATTTCATTCACTAAACAAATGGTACAACGTACAATGCACACAACAATGCGCATTGCAACATACACTCTATGAAAAAAAATACGAACAATACAACTGGAAAGTACAAACTGCAGTAATTTAACAACATAACACATGTAGTCTATGAGAACTACAAATCAACTCCATGGGGCAAAAGATTAAAATTCAATGCTGTTGTATATAGAGAATGAAAGAAAGATATCTGAATCCAAATGACTCGCAACAGGAAGCCTAGTTGGAGGGAGGCGTAGAGAGGAAAGGAAAAGAAGGCATGGTAGTTGGAATGGATGGAAATGAAGGCATGGTTGGAAGTGACATGCCAGCTGGCAGGGGAGGAAGGGCCGCATTTGGAATAGAAGGCACGGTAGTTGGGATAGATGGCAAAGAAGGCATGGTTGGTAGTGACATGCCAGCTGGCAATGGAGGTAGAGCCGCATTTGGAATGGTTGGCATGGTAGTTGGCAATGGTGGCAATGTGGTTGGATTAGTGGGTAGCGTAGGTAGTGGAGTGCTCGGCATTGGTGGCAAAGTAGCAGTCGGCATGGTGGGGAGTGTCGGAATTGAGGGTAGTGTTGGTTGAGATGCTTGCAATAGGTTACGTGCTGCGTAATTCGTCTGAAAGCTTGATAGTGAAATGATCATAACTAGAGATAGAACCATGGATAAGTTGAGGGATGCCATTTGATTGAATTGAATTTGCTTGAGCCTTGAGGATTGATCTCTTTATTTGTATTCAAGAGCTAGAAAAGGGACAATCTTGTTGTGTTTGTGTTTATGATTTGGAACCAGAATTTGAGTTACATATTTATAGATGAGAATTTGATGAAGATTCTTGAGAAAGTGTTTGTAGTATGTTACTACTAGTTTATATTTTTAGGTTACCATCATTTTGACTTCTGTTTATACTAATTCCTAGTATAACATAGGCTTGTCAAGTTGAAGTACAAACACAAGTACTGTCATTTGATTTGATGAACCATTAGCTTGCATTTATTTAGGTACACAAGAACCGGAAATTTAATGGCCAGCTAGCTAGGTGGGAATGAATATATATGTAATGTGCTTATTATAAATTGAGAGAAATATATGTGTAGTCCAGTATGTATTTGTTCACCAAATTGAATTAAATTGATTAAATGTGTTACTTCCTCGGTCCCGTATAAGCTTCGCATTTGATTTTGTTGAATTTTTTTAGTTTCCGTTTGACTTCGAATTAATCCTAAATCGTACCGGGAAATCAATGTCTGAATTTATATTATGAAAATGCAAATCTTATGTTTTCATAATATAAATTCCAAAATTACTTTTTCGATATGAATTATAATTAATTCGGAACCAAACGGATACTAAAAAAATTAACAGAAACAAATGGGAACCACGGAGGAAGTAATTATTAACTGGTCCATGTATATAGTGATTTTAATCTAAGATTGGTTAATTATCTTGGCTTCACAATATCATTAATTACAGTCATCAAACAATGTCCATACATACTGGTGATTTGCAGCTACATTCTCACCTTACTTACTTATCCTATTAAGTAACCGAATTGTGGACTTCTGGGATTTAATTAATCATTGTATATATTTTTCGGAACTGGGAATCTGGGATAATTTACAGTTGCATATATATACCTTGTAATCAGGTTGATGATCACAAGGATGTTCACCTAACTAGGTATTCTTCAAACTTACCCAACCTACATTTTATCAAACTTTCAAGACTTTTCATCTATAAATACCCTGGACTAATTATGATCCTATATCAAACAACATTAGTACATTACAATTATTCTTTTCAATACTGAATCATCAATCATCCAGCAATACAACGAGTATAGTATAATGGCCTCCCAAGGTGTTGCATCTCTAATTCTGTTCTTGACACTCTCAAGCATTCATGCAAGTTACGCAGCACGGAGCCTATTGCAAGCATCTCAACCAGCACAACCAACATTGCCAACAATTCCGAACCTCCCTTCCATGCCAACCATGCCAACAGCCACCCTCCCACCACTTCCTAGCACTCTGCCAACTCTGCCGACTAATCCAACCACACTGCCACCACTGCCAACGACCATGCCAACCATCCCAAATGCAGCCCTGCCCCCTATGCCAGCTGCAGGTTCACTACCAACCATGCCTTCTCTTCCAACTATTCCCACTACAATGCCTTCCAATCCCTTCCTTGCACCACCTCCATCAAGCTAGACCTTGAGTTAGTTTGACATCGATGCAAATCGCCAAGACTAGTTGACTGGCTGTGTGTTGTTATTTGTTAAGTATCTATGTTCATGGTTTTCACTTGTAATTTCTTCAGTTATCGTTGTCATAGACTGAGTTGCTAAATAGTTTTGTATTGTATTCCAGATTGTATTGTGATGTATAGGCCTCTATGTGCCACCTGCAAGGTTGTATTTTCCTATTTATGGAGTATAATTTTAGTTTTTTTAAGTATGAGTTCAAGAAACAGTACTATAGTAATAGGCCTAATTATGGTGTATTTACTATTTACCCTATTTCTAGACATTGATCTGATCATATCATAGAATCTATAGGAGAAAGTAGCAGTTCTTTATGCATATAGAGACTAATGTCTCCTTAATGACACAGAAAGAAATTTGCAACTGAAAGGGAAAACAATATAGCCCTGCAGAAGGGCAACTCAAACTATAGGCATGCATGGTAATAACCATATAGAAGGGTGAAGTAGCCGATTTAAGGCTACCAAACAGAATTGTGACATCCCTGGAATTACACATTGCATTACGTGGATTAGACGATACCAAAGCTCCTCCTGCACACTCCTGAAACAACTCTCAACTCTGCTTCAGGACAGAAAGAGGACGGATCAATTTCCCTCCAGTAAACATGTTAAGCCAAATGGGGTGCCCGATTGCATATACCTTTTTTCCACGACTCTCACACCCCCGAATTCTTGTATGACCCAGATATTCAAAGTCCCATTACCCAAATGTGGACTCACAGTAACACTAAGGCATCCGTTGGAAGGTGCAAGGTGATAAATAGATTCTAGGAAGGGGCCAGTTAGGTAAATGGTGAATGTTGCCATGTATACTGTGGAATGTGGATGGCTTAAACTTCTTGGCTATACATATCTGGTTGATAAAAATGTATGAAAACCAGACTAATTTAACAGCATGGCTTATTAATCTGTTACTTTGATAATCTCGTTTTAAGAGATTTCCATCTTGGTCTAATAATATAACGAAAAAGGGGACTTGTTGCTAGCTTTTCATTCTGCAGAAAGGATTTGTTTCTAGATCGATGCAAGCTAACACATGCAAGCCGAACCTTGGGGGCGAAGAAATAATTAAATGGCCAATGTCAAAATGTAAAGGGCACAAACACAAACTTGCAACAGATCGATTTACTATTGATCAGAATTAAGGGAAAGAGACTAGCAGTACAATGTTCGAATTACACAATATCTCTGACCAAATGAAATGAATTGAGTACTGCGCTGGTAACAGAAAACAAGAAAGAACCAACCCGATCAATCGAACAAATTAACAGTGAAATCGTACGCCATCAATCCTAAGTACTACACTAAGCTAGCTAGCTATCAAAGCAGAGAAAGTAGAGATCAGATAACCAATCTATCAGGGAATTAGTCTAGCCATACGAGTACACTTGTTGTATTCACCTTGAGAAAATAATTTGATCGAACGATCGGGTTTGTTGTAATGATCAGTTGTCGTCTGGTTCCTCCACGATCGGAACCTCACCATTTGACATGAATACGAGCTAGATCAAGCTGTGCATCACCAACTTCCACAATCACTGGTGGGCGGAGTCGGACAGTTTCAGCCTGGTACGCCAATCCAGCAGTGAAGCCCAACATGAAAGCGACAACTATGACATCTGGGTCTACTTCATTCTCAGCAGGCATGTTGTGGATGTGAACGATGTCATCTGGCATATCATCAGCAACTTGACCTTGAGCAGGCCCGGTGAAATGTATGAACAACAACGTGATACACCTACCTTCTGAACAACCGCCCATATTAGCTTTGCAGTTCTGCCAACAAGATACAGTGTAGCACAGGAGCCAACCAGCAGCCCCAAAATGAAGACGACCAAAACCACAATACCCATTGCCATTGTTCAGTCTTTCAGATGAGGGGATGAGAGAGATAGAGAGAGAGAGAGAGGGAGAGAAGAGTAAGAGAGAGAGAGAGGTGAAGAGTAAGAGAGAGAAGACTAGTGTGATTAGTATTTATAGAAGCAGAGCAAAGGAAGCTAGTAACCGCCTCGATGATCAAAATATCTGAAACTAATTCAATAACAGATGTGATATTAGTTACTAATTAGTAACTAATTCTTTTAACCGCCTCGATCATCAAAATATCTGAAACTAATTCAATAACAGATGTGATATTAGTTACTAATTAGTAACTAATTCTTTTAACCGCCTCGATCATCAAAATATCTGAAACTAATTCAATAACAGATGTGATATTAGTTACTAATTAGTAACTAATTCTTTTAACCGCCTCGATCATCAAAATATCTGAAACTAATTCAATAACAGATGTGATATTAGTTACTAATTAGTAACTAATTCTTTTAACCGCCTCGATCATCAAAATATCTGAAACTAATTCAATAACAGATGTGATATTAGTTACTAATTAGTAACTAATTCTTTTAATAATCGCGCCAAAATGCATTCTGTTTTGGTTATGTTACTTTGAAGATGGATAGAGATTATTTTGCATTCTAGATTGATCTGGGGATGGCAATGGGCCGGGCCGCCAGAGGCCCGGTTCTGGCCCGACACATTTGGCCCAGGCCCAGGCCCAAGCCCGAGTACGGGCCTAAAATTTAGGCCCAACCCCAGTCCATCATGGGCCGGGCCGGGCTCGGGCAAGGCCCATTTTATTTTCTTTCAAAAGACAATCATTTTTTTTTTCAATTTTTTTTTAAAATTAGAAATTAAAATAAAAAATGATTCAAGTAGTTATAAATTATTGAATGTGGTGTATATTTCTAAAAACTACCCCCACTGCTGGACCTAATTACGTTTCTTCCCCTGCTAGTTCAACAATTACATCTATCCCCATTTAATCAGAAAATGTTGACCAACTTACAAATCTTCTCTCCCCAAACATGCCCTTACCAATATTTTTCTTTTTTCATTTATCTTTTCCTTTTTCTTTTTTAATTTCCTTTTTTTTCATTAATCATCTTCTTCTTCAAGCTCTAAACTTCGGTACCGGAATTTTTCTGGTACCGGAGTTGTCCCCACACAGCTCCGTCCATCGGAGCTGATTTACAGCTCCGATCAGGGAGCTGTCCGATTGGGGCTGAAAATAGCCCCAATCGGAGCTGTAAATAGCTCCGGTCGGAGCTAAAATAGCTCCGATCGCAGCTAGCATCGATTGGGGCTGAAACAACCCCAATCGGAGCTGTAAATAGCTCCGGTCGGAGCTAATTACAGCTCCGATCGGAGCTGTAAAATAGCTCCGATCGGAGCTCGGAACTATTTTACATAGCTCCGATCGGAGCTCGGAGCTATTTTACAGCTCTGATTGGGGCTATTTACAACTCCCAATTAGCTCCAACCGGAGCTATTTACAGCTCCGACCAGAGCTGCCAGGTCCGATCGGAGCTCCGATCGCCTTTTTTTTCTTTTTTCTTTTTTTTTTATTTAATTTTAAATTATTTTTTGGAATTCTTATTATTATTTATTTATTTATTTTAATATTGTGGGGTTGATATTGAGATATAAAATGTGTAGGGACTTGTTTACAAAAATATTTTGGATGATGTTGAAATTTTAAAAAATTATGTAGGTTAATTTTGTAAAATTAGAAATTTTGGAGTCAAATGTGCAATAAAGGAAAGTTGATTGTGTTTGGTTGTTTCCGAAATCTGAATTTTAAATGAGGGCAAATTTGTCATTTCCAGGCCTTAATTCGCCGAAAGTCAAAGTCGTGGGGCTGGATGTAATTGTTTTTCACTAACGATGGAAAATATGTTATTGTTGAACTAGCAGGGGAAGATTCGTAATTGATGAAACTAACAGGGGGTCTGTATGAAAATTACCCTAAAATATATAGTTCAATAGAGAATTTTATAAATACATAGAAAAGTATGAAAAATATATAAATTACAACTTAATTTAATACTACTAATGTATAAATAACTAATAAATAATTATATTTACATATATTACATATTATAATATATACAAAAATATAGTATACACTTGGATCGGGCCTGGGCCGGGCTGAGCTAGCGGGTTAGAATTTTAGGCCCATGGGCCTATATAACAGGCCCAAGCCCAGCCCAAAAGGGTGATCGGACGGGCCTGGCCCGACAAAATCGGGCCGGCCCTGGGCCGGGCTCGGGCAGCCCCGGCCACATTGCCATTCCTAGATTGATCCAACATTTAATATTTAATGACGGAGCATTTCAGCTGGGGAAGCCAACTAATTTAATTGTAAACTTTCATGAACTTTATGTCTAATAAATCAATTTATTATCTTTCAATTTGCAGTTGAGTTGTTCTATGAGTTGCTTTAATATCCTATAATATAGTAAGTTAATAACCATTTTTTTTTTAAATCCTATATCAACCGAAGCATTCCGTTCTTGTTTAGTTCCTTCTCTAGACTCCAAATCTTGTATCTCAGCAGTAATAGCTTAAAAGGAGTCATTCCACCTCTTATTAACATGTCGAAAATCGAAGCTTTGCACCTCTCATATGTTAGAAATCATGAAGGAAAGCAGTAGGAGTCAGATGCCATGCTAGTTGATATGAAGAAACAGAGTTGTGTTGATCAAGTTCGTGGAGGAAGAATTCGGTCTAAAGAAAAGCGTTCCATTCCGTGCCGCACAAACACAGTTCGCAGCCGTTGTTACGTGGTTTGCTTGTTTAGTTTAATCATTATTGTATTTTTTTAATTTTCTTAATTGGTTTATTTAAATGGACATTATATATTGAAATAGTTTTATATTCTTTCCAATTTGTTTGTTAAAGGGCCATATTTAAAAAAAAAAAAGGGGCGAGGGAGTGGCGCCCAAATCTGGGTGCCCAGAATAGGATAGCCACTATTTTTTTCTCTTTTTTTTCTTTTTTAATTTAAAAAAAATATATATTTATTGGTTTGTGGCCTGCTTGTTTAGTTTAATCATCGTTGTATTTTTATTTAATTTTCTTAATTGGTTTGTGTAAGTGGTCATTATATGTTGAAATAATTTGTTTTCTTTCCGATTTGTTTGTTTAAATGGATTTGTTTATGCATTTTTCAAGTACTTTTAGGTTTTATGTTAAATAAAAAATATTTGGGTCAATTTGATATTTTTCAAATTTAAGGACTTTTTGCAATATTACAAAAAGTTGTAAAAATTTAGACGGTAATTAGTAAAATGTGGACGGAACTTAATATGTCCCATTCTGTTAATAGCGGTTATCATCTGGCTCGGTTTATGAAACAGAGGCGCCTGGAATCTGGATAATAGACAAGGAGGTGGAAGTGGACTAAATAGTATTAACTGGAGTTGGGTTTGGAAAATGAAAGTATGTACCAAAATTTGTGTATTTATTTGGCGTTTGCTGAAACATGCTTTGCCTACACTAGACACGCTGATGAGACGTGGTTTGATCATGCATGATAATTATCCTGTGTGTTTATGTGCTCCAGAATCTGCTATGCATACGTTTCACAGCTGTCATTATGATCGATGCTTTTGGGCCTTACCCATTTGCCTAATTCTTTTATATTTGCAGCTCGTGATAATGTTATCTCCTGGATTGAGGCCATACGCACAAACTTGTCCAGAGCAGATTTCGAATTCTTTGCTTGTGCCTGTTGGTGCATTTGGTCAAGCAGTAACAAGAAATTCATAGCGTTCGGTTATGATCATATGACTCAGTCTAGTTTGTGCATGACCATCTTCGCAGATTTCGAGAGGCACAAACCATGTTCCAAGGACTAAGACCACCAGATCAGTCCAAACACTGGCAGAAACCTCCATCCAGTGTACTTAAAGTGAATATTGATGCCGCAGTCCGGGTTGCACAAGCTGGCAACAACTTGGGCTACGTATTCGGGACAACAACATGAATTTCTTGGCTTGGGGGTCGAAGTTTGTTAAACACACTGTTGAACAAGAAATAGTTGAAGCCAGAGCTGCTCTTCTGGCCGTTAGCAAAGCTGTGGAGCTGGGAGATTTTGTGTTTCATGTGGAAGGCGACTGCCTTTTCGTTATTTCACAACCGCAGCGGAACCATTCTTCCCTCTCAGCTATCGGTGGCATACTTCAAGAGATCAAGACCATCACATCAACTCATTCTTTTTTTTTCTTCATGTTTACGTATTTGCAATATAGCGGCCCACCTTGTGCCGCATGACTGTCAGTTTGATTGTGATGATCTTGGTACTTTCCCGTTTGTAAACCCAGACATTTGAATGGCAATAATGAAATCGTTTATTACTCAAAACAAAAAAGAAAAATGGGTGCTTTATTTAAATCCCCCCCCCCCCACACACACACACATTATCTTAGATTTTGGGTTGTCTATATCAGTCAAGTTCCACCCGGTGGGATTTTATGGCATTTGCAAACATTCATTCTGAAATGATGAACCAAAACATTGGATTTAATTTAAACTTTCCACATGTGGATATCCACACATTTTTCCAAATTTGATTTTCAAATTCAATTTCCTATCAATTTGAATTCCTAACAAACGGCTCCTATATTTCTGACCAGGGACATGCCCTATTATAAGTATAGTTTTAATATGATGACAAAGTGTATATATCATCTTGTAATATTTATGTTTTTTAATATGGTGGTAGTTCACGAATCTATTGTCAAAATATTATTTTTGTAAAAAATTAGAGGGTGTTTGGAGCTTAACTTTGACACCTCATTTAAGGAGTAAAATGAGTGTTGCATTTGGAGCTCAACATAGGAGATGAACTATACTCTTCCCTTCTTTTTTTAAAAAAAATAAAAATATTTTCACTTTCAAAATTTCTCTCCCTAACCTATAACTCCAATAAAATCTCCACCCTTCATTTTTTTCACTCACCCTCCATTCTCCTCAATTTCCGTATCTGGTACAAAACAAAAAAAAATCATTCTTACACATCATAATTATCCTACTCTATACATCTATTTTCTCTCAAATTAACACCAAACACAATTCCTAAAATTAGTTCACTATTCCTCAACTTTCACCTATTTGTTAAATTAAGTGCCAAATTGAGCTCCAAACACCCTCTTATTGTCTAAATATCACACTTTGAAAAGTAATTATCAATATAACACTCTTTTGGCACATGAATTGACACCTAGATAATAAACTAATTAACTCTTTCATATTTCATTAAGTTAGGTTTAACAAACTCATGCAGTGGACATCGGACTATACTTGGTAAAAAAAAGAAGTTGATGAGTTCATGCATGATACATCGGACTATACGTGGTTATTGATGAGTTCATGCTCCTTGGGTGTGCCAGTGTTTTGACCTCTGTTCGGACTTTACTTGGTGAAGATGTTGACTCTGGTCTATACTAGGTTCAAGATTTAAGATTTTGCCTAGTTTAGTTTGTTTTGTATAGTAATTTTTGTAGTGGAAGGTGAACACTTATGTTATTTTCTAGTGTTACTTGTGCTCTTGCAACTTTTTATTATTAATAATTCTTTTTTAGTCGATTAAAAAGAAGTTGATGAGTTCATGCTTCCCCTCCTGGCCTCCCCACCCTCTTTTTTTCTTTTCCTTTCTGTTTATTATAAGGCAGTGATGATGATTAACATGAACCAATAGGGTGCCGTGAACTTAAACTTCGAATATTTTCGGTTTACTTTCAAATTATGTACACACATGCTATATGTTTTTCTTTCCTCCTGGTTATTGAACTACAGTCAATATAATTATTATGTAAGTTCACTTTCTGGCACCAATTCACTTTCTGGCACCAATTTCCTATTGAATAATAGTGGATATAGAACGATAGTGTTATGGATCAAGAAAAAAACTAAAGAAAAGGCAATATTGTTCATCGACTACAAGAAAAAGTTATTATACATAGCCGTGTTTCACGAAAATGCAGGGGATGAGAAAGCGTGACCACACCTTACATATCTTTTGACATCATCTTTTTGTTGCTTTTCATTTAAAATGCAGGTAATATGAGCATGTAAAATATATCAGAAAGTCAGAACAATTAAAATCCATTCCCCACCGGGGTGGTTTTGCAATTAATAAAAATACTAACAAAATTCGGCGGCATTATTGTAATAAAGTAGAAACTCAGGGGTCTCTCAACAAATTACTCACCATATGAATATGATCTGAGATTCGGAACCAAACAGCGCGTTACCTAATTCTCCGTTTCTCTCCCAGGGCGTTGGCGCGAATGCTTCTCCCTCACAAATCATTTCGCTGAATTTGGCGTGCTATGCTGCTACATCCGATTCTCCATTACTCTGGATTAAGGTACTATTCTCCTTCTAATCGATTCTCTATTATTTATCGATTTTTGCCGGATTGATTCTGTTGTATCGGTGTGTCATCTACTCAATGTTGTGGGGATTAATTGAATTGTCCGATAGAATTAGGTATACGCGAAGCTGAATGTATGGAAGCTTAATATATTCGTCTGATTTAGATTAATGAGGCATAGACGAAGTTGAAGTTGTGGATGCTTAATTCATTTGTCCGATTCTGATTTGAATACTTAATTCTATGTGTTGTTTTTTCCCTGCATTCTATGCCAGGAGTAGATGATCATGTGCTTGAAACTTCTGTGAATTTTTATTTGTTCATGTAGGTTCAATGTATAAAGCAATTGAAAAGCAGCTGAAATCAGTTTAGATGTTATTGGGATTTATATCTCTAATGTCTACTAGCTTGTTTATCCTTGAGTCTGATGTCCTGAAATATAGATTAATCAATCTTATTAGTTAAACATGATCGAGGCTGGTCTTTGTGTAAAAGTATTTTGACATCACATGTGTTTGTATTTTGGTTTTGATTGACTGGCTTGTATACAGACTCTTGTAGCCTACCTTCTCAACATAGTTCCATAGCTAGGGTGTTGAATATGACATTAACTTGGCATATCTCCGTTTACTTGTTTTCTTATTGCATAACTAGGGTGTTGAATATGAGGTATATTTCATTGTCTTATGCTCATTAGTATTCACATGTTGCAGATTGCATAACTAGGATGTTGCTGAGCAAACTGGAAAGGGTAAGTGTAATTTCATTCTTTATTTTTATCCAACAATAGATTTGCAGTTATTGGTACATTATGTTAAAGTTCCTTGGCACCATAACATGAGCAATGCAGTTGATATTTCAGTTACAGATTTTTTTACTTTCCTCTATTTGCTGTTAGTTGGCGTAATGCTGCATCTCAGATCCTCATTGAAGTAGTTGTGTCGTTATGTTCTACTGTTCTGGGAGGTCATTATGGAAGCAAACAGTCAAGAATCAGTCAATATTTGTTTTCTCTGTTTCTCACTGGAAGCTATCATCTACTATCAATTTTTAGGAAGTGTATTTGTTGAGACTTGTAGATATAGATAGTACATTGGAACTACGATATCCAGTGCCATTCTTTTGTTCTTCTCTTACTCAGAACATCCTTTTCTTGTTACATATGTATTCGCTTGACATTTATACATTGTCCAAGAAAGTGGAAGGCATGAGCAAAGTAGCTACAACCTGATGAATACAATTCAGGTAGGTTTCAATTCACTGCTTGAATAGTCATTTAGCTTTCATATGGATTAACTAGTTTTTACAGACTGTAGGTTCCCTTGGAGGACTTGCAGCATCTTATATCCGTGTTCCCACCGCGGACCGCGGTATATCTGTCTCTTCTTTCGTCAGGTTTATGTGTGATTACTCTCCCTACCTTCTTTACCTTTATTACACTTTGTTCTGGAGTGAATTCTCTTGATGTTTTACTTATTTATGCTTCCATGCTGTCATGTTGATTCCCTCAGTCATCTTCTCTTGATTCTTTAGGTTGTTATAAGAAGAGGATGCAGACTGGGCAATTAGCTTCTGCCCCCCTACTGCAGTCAAGCTTATAGTTTCAAATGAAGGCTTAAAGGCTTTTTTGCGGTAAGATGCCTATCTTTTAGTGGAAATTGATTTATTCCTGCTTTTGTGCTGGTTTCCTTATTTTTGTTATTGGTAAGGTTGAGTTCTCTTATCAGATAGCGTTGGTTGGTTTATGCAATCATGAATCTGGAATTTGTGTTTAGGTAGCTGATTTATATGTCATATTATTGAATAAAATTTTGAAATGTATGTTTTGGTAAAACCTTAGTTTAGACTGTTAGTGAATTGGAACTAGGAAAAGATCAAACAAGAGAGTATGATAAAAGCATACAGATCGGTTGTTATTTTGTATTCCAAAGATAAAATATGATGTGTGTGTGTTGGGGTGGGGGGGGGATGCTGTGAAACAGTAGAAGGATCAGTAATTCTATTCTTTGGAGCAGGGTGAGAGCATGCATTTTATGTTTACATAGATGAATGTTCTTATTACATTGAGCTGCAAAATTGATAATCATTTTATTAGGAGTGTGACTGAGTCGCTAGAAGCTGAGAACTAAAGAGGAACAACATACTGTTTCTGAGTGAGCTCTATGGCTGAAAGATAATCCAATTCTTAATACTGGGTGAGCTTCTGAGTTCTTTGCACCTACAACTGTTTGATATTGAATAATCATATGGGAGTGATGGTTCTTTACGGAGTATTACACATCTGGACATTTCAAACAGGGGCATTTGCAATCTTATCACTAAGGTGCTTGGATATTGTTTATCTTACAAATTACTGTATGATTTCACCTGTCAATCTTTTCACGTATCAAAATGACTGGTCGCTCTCCCCTCCATCTCTACTCAAAAAGACTCATTACAGTGTTACTTAGCCAACTCTCTATCTTTTCATATTCATTTTCTTTTTCTCTGTGTCTTGATCTTAACTTTTATAGAAGTGAGTTCATCAGGTTCCCTAGGCCTTAGGACTAGAATCCCTTTGGCTCATAGTTGATTAAGTGATGATAAGTGATCAATCGCCTTGAGATTTTAATGCTGCATATCTTCTCTAAATCAGTGCTTTATTTCCATGGAAACCTTGATCATATGGTGTCTTTCAGTACAGTGATAAATTTTGTCTATTTCTTTCTGCCTCTGTTCACGTCTTACTCATACTCTTATCATAACCACTTTTCTCTGGCATACTTCACAGGTATGTGATGGATGAACTTGGTTTGGCTCTGCGACACAGTGATGAAGCCAATTTCAGGGTTTCACCGTTCCTGTACATGCCAGAGGGGAAATTGGAGTCAGCTGTGAGGTTTATCCCTTCAACCATATTTTTCTTTGAGCTCTCTGTTATGTTGATGACACTTTCCTAGTTCACTGGAAACTACTGCAGTTTCCAGTCTCACACTCTAGCTGTCAGTCTCTGCTGGTTCATTTTCACATTCCTCATTTTGTCTTTTTTTAAAAATATAATGGAGACACAAAAAGTAGAAGTTAGAAGGTCTAGGATCATGCATGTGAAATATGATGCGTCTAGTGGCTTATAAGAGTATGCAAAGATTATTCATAAGAGCACCTTTTTACTGTATTGGAAGAACATAATCGTAGCATTGATGAATTCTAATTTCAATAAGCACAATATAGTGACATAGCATGTCAGACTAAAAGTTTTGACATGATTAGATTAGTTTGTCTGTTATTGTAAATATACCTGACTTGAGGTAAATGTGCAGTTATTCAATCCTTTGGCCGGCCAACCGAGAATATTCAGAATGGTGACGAATGCACTCGCGATTTTCTATTTGGGATTGGGATTCGCGAGTTCATGCTGGCACAAAACGGAAAGCAACTAACACTGATCTCCTGCTCCTATCGATATGAAACAACCAGTGACGAGTTGTTTTGCCAGGTTTGCCAAGCAAGCTGCTCCAGTGCATGAACTCTCCATCAGCATCTCAAAGGCCGCAGGCACATGGCTAACTTGAAGTGGAGGGAGACAAGACAAAAGGAAATCTGGACCAGCTGGAAATGGAAGCCTGCTATGTAACTTATGCCAAATCTTTTGTTCTGACAGATCTTTGTTGGAGATGCACCGGAAAGGCAAGAAACATAAGGCCAAACTCCAGACACTGAAAAATGGGGATAAGATTCCATATAAAAAAGCCACTAAGGTGTGAGTTGTGCCTGGTAAGCTGCATGGACGAGGATTTGTTCCAGATGCACATTAACGGAAAACAACATGCTGTCCGTGTAGATGTATTATTGAACTCATGGAGGTATCTGGTGAATATGGAAACGTATCTGTTGAAAACTCTGATTCTGTTCCAATATGTTCATTTTAGCTTCTGACTAAACTTATTTGAATTTAAGTTTCTTATTATCTTCCCTGTTTCTTTGGACATTACTTAATCGATCAGCAGTTTAGCATTAGTCCTGTAGCTAGGCTGCTCTTGTACTTCTTGCTGCAGGTGTCATTACTCTGTGACTATGTTGTTTCATCAGCAAAATAACTTGCTTGGAAGTTGCAGCAGTTCATGCCATCATTATATTTCCAGAAATCAAACCATACTAGTGCAGTTAGATAGAATTTGAAGACCTATACACAGTTAGCTACATATGCAACTTAGGGCATGTTGAAATCTGCATGCGCCTTGATACAGAAGAACAAACTATAGTCCATAACATTACATATCATAGCACACTTCATTCACCAAATCACCAGAATCAAAATTTACAGTCACTTAAATCAGATCAATCACTACGAGTACAGCGTTCCAAAAACTTATACATTAGTTCATCAGACGGTCCAGATCATTTTCTTGTACCTTTGTTGGGGTGTTGCGTCTGTTTGCTTCAGGTTATGAAAAACTAGGATCGGTGTTTCTCAATGTGCCTTTTCTGCGCATTTATAATTATACCGGTTCATGTCTTTAAAAAAAATAAAAAAAATATTGTATTAAAACAAGAACGCTCCAAAACCAGAACCCTAATGATTTAATATATCCAAAACAGGTAGTTAACTTCTGGGGTGATATTATATACAGCATTATAAATTTATAGTTTTGCAAGTTGCAAGCATATGGTTCCAGTAGCGTTCCTCCAAGCAGTCATCTGAACCTCCATACCCGCAACCAGGTTGTTTGCCTTCACAATTTTAGGCCAAGGATTGGGAATAATGTAGCTGATAGGCTTGGTCTTATCATTCCGGTTCTGAATCCTGAAACACACATCATACTTCTCATCTCCATCTGGACCAATCAGCTTCGCCGGAACATCCACACTGCTCCACATATCTGTTACCTCTCTCTCTGTAAAAAAGTTCTCAATCAGTAAAATATTTCTCGGAATTAGCAACCGGTGCTGATGCACAGACGTGTCCGTAGCTGTCAATGTCTTCTTGAATAACACCCGTGGTTCTCCAACCACCACATTGTCTTCTTGAATAGGCGGCTTCTTTCCCGCGGCAAGTTCATTGAACCTGTCAAAGTTCATCTTCCTTTGGGCATTATTCGAGGTTTTGAGCTTCTTATTTATATCCTCCAAGTCAATGGTGATGTTCAGGCCGTATTTAGCGTTCATCTTCTCCAGAAAATCCGACACGACCTGAGGGTCCGAGAGACTGAACTCCGGGTCAGATTGGTCGATAACTAGCTGCAATTTCTCCATTATAATTGTATCCAATATTCATTCTGGAACGAGTATATATTTAATTCAAAAGATCGTTGAATAATTAATTAGTAAATTAGATATGTATGAAGTTCTCTATATACTCTAACTCTAATTGATCGGGGATCCCAATTGAACACCATACTATAAGATCGAAGTAGTTGTTATAAATTCTATAAACTTACAGTCCTGTTTCATTTAGAACTAATTGAAGACATAGAATCTCATTGCAAAACTACCACCATTCACCAAATCAATCTTTCTTTTTTTTTTTTCTCGTATAACTAGATATTTGTGGTGTAATTATCTTATTAGGGGTTATCACATTTGGTACCCCTGTTATTTTGCATCAATTACAGATTAATCCAGCTATACTATTTATTATACCAGCCTTCCCGACTATATAAACCTAATTACAGATGAACTCACGAATTTGACTTTCTGCGCTCTAAGCCCTGGAAATGACTATTTCGCCCCTGTCGGAATTTCTAATTCTGAAAAAGGCCAAACAACATGAAGTTCTATTTATTACAAATTCACCCCAAATGTTTTAATCTTTACAATATTAACACAAACAATTTAGAAATTAACCCACATAATTTAGTTATACTTCAAAATAACCTACAAAATAATTTTAAAACAAACCCCTACAAAATTGAATTTCAAAATGAGTCCCAAATTTTATTTTTTTCCTTTTCTTTATTTATTTTTTCCTTTTTCTCTTTTCTTCCTTCTTTCTTTCTTTTCTCTTTTTGCTTTTTACTTTTTTTTTAACCCAACTCCGGTACCGGAGTTGCAGCTCCGATTGGAGACAGTCGGAGCTGCAACTCCGGTACCGATTGGAGCTTACCACAGCTCCAATCGGAGCTGCAACTCCGGTACCGGAGTTGGGTTAAAAAAAAAAGTAAAAAGAGAAAAGAAAGAAAGAAGGAAGAAAAGAGAAAAAGGAAAAAAGAAATAAAGAAAAACATAAAAAAGAAAAGAAAAGAAAGAAAAAGGAAAAATTAAATAGTTAAGGGTTTGTTTGGTATATCCATTTTGAGGAGAGAGAATATGTCGGAGTCAATGCCGTCCAGTCACCTGGTTTTATTTGTAATTGTTTTTTATAGTTGGGTCCAGATGCAAAGATTGTGTTTAGTGGGGGTACCAAACGTAATTATGTCTATCTTATTATTCAGTACCGGAATTCATGTCACAAGCTACGTGTGTGCTATGATATCTTTGTAAACCTTTAAGTAATGGTTTAATACTAATAGTAAACTAATGGAATTAATCAATAAGTAAACATTTAAAAATTGACAAATTATGTATCTAGTACTCCCTCCGATTTTTAATACGTGTCGCTTTAGCTTTTTCACTATTTGAAAAATACTTATCGTTTTACATTTTTCAAGCAAGACTTTCATCACAATTAATGCATTTTGTTGAATTCTATGACATTTAAAAGTTTCCTATTGGTTGAATTATACGAAGTAATAATTACTTGTAATTATTGCAGTATATTTATAAAATCAATGAATTATAATTATTGCAGTATATTTATAAAATCAATGAATTAAATGAGATGTATTAAAATGTGTGAAAATCCTAAATGACAATTAAAAAAATCAGAGGGAGTAGTTAAATTTAATAGAAATGTATATAGTTCTTGTAGTTGTAGTCATGCGTATATATCGTTGGGAAAATACACGTCATTTTGCATTTCCAAATTACCTACAGGGAAAAGGATTTAAGCTATGTCGTTACAAAATTGAAAATGGTAAATCAATTTTTACCAACTCCTTCAAGCTATGCGTGTGAAGTGTTTTTCTTATCGTGTTAAATTTTAGCTTCATTTCTAAGGCGTATTCCTTTTAGTATTCGTGGATATTCTTTTGCTACGCATGTGCAACGGTTTTTTATACTAAATTGTTATTTTTCCTATGTTGTAATGTCGTATTCACTTTTCATGTGTTAGACGTCCAGTCTAATGCAATTTTTCTCATAATCACATAATCACATTATGTTAATTAAATCGAATGACAAAATAAATGCCATTCTCGGTTAAGAAGTTGTAATTTGAAAATAATACATGCACCAAACTTTTAAATTTTGTTATTATAATATGTATATTTATGCAAAACTACAGTTTGCAATGAGTATCTGAATGAAAAGTGGCTACAACGGCCATTCTCGTCTAATACTGGCATCAAATACACATGGTTCAAATAAGGGGTGCCGATGCAGTATATATTGTATTTTAAAAGATTTCAACAATCTAATTAATTAATACCTGATTAATTAATACGAAGCAGCTTCAAGGTCAGCTGCTGCTCCTTGGCCTAGTTTCACTTGTGTCTTCTCTTTGAGTTTCCGTAAGCAACCATTCCCATAACCATCATGGATTCATGATATAGCCCGTAATGCCAAATTACCAATAAATGTCTTAGGGACAAAAAATGAGTATTAAACTGACAATAGCCACGACTCCTTTTGTATTTCGTAGCACCTAAATTTATCAAGAAAGCTGTAGAATGTCAAACATATGGAACTATAATTACTACTAATTAATATGATACATAACCAAGGTAAACATCGATCATACGTTTATATGTAATCCAGTACTCAAAGCTAAATTGGAGTAGCACCTTAAAAGCTAAATAAAAGCTGGTTAACAGAAATACGATATGCAGGTACAAATGCATTTCATTCCCTATCCTTTTGTACTTGACTTTCATGAGTTTCTATCAAGTATATAACATAGTAACATTTAACTGAAAACATGCTACTCTGGTACTGTAGACGAATCTCCTTTCGATGGCTCTCTATGCATAACGCCTAAATTAAGGATTGGGCTACATATTTTACAAGTCATTACTTAGCTAATTAAAAGTAGAATGAGAGGTTATAGATGTGAACTTTAGTGATAAAGCACTTTTGTATGTTTAGTCACCGAGACGTATGCCATTGTTGAATTAATGAATAGGACAACTACTTGAGCTCTCCATTTGATGGTTACTCACCCAATTAAACAAATTACTCATGTACAAGCATCACAGAGAAACTATGATTGTTCTTTGGACAACATTCAGAAAGAACTCCCAACAATACAGAGTCAATGCGTGAAGGTTTGGAAAAGTAACTGCGGATGGGCTAAATGCCAATATGAAAGTCACAAATCATATTGGTTGCAAAAACATCATATATATGATATTTTCCAAATCTAGGGCCAATGATATATAGTAATTCAAGTTATATGTAGAAAATTAAACATAGTGAAAGGAATCAAATCATGTGTAAAGAGCACAAGCAACAACATTGTTTCATTATCCTAGAGCTGAATAAAAATGAACTATGCAACATTAATACAAACCTTGAGACCAGGATGAAGTCCCAGAGTCCCAGACCATTCATAGACAAAAATCTGAAGCAGCAATACCCCACCATATTACTATTATTATGAATACGAAGTACACATCTTTATGAATACGAAGTACACATCTTTCACTTTAATACCATTTAAACAATCCCATGTAGAAATTTAAGTAGGGGGCACGAAATCAGCTATTCTCATACCTGCTGCTACTGCTAACTTGCTTATATCAACCCCTCATCGGAATTCATTTTAGTTTTTATATTATACTTTCTCCACAAAATTGGCTTCAGAAAACTACTACTACTATAATTGATTTTTAAATTTAAATAATGGGATGATGTCATCATGTGTGCCCTGTCAGCAAATCAGGTTCATAATCACAAGGAAGTTAACCTAACAAAATATTCTTCAAACTTACCCAGCCTACATTTCAACAAACTCCATGCCTTTTCCTCAAATCTCCATCTATATAAATGGGACACAGCTTGTTAATTTCATATCAAACTGATAACATTCAATCATCCAGTAATATTATACAAATGGCATCCCAAACTGTTCTGTTTCTAGTTATGTTCCTTACCCTGTCAAGTATCCATGCAAGTTACGCAGCACGCAACCTATTACAAGCAGTACAGCCTACATTGCCCACAATTCCAACACTGCCCACCATGTCAAGCTTGCCGACTGCCACCCTTCCACCACTTCCTAGCAATCCTCTGCCAACGATGCCAACAAATCCAACCACAATGCCACCATTGCCAACAACTATGCCTGCCATTCCGAATGTAGCACTGCCCCCTTTGCCAGCTGCAGCATCACTGCCAACAATGCCTTCTCTTCCAACCATTCCCACTACAATGCCTTCTATTCCTTTCCTTGCCCCGCCTCCCTCAAACTAAATCTTGAGATGGTCATGATGCCAAGACTAGTCAATTCACTATTTCCTTTTGTTGCTAAGTATTTGCATTTGCATTTGCAGTTTTCCTGGAGGCCCCATTCCGCTCTTAGAATTTACAGTTAATTTCTTCAGTTTTCATTTTCTAGGCTTGATTTACTTCACAACTATATTGTACCATATTCCAGATTGTATTGTGATACATTGGCATGTGTGACACCTCCAATGGTGTGTTTTCTTATTTATGGACATTCATGATTATTTTTTCGAATGACAAGTTCAATTTCCTTCTGAATTCTAGCTTTTTTATATCATCATCTAGAAACTGTAAATCCCAACTCTAATATCAAGCTAGGATCCTACGAGTGAGCAGTAGATATGCCTAACCAAAGGGACATATCATAAAGAATCACATATTCACATGAGACTCAAGTTAAATTACTCCTAGTGCGAATCAACATAAAGAATCTAACTGGAAACAAGCTGCCTATATGGAAACAAGCTAAGGAACAGAATCAAGTAATATGTAATATGCATATGCATGTAGAACCACATACGATATGTGGCAGAGAGAAACCGTCTTAAGAAATGTCTGTGAAAGAGCTGAATGCTGAGTTGCGTTTGGTTCTTGATATGATATTACTGGTTAAGTATAATGTCTGGGAAAGAGAACAGAAGTGGAAGAAACATAGTTCACTCATGAAGCCATGCATGTCAAATTCACTTTCCAAGATATATATATATATATATATGTTTTTATGTAAAGAACATGTCTTGCCTGGTAAATTTTTAGTGAAGAATCTGCCTCAAGCACTGAAAATCTAAATGCAGAGAGTATCCAAGAAGTATCAAGAATACGTGGAGAAATATTAATAAGATTGTTAGTCCTACTGAGAAATCTTGCCCAGAACCCAGGAGAATATCATCAAAAACATGATAAGGGCAAAAAAAGAGGTTGTCCTTGTAGCTCTCTGCTCACCAAAAAGGATCCTAGGCCACAACTCTAAATAAGATCAACATCACAAATTCACAGTTGTTCTAAGTTGTGCCGACATATGCAAGCTTCAATTTAATCTATCATCAATTCATAATATTGGGATCAAGTTATGAATCAAGTATGTATTCTTTTCAGAGAAATATATATATGTTCCTCCCTTAGATATATAACAATCCACAAACATTAGTTATAGTGCATAATGCAGCGTAAGTCACATTGCATTTGAATTGTTTCGGCCATGATGAATTTTCAATATACCATCTGGTATTGTTTTATTCAAGAGAGAGGAAGAGAGAGGGAAAAAAAAAAAAAAAGGAAAAAGGCGAACTCAGTTCGAGTTTCATTTCAATTGCGATGGGAGTTTAAGCAACATTCGAACTTAGTAAGATCACATCTTCAGTGAATATATAGCTAGTTAAAGTACAAATGCAACTGAAGCCAAAATAATCTGAAATAACCAAATAAGAAACTGCAGCATTGCATGATCAATGTCACAATGAATAAAAAATTTGACTGATACATCAAACACAGACTGACCAGGTCAACAAACTCAGGAACATGGAACAACAAAGTAATCAACCTAGTTACTAACAGCAGAATAGAAGTACAATATCAACTCAAACAATTACGTCATAAATTTCCCGCCTCACGAATTGTTGATGTCAGCAACACAGCTAGCTAGATGATGGACTAGTTTGATGGAGGCGGAGCGAGGAAAGGGATAGAAGGCATTGTAGTTGGGATAGATGGAAACGAAGGCATGGTTGGTAGTGACATGCCAGCTGGCAATGGTGGAAGAGCAGCATTTGGAATGGTTGGCATGGTAGCTGGCAATGGTGGCAATGTGGTGGGTAGCATAGGCAGAGGAATGCTTGGTAGTGGCGGCAAAGTGGCAGTTGGCAAGCTTGGCATGGTGGGCAGTGTCGGAATACTAGGCAACGTTGGCTGAGGTGTCTGCAATAGGTTACGTGCCGCATGGTTTCCATGGAAGCATGAAAGTGAGATGACCATAACTAATGACAGAACCATGGATAAGTTGAGGGCTGTCATTTGATTGGATGTTGCTTTGGAATTGTTTTGTTGGTATTCAAGGGCTAGAGAAGAGGTTGCGTTTGTGTTTATGATTTGGAACCAGAATGCATGTGTTACATATTTATAGATGGTTATTGAAGCTTTTGCTCGATGTTAGTTCAGGTAAGTTTGAAGAAGACAAGTGCTTATTAGGTAAACTTCTTATTGGTGATCAAGTCATTCCAACAAAGATTATTTTAATCCTGTGATGGAAGTTTGATTTATCTTGAACCGAGATAAATATCATTGGTACATAGTTCCTGAATATATGAAGTTCACAGCCACAACTTATGCTGACAAATGTCTCCAAAAAAACTACTCATTAATTGTTAAAATTAAATAATGGGATAATATGTGCCTTGTCAGCAAATCAGCTTGATAGTCACAAGGATGTTAACCTAACTAAATATTCTTCAAACTTACCCAACCTACATTTGATCAAACTCCATGCCTTTTCCTCAAATATCCATCTATATAAATGGGACATAACTTGTTAATTTCATATCAACCAGCACTACAATCACCATTTTCCAACACTGATAACATTCAATCATCCAGCAATATTAGACAAAATGGCATCCCAAACTGTTATGTCTCTAGTTATGTTCCTTACCCTAACAAGCATCCATGCAAGTTATGCAGCACGTAATCTATTGCAATCAACTCAACCAGCACAGCCTACACTACCCACAATTCCCACTCTGCCTACAATGCCAAGCTTGCCAACTGCCACCCTGCCGCCACTTCCCAGCACTCCTCTGCCTACGATGCCAACAAATCCAACCACACTGCCACCATTGCCAACAACTATGCCTAACATTCCGAATGTAGCACTGCCCCCTTTGCCAGCTGCAGCATCTCTGCCGACAATGCCCTCCCTTCCAACCATTCCCACTACAATGCCTTCTATTCCTTTCCTTGCCCCACCTCCCTCAAACTAGACTATGCGGCAGTTGTGACAAGACTAGTCAATCCACCATTTCCGTTGTTCTTATGTATTAGCATTCATGGTTTTCTTGGAAGTCTGATTCTACATTTCTACTCTTAGATTGCACAATTAAATTCTTCAGTTTTCATTTTCCAGGCTTGATTTACTTTATCTTGTATTATTCTAGATTGTATTCTGATGCACAGGTTTCTGTGAGCCATCTGAACTTGTGTATTTGCTTATTTATGGAAGATAAAAAAAAATTCTGATGAAATGTTCAATTTTCATATGAATTCCATGTTTTGCAATATGAACAGCCAGAAATGGTGACATCCAGCCAGCTGGAAAACTAGCTAGAAATAAACACTAAATATGCCTAACCAAATTATATGTGTGTTTTATCTGCAAACATAGAAAGTGAAGATTTATTTAACAGTATCAGTACAGCATGTCATTTGTAGCAGCAAATTATGATATCTACTCGTAACTGGGAAAGTGGAACTGTCACATTTTGGCTGTAACGAAACAAGCTTACACACTCAATCGTGACATATTTTCTCTCTGATTCCACCGTTTCAAGTTTCTCCGCATGTAGCAAACATCACACAATCTGCACTGCTCAATGGTCCAAGCTAATGTTCGTTATATTAAACCAAGACATTCCAAAGGGCATGATGCAAAGGTACTAGTGCATGGTCAAAGGATTAAGGTTCATATTGAAAAGTTACAACTAAACAAAATGAGAAAACAGAACTAAATGAAAGAGGAACAGAATCAAGTAATATGTACCACCATATATGAATATGTGACAGAAACAGATTTAAGAAATGCTTACTTTACAGGGTTATTTTTGTCTTGAAATTACATTACTTGTAAAATTATACATGTGAAAGAGAAGAAAAATAGAAGAGAAAGCAGTTTACTCATGAACAATGCATATCAAATTCATTTTCCAAGGGCATGATGTACGGTAAATTTTCGGTACAGAATGATAGAATTCCAACTCTCCCAAAAGCTTAAGCTGATGGGGAGGGACGAAATCTAGTCATTTATATTAATTCTCCAACACTCCCCCGCACTCGTGGCCGATTTCAACCTCTTTGGGAAGGCCAATCGAGTGGAAATTTAATATGGGGCGGAGTTTGCCTCCGGGGAGATTCGAACCCAGGTGGGCGTGAGCCAGATGGCTCTGATACCATGATAGAATTTCAACTCTCCCAAAAGCTTAAGCTGATGGGGAGGGACGAAATCTAGTCATTTATATTAATTCTCCAACACAGAATACTATGCCTCAAGTCACTGAAAGACTGAAAATACAGCAAAAATCTATGAAGCATCAAGAACAGGGCAAGTTGAAAACAGTTAATTGTCTTTCCTGAAACTGTATATTTTGAAGATCGCTATATTACTGAATGAGTTTCGCCAGAACACATAAGGAAATCAATAAAATCATATGGAATAGTATTCCAGGATGTCCTGTAGCTCACTGTAATAAATCCTATGGTTTCTAAGTTGATCAACGTGGAAATTCGGAAACTCGATATCTTCTTAGTAGAGTCAAGTTGGAAGCTTCAAGTTAATCTATAACAATGTTGTTATTGTCTTCCGTACATCATCATTGCATTAGTTGAGGTCAAGATATGAAAGCATCAATTAAATATGATTTTTGTAAATTGATGTTCCTTTTTTTAAATAATGACCCACAAACATCAATGATTTACGCAGCGATGATCTTTCAATGATTTACGCAGCGATGGTCATTTTTTAGTACAAAAAGAAAAAGGATACTAGGATAGAGCTTGGTCAGAGGGGTATTTCGAGCAACATTTGAAGTAAGACATTATATCTTGAGTGAAATATAGAGCTATTTAAAGCTCAAATGGAACCAAATAAGAAAATGTTACATGGGCAATGTAAACAACAAATAAGAAATTAAACTGATAAAGCCAACACATAGACTGACCAGGGCAACAAAACAACACAGTAATCAATCCAGAGTTCTAGAGCCTAATAATATAGTAATATCAACTGAAACAACTCAATCATAAAATCCACAACTCATGAATGATAATGTCTGCATCACAGCAAGCCAGCTAGGTGAAGGACTAATTTGATGGAGGTGGAGCAAGGAAAGGGATAGAAGGCATTGTAGTTGGGATAGATGGAAATGAAGGCATGGTGGGTAGTGAAGCTGCAGATGGCAATGGAGGCAGGGCTGCATTCGGAATGGTTGGCATGGTAGTTGGCAATGGGGGCAGGGCTGCATTTGGAATGGTTGGCATGGTAGTTGGCAATGGTGGTAATGTGGATGGATTAGTGGGTAGTGTAGGCAGAGGAGTGCTTGGCAGTGGTGGCAAACTGGCGGTAGGCAAGTTGGGCATGGTAGGCAGTGCCGGAATTGTGGGTAAAGTTGGCTGGGGTGTTTGCAATAGGTTCCGTGCTGCATGGCTTTCATGAAACGATGAGATTGAGATGACCATAACTAATGTTAGAACCATGGACAGTTTGAAGTCTGCCATTTGATTGATTTTTGCTCGAGGATTTTTTTTTTTTTTTTTTTTTAAAAGCAGGTAAATTAAGAGATTGAGTTGCCTGATGTTTAAAAGTTCAATTTATGTTAAAACATATATATAGATGAAATTTGGCAATGATTCAAGAAGCTTGATTGAATGTTAGTTCAGCTAAGTTTGAGTAAGTGCTTATTAGGTTAACTTCTTTTTGGTGATTATGTTTACTTGTGATTCCAAGAATAATTAGTTAAGTTGAAGCCATTTAATGATGATGATTTTATTATTTTAATTACTTAAGGATTTTATTTTATTTTATTTTCCTTTTCATTGAGCCCAAATTTTGCTTCTGTTCATAATGTGTGAAGTTCATTGTCACTTCTTAAACACTATTCTATTGGCTTCAAAATCTACTAATTGTTTGTTAGAATTTTATAACAGGTTCATTTGTACCTTATCAGCAAATCAGCTTGATGGTCAATAAGCTGTTAAGCTAACCAAATATTCTTCAAACTTACCCAACCTATATTTGATCAAACTTCAAGACTTTTTCATTGAACTCCCATCTATAAATATGTAGCACAAAACTGTAATCCCATATCAAACAACATTACAGTCCTCCTTTTACAACACTGGTTAAAATTAATCCCCTCAGCAAAATATTAGACAAATGGCATCCCAAGGTGTTGTATCTCTAATTATGTTCCTGACACTCTCAAGTATCCATGCAAGTTACGCAGCACGCAACCTATTGCAAGCATCTCAACCAGCGCAGCCAACATTGCCAACAATTCCGACCCTCCCCTCCATGCCAACCATGCCAACCGCCACCCTGCCACCACTTCCCAGCGCTCTGCCAACTCTGCCGACTAATCCAACCACACTACCACCACTACCAACGACCATGCCAACTATGCCAACCATGCCAACAATCCCAAGTGCAGGCCTTCCCCCTTTGCCAGCTGCAGGTTCATTACCAACCATGCCTTCTCTTCCAACTATTCCCACTACAAGGCCTTCTATTCCCTTCCTCGCACCGCCTCCCTCAAGCTAGACCCTGAGCTGGTCATGGTGCCAAGACTAGTCTATTCAGTGTTTGTTGTTATGTATCTATGTTCATGGTTCTCTTGGAGGCCCCATTCCACTCTTAGATTGCATGGTTAATATCTTAAGTTTTCATTTTCCAGGCTTGATTTACTTTATGCTGTACCAGATCCAGATTGTATTGTGATGCATAGGTCTCTGTACTCGTGTATTTGCTTATTTATGGATTGTCATTTATTTTTCCAGATGAAATGTTCAGATATTTTCTCACATTCCATATTTTGCATGTGAACAACCAGAAATGGTGAAATCCCAGACTTGCAAACAAGCTAAAATAAGCACTAAATGCGCCTAACCATTTATATGTGTGCTTTAAATGCAAATTTCCATCAAAATACATGAAGGGACATGCCATAAAGAATCAAATGCTGACATTAAACGAAACACAAGTTAAAACTAATTTCTATTTTATCGATTCCCTTTGTTGCAGCAACTTATGACAAGTAGATGTATATAGTATCTGAAAGGATTAGTCATATTAACAAATTATGGATTACATAGCGAATGTGCTCTTCACATGTCACTGAAAACCGGACTACATGAAAGAATCCATGGCCTTTAGCTTACTGTAGCTAGTGCAGAAAACTGTAGTTTTCGAAGAATGCAGAACATTAATTTAAATCCCATGTAGCTTGATCGATAGAATCAAGATCCAAAAACATAAGGTCCTTCTAAATAGGATGAAAATCTATAAATTTCAACTTACTTAAAGATGCAGTTTGTGTCATCTTTGTAAATTCCTACAATATGTGAAAAGGATCAAGATGTAAACTTCAGGTTACTTTAAGATAAGATGCCATCGTTCTTTGCGAATTTCAACAATATCAAGTACGTCGGTTTCTTGAAAATCAAGGTTTCTATTTTAAATGATCTGTATCGATCAGTTATACTGTTATAGTCATACACACTTAAGGTTTTCACTGCGATCGATGATTTAGTATTCTATATGTAAAGGTTTTTGTTTTATAAATTGAAGTTATGAAATATAAATCTTGTTGATGTGGGTATCGTTGCTTTACAAATTTGATTGGTGTTTTAGAAAAAAAAAATACTGAGGCCGTGTTTTGTAACTAACTGTAGAGAAAAAAATTAAAAGTTAGAATTTTTGGAGTGGGATCAGGTAGTATTTTGGGATATGGTAAAATTTAAGTTTTTGCAAAACAGTTTCCAACAATGATTGTAAAGGTTAATTATCATAATGTTAGTTAAACTTTTCTTTGTTATCCAAATAAGAATAGAGTTAAAAGGTACGTACTTGGAGAATAATATTTAAATTCTTTAAGAAATTCTGTTTAAGTTGAAGTGCTGGAAAACACTCCGGCCAGAATCACTTTCGGATAAAAATAAGTTGTGAACTCTACTTTGTAGAGTTTGACAACAGTACCCTAGTCCTTAGCAAGATATTGGGGTAATGTTAGAGCACTTTCAAGTTCAAATGCTACTGAAGGTAACCTTTAAACAAAAGTGTAATATTACTGATCAATGTAATAACAAACAAGAAATCGAACTAATCCAGCAAACACAAAGATGCGTAAGGGCAACACACTCTGGAACTTGATACAGTACAGTAATCAATCTTGATCCTAAGTCCTAATATTACAATTGAAGTACAATATCAAATGAAACTTGATAACAAAATCCAACTCATGAATCAGATAGTATCATCATCACGGCTGGGTGACTAGTTTGATGGTGGTGGGGCAACGAAAGGAATTGAAGGCATAGTAGTTGGGATTGCTGGAAATGTTGGCATAGTGGGAAGTGACGATGTTGACAGAGGGGGAAATGCCAGTGTTGGGATGGCGGGCATAGTGGTTGGCAGTTGTGGCACCGTGGTTGGAATAGTGGGCAACGTTGGGAAGTTGGGCATGGTAGGTAGTGCCGGGATTGAGGGCAACGTTGGTTGAGGTGTTTGCAATATGTTACGTGCTGCATGGCTTGCATGGAAGCTTGAGAGTAAGATGGCCACAAGGAATGAAAGGGCAATGGATAATTTGAGGGCTGCCATGTGGATGAGTCCTTGAGAATTGCTTTTATATGTTTTGAGATCTGGAAATGAAGAGATTATGTTGCGTTTATGACTTGGAACAGAACTTCTGTAACATATAAATAGATGGGAAATTGATGAAGAATCTTGAATCTTGATGTGATACAGGACAGGTAAGTTTGAATAAGTGCTTATTAGGTTACCCTCTTTTTGGTGATTATGTGTTGACTTGTGCTTCTCAGAATGATTAGCTTAGTTGAAGCTGAAGCCTTAGTGTTAAATACTTTTTTTTCCTGGCTAATTTTGTAATTAGAAGACAATTCCTACTATATCAATGCCACTTCAGAGTTCCGGCAGACTATTAGCTTCAAACTTTTACTAATTTTTTGTCAGAATTTTATAATGGGATCATGTGTGCCTTGTCAGCATATCAGCTTAAATGTCCCAAGGATGTTAACCTAACCAATATTCTTCAAACTTACTTAACCTATATTTGATCAACTCCATGCCTTTTCATTAAATCTCCATCTATAAATATGTATCTCAAATTCGAATTCCACATCAAACAACACTACAATCATCCTTTTCCAATTTCCAGCACTGATAAAAATCAATACTTGGAGCAAAATATTAGACAGATGGCATCCCAAACAGTTCTGTCTCTAGTTATGTTCCTTACCCTGTCAAGCATACATGCAAGTTACGCAGCACGTAATCTATTGCAAGCAACACAGCCGGCACAGCCAACACTGCCCACAATACCGACACTTCCTACCATGCCAAGCTTGCCAACCGCCACCCTGCCACCACTCCCGAGCACTCCTCTGCCTACAATGCCAGCAAATCCAACCACATTACCTCCACTCCCAACAACCATGCCAACTATCCCAAATGCAGCCCTGCCCCCTTTGCCATCTGCAGCTTCACTACCAACCATGCCTTCACTTCCAACTATTCCCACTACAATGCCTTCTATTCCGTTCCTTGCACCACCTCCCTCAAACTAAATTTTGAGGTAGCCATGATGCCAGGCCCAAGACTATCCAATACACCATTTCCATGAGTTGTTAAGTATCTGCATTCATGGTTTTCTTCGAGATCTCAGTTCTGTTCGTACATTGCAGTTAAATTTTTATTTTTATTTTCATTTTTAAATTTCCAGGCTTGATTCACTTTATACTTTATTGGATACCAGATTGTATTGTGATGTATAGGATGTGTGCCATTTCTTGCACCACTGGTGTATTTGCTTGTTAATGGAACTTCATGTTTACTTTTTCCAATGAGATGCATGTCAATGACCAGGATAGTGAAATCCCAGATACAGTTGCGAAAACAAGCTAGGAATGAACAATAAACCAATATATGATTGCTTAAACACAAAATCCCCGCAACACATATTCGCAGGACATTAAATACGTATAACAAATTATGTGGCTATGCAAAATCCCAGCAACATATATACAAAGGGACATGTCACAAAGAATCAATCCTTGACATCAGACCAAATATACACGTTGAAGTTCATTTTTTATAGTATTAAACGGCATTCCCTTTGTTGCAGCAAATAGATATTAGTACCTGATAGGAGAAATCATATGCAAAAGTTATGGCAGTAATGAAACAAACATAGAGTCCTTTCGGTTCGTCACTCCATTTTACTGTTACTTTCTTTTTCTCCTTCCACCTTTCTTAAGTTTCTTATCTGAATCAAACATCATAAAGTCTGCAAGTCAACCTCAGGTCCATGTTTTTGTATCAAATCTCATGTTTTCTTTCTCTGCACGCAAAGTTTACGTAGGCAGAAACAAGGAAAAGAAAAATGGAAGAGAAACAGCTCACTGGTGAAACTATGCATGTCAAAAGAAATTTAAATATGTTGCATATGAAGAACATGCGTATTATCTGTTTCGGAGTGGACAGAAGTTAATTGCCGTTCCTGAAAACTATTGTTTTTTCGGATTGGCATGTTATTAAAGGAGATGGAAAAGAATCCAGAAGGACTTTAACAGAAGTAATATCAGAGCCCCAGTAGCTCGCTGAAATATGATCAAGATACAAAAACATAAGGTTCTTCTAAGTTGGATCAAGAACTACAAGCTTCAACATATTAGTTCAGAATAAAGTTATGAGGCCATCAAGTACATCTGTTTACGGAAAATCAGGATTTCCCTAGTTATAGCCTCGTAGGGGACATTTATGACAGTTTTGGCTGCAATTGCTTAGCATATACTGTCTAATAGTTTTCCTCGTTTTTTCTATCTCCTTTTTTTTTTTTTTGGTTGGTTAAGTGATGAGATACGGATCCAATTGGTGTGGTTCAGTCGGTTAATAAATTCAACTGGAAAAATAAGAAATGAACTTAGTAAAACATCATCTGGGCTAAAGTTTACTGCTATTTCGAGGTCAAATGCAACTGAAGGTAACCTTAACCAAAAGAAAGAAATGTAACATTGAATGATAAATGGAACGACAAATGTGACTAATCCAGCAAATACAAAGATACAGACTCAGCAAGATGAAGCTACACAATAAAGGATCTACATCATACAAATACAATGGAAATACAATATCAGCTGAAACAACTCAGAAATAAAATCCACAACACAGGAATCAGATAGTGTCACATCACAGCTAGGTGAAGAACTAGTTTGACGGCGGTGGGGCAAAGAAAGGAATTGTAGGCATGGTAGTTGGGAATGATGGCATAGTGGGCAGTGAGGAAGTAATTGCTGACAATGGGGGTAGGGCCAAGTTTGGGATGGCTGGCATGGTGGTCGGAAGCTGTGGCACTGTAGTTGGATTCGTAGGCAGAGTTGGCAGAGGAACGCTCGGAAATGGTGGCTGTGTAGCAGTTGGCGAGTTGGGCATGGTAGGCAGTGATGGAATAGCAGGCAATGTTGGCTGAGGTGTTTGCAATAGGATGCGTGCCGCATGGCTTGCATGATAGCTTGAGAGCAAGATGACAATAGTTAAAGACAGAATCATGGATAATTTGAGGGCTGCCATTGATTGAATTTTTCTAATTTTCTTGAGGGTGTTGTTTATATTTGAGAGCTGGAAAACAAATAAATCGCGGTGTGTTGTGATTTGGACCAGTTGCGTTACATATTTATAGATGTGAATTTAAGTAAGAATTGTTGAAGCTTGATTGGAATGTAGCTGAGGTAAGTTTGAATTAAGTGCTTAGTAGGTTATCTTCTTATTGGTGCTCAAGTTGACTCGTAATTCCAACAGAGATTAGGTAGGTTAGAGCCAGGTGTCATTTTGATGAAATTTTTAACATTAGTAAGCATCTAGGTGTAACAAGAACTGGAGATACTGAACCTGGGGGGTCTTGGATATACAATAGACAGGTAGGAATGTGTGACCAGACTTATAATGTGCTAGTAGAATATAGTCCAAACTACATGTCAAATGAAAACAAATTCATTATAATGAATTTAATTGTATTTAAATTATGAAATCATATCAATTTACTTTGAATGCAAAAAGATACTTCAAATGATAAAAGTTCTGGAAATGGAATACCACTTTTTAGATGTTCTTGTGCGTCAAAGAATTGATAGTTTGTTCAGAAATTCATGATGAGCATTATTATCACAAGGACTTAAACCTAATCAGATATCCTTCAAACTAACCCAACCTATATCTGATCAAACTCCCAAGACTTCAACCAAATTCCATCTATAAATATGTAACAATAATTCACATTAAACATCAAACACACATCTCACTATATTTTTCCAACACTGAAAAACATATCAATCCTCAGCAATATTCAACCAATGGCAGCCCACGGCATTCTATCTCTAATTATGGTCCTCACACTCTCAAGCATCCATGTAAGTCATGGAGCTCGCAGCTTATTACAAACTTCTCAGCCACAGCCAGCACAACCAACATTGCCCACAATCCCATCTCTTCCTACCATGCCAAACTTGCCTACGCTTCCCACTAACCCATCCCTCCCAACGGCAATGCCACCTCTGCCAACCAACATGCCTTCCATTCCAAAGGTATCGCTGCCTCCACTGCCAGCAGCTTCAATGCCAACTTTACCTTCATTTCCAACAATACCAACTACTATGCCATCTTTCCCTTTCCCTGCACCACCACCATCAAGCTAGGACCTTGAGATAGTCCTATGATGCAAAGATTCGCGTCCCAGCTATCCCTTTATTGGAGTTCATAATTTCCTTTTGAGTTGATGCTAGTATTCCATCCCACTCTCAGATTTCATTTTCAATTTCTTCAGTTGATATTTCTTAACAGTTGCTCTGTATTGTATTATATTGTATTGTCCTATGTTCCATAGCATACTGCAAAACCAATGTGTATGTATTCCATCCAGTGGTTTATTTGCTCAATTAATGGAGTTTTTATTTATTGTTTCCAAATCGGTTGTTTATAATTGTTTCAGCAACAACATTCAAACTGTTTCAGCATCATATATTTCACATAAATTAAAGCAACTCCATGTTTGCCAACATACAAGATACCCACCACCACCATATAAAAAGGGGCATGAGTTAAAAAATCAAAAGATGCCATCAGGAAAATCATAATATGGTCAAAATGCACACACTGAAGATGCAGCAAGATAAAATGCCTACTCCTTTGCAAATGAACCAAACAGCTGTTAAATAATGGCAGTAGAAAGACTAACTTACCAGGAAAAGCGGTATTTAGCCAAACAGATATCAATATTGCTGCAATATTCCTTCTATTTGTTGACCCTTGTAATTTCTCCTCTTCCATCCTTCTTTTGTCTCTTCTTATGGACCAAACATCATATGATCTGTATATGTCATCTTCAGGGCCATGCTAATACTCCTGTGTCATTTCAATTTTTTCAAATATCATCATCATTCAAGCTTGATACATAAAAATTAAGAAAAAAATTATGTCACCAGTAAACCAATAGAAGAAACATGCGGAAACAATAATAAATGTAACTATGGAAGAAGAGAAAACATTTTACTCATGAAAACATGTCAAGACAAGTTCATCATTGAAAAAAATTGAAATCTCACATACAAAGAAGATGAATTCATGTCAAGTTCACACCAGAATATTTTGACATATCCTATACAACTTTCGGATATCCAAGCTACCTCAATCTTTATGAAGCTAACGACAAAGGTTCACAGTGTATCAAGAAAATGACAAGTTTTTCAATGTACACAAGTTTATTGCTCGTCCTGAAATTCTGCTCCAGCTGTAATCGCAGTAGATCGCGCTGTTATCAGACGAAGGATTGACCAAATTCCAGGAGAATAATAACTATAATATCTGTTAACGCTTGTAGAATACAATGTCACGGCTACAATTATCCTTTAGAGCTTCTTCCAAGCTTTGCGCCCGATCAAAATCAACTTTAAAAGTGACCATGGTGACGTTATCTTTTCCGGTTTCATAGTCTTGCTTGATGTCTTCTACTTGGAAAGATTGAAGCTGCAAATCAATTTCCAAACGATGAACTAATAAAACCTTTTTCCGGATAAATGTGATGAGCAAAACAATAAGGCCAAAACAGCCAAAGAGTTTATTTACATGACTTTTGATCATTTCTATACTACAGCTCTATGCCGATGAATGGGCCATATCCTCACCAAAATAAGGAGGTTCAATGAGTTTTTGAATCTCATCTGTGTGTTAATCATGCTAGAGGAGGTTAAGTCATGCTCTTGGTTTTCCAATTCACTAAACAATTTAAGCATGTTGTAAATGCTAGTCCTGGGTGAAGTAACACATTATTACAATCTCAACACAAGACAAGAATGTACCTTTGTCTTAATGAAAAGGTGATGTTGAGGTTTTTCTAAGGAATGAAAGAGTACATTTATGGGGATTATAGGATGTAAGTTATCTGTTAAACAATAGATTGAAGCTATGGCAGGAAATGCTTGGAAGCCAAAACAACGATACATATTTAAGGATTTGATCTTCCAAAAATGAGAAACATCTAAGCAAACTGTTGATGCGAATCAAACCTAGGAAATAAAAGGTAGAAGTATTGAAAAAAAAAACTGGGTATCATGATCAGTCTTAGATATCGATAGACACTATTTTGTTTTCACTTTGACTATCAGTCAAGATTCTCATAAACTAACCCCTTTGGTTGCAGTTACATGGCACGGGACTAAAATCTAGATACAATTAATCAAGAGAATACAAAGCCAAACACCTTTCATATTGCACTTAATACATCTCCATTTATTCACAATTTATCACACACCCAGACAGATATATGTATAGCTGGATGTAATTTGTATTTATATATCTAACATGCTCAACTTGATTGATGCAATTTCTATCAGTCAATCAAATAGCCTCCAGTTTTTCTACTACACTAATGCATTGCCGCACAACATAGGTGCAATCATAGACAACTTATCACCAATAAAGAGTTATATTATATTGCATTAACATTGGCAGGTATCCTTACTTGATGGTACAGAACTCCGAGAAGATCATAAGGAATCTCCAATCCCATTGGAATCTGCAGTAAGATTAAAAAACAGACCGGAATGAAGAGAAAAGAAAAAATCAAAATAAAGGCTTCTATGCATATTCGATCGCATTTAAGTTAGAATTCCAAAAAGATTATTGAAAAGTGTGTCTTACTTTGGATTTTACTACACAAGTAGGGGCATTTCTCAAGCATTCAGCAGCCACTCCTCCATAAGCTCTAACTAATCCTCCAGTGCCAAGTTTGATACCACCAAAATATCTAATGGAGTGAGGAAAATGCACAGAAACCAATATTACTAACGTTTTACAAGCAACTAATAGCAGGTTAGCAGAAAGATCGAATTAAAAGAAAACGGAACTTAATAATTTTTTACCTGATAACTACTACCATAACTCTATCTATCCCAGAAGACTCAATAGCAGAAAGTATGGGCTTTCCAGCTGTACCAGATGGTTCTCCATCATCATTACTCCGAAACTGACCACCAACCTAAATCAACAATCAAGGTTACATGTTGATTCTGATGTCTAATGAGATAGAAGAGGAAACACATCAAGTGAAGTAAGTGTTAACTACTTTCATTGTAACTCTCCCTAGTTTGCTACAGACACTAAAGATGCAAATATCAACTCGCAAAGTAGTGTATATTAGAACCAATATAAGGTCCTCATGATGAACTAAAGTTTAGTTGAACATCTTCATAAAAAATAGGTAAAAGGAGTGAAAAGGAAGAGACTATTATTCAAGTCTACAATTCAGATTATTGTTTTGACCTATGGAAACGCACAAAAATCTAAACTTCGATCATAATACTTCAAAATAAGCAATTACCTTGTAAGCCCAACAATTATGAGTAGCACGAGGATCACGAACCTATAGAGAGAAAGTAAAAATCAAAAATCATGTCCACGGTCCACCCCAGATGAAAAGAAGCAATTTTGATAAGGAAGTATATGACAAAAGGAGCAGAAGGGATGATTATTAAGATTGATTGTTGTGACTTGTGGGAGTACCTCGGAGAGAAAGGAGAAGGCGGAGCGTTCATCGGAGATGGGACCGGCAATGGCGATGAATTTGCTTTTCTTGATTTCTTTCTCGAAAGTCAGTCTCTCTTTCAACGTCGTGAATGCACCGCCGCCAGTGTTACTGTTGCTGCCAGCTGCCATTGCTGTTGCAGCTCTCTTGGTTGAAACAGAAAAATTGTTGGGTGTGAAAACTATTTTCTTGAGTAGTGTTGCAGTGGAAGAAGAAGAAGAAGAGATGGAATGATGATACTGAGGGTTGTAACGAGTTATTGATGATACCATTACCGACTGCATCAACTCAATTTTGGGAAGCACCAAACACTGGTTAATGGTTATGATAATTTCGGCACTGTACAAGAAAAAGAAATTGTTCGATTCACTAGTTTAGATTTAAGTGTAAATTGCAAAAGTTCCTGTACTTAATAAACATGAACTTTCCCCTGCCGTTATTTTCATTCAAATTATAAATTAGCCCTCCAGTAAACAATCTCAACTTCAACTGCCAAATGTTACATTGATGGAAATGCTGGCAATGTTCTTGAAGGAATTTGTGTGGAGAAAGTAGAAACCTTTCTTCATCTTACCCTTGTGTAAGTTTGAATCCGATTAAGTCCTGTCTAAACAGAAGCAAGCTCAAGGTAGCCATGCCATTCGAGCAGGGCATGCGTCCGAGTCAAACGAAGGCTTCAGTTAGACAAGCTGCGCATGCCACCAAACCAGGAGTCTTGAAATTTAAACTAAAGGCAAATAGAGTGAGAAACAGATAGTACAGAGAAAGGGCCCAACTAAGCAAATAGAGTGAGAAACAGATAGTACAGAGAAAGGGCCAACTAAGCAAATAGAGTGAGAAACAGATAGTACAGAGAAAGGGCCCAGGCGGGCGTTTTATAGAGAAGATATACACGGTGATTATGACCAATTAGTTCCTGAACTGAAAATACAAATCAACTCCAAGGATTTACAACTTCTAATTAACTTATCCACCACTCAAACTCCCTAAAAATGTTTGAGTTGCTCAATCTCTCTCTACTCATTCCCCTTTAGGGGAAACACCTTGATTTTTTTGTTTCCGAAAGGGCCAAATTAGTTTAAACATACTGTCATTTTATCTTCTGCTACAACTAATACGCTGGGTAACTTATCCACTTCTTTACCGGCCTTGGTATACATTGGGACCTGCCTTCTCCTCCAAATCTTCCTGCGGAGATTCATCACGTCGATGACATTTCCAATTTTTCACCGAGAACCCATGCTTCCAATTGCCTTGGGTTCTCAGCAGAAACTGACGCTTTATCCAAGACGAGGCACTGCAGGAAAAATCTCACTACACGAGGCCGAACGAATTGCAGAAACCTTATAGTCTGAAATCTTATGTCACCTAAATCACATCCATCATATGCATGCAAGGAATTTTCCTGGCCACAAGGTGGTCCATGCTAATCCTAGACCCGATTTAGGCATGAATTCGCCAGGCATTGTACCTTTACGGCTGAAGCCAACTGGATCCAAATAAATAACCTGATATTTCTTCCGCACTCGAATCCTTGGTGCTGTCAGTGCTATATGAGCCAGCATCTGATGTACTGAAAATTGAAGAACAGTCACTTGACGAGTCCACCATAACATTTCTATGCTTCCGGTGAATTCCAAAACCTTCAGGATCCAATACATGGTTACTGGTGAAATCACTGGGTGATACCCAGTAGTGTTTTTCGGACCGCTGGTGTAGCATTGTGCAGTCCGTACTGTGAGAGGAGCTTGATTTTGTCTTCGAGTTTTTCTTCTTGGTGCTATTACTTGAAGAAATTGCTTCGGTGCTTCTCTTAATTTTCCCATCAGAGTACCCACTACTAGTACTCATCGCAGATCCAACTCTTGGTGTATGCCTGAAACAACATATTGCTTTATTTTGATGGACTAATTAACAGAAGGGAACAGTATGGATAGAGTCGATAGACCCACAGCTGGTCATCCTAAAGTTTGTGCATTTAAAAATACTGTGTTCTGTATTTCATCCTTCTGTGTGTAATACAGGGAAAGAAATAGTTGAGGTAAGTAAAAAAAATATACTCCCTCCGTCTATCTCCAATCTTCCCATTTTGACTTTGGTCAATAAAATAAGCTATTAGTATTATTTTAAAGCTACTATATATAATGTTTAGATTGCAATTGGAAAAGGTCTTAGATATATAATGTTTAGAATGCACTTGAACAAGTTTTTAGATAAAAAGTTTTTTTGGGGCAAAAAAAAAAAGTTTTTAGATAAAAGTTTGTGTCGTGTAATTTTATAAGAGTTGGAACACGCAAACTATATCCTTATATAATGCAATAACCTAATTTCTGGAGGTATTTTAAATTCCTCAGGGCTGGTCATGAATAGCCCTGAAGAGAATAAATGCGTTTTTTTTTAACATTAGGAATTATAATATTTATCAAGTAAACCATCAAGGGGTGGCTCGGTGGATAAGTTTAGGGTGCATCAAGCAAGACCCAACATCAAATCCTGCTGGAGCCAAAGGAGAAGGACGGTTGGGAATTGGTCATACTTGGACATGATGGGGGATAGGCAAGAGAACGAGAGGAAAAAAGGGTGCGGGTGTGTGTAGAAAATCACCTCGCATAAAAGAGAATGTATGCTTCCACAGATAACACAGTCTCCAAGTCCACTGGGCTCACCTATACCAAGAAAAAGAGAACATTAGAAACATAAGCCATGTGCTTACTTTTAGAAGGCATGGTAACTAATCCTAGAGTTCCTCTTCCTCCTGAAGATTATTTGCAAATCATGTACCCATATTCTAAAAGACCAATTAGTTAGTCATAATCTTGTGTGCATGTTTGCAACTGATTTTGGCAAACTGATTACTGAATACATGTATAGCAGAAGCACAAAACATTAGGGTTTGCAGACCAGCTGCTGCATTTAATTCAGCTTAAAAGCAGCTGGAAAAAAAATCAGCTTTTTCTAGCATTTCAAAAATCAGAATCTTCCGAGACTAAGAGGCACTAAAATCAAGTTCATCACTAACGAACACAAATTACATAAACCACGAAATAGATACAATATTTGGAGTTGGTCCGATAACATACCCTGCTGTCATCAATTCTAAACCAATCTCCGCGGAAATCTTTTACATAGCTTACATAGTGCCCACTGTAAGCGGCACTTGTACCCAAATGAACAACCACTGCATAGAGATGATATATGGGATATTTATCGCTCCTTCCGCTCATGTAAGGAGCAAGATTCAAAACTTCAGGAAATCGAACAAGCTTATTCAGCTTTTCAAAGTTGCCAGACTGCAAAAGTAAATTGGATAGTAAGAACAATGTATACCATTTAGAATAATATATTCCCCCCCCCCCCCCCCCGGGCGGGGGGGGTTAAGAAATTACATTGCCAAGTAAATATCACTTGCCTGAAAACGTTTAAGAACAATCGTAAGGATGTTTGGGGCCTCAAGAACCTTCAATTTCTTCTTAGCTTTCTCATACGACTTACACCTGCCATATAGCCGTATTAGGATACGGAATGTAAAGAATCAAACGACGCCTAAGATAAATCTACTTCATGTGCATTAGAATCTAACATTTCCATATAAAATTGCCACCAAGAAAAAGGGAGGCAGATAAAAACAAAATGAGTTGAATCTGGTCTCCTTTTGTAGTTTTGTAAGAGATAAAACAAATGTGACAAAGATGGAGGAATAAACACAAAGAACATGGAGGAAAAAAAACAAAAACAAACAGACAAAGATGTAGAAATACAAATGTGATGGTTCTTGGTAAAAAATTTACCACCGTGAGAAAGATAAAACAATTTGAAAGATACTGCTCTAACAGTGCACTCTCAGTTCATTAATTTTCTGAATAATTTGACATAGATAACAGAAATCAAATGGAGAAATCGATGGCGGCTATAATCATAGTTTTAATAATTCTATACGAAGCAGTAGGAACATATGTCAAACACACTTCAGGTGAAAACAAGAATCTAAAACAGAACAAGATGAATGAACCCTGAAGGAACTGATAGCACATAGTCATAGATGGTAAAGCATATACCTACTACACTTGTACTTATCATCTCCACCAAGAATTTCAGATGTCGTGAATTGTGCAAGAGCGTCTTCAAGTGTATACGTGTTGCCATCTATCTCCACAGTGAGATCCATCATTCGGTCAGATCGCTCGGATCTTTCAAAACACTTCATGCACTCAACCTAGCGAGCATAAGTAAGCAGGAGATAGCTCAAATTATTAGCATTAAAAATAAAAATAATAATAATAATAATAATAATAATAATAATTTTAAAAAAAAACAGATTTACTAGTAAAACCATGGCAGCACCACACATATCACAAATACAGATTCCCTGGCAAACCAAAACACTGACTACAAAAAAAAACTGGTCCTGGATACGTTGACTTCAAGACAGACCTTGGATCGAAGATAACCGCCAAATGTCAGACCCACAAGAGTCGAGTCTTCGGCCCATGAACCAGAAACACCAGCTTCTTCTAGGCAAATAGATTGCATCTTATCCACCACATTCCTGATATAAAACAACTTTCTTTTTAATAATCGAACCATTACAATTTCACAAGTAGAATTACAAAGCTAGTAATAAATTATAAATAATCCCGCACTTGGCGAGAATTGAACCTATGACCTCTAGTGTCATGACACCTCAGTCTAACTGATATAAAACAACTTCATATTAACTAAACAAACAGAAACTTTTGAAAGCAAAATGCAAACTTATAGAGAACACCTGCCTCAAAAATTCATGTGCATCTTCTTCTCTGCCATGGTTTATATGACTTCCAAACATTGGTATTTGAGACATCATTTTAACCGGAGAAAGAGGAAAGTTTGTTTCTTGTCCCTTCCGAATCAGACGCTCAAACTCGCAGATAAAACATAAATCTCTCTTGCGGCCTGATCATTGTTAGAAAAAAAAACAAAAAAGTCATAAGAAACAAAACGATAAATAACTACACAAAGTGCATCAGTGAGACAAGGAAAGGAACTTGCATGAATTTGTATGGAACCCTTGAAGAAGATAGGATGTAAATGGTCGGGTAAAAGTCAGACATTGCAGCACTGCATTTGCATAACAGCTGCAAGAAGAGTAAAACAAGTGGCAGTATATTAAATCCAAAGAGCATTGTGGAAAGTGTAGTGATCTATATTGAAACATATAAACTACAATCAAAGCAGCATATCTTGGTCAGCATGAAGTGGTCGGCTGGTCGTAACCAGTAAATGTGAAATAAGTATAATTTCGTTCATAATATCCTCTTTTATTTATGCAACTTAATTATCACACATTCCTTAATTAGAGTGGTCTTTTGCACAGGTGCATACTGTTCTATTTTCTGGCATAGCCTCACATATCTAAGATATACTATAATAAACCAAACAGGTCAGTAGACATTTAATCTTATACATTTTTTATTTTTTTAAAGATAAAGTTGGTATACTGGGAACCACCACTGGGACATTCTTAACTGATGCAGAAAAAGAAAAAGAAAAAGAAAAAAAAAAAGGAATAACAGGCAACCAACCAGATCTTTATACACCAGCCATTCAATCACATTTTTCATGTATTCATATCTTTTACGCTCACCCACACAATAATACCATGTATAATAGCACGCAGTTATATGTATATGGTTGAGGAAAGCACAAAACAGGACGAAATCAAAACTCATTTGCATGTATCAGAAAGGCATATTGCACGCACCTGTTCCCACAGTTTGCAAGGCCAAACGGCTGAATTATTATGGAATCACACGAATATAACTGAGTGAAGAGCTTGAGCGGAAATATGACCTATTAACAGAAACATGTAAGCCAAATATAAATATCCGTGGTCAATAATACAGTAATCCATGTGCTTGTGTGTTGCATTCTACTTTGAGAAGCAAAGACAAGAATTTTGAGATATTTATAATATTTGTAAGCAACCTTATGAGTATAATTTTCACCAGAGTCCTTCCCTGTGTCCATTGTACACTTTGACTGCTTTGGTGCTCTAAAATGATGTACGAATTTCCGTACTGAAGTTTTCAGACCCTTGCTAGCGGGCTGTGCAAGCATTCGAGCAGCTTCAATATCTGAAGGCAACGCCTGAACGCTCTCAACTTTAGAAGAAACCTTCTGGTCATTGCTTGAATTCCTAACTGACATTGATCTTGTTTCTTTGCTATCGCAAACTTCATCATCATTTTTCCGGTACTCATCCAACTTCGATGTCTTCAACGATTTCGAGCAATGTGAACTCCTCATCTCTATATTTGGAAATTGATGAGTGCCTGAACCCCTAACAGAGACAGATCTAGCTGCTCTATTAGGTAATAATGGTCCTTCAGTTTTCCAACCATCAACTTCGGGTGTCCTTACAGAACTACTAGGCTGATAACTCCTAGATTCAGTTCTTCCCTGTTCAACCTCTTCCAACGCAGTAGCTCCATGTGTATTTCTTTTATCCTTGGGGATTGTCAACTCAAAGTCTTCAACAGTTTTAGTAGCTCGTGTCTTTTTCATCTTGTTTGGTCTTAGTTTGCTGTTTACAGGATAAGCGGTAGATGCAAAGGAAGATGTCTTTGGCATCTCCGCATTGTCAGAATCAGAGGTCCGGGACAACGGAGAATTATCACCAACAGAACGTGCTAGATCTTGCTTGACAGGCGTCCCTAGTTCAAGTATCTCATTTGTAGAAGCATCAAATGATGATTCACTTTGTTCGGTGGAAGATGAAAAGAAAGGTAATGAGTTGCTGGAGGATCCAGAATCATCAGGTTCTCGGTCTAAACCAATTTTTTCTCCGTTATTCATATGCATCTCAAACTGATTTTGGACTGTTTCCATGACTGGATCACAGTCCTTGCCAGCTTGCAGTGAAATTCCTGGTCGGCACTCATCCTTATGACCTTGTCTCCAGTGAATTATTTGACATTTACCAGAACTGCAGAACCAAAAAGCAATGATTTATAAACAAAACAATAAAAATCAAGTTGCATGATAATAATTACATAGCTCAAACTGGACCACATCATGCAAGCTATCTTCCAACTCTCATATTAGGCTCTACCCTCGATAAGAACTACATTGTATGTCAAAACAACATCACATGAATCATGCACTTAATAAAGGGAAATTCCATATGCTATAATAAAGGATGAATTCCCAAGTAAGTGCATATACTTCACGGTGCAGGTTAGTAAGAAGTCACAATAGACTGAAGTTCTGATTTCCAGATTTCACGCAGCTCTACCATTCAATTTTATGAGGTGGGATATAACTTCTTTAATGCCCATTACGCAACGCCAGTCCTGAGAATGATCATGAAACCACAAATTCTGCCCTCAGGAATATGACACCTTTTCTTCAGAAAGGAAGTCCATAATATACATCTAAACAGAATAACAACTAGTGCTTGGTCTAGAGTCCGGTGCCCAAAATAGCCCAAATCCCTCGAAACCTACGAATAATTAATGATTTGAAAGTATCCTGCCTCATTTTAAATGATAAGATGTGGACTTGTGATGAAGTTCAAAGTTAACACCAGACTGAGTAAAAAATTGTTCATTATGGACTTCGTATGAAATTTCAAGATATTAAAGGAAATCGTGGCATTCACAATAGCTGTTAATACATATTATTATGGTATAGGAGAAAGATTCACATACAGTACAAAATCCCTTGGAAAAGAAATACTAAATGAATATTCTCCCCTCTCTGTCTCCTTTTGAAGTCAGAATTAGCTGTAGCTGCTCGTTAAACTATGTTATATAAGATAAATTGCATCAACGTTGAAATTTTGCAGAAAATCCACTTGTACAAGGACAAGCATCCTTGATGTTTTCAAGTTTCAGGAGTTCATTTTATGGCAGAGAAACATACAGCAGGCCAACTAGATTTTGCTTTAAATAATTTTATCGGTAAAATGCTTATTAGGTAATTCAAATCAACTTTTTTTTATGCATTGGAACCTGAAAGGTAATTTTGCAACAAAAGGTCATGGATTCCCAGCCATGTATCAGAGTTGCAGTTAGGCTCAAGTTTCATTTTACCAAAATATCTAGATTTATAAGCCATATGGAAAATGCTATGACCAGAAATTTTATATTAGCTTAAAGCCAACAACATCATAACCCCCAGATAGCATAGGATTACAAAGGTAAGCATAGTTATCTTCACTGCTTAATAAATAGGAAAGGGAGCTGAGAAAACTCCGACAACATAAACACTACACCAAGAAACATATAAACAGATTGAAAATGTAGATTGTAGAACAGTCATAAAGCATTTCGAGTCCTAATAATATCCAAATTCTAATTCTGCATTTTAAACTTATATATGCCAGGCGAGAAAGAAACTACTATCCCCATTTATCTCTTAACATATGTAAATAGTTAACACTGAATTCGGAGAGAAAAAACGGCAAAATCTTTTCATTGAACTCTCTTCTCTTCTCTTTCTTGTGTATAAACACCACTGATGCCTATCACATTGACATGTTCCTGAGATAGTTTGCTAGCCCAATTTAAATGATTTATATACCCTAACTGTTCATCACCCATCTCATATAACATTCAACTTGCAGCTCTCTGCCTAAGAAAGACTTTTTGCTTCCTTAAACCTCATGAGATTGATTAACTATCCCGGAAATTCCTTTCCGGTTGAAACGAATCATCCCTCATTCTGTTAGGGTACCAGATATTGTGATTCCTTTCCAATCTATCCTCACCCTAATCAAGCATTTGGAGCACTAAAAAGGTAAATTCGGGCAGCAATTAACCCAGAACCTCAATTTCACAGCTAAAAGGAGACAGAAATCAACTAAAAATCGAAATAAAGGGCCACACTCACCAGTATCTAACAGCTTTACACTGGGAGCACCTAGTAGTAGTGGGGCTATGACAAACAGCACAGAGATAGCGCTGCTTCTCCAGCCTGGAGGGCGTCTGAGGAGGCACGGGAACAACAGTAACCGGATGGGGCAAAGTGAATTCCTCAACATACTGAGTCTTAGCAATCACAGCCTCCTGTTGAGAAGTAATAGCGACGAGCCTCAAAATCTCCTCCTGCTTGGCGGCGGCATTCCTCCACTTGTGGCGAACCAATAGACCGAAAATGAGAAGAAATGCGACTATAGTTAGCATCGATTGAGGTAGAAATGGTTTGTACAACTGAGGAAATCAACCCACGCCGAGAATTAAAACGGAGCTGAAGAGAAACCCTAGAAACCTGATTTTGTTGAAATACATAGAGGGTGGGGGGTCAGACGGTTGGGGTGGTGGCGGAGATGGAGGGTAGAATTGGTAATTTGGGGAGTGAATTGGAGGAGGAGAGGAATTTTTAGGTGAGTGAGCGAAAAGGGAAAGAATGGTAGAAAGAAGAAGGTAAGCAAGGAAGGAAGGGAAGCTAGCTCTGCAGTAGCTATCTGAGAAAGTAACGTACAAATAGAGATTAGTACCTTGTTTGGTTCGGTGAGAATTTTTAGCCAATCCGCTTATTGCTTTTTCTGCTTTTCTTTTTTCTTCTTCTTACTGGTTTTTTTTTTTTTTATGTCTCTTTTTATAACATTTGTGTGTAGTCCCAACTTAAAACGGTAAATATAAAAATAACACATGATTTAATATCGAGAATATTCAATTCTTTATTAGCTAATGTTTGAAATTCGGTGGAAGCAAATATATAATTCCACTATGATAGCTTATGCACATAAAACTTTTATCATCGGCAAGTATAACAAATGCTATTCCATTTTATTTCAACTCATTCTATCAAACAATTGGGATGAATCGTTTTTCTTTTGTCATTTGAAGTTCACGCGAACACTTTAATAGCTTGTTGTTCGTAAAATTTATTGTTTTTGTAATAGTATTGCAATTTCATATTGAGCTGAAAATTTATGAATCGATTTCATAGCCCTATTCGTAAATTGCTTAGGTGGCTAACAGAGTATGCTAATGAAATCATATCAGTGGTTGATCTCCAAATTTTCATTTATGCCTTGTTTAGAAGTATCATGGATCATATGGTAGTGCAAGTTGTAATTTTATTATTCACTGATCTATAGTCTATAGTCTGTGCATGCCCTTTCCTTATTCTGGAAAGGCACAACTGCCAGTACTAATTAACACCAAAACTAACAAAATTAAATAACATATACTATGTTGCATTATCCTACTATTGACATATAAAATATAGACTAGAGCAAGGTAGTGACTGAAACAATAGTGATAGCCAACGTCATAACCTCACACACAATTAAGTATCTTAAACTAAAAAAAATAGTTTACGTTTAGTTTAATTTTTTTGTTAAAAATTATATTTTAAATAAATTCAGTTAAATTCAAATTTTTCATTTTTAGTAACTATAATAGTATCATTTATTTATATTTGTTTTTGTTGATTTTTTTATGCTCCGTTTGACCCCATTTACCCCTAAACTATTTGAAACCGTTTACTCCTAAACTATAATGAAAAAATATTTTATTATGTAAATATATTATGAAAATATAGTGTCTCTAATTTCATTATTTCATTATGTAATTTTATTAATTATTTTCTCGTTAAAATTTAGAATTTATTAGAGGTCAAACGGAGTTACGAAAAAATCAACAAAACAAACGTAAACAATTCAGTGGGAAGGAGGGAGTATAACATAAAATAATATTAAAAGGGAATGAAATTATCACCGGGCATGCTTAATAAGCGATGGAGCTTCGATGACATTACACAGCAATGCTACATACAAATAGTTCGAATTGGAGTCACAGAAAAACAATAGTTTGAATTATTATTTTTACTAGTAATAATACTCACAAATCTACCATTAGATTTTGAATCCGTTAGTAGTACACCAAATTTTACAGTTGAATGGCAAAATAAAGTCGTTTTCAAGAATATTTGAAAATATTCCATTGGAGCTACCTTTTTGCTGCCCTACATGCATGTTCATGATTTGACACTCCACCAGTCCACCGGCTCTCTTTCAGCTGGATTCATTTCACGTACAGTACAACTTGCAAACTACAAATTGTCAAACTTAACAGGAGCCCATTCTTATAATCATATCCGAATTGGACTGGACTTAAAACCCAAACAGCTCTACATTTATTGCGGCCTGTTTAGCATCAAACCCAGCCCATATCAACTCTTTCTCCTTTCATTTTCTTAATTTATCTATTTGTAAATATAATTTTTATTTACTTTCTTGTACCTTCCATGTACTCATCCGTTTTTTTAGATTCATTACGTTTGCTTTTGGAACGGTTTTTTAGTAGGTTGTTATGATGAGTGTAGTGTTTGGTTTGGTGGCAGGATCCACGATAAAGTTGTGAGATAGAAAGTTGCCAAAAAAGGAAATGTAAACAATCTAAAAAAAAGGGACGAAAAAGGAATACGTAAAGAATTTAAAAAAACAGATGACTAATGTATTGGAGTATTTTAATTTTTCTCTTTCTATGTTATTTGTTTCCATAATGCAGATTCCATAGTACTACTCTATATATAATATATAATGCTGCCCCACCCACTATTGGCCCGAAGGCTTGTTGGGATGACGCGGTTACTCTTGAACTGCTATTCGGGATGATATGATGGCCCCATAGACCCAACACACGTTCAAGTTTGCACACTTTCTCCTTATTTACTTGTACACGTACATGAGAAACTTCTCGTTATAGGTCACTATGGATTAAGAGGCCAAGCAAGAGTTAGAAGATGGACCGGGTTCTAATAGTTCATGCCATTTGTGGGCTTATTTGTGTTACTTTGACTTTGTTAGATTATTAGCCCATTAAGATTTCTCCAAGTTAGTTTAAACTTTAAATAGTTGTCGTTGTCATTTGTTAGAATAGCGTTTGATGATTTTATTACTGACATAATGTCTTTTTATATGTGGTTCTAAAACAATTTTGAGTATTCATACTGGTTGATAGCTAAGAAGCACCCATACGAATACGAATGCGAATACGAATACAATACAAATATGAAAAACAATAAAATTCAAAATATCAAAATACGAATACGTTAAAAATACGTTTATATTTTTATATATTTACACATATATACATATATTTACATGACTAAAAACTAAAAGTATCAAACACTAATTACACTTGCACATTTATTTATTGTCTAATTAAATGATTTAATACTCAACTCATATTATATAAGTTAATATCCTAACATAATTATACTAAATTAATGTCTAAACCTAATTAATTAGTTATTATATAGTCGCTCACATACAATTGCTACTTGCTAGCGGTTGGTTTTGTCTCACCGTAATAGTTTATTCAATTTGATGGCAAGCAAATGAAAGACAGAATTAAAAAAAAAAAAACATACGGGCGTGAAACGTATTTAGCCGTATGCGGCATACGTTTTTTATCAACATACTCCCATTGATAAACGAGCGGGTGCTTCTTAGGTTGATAGTGGATTCTATCATGTTTTGTTCTTTTGGCTAATTCTACATGTTAGAGTAGCATTTAACCTTTATGCTTCCGCTTTATTTTCTAATTCCTCCATTCCTTATCAAACTTCTCATTTCGTTTTGTTGACTTTTTCGAAACTTTGTTTGACTCCAAATTAACCCTAAATCACACCGGAAAAAAATATTTTGAACTTATATTATAAAAGTGGAAATCTTATATTTTCATAATATAACTTCAAATATTTTTTTTTCAATACGATTTATGATTAATTCGGAGTCAAACGGAGGCAAAAAAAAGTCAACAAAACCAAATGGGAAGTTTGATAAGGAATGGAGGAAGTATCACTCATCTTAAAATTGCTCATGGCCAAGCACGCCTAGTTAGAAGAATTCTCTAAAAGAAAGGTATACCTTGTTGGTGTGACGTGTGAGTATCGTTCTCAGTCCCTTTAAACTCTCTAAAATTTTATGACGTTACACTATATTTTGATAAGCAAATTACTTAGGTTAAATAAGATTGGATCCATTTGTAACTTAGTACTGTAAAGCCTTCAAGCAAATGAAGATTCAAGGCGAAAATGCTGTTAGTCTTAGTTGCAATGATTTCGAAAGTATTGTAAATTTTTGACTCGTTTAGGAAGTATTATACCTCAGGCGAATTGGGCTGAAGATTTAAGACAGCGAACTGAAAGCAAGGAACGGAAGAATTAAGTTATGGAAGCGATTATTTTAGATTGTATAATAGACAAGGCGAAAAAGTAAACAACATGTCGCTTTGGCCGAGTGGTTAAGGCGTGTGCCTGCTAAGTACATGGGGTTTCCCCGCGAGAGTTCGAATCTCTCAGGCGACGAATTTATTTTTGTTTTTTCACAATGTATTCTAGATTTGTATGCATTTGTAGAAAGTAGAAACGGATCTTTTAGAGTAAGAAATGACCTACACCAGATACGTTCCGTTACCTGTTTTTTGTGGAGGCTTGATACCGTAAATTGGTGCAAGTAGATTCCGTTTCCAAATTCTTCCACCATGGAGAATTTGTTCATATGAGAAAGGGATGGATTCACCTTTATTTTTTTGATTTTTTCCATCCCTTCACACATTACTTTGTAAGTTTGTTTATGGTGTGAATCGGAATGTATTTTCTTATTACAGTATGTATAGGAGTAGAAACTTTCGCTTAGTGTGATTGTGTTCGAGTTCTTTGGATACCAAACAGATTTTTCATAATAAAAGTAAGATTTTTGTCAGGTTTATCCTTACCTCAGTATTAATTATAAGAAATAGTTTAAAAGTAAACAGGGGCGTAGATACATATGGGCAAGGTAGTGCTGGTGCACTACACATAATTTTTTCTTTACCATATATATTTTTGACAACTTATTGCATATTGCACTACCAATTTTTACATTATTTTGCTGTTTTTCTTTCTAATAATGCACATAAATCATGAATTGTTAGTAAAATTATTACTTTTGTATATTTTTTATACTTCAATTATTCTCTATTTATCATATACTACTAACAAATTGTCCTACTATAAATAAAAACAGTATTTTCATATGTGCGCACTATGGGACATTATATTCTGACTTCGTCCTTGAAAGTAAACAAATTACAATGTCCACATTAAAACAGGAGGAAGTTTAGATATACCTTTTTTCAATCTACGATAACCATAAACCATTGTCAGGTGAAACTGATTATGACTTTATTGTTCTTCTACTTTCTAATTCTTTTGGTGTTGTTCATAGTTCGTATGTATGTATATAAGCGTCCCGTCCTGACTCCCCCATCTATGTGCCAACTCGTACAAGATGAAAGGTAATCCGTTATGATTGACAACTAGTTCGTGGAGCAGCAACCATATATAACGATCGAAAAACCTCTAATACAACTAATGGAACCTGAGTTCTCATAAGTCATAATTTCATTTTTTTTTAATAAATGGATGTTTTAATATTTCTATGAAGTCTCTAATATCTACTTTGATGTCACATTAGTCATTGTAACATTAAACAGAAAAAGAAAATCTCATCGTTGAATAGAGAGTTTAGAAATAATTTTCTTTTTCGTAGGGCTTGAAAGCGGCAACTCGGTGAGGTCATTTTGGGCAGTCTGCGTAAGTTTAAAGTCTTTGTTCCGGCTCCACGCTACTGGGAGACCAATTGAATTAACCAAGTCAAGGGTACGTTACTAGACTATAAATGAATGATCCCGTCCCCAGATATACCCCAAAAGCCCTTTCCAATTCAATTTTACTATAGTCTCTTTTTCTACATACCTTTATTTTCCATTTTTATTTCTAACATGCCATGTCACAAAATGTGGCTCTAATAAAATTTGACGCAGACCAATTTAGGTTTGATTAGGTTAGGTTAACGTTTCATCTGTAAAGGTCAATGGTCCCGTTCTTTTTTCAAATTTTGTTGCCTTTTAAATGTTCTTCGAGCCAAAGTGCCCAAGTCAAGAGGGTATTACTTCTGACCTCTGCCTCTCATCTACTTACTAGTAGCATAAGATTTAGTCTATATTTCACTAATTGCTGATGCATTCCGGATATTTTTATTAATTTGATCTCTTGATTATTAAGAACTAATTACCATCTTTATTGTCAACCTTTTAACATTTTATTAATGAATGGACTTTTATAATGATGATTAATTTACGGTGCCATGATTAATTTACGGTGCCATACAACTTGGACACCTTAGTGATTAAAAGAGACACATTTTTGCTTCATAATATATAGTTTTTTTTAACACAAATTCAGCCGGTATTATTATACTCCGTAGCAAAAAATCAACCACCATACTTGGGGAATTTGTCGATATATTATAGTTTTGCTTGTATTACGAGTATTGCTTGTACTCGTGATATTATTAATAATTTTTTAGCCGATTAAAAAAAAAGATATATTATGGTTTTAAGGTCCATGACTCCTTGTCTATCAATTAAGAATATTGAATCAATGCCTGTACATGTGTTTATTCCATTTTCATTTTATGGGTCATCATGAAAACAATAGGATCGTTATCTGTTTCACAAGATGCAAGAAGATGTAGGACTGAGTATGCATCAATGTTGGATAACTAATACTAATAACTTGTGAAAATGATCAAACAAGAATTTGTAAAGGTATACTGTTTTGCCAGTTCCCCAGCTCGAATATAGTATATATGTGCATGATCGATTTCAATTGTTTTGCACCTTTCTTTTTTAGAGGTACATAGCTTTATCTGTAGCACACACATATTGAATATGTTCTCAAGAAACGGATGATCTATCTAGACCCAAAAAGATCGAGACGATTTCATGTCATATCGCACCAAAATAAACAAAAGATAATAATTTTAACTATGAAGGGAATTGCAAAGCAGACAGAATTATTGAGACAGGGATAATGGAATTATTGGATTCCTGTACATATGTTTGGACTACGTGTAATCGGGCATCCAATCCTATAATTATACATATATACTATATCTTGTCCACATTCCTACTTTGTATATACTCTCACTAAAATTTAGTTATACGTTAATACATGTCGACCAGAATAATGCACCTCAAAGAAAGTTAGAAATCCAAACCTGTTTAGTTAAAGATTTGAGTATGGATCGATAACCTTAGTGCACCGTCGAAGCTCATAATTATGTTGTTAACTTATTATAAGTGGGGGCGAATCCAGGATTTGAGATTCGGGCCTTCCGGAGGGCCAAATTATATATATACATGATGCTGCTCGTCCGCCAGGATGGCTCGACGTGGGTCCCTGTCCTTATTCCTAGATGCGCCGCCCCTGGTTATAAGTCGCTTATTTGACATGTTCACGTATTACTTGTGCTAAATCGGTATATACTTGACATGAATGTACACATATTAACCCTGCTCTTTCCTATTTCAAGTATTTATCTCCAAGTTCGAGCCTGAAGTTATTCAAGTTTGGTCTCTTTTAAGACGTGAACAAATAGAGTTTGAGCTCATCATATATCTCTTCAGCTTTTCTTGTTGATCAACTTCCAATCACTTATTTATAAATGATCTCAATTCTCAAGTAAGATGGACTATTTGATGTTTCCACGGAAGTTGTATATAAGCGTGCCATTTGATTACATGCTTGGGTGCAATTTGCAATGTATTGAATGCTAATTGTGATGTTAATGACACAAGTTGCATTTTTGTTAACGCATGGCCCATGAATAATGTATTCGAGTGATTCGACCACATGGTTTTGAATTATATCCCCTTTTATTCTTTCAATTCAATTCGTATCCGATTTGGACTAATTCAACTGAGTATCATCAAATTCTTTTTTAAGAAGCAACTCTCTCGTCGAGATTCTTTACATTCACAAGCTCGAACTAGAGACCTTGTTTAAGTGAACGCAAGTTCCTTACCACTTAAGCCAACAACTATTAGACTCTCCTTAAATCTTAATAATTTAAAGTTCATATTATTTATTTTTTCCCTTTCTTCTTCGTCTTCTTTAATTAAAGCTCATGTACCGGAGAAGCTCCGATCAAAGATGTGCAAGGTGCAAGCTCCAATAAGACCTTGCACACCTCAAGATCTGGATACTGGAATTAGGCTATATTATTTTCATCTGAAAAAAATTGATTATTTTAAATTTAGTTCAGTTCAAATTTGCCTAATAATATTGTGTACTACAAATAAGTTAAATTCAGTTCAGATCCATTCAGTTCAGATCAGTTCAGACGAAGAGAATAGAGCCTTGTTCCGGTACCACAACTTTAAAGAAGAAAAGAAGAATAAGAGTAAGGAAAAAATAATATGTTTGAAAATATTGGGTCATGTTTTGAATATAAAGTTTTTTCGGGTTTGTTTACAATAATACTTAATACTCGAGGCAATTTTAAAATGGAGATAAGTTATATGGTGAATTTTATATTATTTAGAGTCAACTTTTAAAAATAGAAAGTATTTGAGTTAAATGTGTAATAAATATAAATTGAAGTTGTTTGGTTATAATTAAAATTAAATAATTCTTGAATGGCAGAAATGCAGTTTATCAAATAAGGTTTATTTTTTTAGAATGATCTCCAGGGTCCAAAAATTACGTTTAATAATTCCATTCTATTCAGATTTTCCAAAGAAGATCTAATACTACAATTAAAATAAAATAGCTCACGACACGTGATTATGTGAATATATCAAGTGGTAAAGCAATTTAGTATAAATTCTGCATTTAAAAAAAAAAAAGTTGTAAAGCAATCAAAATTACGAAAACGCGACAAGTCTCAAACATACTATACACAACAAATGCGAATTGCCAATTGGCAGTTGTTAACTTAAAAGTCAAATAAGCCCTTAACTCGTTTAAAAAATCACCCTAAGTCGATGAGCTGGCCAAAATAGTTGAAGTTTTGGAAAAAATCCAGCGACCAGACCAGCCCCCACAATCGTGAAGATCTCCCCGTCAAAACCAGAAAAATCCGTAATGTTCTTCCGTTTTAATTGTCTAACTCCCACAATTTCTCAAATTTCATTACACCAATTCAACCACTAAGACACCAATTCTGCAATTTGGCACCGCGTATATACACACACACTTTATTATTACCGTGTGAAATTAATTAAATTAAGGACAGTGATCACAAAACCTAGTTGGGCCCCAAACATAGTTTAGTTTGTTTCCGCTCATTTTCCCTTCTCAAATTCCCCCACCTATATATATATACACCTCCGCCACCCATTCAGAAGCTCCCATCAAATTCAATTTGTATATGTCTCACAGAACCAACGTACCACATTTCTCCTCTACAGCTTTTGGCCTCCATTCCCATCTCCTGGTTTCCAGTGAGATGTCCTCTACCTCCAACTGGTAATAACATCCAATATCACTAACATACATATTTATTCTATTCAATTCAATTCAATTCATCCCTATTTTTTCGTTAAATATTAAACCACTTCGGATAACAAATCTTCGAAAACATGGGAGTTAAGGGATTCGTAGAAGGAGGCATTGCTTCAATCATTGCCGGATGCTCCACCCATCCGCTCGATCTAATCAAGGTCCGTATGCAGCTCCAGGGCGAATCCTCCGCCGCCCCAGCCCTCCGCCCTGCCCTCGCCTTCCAAACCACCACCGCCGCCGCCACTCACAACGTCCACCTACCTCCCCCGCGCGTCGGTCCACTCGCCGTCGGCCTCCGCATCATCCAGCAGGACGGAGCCGCCGCGCTCTTCTCCGGCGTCTCCGCCACCGTTCTCCGCCAGACTCTCTATTCCACCACCAGGATGGGGATCTACGACATCCTCAAAACGAAATGGACCGATCCGGAAACCAAAAACATGCCTCTCAGTAGCAAAATCCTCGCCGGATTGATCGCCGGAGGAATCGGAGCGGCGGTGGGGAATCCGGCCGATGTGGCGATGGTGAGGATGCAGGCGGATGGCCGCCTCCCGGCGGAGCAGAGGCGGAATTATAAGAGTGTGGTGGATGCGATTTCGCAGATGGCGAAAAAGGAAGGGGTGACTAGCCTGTGGCGCGGCTCATCGCTTACGGTGAACCGCGCGATGCTTGTGACCGCGAGTCAGTTGGCGTCGTATGACGAGTTTAAGGAGACCATTTTGGAGAATCATTTGATGAAGGACGGGCTCGGGACGCACGTGACAGCGAGTTTCGCGGCTGGGTTCGTGGCGGCTGTTGTTTCGAACCCCGTGGACGTTATTAAGACGCGCGTGATGAATATGAAGGTGGAGGAAGGAGGGAAAGCGCCCTATAATGGGGCGATGGACTGCGCGATGAAGACTATTAAGGCGGAAGGGCCGTTTGCGTTGTATAAGGGGTTTATACCGACGATTTCCAGGCAGGGACCGTTTACTATTGTGTTATTTGTGACGCTTGAGCAGGTGAGGAAGTTGCTTAAGGATTTCTGAAGATAAAATTATTAAACTAGTGATGATGACGAAGATGGAATTCAAGAATAAGTATTTTTTTGCGAATTTTGGAATATTGTTACTGTGAAATATTCGTGGAGATTTGGTCTAAAAGTTACTAGTTTAAAGCGTTACGACTTAAGAATATTGTGTGTGGGGATTGTTAGTATTCTTGAAAGAGGCATATTATTATGATGATGATATTCTATAGAGATTTGGTTAATGTATGTATTAAGTTGTACCGAAAGAACTTGGTATTTATATTTTCTTTCTCTCATTCTAATTACAGTTAATCTGTCTTAAAATATAAAATAAAATCTCTAATTTAGATCAATAATCAATTAGTGTACCATGATGTGAGGTCGTGAGGATGTGACTGGTTAAATTCCTAATGAGGTGATGTTCCCGTTAATTGATTCTTGACTTCTTATGTAAATGCACTTAAAGCATGATGTTAATGTATCACTCGACATGCATGTGAATTTAATATAGGTGGTGTTCTACATTAATGGATTCTCTAACAATCATTGTCTAAACTACATGTACTTAAGACTTGCATAATTCGAAATCAATGGTTAAGTGCAGGATGATGGTGTTAAGTTAAGCTTTGTTCTGTTCGTCTGAAAATTGATTATTTTAAGTTCAATTCAGTTGTATTAAATTCAGTTAAGATCAGTTCAGATGCATTAAGATCAGTTCAGATGCATTAAGTTAGTTAAGTTCAGATGCAATAAGTTCAGTTTAGTTCAGATTCACCTAATAGTTTTTTATACTACAAATAAGCTCAGTTCAGATCAATTCAGATACATTAAGTTCAGTTCAATTCAATTCAGATGCATCAAGTTCAGTTCAGTTCAGATGAGTTCTGTTCAGTTCAGATGAAGAGAACATAGCTTTAGTTCGGTAGTTCAAATATTTTTCTAGACTAGATTTGCGGTTCAATTTCCTTACATAAGTTAACTCTAGCAGTCGTTTCCTCTTAAATTTCATGTTATCCCAACTCATACGCACACTGTTGGAGATATCCTTAACAAATTTCTTGTATTTGATGGTATGTGTATGAACAAGGCTGAGGTAATTCATCTTCAGCAGCTACACACCGTTGGAAATAGCCTTAACAAATTTTATGTGTTTCATGAAAAATGGTTAGGAAAAGTTTGTAAACCACAAAAAGTCAGATTGAACATGAATTTTATTTTGAAACTCTAGTGAAAACATGAAAAGATGAGGGTTTAACTGGGAAAATGAAAGAGATGACTTAGGTAGCGTGCAATTTGTCCCAGGCTAGTGCACGTCAAGTAGTGTGTAACGTGAGAATTTATTCACCTCCGGTAGTATTTGATCTGGAGAAAAGAATAATGCTCTATTCCTGGCTAATACTAGTATTCCAATAACGTGGCGAATTTAAAGTGCATACCATAACCATATGATTGAAACTTGTTTGGAATATATTTAGTTCCATTTGATTTGATCAGGGTAAGCTTATTATTTTGGTTTGTCCGAATATCTCGTCACTAATAGACTTTCGTAAAGTTCAAATTAAAATTATCATCCTATTTCACTATACAAAAATTTGTCTACACGGATCCTATGAAGTACTGGTCATATTTATAGTCTTCAGCCAAATCGCCCGTTCAAATAAGTTTTACATTTTCATTGATTGTTGTTCCCAGTTGAGTTTATAATTAGTAGTACTACAAATAACGATGAATTCCTAGTACCCAATAAAAGCACAAAAAAAGTGCAACCAGACAGGGTTCTTTGATCTTATGAGACTGGCTTTAAGACAGTCATCACTTGGCAGTTAAATTAATATCACACACATTTCTCGTACTACCAAGTAGTATTCCACAATTTTCTATCTTATGCCGCTGTCTACAACTCTACATTCACCTAATTTCTCCCATTGCAATCTTGACCAGTTGAGTTGATATCCAATTTAACGTTTACTTACCCAACCGGCCTATATTTAAAAGTATATTCGATGCTACCTCATCCTACTTTACTGAAAATATATACATGAGTTAGAATCTAATACGAGTATGATATATATTGTCCTAATCTAACATAACTTACCATTACCATAAATATAATGATAAGGAGTTATAAGGTGGTCTAGCGAGGGGGGTGAGATAGTGAAGGAGAAGTGCAGTGTTTGATCCCAGTGGAGACATAAGGCGGTTTCGGTATGGAGATATAAGGTGGTTTACGATATTGTATTGTAGTAGTGTAGAAGTAGTTGTAATATTTGTCGTTTCAAAAAAAAATAATGATAAGGTATAATGTGGTACAATGGAATATATATAGTTCAGTTGTGTAGGTAGAGGTGCATGGTTTGACGGAGTGATAAGGGGTAGTTGTTCATATGTGTGGTTGATTGAGAACTAGTATAAAGGCAGTGTAATATTTACTGTTAAAAAAAAATCTCATGACCGGGCTCGGACCACAGATCTCAACAACAATGTTATTTATTTATTTATTTATTTTTTTTTTAAGGAAATGGTCATTTATTAACTACGAATTAACCAAGTTAGATCTGTTTTGACGAAAAGATTGGTACATCACATTGTCAATATCCGAAATTAAAAGATGAGATAGCCACGCAGGGCAATTGTTTTTATAATAGATAATAGGTTCCAAGGAGTTGATGAACTCCGAACTGCAACTACTACGACCGGCAATCGAGTCTTGAAAATTTGCCAGTCTTAACTTCCCAATTTCACTGCCTTTTTTTGCTAGAGAGTCTGCTACACCATTTCCTTCCCGATAAACAAAATTGATGACCACATTCTTGTTCTCTCTGACTTCTTCAATTTCTCGGACCAACGCCTTGTGCTGCCATGCTGCTTGATTCTCCCTATTTAGACAATTCACCGCATAAATTGAGTCTGTTTGAACTATTATATCAACAAGGTTTAAATCATGACATAATGCTAATCCTGTTTTAATGGCCATCAATTCTGCCGTGTTATTGGTAGTTCTTCCTACATAAGCAGAAAGCGCTACCACAAGTTCGCCTTTATCATCCCTCACAACACATCCAATACCTGCTCCTTCATGTTCATTTAGAAAGGATCCATCCGTGTTTAAGCATACCTTACCTTGAGGTGGTTTCATCCATTTACAGGTACCTTTATACTTACCTCTGAGCTCGTTGTTGTCATTTTAGCCAAGATAGTGTCCCTAGTTAGATTCTGCAGTTCTTTTCTTAAATGAAAACAAGAGATTGTTTTATTATCAAAGATGAAACCATTTCTGACATTCCAGACTATCCACATAAATTTAAAATGATAATCTGTGTCACTCCAGACTACACAACAATGTTATTGTTATGAAAATATGTTTAGTTTTTTTTTAGAACCAAATATGTTTAGTTTGAGGACCCTTTAATTCGATAATTAGAGAACTTTTAAACTCCTCCACTACTTCCACTGGACTTTTACAAATTCAAATGATCATCATAACTCTATTTTTAATTGTTACATTGACATTCTCTCAAAAAAAAAAATTGTTACATTGACATCTATCTTTAGTTACTTTTTTTCTTTTTGAATCTATCTATCTTTAGTTACTTGCGCATCTACTATAATCTTTTTTATACTAAAAAATAAAACAAATTGTCATTTTTCTCTGATTCTATACTAAGTTGAGAAATTATAGTTACATTCTGGGGGTTACTGTCACTTAACGTCATACTCCTTATCTTATTGGAGCGTGTGGCTTTATTTTCCTTCAAAAACTGTTACAGTATACATGTTGTTGTTGTCTTATATTGGTCTTCATCATTCAAGTATTTATTTGTTTTCATTTCATGAAACTGGAATTCCAGTATTTAATCAAAGAAATTCAACTTCCTCGAGATCTATACAACACTTCATTTTACATGTTAAACTCACAAAAGCTTGGTTGTTAATGACGTGCTACTAATATTTTAATTACTCCTACTAGGAGTATTATATAATTATACAATCATGAAAAAAGACGCAATTAGATGTACTTTAACTTTAAGGGCAGTTAAGTTATGTCGGGAAACTCCCAACTATGACATTGACACTATTATGGCTGCTGACAATAGCGTGTGCCAATTGTTCATTCACCAAGTCCTATGATTATTTTATTTAAATAATGGACTTCCATTTTAAACCTTTTTCTTCTTTTTCCATGTACTATCGTTTTTATGTGTCCACTACATTAAAGATGATACAATAAGACCAAATGAAAAACAAATTTGGGTATCGATTGGTTCCGAGTATTTGTTAAAATACCCTTACTGTAACGCTTGAGCGGATTACTTTTCCAAACATGCCTTGTACTGTTGTGCACTTCGAAGGACTGTGTGTCCAGTTTTAAAATGGAAAAAACCCTTTGCGCGCTTCGAAGAAGTGTCCAGTTTTTTAAATTGCATTCGAATAACACGACTCAAACACACTTCATACTTCGTCTTCCCCTACTCCACCAAACACTGTCAAACACAGAAATGAAACAGGACCTTAAAATCGATCGAGTAAAATCCTCCTTTAACCCGCACTTTTAAAAATGTTCTCTATGTTTGAAAAAAACTAAATTTATTTGTAATATACATCTAATCAAATTAAACAGAATTGAATAAATCTTAACAGAACTGAACTGAAATTAATCAGTTTTCATACATAGCCTTGCTTGGAACACAAATCCTTTTTTTGTTTTTTTTAGAAAGAACACAAATCTAACTACTCACTACAACCTTATTAAACATTTGAAGCTGGATTTGATTTCCATCATGCTGTCATTGCTGTGAATAAATTTCTACTACTACTGGATCACATATCCATGACGATTTAAGAAATTAATTTATCATACAGAAAAAAAATATAAATCTAATCAATCAATTTAATTTCTCAAAACTCTACTGTCAAATGTCAATTACCTCCTATACATCAACTCTCACTGAAAGATTAAGAAGCCATGAGATTTGGCCTTTTTCCGCTTTAATTGCCACTCTACCTCTCAAAACTTTGACCAAACCTATTTGCTTCACAGAATTAAACCGCCTCGCTACTAGAAGTAGTAATTGTTTTCCCTGTGGTTCATAGCATCTTTGCCAAGCATCGATTGCACGTCTCGTATGCATCGTGGGGCTTCAAGATCTTTATCCTGTAACCCATTGCCCAGCAGCTTCTGCATTTGCGATGCAAACGTGTCCCCTAATACCTGCAAATAAGTCATGTACCAATACGATATGTTATTAAGTACGTTCATTTGAGAAGTTTCGTATATTCTATTCAAATCATTTTGACTTACAGTTACTGCAACGCGAGAGGCTTTATACCAGGACCTGTTTTCTTTCCTGCCTTGAAGGAACTTCAACACATCCTGCGTTGAAAATCTCTATGAGCACGAGAATTTATACAATAGGAGAGTTCTATACAGAAAATCTTTTCACCTGTCCCATGCCATCCCAGAAGCCACGGCAAACTATAACGAACACTTGCGTTTCAAGTACAGCGTGCAACTGATCAATGGTATTGGAAAGCAGCTCCTTCAGTGGCTGCATTCGACACCTTAAATCCGATTCTGTAACATTTTCCTTAGAATCTTGTATGATCCTTCTTAGCTTTGTTGCGTTGTGCAATTTTGTCTGCATAAGAATGGGATATATCATAATAAGTCAAGTGGCATCACTAGGTGAAAATCAGTGCAATTGCATGCAGGATTGTCAAGCTAAATATGCTCATTACGAGGAGAATTAAAATCCTGGTGAATACAGCAAATGTTAAAAATACATAGCAAACTACAGTACTCACATTTTCAACAAGCTTCTCAATGACAGCTTGCACGTAAGCCCTGAATTTGGACCGAATCATCACTGTTACTTCGCTCAGACTCTCTCCTATTGTCCCACTTTCAGGTATGCATGAACCCCACACCTTAACTTGTGATTCAATCTGGGGTCTTAGGGTATCAAGCATCCTTTTCATGGAATTCAAAAGGACTCCCAACTGACAAGACACAAAACAATTATTATTCTTCAAGTTTGTAAATAAAAATATGAAGCTGATCCCAAAGATAACTAAATAAATAAAATAAAATAAAATAAAAATAAGAAGCTACCAAGTTGCAATTGACTATCGCATCTTACCTCAACCGAGACATTATATGGAGGAACATTTCCTTTAGCAATTTTTTGTACATATTTAAGACCAAATTTCATGGGCATCGTGCTTTCTTTCAAAGGAGCCAAGACTTCAGCATACTGCTTCTCCAAGCTTTCTACTACTGCTTTTTCCACATCTGCTATGGCCTGTTAGAAATACAAAGCCAAAGCATATAAGCAAAGTTTGAACGACAAACAAAGCAACTCCATGAACCAAAAAAGAATAGTCAAGAACCTAAGACACATGGTCCAAAAAGGTTGAAGATCTTTAACATGCTGATAACAGTGCATTATTGTTCTTGCTTGATCATCATAAAACTCAAAAGTGAATGCTTGCAATAGTTTATAGTCTATGGCAAAGTGTTGCAAGCGCAGTTCATATAGTAAGCAGCTCGTTATAATATCCAAATAAATCAGATTCTCAAGACACTTCGAATAATCGTACACGGATCTTTTTGCAAATTGTATAGTAATCTATAGTCACTACAAGCATACTTAGAATCAGCTTATGCAGAGTCTTGTTATTTGAAGCAGAATATATAATCAGCATCAGATTTGAATTTGACAGCGCTAGAAATCCGTTAATTAGTCATATGCACATGCACTAATTAACTTCAATCCGCAACAAGATTTATCATAAAATATCAACTTAAAAAAATGGTGAAATACAAAACAGCGCGAAAGAGTGAGAGCGATGATTCATACGTTTTCAAGGGTGAAAGTATATTCTGGCCACCGACTTATAATGACATCATATTCGGTGAGTGCCTCCTTTAGCCGGACATAGATGTCGTCAATGAAAGGAGTAGTTGGATGCTGATTTTGGTAGCTGCAAGACTTGACCTGCAGAACGTGGGGTCAGGTTACATTTCAAAGAATTAGATTTACACTTTATTTTCACTTCCAAATTAAAATTATAGATGCCATGCCAAATGAACAGTTGGCCTATGTTGCTATTACAAACAGAGACTATGAATGTACTTGGATAACTGGATCATACCTTCTCAAGCTTACACAACTCAAGTAAAGCAAGACGCCTATCTTGAATCCAGCGGGTTATATATGAGTGGAACAATTCTTTCGCATCAACCCCACCTTTGATGTAGCTGCAATAAATGTTAACAGTGTGAATAATACAGAATGACCTTTAGCAAGAGGGAACTATGTTGCCAATGAATTACCTGATATTCCACAAAGATAGATCCCTCTGAAAATCAGCAGTAGCAATCACAAGTTCTACCACAGGTGGTGTGGGTCCAGCTGGAGGACATGAAATAAGGAATGCCCGCAATCTACTATAGAGCTCGGTGCTATATATTGATGATGCAAGGTTTGGGAGGTCAATAAAGCTGCAAAGTTGAAATGTGTTAATGTCGGGCGTGGTGCATCTTAAAATGTTGGACCAAGAATGAATATCATGCATTATATGTCATTTGTGCAAAATCCCCTATAACCTTTCTCTTGCAGATAGAATGCTATTGCATTTCTAGAATACTTCAACAATTAGATTACACACATCTCAAAGTTGGATCACACGGATATCATCCAACACATTACTACAGGACACTAACCATTTGGTGCCACTTTCTAAATCTTCTTTGCGTGCAGGACATTGTCTATATAAGTCTGTATCTCTAACCAAGAATGTTTAGAGGGAGGGAGGGAGAGGGGAGAGATAGAGAGAAGCAACACAACAATCTGATGCACTCAATGAAATACTTGAACAAGGAAATACATGCATGGCATTAGCAAGTTGAAGGTTTTAAGTCATATCACCTTGGAAGAATATCCTTCTTATGGATTTCTATATCTGTCAAGATCTCGTTTCGGATATTTAGACAAAGTGATTTCATTTTTCTGTATGCTGTTGATAGAGCCAAGGGATCCATCAAAATGTTCTCATTGTTGTTCGAAATGAACTCATCGGTGTCCGACAAGTGCCTTCGGGACCTCTTCTTAGTTGCATTCTGTGTAGAGTTCAGTAGTTAAGCTTTTGTGACATGAGAACATTTAGAAAGAAACAAAAATGAATTTGTTCTTGAGTTCTACCTGAAAATATCTACATAACTTTGACTGTATTTCTGGTGCAAGTATGTCATATAAAAGCTTGTAAAGCTTCAAAGCAGGAATAAGAGCCGGAGCTGCTACTCCTGTAGCAGGTCCAAACACATCTACAATTCCCGTTGGTGATGCTTCATCCAGCGACTTGTAATTTTCAAAAGTCAAAGTGAGTATTTGCTCTATTTCTTCAGACACTTCTCCCAATATACGAACCTGCGAGTAATTAGCACTCTTGTCAATATTTATAACTAGGGGTAATCCATCTGCATATGAAATGATGCTTAAAGATGAGCACTGCCACTGCCTACTCAGACTAGAGCGTAACAGTGTAGATTTAGAGTTTGTTTATAATGTTTGACTGGAAGTACTTCATATCTAGTCTATTATACATGGGGACCTTTTAATTTGGGCTGGAGGGAGTATGTTTTGATAAGTCCCAACATAAATGCCCTGCTAGTCCTACTAGAGCCCAACACTTGCTGATTCACAGTGTACAATAAGAGTTTGTTTCAAAAGTGCATCATATCTAGTCTATTAACTAAAACCAACAAACAAAACACCACCACGAGAAAAATCAAAACTTAAAAGAAAGTCACTCACCTCTTGGTGACTCAATGTCTGCTTGCTTTTGCCTTTGATCACCACAGGCAGTAGCAGATCATGCACCAAATTTAGGCAGTCTGCAGTTGGTGTTGCAACATCCATGATATATGATAGGTATCTGAAAATATAAGATACTAAGATTAAGGATTGTACCATTAAACCGCAAAAGTAATTAAATATTTCAACACTTCCGTAGATATACCTCAGTTTTGTGTATGCATCAGAAACTCCAAAATATGAAGCAAATTCAGTCACCAACCACTTCCAGGATCCATGGAGCAACAAGTTTCTTTGCTGAAATTGCTGGATTTTCATAGCAGTCTCCAAAACACAATCGTATGCAATAGTTTCCGCAACAGATCCGCACTTTTACATTAAAGAACAATGCCATGTCATTGAGATAGTTTAAATGGAAATAAAAATGCTTTAAAAACATAATTACAAGGATACAACATACATCCCATCCCGAAGAAAGCTAGAAGTAAAACATTCCACTATGTTAAAAGACAATCATAGAGACAACATGCCTCTGGGCTTTGGCAATTGCAAATTCAAATAGAAGAACTCTTGACATGTGCCCACAAAAGTATTACTTACTAATTTACTTTCAACAATATTTATAAATTTCACAATTTTCACTGTGTCCTCAAATCATGCATACAGAATTCTACCACATAATTCAGTATCACATTACCAACAGCAAAGGTATTAGACAGATGTTACTTAGGGTACAAGCAGAAGTGTAAGCCTTTACATTGTTTGTATGGAGGTCACGACTGGAAGCAATAAAGCAACATAAAATACAATGCAAAGAGAATTTTATACATATATGTACCTTATGACTGTTTTCGTCTGGAGTAGTTGAATAGTTGATATACAACTGAATTTTCCCTACTTGCTCATGCTCAGGCTCACGGTATATAAAACATGGTCTGAGTTTCTCCCCCTGCATATAAATCCGTCGAAAGATAAAAACAACTTAATACAGAAAACAGAACAGTTTATGTTTCTAAAGAAGTTAAGCTTCAGATCTAGAACTTTTACCGATTCATCAGCCATATCAGCCACCTGAACTACAGCGTGGCCACAATATTTTCCCTTAGAATCATTGACTTCAATAATCAGCTCATCTCCAAGTCCATCTGGCAAACTGGTAAAGGAGATTTTAGTTAACTATTTCTGTTGAATTATCCTACAATGAAAAAGGTGTAAAATCTTGACATACAATATTCGAGTTTCACCAGAACCAGGCTGCATCCTCACAGCATCGTCTTCAGGTGAGCTTTTCATTCTCAAGGAACAAGAATATAATTCTGCAAGTAAAAAATAAATCTTTTAGCTGGGTCCATATTAGATTTCTTTAGAATAAATAAACAAGTTTAGATCTTTCAGGATCTCAATTGAGATGCAAGATTCGCTTGTATAATTTACCTTGTACAACTTCATAGTTCGATGATGTACTCCTCCACGCATTGTAACTCATCTTGACGAACTCAGGAACCTCTTTTGCAATCCGTTGGGTTCCAACGATCATGTAAGCCAGGCTCTTGTTCACTAAAGATCCATTGACAGTGACCACAGGGGCTATGCGGTCTCTTCTTAATGATCTCCTCTCAGAAGTAACAATGGTTTTTACATTGGATAGCCTTAGCTGAATGTTTTCCAACTTTACCTTGGAAGTCGACGTTATCGTTGATAATCCACACCCTGTGGGTGGTTCCAGGCCCATCTTCACCTTACGTACTGTAGAAATCATGTTTTTGTAAATATGAAACACTTATCAAAATTCAATACCAAATGTGTTTTATGCAACAAACATCCAGACCTTGAATCTTAATCTTGCCAAGAGATTTCTTAGTCTTGACAGAAGCTCCTTCATTTACAAGGTCCGGAGTATCTTTTCTCAAAAGCTCTTCTTCTGACTGCAATAATACATGTTTCAACCTACAATATTGACAAAAGAAACAACTTACACAATAATGCATCCGTCAATGAATGTATGTATATCGGCAATGCAGTTATAAGTCAATAATTAATCCCTATATACTAAAGATTTCAGAAACTTGCAGTGTTACTTCTCGACTGTTCTACCAATTACCCTTCTTTTCTTTTTTTTTTGTCTATTTGATGAGTCATTCACTATCATCTCAAATGTCAATGGGTTTGCCATATATTATTAGTGACTGTGACTCAAGTAAAATAAAACAACAAATTACTCTAGAGATGGTGAAGGTCTCGCAGGTGGGATAATTCAAGTTCCAAAAGGGTCAGAAGTCAGTGTCTTATACACAAGATAGGCAGCTACAAAGTTCATACTCTTCAGGAAACTAGTGCTTGAAACTGCTTATTCGAGAAGCCACTGCACTAGTAATATTAAGCACAAATTTTGAGTGCTTCCTCTACTGATAATGCACTGATACTTATGAAGTGGGTCAAGAACAACAGTGAGGCAAAACAACAGGTAACAAAATCTAAATGACTGAACAATCGAAGCTATCCAACAAGAATAAAACTGGAGTGCAAAGGTATGCAAGAAAGAAACAAGCATCTTACCCAAAAGCATCCCTCAATAGAGCACATTCATTTTCAAGAAACAATGGAGCTTCCATGCATCCCCTGGCCCACGAATGAAGACAAAGGCGGACGCATGCATCATAGGAGAGAACTCCGTACCAGTACCCTAGCCCGCTATATCACCCACAATGTTATATAAAAGTGTCAGATAAATTGATCAGGCATGGCATATTAATCCTTTAATTAAAAAAGAAGGCATTCCGTGCTGAACAGTAGTTCCATTACCTTGCATGATAAGTAGGAAATTTCGCGGGCACAGCATTAGAAGCTGCAGCTGCAGTCCTGTTAAATTTCACAAACCAACTTAATTTATCAAACATGTAAAATATGTAAGATAAATAGAATGCTACACATGAAGTCGAAGGAGATAAGCTAAGTAGCTAACTTCTACATGTATAGGTATACCTTGTCGGTGCTTCGGTAGTATTTACTTCTGAGTCAGGTACATTTTTGCTTCTACAAGTGTTAGATTGAGCCTCAGTTACAGAACCATGAGAAGTAGCTGGGCGAGGATTAACATCAACTCTGACTTTGTCAGAAACTCGGTTAGTCAGCGGGGGTGCACTTGGTATATCGTCATCAAACTGATTATTGACCCGCGCATTCCCATTGTCCTGAACCATGAGAAAGATAATCACATATCAAGCCATTCAAACAAAATAATCCTGAAGCAATAGCAAACCTGAAATCATTATTCACTAAAAACATAAAGAATATAGTTCCATCCAATTTACTCTTCCAATCCAGTACAGTTACTATAGATTACATCCCTTACCTGAATTACTGTCTCCTTGTTTGGCATCTTGCTGGTACCAGCAAAATTTGACTCTGCCCTATATTTACGCTCAAGGATACTTGCATAGTTGCTTCCAGTCGAAGTAGAATTCACTTCTGAGCTTGTAACAGATTCTGACTCATCATCAGCAGCAAAACCACGATACGCAGCCGCAAATCCACGCCCTCTACCACCATTAAGAAAACCATTCTGCTTGTGAGCACCACCCATAGGAATCTTATCGTCTTGTGGCGAAGCTTCTAGCGAGTACCGACCTCCATAACACTCATTATCAGAATCTGAGCAGGTATCCATGTCAGACTCAGACAAACTATCAATGGCTGTAGTCCTAACACCCATGCCAGTAGGCATATGCCCGCTCCGAAACTGGGAAACAGGTGGCATCCCGGAACTGACACCGCGATATCGAACCCCATTCTTGGTGGCCATTGGTGATAGATTCTTATTCTTACTTCACCTATGCATCAACACAGCAAAAACCTACTCAATTAGCAAAATCCCAAATGATTTCTTTCGCCATACATATGAATGATTCAAAGGCTTATCCACAGGTAAGCAAAGTAGATTGCAAGGCCAAAAGTAATAATACCACCTCATTCCAATACTGAACAAGATCAAATCTTGATTGAAATCAAAGGTCTCTACAGAAACTAAAAACACATAGCAATAACAGTAACATTCCATAACCCAATTACAAAACGTATATAACAAGAAACATATGGTGAATCAGAAAGAAAAAGAAGCTAAATTATGGGGAAGATGAGTAGTAAATTAGAACATACCGAAATCTGGAGGGGGTTAAAGATAAACCCTTGTTGCTCTACACACAGTGTCCAAGAAAAACTCAATTTAAGAAGAAAATCCTCAACCTGAAGAGAAAAAGGTAATGTAGGTAATGCAGCAAAGAAAATGCTAGAATCCGACCTCAAATTATTATGAAGATCCCATTTAGTTTAGTGATGCTAAAAAGGAAAAAGAAAGAAAGGAAACAAGTTAATTACAGTGTGAATGATGAATTTCCGGTAAAAGGAAAAGAGTCCAACTTTATCCTCTTCTCTCTTTTTTTTCTGTGTTGCATTTAATTTAAGAATAATAATACTGCAAAAGCTTGGTTTTCTTCTTCTTGAATTGCCACCGTTTCAAGACGAAACCTTTTCGGTCCTGTCCTTTTCTGCCGTTTGTGCATTTGTTAATCGAAAGCTGTCTCCAACATTTCAAATTTTCTTTCTTCACACTAGTACTGGTGGGCTTTATTTTAAACATTCTTTAATTTTTTTATTAATTCTTTTGTTCGTTTTGGTCCAAATGTCACATCTGTTCATTTTTTAATTTTGAGTGAATCCTAATTTGTAACATAAAATTAATATATTATAAATATATAAAATTTTCATTTTTATAATATAAGTTTTAAAAATTATTTTTACGATACGATTTAATAGAAAATTGAAAAAGTTAACAAAATAAATATAAATAGAAACCTCATGTAATCTCTATAAGGGGAATGAGGGAAGTGGTTATGGTAATCTCTAATTTATTTATTTTTTAAACCTTTTTTAATTTTTGTTGAACAAAATAGAAAAATATAAGTAAGTAGATGTTAATGAAAAGAAACAGAAACGTGGGATGAGTGTGACAGACGAAATTTTGAAATTTAGATTGGGTTTGTTGTTTTGACTCCTTTTTGAGTAACGGTAGTCACTCTATTTAGTATTTAGTGGCGCGCCTTTAATGGGATGCTGGTTTGTTTTTTATATAATACACCCCATAGTGTCACTTTTAAATTTTAAAAACATAATAATATGGTTTGTAGTACATGTTAGATCAGTGATCATCAAATACTTTAATGAAAAATGCAATGCTTTACGTATAACAACATTATTATTATAATAATGATTTATGAGTAGGATTTAGGACTCAACTTTAATTCGAGAATAAAGTACTCCATGTAAGGTTGTGTGGAAGAATGAGTTGAGTCCGATAACTTTTGTGGCTTCACATGATAATTGTGTTTGAGTGGTGTAATGTGAAATTAGCACCAACAAGTTTGCCAGTTTTGGGAGGGAGTGGTTTAGAGTGTGAGGGCAAGTTAAGTAAGGAGTGGTGCACCTAATCTGCAAATTGGAGCCTATTTTTTCTCACATTAATGTTGAGCTTTTTTTTCTTAGTGGGGAAGGAAAGCACAATAGCACATACATTTGACTCAAATCTGGGAGAAAAGCTGGTTCACACCATGTTACTACTACCATTATTTATTGTATTATTACTGCAATTATTGATTTTTTTCTGTCTAGGAATTTAATCGGTTGAAACATTTAGTGGGATTTGCCAAGATACATTGATAATTATGAAATGGGTGGTGAACTTTTTACCCAAATTAATTCTCGTTCCAAAACGCATAATTAATGATGAAAATTCATTGATTGAAAGGTAATTTGAACAGACTAAAAATAAAGTTTAATCACTATACTATTATAAGGTGGTGGTGCGGTCAAAATGGACTACAGGGGTGAAGGAGAACTACATTGTTACTCCATCACTTGTCAGAGAACGAACCATGCACCTCTCCTTTATTATTTCAACATCTTACCGCTGCACCGCCTTATAACTCCATTTGTGTAGAAGTAGTGCAGTAGTAATTGCAATATTTGACGTTTTAAAAAAAAATCAATCACTTTTTGTATGAATTTTGATTGCTCAATTGACACACTATGTATGTGTATCCAGTAAAGTGGTTTAATATAATCGACTATATTCGTATCAGATTTTATAGTTTCCTCAAAAAGAATTTTTGTTTAAATATTACAGTACTAAAAATACAAAAAATAAGAGATTGAGAACGTACGCTACTTATACCAAAAGGGTATACTTTTTTGGGAAATCCATCCAAATTTTTTTAAAAGTTAAGTGTGCTTGCTATAGAGCAATTCTATTATGAGTTACCAGCTAGGAAATTTTCGACGCCGAGTGAGGATAATTTGTGCGGGAAAGAACACGTGTTGGTATGTGGGGCCAACATATGAGATTGAGAGCATAGTTACTTGTACCAAAAAGGGTACACTTTTTTTCTAGGAATCCATCCAAAAAACTTAAGAGTTAAGTGTGCTTGCTATAGAACAATTATATTATGAGTGACCTGCTAGAAAGTTTTCGATGCCGATTGAGGGAGGACAAAGTGCGCGGGAAAGAACATGTGTTGGTCTGTGGGGACAACATATCACCCCAGAGAGCGGCCAGGAGTAACCGTGCTAAATACTATATTTAGATTATAGTTTTTAAAAGTAAAATTTAGTTATAAAATAAGTATGTAATAAGGAAAATGATTTTAGTTGAATATTAAATACGTCATTAAAACATTATAGGGAATGAGTTAAAATGGTATGCAATAAATTTTTATATGAAAACTACTAAATCATTCACAACAATTTCCAAAAAACAAAGAAAATTTTCTTCTAGGCCAGAGCATGCCGCACTTGTGCGGTTTAACTTGATTCACGTGATTTACAGACTATTACGGAAACATGTAGGGTTTACTCAGTACGCACCCAAAGGATAGCGGGTGCAGGTCCCCATGTTATTAAAATATTTTTTTACTTAAATATCAACAAGAACATGAAAAAAAAAGTATAAAAGCTTAAAAAATTAGATTTCATAATACTCTCCACAGTCCACCAAAAATAAAAGGGAAATATATTTACATGCAAAAATATATGCATGTCTGAAACTATTTTTAGATATTACTCATTAATTTGCACATGTGAGGTTTGGTTTGGGGTTCGAATCCAAACTCGTAGAGAGGTGTATTTAATTTGAGTCATAAGTTGGTATAAATATATTTGGAGTTATAATGTTGATATGGTTGTACCCGAAGTTATAAAGTGGTAAATAAGTAGTGTAGATATATGGTAGTAATTAAATTTTCCGTTTAAAAAAAAATTTATATACTATATTCAGATTATAGTTTCTAAAAATAAAATTTATTCATAAAATAAGTATGTAATTCGGAAATTGGGTTTTGCTAAATATTAAATAGGGAATCAAAATATTATGGAGACTGAGAGTTAAAACGGTATAAACCATTTTTTTTATATGAAAATTGATATGAATGCTCTTAAATTGCTTGTTTTATTCTTATATCTAAGCAGAGGCGGCTGAAGGCCTGTGCGGTCAGCCCAACCGCACAGGGCCTCCATGAAGTGAGGGCCTCAAATTTATTTATAATTTGTATATATACAGTGTTTTATGTTGAAAGTACTCAAAATTGTAGTGGCTCAGTGGGCACGGGTAATAGTATAAGTGTTATATTCTTGCCGAAGTCTTTGGTTCAAATCTTGGTTTTAACATTTTTATCTTTTTTTTTAATAACATTGTTTTTTGGTCTATCTTACGGGATCGAAAAGGACCCTAAAAGAGCCGCCCTGTATCTAAGTTATGTGTTCTAATTCGTAAAATGCTTGATTCATTCTCTTTATAAAATGTTATTGTGGATTAATGTAGCTGGATTAATTGGTTGGTGAAGAAGAAGTATATATTCGATCAACTTAAGTTTTTCTATTTTATACGAATGCCAAACCATCCTTTGTTAGTAAATAGCAGTGCTAATTTTGTCCACGAAACATGTAAAGGCGCATGCAGTTTGGGAGACAGGCACGCAACTCTTGTTTCATTCGCACGACTTGCATGTTCATCTTAGCTTATTTTAGTTGGTCTCATTATATTGGATTTGATTTGATTGATGATTTGTTATGTTCAAGTTATCTTAACAAAAAGCCAAACTACACATGAATTGAACCAGCTGATCATGTCTCTCATATGAATTAATTTATCCTTCTTGTTAGGAAATTCTTGTTATATATATAGCATATACTACTACTTCACTTGTGAAGTTAATGTTATCTCAACAACATACACATAGATTGTAATTAGATTAACAGTTGAGTCAACTTTTTGAACAACTTTTGTAACCGACAATAGACATGAAAAGGAAATTGTCTTAATTAAGAATTCAATACCTATTCGAATTCTCTTAGGCAATAGCTGCGAGCTGCGACTTGGAGACTATATAAAGGACGATTATTGTTTGCTCAAGATCTGTTAGACACTCATTACATCTTTGAAAGCTTGTTCGACTACTTCAACAAGTTATATTTGTAACGCTCGCACTTATTTGTAATGTTCGTTTAATTTGCATAAAATGATATGATATGAATTATGATCAATGTGTCTTCCTGCTAATCTGCTATACTCGTACTCATGACACTTATTTGTAATGTTCGTTTAATTTGCATAAAATGATAAAATGTTATGATATGAATTATGATCAATGTTCTTTGTTGTTAATATTCTTCACTGAATTCAGAATTTGTTTCATCAACTGCCATAACAATTTGATTCTTGAAAATTATACTTTAAATTTATCATCTCTGATTTGTTTCAGAAGTCCATCGTTTTCCCACTGGCTGTGCATGAATCACAGCGTGCGCCATGACCACTCATCCATGCCCGACTATAGACCTATGTAGTATGCTGCTATTTTGAAACGCTTTGTGCAGGCGCCCAACTACAGACATCCACATGCTCCAGGCCGACTGGAAACCATTGCTTTCCCACATCCAAAATTGTATATACTTTTGCCGATTACTGTAAAAATAGACATCAAACACTAACTTTAAGTCTTGAAAGCCGGTAAATAAATCAAAGAAATATAAAGCAGTACAATGAATAGAAATACAAAATAAGATGTTTAGTAATTACTCCAATGTGATAGATTCATTATAAGGAAATACAAACTAACCTCCTATTCTACAAATGAAGAAAAGGATATTATCTGTAATATCCCCTGTTGGCTGTTGAGCAGGCATCACCTCCAGACCATATATCTCTTCCCTTAGTGTAAATTGTGAAGAAGAAGAAGATCGAAGAAATTAAGAAAGCAAAGTTGAAGTCATAATTTTTCTGGAAAATATTGTTGTGAATAGTTGAGCCTAGAGAGGAATTGAAGATGTTATTATATATACACGATCATTTAATTTGTTTATAGTGTTAAATGGTGCATGGTCAAAACAAACTTGCTTGTTCAAAGTTAGAAGTTAGAACCATGGCATCATATTCAATGGATGCAGTTGTAACACACAAAACAAATTCTTTTATAATTCAGTACCTTTTTTCTTACACAGGCTATGAGGTATGGTATGTTTAAAAATTTAGGGAGCAAGTACGAATAATAATGTATCGAAATATATAAATTAAAAATTGAATAAAACAACAAATCTATAAATTCGAGTGGTGACACTATCTCCTTAATTAACATATAATTCGCCCTGCTACGGTTCTCATAGTTCAAGCGAATCGTCTCTCAAGATATAATTGCAGATGAGTCTGTATAGTAACATTCGAAATACAAGACTCTCTTGGACTAAGGCTTTGTTCTTTTCATCTGAAAATTGATGAAAATAAATCCAGTTCAGATCAGTTCAGGTGCATTAATTTCAGTTCAGTTCAGATTTGGCTAATAGTATTTTATACTACAAATAAGTTCAGTTCAGTTCAGTCATTCAGTTCAGTTCAGATCAGTCCAGTTCAGACTTTTTCAAACGAAGAGAACAGAACCTAAATCAATATGGAAAGATAACTTTTGTAGAAAAAAAAAAGAGAAGAAGGAGAAAACTTTTGGATTTACATGTGAAATTTCAAAATTGGTACAAAATTCAAAACATGAGGTTTTATTCATAGTTTTTGAAAAGTTGGAAAATCTATCTCCTCTCTTTGATCTCTTTTCTAACCAAGTCTAACCTAGTTAGTTGTAAATAAAAAGGTGAAACTCTTAGATAAATTAAATTCCCTCTTTAGAATCTATCTATTCATATTGAAATACAAACTTTTCATCAAAGGTGCAATGGTTTAGTGATAACTATTCCCTCTCCTAACCAGAGGGTCGCGAGTTGGTGTCAAACTCTATCCGCTTATTATTTTTGCATATTTTCAACTATTCCACCATTTTTCAAGAGTGTTCTTTTTTTTTTTTGGGTAGTAGAGTGCTCATTAAAATAACCTCATAACAAAATATTTTTTTAATATTTTGCTCATTCCTTCTTAATTTTAATTACTTCCAACTTTTAGTTTTCCACAATTAGCACACTAACCAACACACTCCGAGTATTAATTACCCTTTCACTAAGGAACTTTAGTAACAAATGTTCGAGTGAATTCAACTATTTTAGTAGATTATTCACGTTCAAGAAAACTCAATTTTTAATGTGAGAGGCGCCTCCTGCTTAATGGTGTATAATCATAGATAGACCAATCATGGTTTGACTAAAATTCCAACAATCCCCACATGAAAGAGACTTGATGCTCACATCACGTGGTGCTTCAGCCTGACTTGGCCATCGAAAACATTATTGTAGGGGTAGCTAGATAGCTTTTGGCTTTGAATCATCCATAGTAGAATACGATCGGACTTACTATTGCCACACGGTGAGCGTGATGTCTTGAACCGGTCGGCATTTTGTGTAAGTCAAGGTAGTGATATCAACACAATAACGTTCTCTTATTGTTTTGTTCCGTGTTGTTTGTCTATTAAAAGCCATGAACATGCTTGGATTCTTAAATGTTTCATTCGAAGCGGCCACACTTCACACTTAAATAGATTTTTTTTTCCTTTTGACATTTTAAGTTTGCACTTTTATTTGAAGTGCTCCTGCCTTTGTATTTGCAATTTCACCCATAGTTTTAAATTTTGGTGTCATTAATCCGCATGGTGTTCACATGTCACATGTGTATAATTGTGGGTTTCAACCGATTCAATTTGACCCAAAAGTTTATATGTAATACGAAGTATCATTTATAAGAGGTAAATCATACGAAATTTAAAATTTAAAATCGCACACATGCAAATATTTTATATGGATAATTGCACAAAAGGTTGAATTTTAAGGAACAAGTTACACACATTAAGGTACATTTCCCGTACACAAACTTTAGTTATCATCCCCCCGAGTCCCATAAGTTTTATAAGAATCATTTTTGTATAAATGGTTAAATTTCAAACCTTCAAGGTGTCAGACTCACGTTTTTGACTTTTTGTAAAAGTAAAAAGATAGTAGCCTAAAACCTAATCCCTCCGAATGTGGAGTTTCAAAACACACCGTCTTTCACAATGGTGAAAATTGCTGTAAACTTTGACTCATGTATTTAGAACAAAAATTTAAAAGAGTATTCAATCATGCAGGATCGTGAAACTTCCGCGCGAAATCCAATCCAGGTCATAATCGATGCCATAGAGTTAGACCACTCATTTCGTCTTAAAGTGCTGTAAGCTGAAGCAGATAATTCATGCACGGAAACTGTTCGATATAATGTCAAGCAGAAGATATACATCATTGGAATGTGATGTCAAAAGGGCACCTCCAGAATGATGTGTCCAAGGAAGTAATGGTGTTATTAGCTGATATGATGAGGGAGAATGTTAAGCCTAACTGCTTCACATTGCCTCGGGTCTTGTACCATGTTCTAGGTGATCAGAGAAGGTGTGAAAGTGCACGGTATTGTGGTTAAGACCGGTTCCATATCAAATAATTATGTTGGCACGACTTTGGTGGAGACGGCATGTGGAGTTTACTTATAGGGTATTATTCACTGAGATGGAATTCAAGAATGTGGTGTCTTGGACTGCAATGAATATGGGGTATGTCGCAATGGTGATTTGGATTCGGCAAGGAGACATTTTGGGTTGTCTCCAGAACGAGAAGTTGCGATGTGGAATAGTATGTTTTCGGTTTACATGGAGCGTGGAGATATGGCCCGAGGCTTTTTAACATGATTCCAAATAAAGATGCGATGTCTTGGAACACTTAATTTTATTGAAAGGATATGCAAAGAACGGGGATATTGATGGATGCAGAAATCATGGTCATACAATAATCGATCGTGTATCAAAAGAAAAGAAAATTTTATTCACAAAGAAGCCAGCAGCCACTCTAAACATGGTCATGTGACTCATGTTAGTTCAGTGGTTCAGAGGGGAAATTAAGCTCCATACTATTAATTGCAAATACAGCAAACCTGGGGGTGGAAATGCAATTATCATTGTCTTCTCTTTCATTCAAATAAATATCTGGAATCAGCAGCCGGCGGTTACCGCTTAAATTCATTAACGAACTGAACAAAGCGCTGCGATCAAGTACAATTCTCTCTTTTCTTCTCGTAACTAACTTCTTCTACCCCCTTCTTTTGATTTCTCTGTAACCTTTTCTTCCATTGATTCAGAAGAAGAAAACAGAGATCAACTTCAGGAATTGCACTAGGCGCACGTACCAGAATTGAAATTGCAGGTTCTCTACTTAACTACTTCGATTGTTAATTTACTCTTTCTTCGTTTGGTTTAATTGGTTCCACCATTACTCTGTGCTTAGTGTAGTTTGATTGTAGAGTTTCATCTGATCAATTAGTCAGTTTCTTTCTGGAAATGATAAACCAATGCAATGCTATTTTTGTTGGTGAATTCTTTTGATTATAAGAACAGGGGAGTTCTTGATTGGGAAATTCGGTTATAGACTAGGGATTTGGATTTGTTAGTTGAGGAATGATCATTAGACTTGCTGTTGCGCTTGATTATCTTGGTCGTGGGGTTAATTAGTGTGAACTTTTCATTCCGATCGGTACATTTTTCATCAACCAGCTGATGCCTGATGATAACAATGTTAACAGTGTACCCTGCACATTTAATCGATCAGCTGATGATAACAATTTTGGTGTATTGGTTAAGTAACAAGTTCCTGTCATAATCATAGTCTTCTTGAATATTATTACTAGTGTTCTTTAACTTCATCATCATTGTTTTGCTTCACAAGTTGATTATTTTTCTGCTGTTCTTGTATGAATGACAGGGCTATAATGCCAGGGATTCCCCATAACCTGATTCGGTTCGAAGAACCAAATACTATACTATTCTGCAGGACATGTAAAACGCACTTAGCTTTGGAAGAGCATATCATTGGGATGGTACGGAGATAATTAACTTCATCTATTTAACTTTTTGACTATTGTTTCACAAATATTATGCTATTTCATCGAATCGACCTTCAAATTCGATTTTAAGTACTTTTCTACAGCAGACCTCTAAATGTTAACGTATGGTGAAATGGTTACTCTGCAAATGGTCATATAGATTTCCTTTTGATATCTTGCTTCTCACATCTTCAATTTCAGTCTGATTTTGACGGACCAGATGCATATGTCCGGATCAATCAAATGTAAGGATTAATCAAACTATTTTGTCTATTTTATGGAGTGCAATTTAATGGTTGATACAATATGTGCTTTTTTTAAAAATATTTACTGTACAATGCAACAGGGTTAACACAGTCTTAAGTGACAGCTATATAGCACAAGGAAATCAAGTGATAGCACAACTTTCTTGCAAGCTCTGTTCTGTGTTGCTGGGATACAAAACTGTATGCTGAGATTCTCTTTCAATCATCTTGCTTTCGTTCAACTTGATAGTGTAGACTGTGTAGATTAACCAACATAATTTCTATTTTTACAGGTTAACGGTCCTGGACATAATGTAGCAGACGAATTCATAGTAAGCTCGTAAGGTTCTTCTGCCACTCGCATGCAAATGACCTCCCTATGTTTCGAACAAGTTGCAATTTACTTCCTTTATTTTCATAGGACGTTGTCTCTTTTACTCGATGGTCACGAGGTAATGTGTGCTCGCACCCGGGCTGTTATTTTTGGAGATTGGAGGCTTTCTGTTATTCGTTTACCTATCCCACTTGATGGGAATTTCTACCAGTGCCGCCGGTGTGGGACGCACCTTGCCCTGGAGCATAACTTAATTGAGAGGGTCAGTATTCTCCTTTTTCTCTGAAGGAACCACAAAACTTGGCTCTAATCTGACTACTTCACTTTTATTATTCCTTTTGCAGACACCACAGTCTCTAGTCTTCCAGGGCCAGGGAGTGTAAGATGACCATTTAATTGTGATTCAATCTGCTTCTATCGATCCGGTTCTAATCTCTTTTTAATCAATTTGCAGGTTTAACATTCATCTGGGCGAAAATTTGTTCCCAGATGACCACACTAGAGCAAACAACGTTCACTGCGCTGACTGTTACAGAAAGTTGGGAGTCAAGAATGTAAGCCAGATTCTTATCACTGTTGTTAAATCAAGTACATGATTAGGATAAATTAAATCCATTTTGTTTACTCTGCTATTACGAAAACTGTGTTACTATCCGCATGCCTTTTTTCTTTATCTAGGTTTCTCCACAGGGTCAACGAACCACATTGGACCTGTAAGCTACTTGTAGTCTGCTTAGTATAGCCTTGTGTACACAGATTGTAATGTTCGTTTGATTGGCATAAATGGATATGATAATATCAATCCTTGTTTGTGGTTGGCAGGAATACTGTTCTTCTTACGGACGCTGAGGAACTATCCAGACACCTTTCTTCTTTACCAATCATGCTGTAGGCTCTCTGCTGGATCGACGAGTTTGTTGGACGTGTAAGCTATTCGTACTCTTCTTAGTAGCATTGTGTACAAAGTTTGCAATGTACGTTAATTTGCAAATGATATGATCGATGCATTTTGTTGTTTGGCAGGAAGACTATGCTCTCTGTTAGGCTCACGGCAAATTGATAGATGCTTTAACACAGGAAGCTCATGATCAACACCAACCAAATGCATGAGATGAAGTTTTGTTGCAAAGAGAGTGATCAAAACCAAGACAATGTTCTTATTAGTCTGTAACTGATCATTTCTAGCAGTAGTCTAGCTAAGTGTAGCAGTAGTATATGCAGCAGCAGTACTTCACTCCATTCCACAGACTTTTCTCATTATACTTGGTCATACATAGCTCTTTACAGGACCTCTTTTCTGTGTTTTGGTATACTTTGTACAGAACTGAGCTTCTTTTCATAGATTTTTAGCAGAATGCATGTCCTAGCTAATTTTTTCAGTACTGTGTATGATACATAAGTTGCAATAGTATTTGGACCTGATGCTGCTCCAGGTTCTCGAGTACATTACTTGTTTTGATTCAGTTATTTTGAAGATGGAGCTATTCTAGCCTCATTTTAATTAATTGAAGTTTGACCTTATATAGACCGACTTTGGCAATTTTGGAGACGTATACAGTTGATAGTGTAATCGATCATTACTGTATTTATGACAGACGATGGATAACGATCATAAATATTGGTGTTTTGGTTAAGTAATTAACAATTAAGATGTTGTGGTCATCATAATCTTGTTGGATATTAAAGGCTTTTTATTTACTCGGCCAGTACACTTAACAATAAAAATATCAAAGTAATGATTCTGCAATATCTTCCAAGCTGTTGTCTGCACTTTTATCTACAAATCCATCTGCAACTGCAATTAATCCATAACTTAATAACCATATTCTAACCTCTAATATCACAACATTCACGAAATACCACGATATAGACAAGGGAAGGCTTCAACATAATAAGGTAAAAATGGCTGTAGATAAACATGGACACTCCTACCATTATACTGAGTTCAAAGTTTGAGCAACGAGCTCCCACAAACTTGGGGTTCATCTCGGCGACGTGGCTAGCTAAGAGGCCAGCAACAAAAGGCAAACTACTTGAGCAATTCCTTGGCAGTAGCCAATAAGTTGTTTGGCGATTTGGTTGAAGTTCATGGGCGGGGCATTGATCATATTCCTGTCAAAAGACCATTTGACAAAATAAGAGCCAAGATGAATTCACTATCTCTCAGGAAACACTCATGTGATAGAGGCTCCCCCTCCGTACCGAATATCAGTGACAGAACATCTGTCTTCTGGGAAGAACCTTCTCATGAATGTGCTCCATATATCCTGATGGACCCGCGCGATCCCCTAAATTATGAATCAGAATACAATACTTTCTATATTTCAAAACATTGGTGAAGATTAGGCCTATTTCATCAACATTCTGACTGTCGAGATGAATCTCTTTTGTAATTATGTTCCAAGGCTATCGAAAAGAAAAGCTTTATTAATTTAACCATTTTCAAATCTCTGTCAAGGAGCGAGCACCAATGCAAGCACGAACCTGAAAATGATCAGGAACATAAGAATCATTGTAAATTCTGAGAGCAAGAGTGCGCTTAACCATTCCGATAAGCCCAAGGATAGTTATGATCTGGAGCTGTCGTGTTTTCTGAAGGAGTTGAGACTTGAGAGTTTGAAAATCGTCTTAATTCATAAATATGAACATAATCATTCACCTTAATTCCTTTTGTTCTTCATCATAATCAGTACTAGTATATAGCACAGTAATATTAAGCTCCCCTTTAAATTACAAATAAACAAAACCTTAGGGATGGAATTGCAATTATGTTGCTCGTCTTCTCTTTCATTCAAATAAATATCTGGAATTCAGCAGCGGTTACCGCTTAAATTCATTAACGAACTGAACAAAGCTCTGCGATCAAGTAAAATTCTCTCTCTCTCTCTCTCTCCTCGCTCTTCTTGTAACTAACTTGTTCATTTTATTCTTTCTCTGTAACCTTCTCTTCCTTTGATTCAGAAGAAAACAGAGATCAATTTCTACGCACGTACCAGAATTGAAACCGCAGCAGGTTCTCTACTTCTCTACTTAACTACTTCGATTTTTGATCGCTTGATTTACTCATTTTTCGTTCTGTTTAATTGGTTCCACCATTACTCTGTTCTTACTGTAGTTCAATTGTATTTTTCTGGAAATGATAAACCAACACAATGCTATTTTTGTTGGTGAATTCTTTTGATTTGAGTACCAAATAACAGGGGCGTTCTTAATTGGGGGAAATTCGATTGGTTTTTGGACTGATCATTCGTTGTTGCAGTTCGATTGGATTTTTGTTGGTGAATTCTCGTATGAATGATCGACAGGGCTATAATGGAATCAAATCCCCATAATCTGGTTCGATTTGAAGAACCAAATACTACTGTGTTATTCTGCAGGCGATGTGGAACGCACTTAGGTTTGGAACGGCATATCATAAGGATGGTACGGAGATAATTAACTTCATAAATAGTAGTATTACACAATTTCGTCAAATTCGATTATATGTACTTTCTATAGCAGCACTCTAAATATTAGTAGTAACTTATTTTGAAAGGTTAATCTGGAAATGGTCTAGTTATAACTTATAACTGTTATCGTATAGAATTGAACTGTACATTACCGTTTGATCTTTTGCTTCAATTTCAGTCCCCTGATCTTCCAGGATATATGCTGATCAATCACATGTAAGATTAATGCTTGATATGTGCTTTATAAACTTTTATTTTTTATTTTTACTTCTATTTATTTCTAATAATTACTGCATAATGCAACAGGGTTAACATTGCCATAACTGACATCTATACAGTAAAACAAATACAATTGAAAGCACAAATTTGTTGCAAGCTCTGTTGTGGGCTGTTGGGACACAGAACTGTAATCTGAGATTCTCTTGCTATCATCTTGCTTTCTTGCAATGTTACGAACTTGATAGTGTAGAATGAGTAGATTTACAATGGAATTTCTATTTTTACAGGTTTACATGCTCGCCCCGGATGGAGTTCATGTAACAGGGCAATTCGCAGTAAACTGGTAAGGTTCCTTCCGCCACTTGTATGCAAATGACTTCCCCACTATACATGTTTCCAAGGAGTGCAATTCACTTCCTTTATTTTCACAGCAAGTATTTGCTTTTGAGCAATGGTGATGAGGTAATGCATGTTCCAAGCCGGATTGCTATTCCTGGAAATTGGAGGTATCGTGTTACTAGTTTCTTGATCCCATTTGATAAGAATTTCTACTGGTGCCACCAGTGTAAGACACACATTGCCCTGCAGCGTGCTGTTATTAAAATGGTCCGTATTCTTGTGTTCTCTGAACTCCTAAACTTGGCTCTAATCTCTGACCTAGGCATTTCCACTGATCAATTTTTTATTTTTTTCCATTCCTTTTGCAGACACCACAGTCTGTAGTCTTCAAGGACCAGAATGTGTAAGACAACCATTTAATTGTGATTAAATCTGTTTCTATCTATCCAGGTCTAATCTCTTATTAATGGCTTTGCAGGATTAACAGTCATCTGAGCTCATATTATATAGCAAATAATCGCATAAGAGGAAACTACATTCACTGCAGTGGCTGTTACATAAAGTTGGGAATCAGATTCTTGTCACTGACATTAAATCAATTACAGGTCACAATGATTAGGATAAAACCATTTTTTGACTACTATTACGAAAACTTGGTTACTATCCGCGTGCCTTTTTTTTCTCTTTATCTAGGCTGCTGAGGCAGAAGTAGAAATTCGGTTGGACCTGTAAGCTACTTGTACTCTGCTGATTAGTATATAGCCTTGTGTACACAGATTGAAATGTTAGTTTAATTTGCATAAAATGATATGATGCTTGTTTGTTGTTTTGGCAGGGACAAAGTGATTTTAGTTGACGCTGAGGCACTAGCCAGACACAGATTTTCTTTATTTTTGGCGAGATCTAAACTCCGCAGGATTGACTAATCTTGTTGGACGTGTAAGCTACTCGACTCTGCTTAGTAGCCTTGTGTACACAGTTTTTAATGTTCGTTAATTAATTTGCATAAAATGATATGAAATGATCGATGCGTGTTTGTTGTTTGGCAGAGGGACTATGCTTTCTATTATGCTCAGGACACATTGACAGATGCTGTTACACAGGAAGCTTACGATCGACACCAAATGCATGAGATGAAGTTTTGTTGCAAAGAGAGTGATATCAAAACCAAGACAATGTTATTAGTCTGTAACTGATCATTTCTAGTAGTAGTAGTAGTCTAAGGTAGATGATCCCCAGTGAAGTGTATATGCAGCAGTTACTTCACTCCATTCTGAGACTTGTCTCATTATACTCTTTAGTCACACACATAATTTTCACTGGACCTATTTTCTGTGTTTTGAATTTTGATATACTTTCTGGTGATCAATATGCATAATTGAGCTTCTATCCGTAGCTTCTTTGCAGAAATTCGCATGTCCTAGCTAATATTTTCAGTACTGCGTATGAATGATAAGTTGCTATAGTACCTGGACCTGATGCTGATGTCCGGGTCCTTCTATATTGAGTTGCAATAGTATCCTAACTTTAGTACGGTTTTAGGTTCATTATTTTGGTATTTTTTAGATAATATTTCGAGTAGTCTGTACTCTGTAACTGATTTCTAGTAGTAGTCTAGCTAAGGGAGATTACCCCAAGTGTAGTGTATGTGCAGCAGTACTTCACTCCCTTGATCTTGAAACTTGTCTCGTTATACTTGGTCATACATAATTCTTCACTAGATCTCTTTTCTGTGTTTTTGTATACTATACTTTGTAGTAATATGCAGAATTGAGCTTCTTTTCATAGCTTGTTAGCAGAAGAATGCACGTCCAAGCTAATTTTCAGTAGTACTGTGTATGATACATAGTAAGTTGCAATAGTATCCGGATCTGATGCTAGCTGCTCCAGGTTCTGGAGTACATTCCTTGTAAATTGAGTTGCAATTAGGTTCAGTATTTTTGAACACCACCAAAGTTGGATTTGCCTATGAGACTGCGTATTAATCGATCATGAAGTGATGATATGTGACCTCTTTACTACTAGTACATTATACAATTTGCTTAACGAAAATCTACAATCTATTACATTCAGCTGGCAAATGTGCAAATGTGCAGAGCACATTATGGTCCTTGTTTGGTAACAATGTCATTGGCTTAATCAGCTCAATACATCTCTTATTCTGCAACGACGGACTAAAACACATTCAAAAGGGCACCATTCTTTTTATTGGTATTATAAAAAATATGACCAATGTGAGAAGGGAAATTGTCCTTGAGCACCCAAGAAAGACCCTTTTTAACAGATAAAACGGAAACACCAGTGGAGTCTTGAGAAATTTTACCAAGTGCTACAATCTTATAATCATCGTTAGAAATATCATAACCGAAACCATAAATTGTCTGACATCGATATGGATTCCATCCATCAAAAGGAAGTGTTGTTGGGATGCTTACCTGTTCCCTGGTTACAGGATTCAAGTTCAACACAACCAAATCACCACCACCGAGTTGATCCTCAATAAAATCCGATTTCCAGATTCTACAATCAAACAAATTTAACCCTTGCGAGAAGAAAGAGATTTTCTTGATGGGGTTTACGAGTGAAACAAATAAATTTATTAAGTTAATTTCATGTATTGGGATTAGTAAATTAAAATCTTATTATATTGTTATAATTAATTTGTTAGTAGTATACTATTCTCTTTGTAAGTAATTGTTATTTTTATATATTTTTCAATTAAATAAGTTAAATTTAAAAAGATTAATTAATAAAATATTATTTTATTCTTATCACCCCCAATCATAAATATGACAAAATAATTATTATAGTAAAAGTAAAATATTGAAAGTCCACCGTCATAATTATTATCTTGAAAATCTAATATTATATTAATTTAAAACCTAAAATAGATTATATTTATAAATAAGTCAAGAAACCTAAATCATCTTACAAAATAAAATAAAAATGGAGCGAGTATATAGTAGAGTAAGAATAGATATACCCCCTAACGTATAATACAAGTGAGACCCTCCAACCTATACTACAATTGAGATATTACCCCCTAACGTATTAAATTTGAGACTTAACCCCCTCAACTATATAAAGTGTTGCAACATACCCCTTATATAATATTTTACTATCAATTTTAATATTTTTCATTCAATTTAATATTTTCCCTTCAATTAAATATTTCCGTTTGATTCCAAATTAATTATAATACATATCGAAAAATTAATTTTGAAAATTATAATATGAAACTATACGATTTTCACTTTTATAATATAATATAATATAATATAAGTTCAAATATTATTTTTCCGGTACAATTAATGAAAATATTATATTTTCACTTTTATAATATAAATTGTATTGAAAAAATAAGATTTAAACTTATATTATAGAAGTAAAATCTTATATTTTTATAATATAATTTTAAAAATTATTTTTCGGTATGAATTATGATTAATTGGAGTCAAACTGACATATTAAATTGTAGGGAAAATATTAAATTGAATGAAAAATATTAAATTAAAGGGAAAATATTATATAGGGGGTATGTTGTAACACTTTAAATAGATGAGGGGTTAAGTATCAAACTTAATAGGTTAGGGGGTAATGTCTCAATTGCAGTAAAGTTCAGGGGGTTTGATCAATTTTATCTTATAAATTATGGAGACATGAATGATCAAAGTAAACATGTTATAGGATATTTTTAGAGTATTAATGATAATTCATTCAAAAAATACATAAATATAATATAAGGGGGTAATTCAATTTTTATATTAAATAAAATGGGGTAATCAGTTAAAAGTTAATGGAAAAGTTAACAGTGTTAGTCAAATCTAACGGTTTGGGGATTTTGTGCAACATTTTGTAAAACACAAGCGGATTGTGTGCAATCTATAAAATACATGGGGAACTTATGCAGATTTCAAAGAACACATGGGGATTTGGTGCATTTTAACCCCCCCCCCAAAAAAAAAAAAAAAAAAGAACAGTACCTATGCAATAGTACTCAGTATTTGTGTATTAAGTAAGTGTTTGAAAATGCTTTTATTAAAGTTAATTTTTCACCTCCATAAGCAGATTTTTAGTGTTGATTTCGCGTTTGTTTCTTTAAACTTAAGCAGAAAAAATGTTGTAAGTCAAAAGCATCCCATGGCTGCTTAACACAATTTTAAACAAATAAACAACATAATAGAGCACAAATAACCACTAAATCCTACTATAAAAGAAAATCAATAACCTGACGTGGGCGAAGACAATCGCTGTAAAGACAACTACTGACCTCTGGTCGACATCCTCAGTGTAAAGACACCTCGAAACCTCCGATACATTAACGTCTAATGAGATGGCCGCCTAAAGAGACAACTAGAGCCTAAAAAGGCCGGTTCCACCGAACACCTTAACTAACTACTTTTCCATTGCATAAATAAAAGTGAATGAGTTACAATGGTTAAATAGTAAAAGACTGACTTGCTCCTACCTAAAAAATAAACTTACGGGCTAAGAAAAGACTAACATGCCTTATTACTAACTATGGGCTAAAGCCCAACTATAGGAGTGTTCTAGAAACAATCCATAAACCCTAAGTTATTAGCCAAGACTCAACTAAATAAGTAAATAATATGATAAATAAACAAAATAAGAATATGACGAGCTCGAGTTCCTAACATTTTTATACCACTTCATGGAAACCTTTGAGAAGTATAAATATAAGAGTAGTGTTCATTCCCAAACACACATCCAAATCATTTGATACTTCTATTCTCATTTGCTTTTTCTTTGTACTCAATCATACTCAAAGTAAGTTCGCCATATTCGACTATTGGAGTGTTCCTTAGTTGTCTCATAGTAGTTTTATCCTGGGAGACTATTTGCTGTTATTCCTTAAACACCATGAGCGGGACAAATATTGTCATAAGGAGAGATGGTCAAACCATTGACTCTACTCACCAATTTTTTTTTGTTATCACCATGCTGGAGTTGATTGAATATATGATATTCTATGGCGTGAAGAAAGACAGGGAAGTTTAATTTGTAAATTACTTTATTGTTATATTGTAGTATCATTTGTTAATATACAAGTTTCATTATTTATCTCTCTTGTTTCATCCTCTTACTCTCACATATCCCTTTGTGAACACCGATTACAACACAATGTATATTCACCTTATTGCCCTTGATTCCATTATCATATTACATTTGTTTAATTGTTTTTCTGTTTTTGAAGCGGTAAAACAAACTCATCCATTCAACAACTAAACAACGAATACAAAAGCACAGGAATGCTCGAGTCTCTTTGGTCTGTTCTCCGTCTGACCAAGTAAAGAAAGGTACTGTTCAGTCTCTTTTTCTTCCTCTTCCAAATCTGGCGTTCTTCTGCCATGTCTCTTCCCAGAATCAAATTCATTCACAATTTTGACGGAAATACAAATTTGATCCCAGTTTAGTGCAGTTTCTTCTGGACATGTTCTGCTGGTTGGGAACTGAAACTTAATAGTAGAGCACATAAGCATACAGCTTCTTACCATTGTTGTAGAGCAAGTTTCTTAGCTTTGCTAGTTTTCCAATAAGCCTTTTACACCTGCAATAAGCCATATGTATTATAACTTAGATTACCAAGATCCTACACAAACTATATTCATTTAACAACACGTATTGTTTCACTTTGAAAAATTACCTTAGCAGCCCTGGTTCTTGCACACACTATATTCATTCAAACTGAAACCCCCTATCACAATTCGTTTAAATAACATTGAAAATAACCGAGGGCACCTAATTATTAATGCAGCTAACCGGTGTCCAAGCCAACCGAACCGACTCCACATAAGGGAGGACTAGAAATGTTTTTCCTACTCAACCAGAAACAATAACATTGAAACAATAAAATAGATTTTAGAACGTACGTACTATATTAAAGGAGGGCAATTCTTTAAAGGTGCATGATCTGCTAGAGAAGTGGCTAGTGTGAAAATCATATTGTGCCTCAAAGTTAATGTATAGCAAAGGTGGTTATATGACTATTCAAGCACACACATATATATAGCACGTACGTGGTTGCTCAGGTAACCGCTCAGACTCGACTTACTAGTCGATGTTACATCAAGCATCCATGTGCTTTCAAATGGTTCAGTATACTCCTCATTGCAACCAACTTCATTTCAATCAGTCTTGTGCTACTCGGTACAACGTAACTCTCATACACAAGTAAACGGAACAGGAAAGTTATAGTGAGGGTATGCTAAGTTCACTCACCGGAGAAACAAATTAAGCAAAGATTTCCGAAGATAATAGCAATGCTAATGCTAGATAGTAGATATATAGATTACTAAACCCATTAGGCCATTATGGAAACATTCTGTTCTAGCTAGTTCGAGTTACTGTGTCAATAGACTAATACATACGGCAATACCACTCTATAATCAGCATTCATTATCTTGAAGATTGGCATACTTGACACTGCAGTAACAGTTTAGATTTGGACAGCACACAATCATGCTTCAACTTGGAGACAAAAGTTACATACATACAATCAGTGAATGGATTTCAGGAGCCTAGCTATTCTGTTAGTCTAAAAGAAAAAAGTTTCATGTGAAGTCCTAAATGTAATAATAAGCCAGTTATGGTCCAAGTCATTATGTAGTATATATACATATAAGTTTGGTTCAAAAGCCTAAGCAAACCATTAATTGGGTAGTCACTGACCTTGGAGATGAACTGCTACAGCCATGTTCCTGTAACATAACTAGCAACAATAGCAAAATCTCAGAAAATATAACTATTGTGCATATATAAGAAGAGATTCCAAAGGAAGTGAGATACGGAGAAACAGACAGATAAGGTTTTACCTGGTCAAACAGTCAAGTTTGCTCAAGTGCTAAAACAGCTGAAGAACAACCTCAAAGCTTCTACTAGACTACTGGAGTACAATATATACCAACCAAACCAAACCAACACTTGTGCCTTGTGGTTCTATGAAATAGTAGTAGTAGTAGTAGTAGTATATAAAGACTAGATTTTGGGGGAAATTAAAATGTGAGGGCATAAGCCTGCTTAAGGGACCGGCTAAAGAATCTAATTATAGCACCCAAACAGCTCTACTACTTTGACAATAAATAAACTTTACCAAAAATGATGATTGGTGATGATAATGATGACAAGAGGAGGAGGTTATCACTTGTGAATATGATCATGTTTTTTATTACCCCTATGACTCATATATTTATTTAAAACTTGTTTGGGCATGGGTAGTTGGTACGTGCAACTGTAAAGTAGTCAATTGTAGCTAGGTTGGTGATGAATAGAAGAAATGGTGGAAATCAGATCTTTCTGGGTATAGATGCCTGGACAATATTGGCAACGTACTTTAAGAATGGCATGGGACTGGGTTACAAAATCAGCAGGCAACAGGCCATATATGTCTCCCAAAAGTGAGTTGGGTTCTTCTGTCTTTCTTTGAATTTCAAGACCAAACATCATTTAAAAGTGAATTGCCAGGACATGGCATGAATCATTTCCAGATACATTAAACTTTAAAAATGTACTTCGTAATTACTAGCTAGTACTTCACACACAGTATACCTGAATGTGGCATAGAACACTTTGATATATATATAGATGAGTTTTTTCATGTGTATACTCCAACTTAATGAGAATTCAGAGTGAAGAAAACGGGCAGAACTAATTAATTAAAATTGAGCTGATATTGAGATAAGAAATCAACAAGAAAAAAAGCAAACAATACCTAGACCTCAAATCATCAATCCATCCACATCCTTGAGCTTAATAAGCTTATAGTACTGAGGATCAGCTATTCTCGATAGCTGCTATACAGTGGCGGCTCAAGGCCGGTGCGGTCATCCCGACCGCACAAGTGCTCGTAAAATGGGACTTCGGATTTATTCTGTATAATGTTTATACAAAAGTTAGCAAAATAAAATTGGTGCAGTGGTGAATGTTGAAGGTAAGTATCATGTTATCCCTAAGGTCACTAGTTCAATACAATTGGTGAACTTTTTATGCCGATATTTTTTTTTAATTGTTATACGAGTGTTTTGGAGCCTATCTTACGGGGTGAAACAGGGCCCCAAAAATATAGAGCCGCCCCTGCTGCTATATATGTATCGCAGTTTGATTTCAGACACCTGCATTATATATGTATATATGTACTGTTGTACACTGTTGTCAAACTAAAAAGAGAAATGTATCAACTGCAAAGGATCGTTGTTAATCTTATGAAAACAAACTAAAAAGAGAAATGTATCAACTTTAAAGGAACGTCCAAAATGATAAAATGTATCAATTATAATGGGTCGGGGTCGAGTTAATATAGCATATACACACTATTATTGTAACAAGTTAGCGGGACCTCTTTCAGTTGGAGGGTGTCTAGAAGAAGTTATACACCTTGATATACCAGAACCTAAGATTGTTTCCGGTACAGTTGTCCACAAATCCTAATACGTAAAAATAGTGAGGCCGTTCAAAAATAACAAATCAAACGTTGTTGCATGAATTGACTTGAAATACAAACTCAAAAAGAACACATCAAACTTACTAGGGGCCGATTGATTTTGAGGTGTGTTTCCGCTCGGTCAACGGTCGAAAACACACCGCATGGAACCCGAACTAAAAACACTCTCCGGCATGGTGTGGTTTGATCAAACTTTGAAGTTCGTTTCGTCAAAACCACTCGCTTGGTTGTTTGTGCATTTATAATGATTTGAGTATTTGTATTTATAGAAGCACGCTTTATTGGTTGGTTCCGTCTTAAAAAATGTAAAACAAATGTGTTTCGAATACCTAATGTATTGTTTTACTAATATACCCCTGTGGAAATGTGGTGTCGTGAGTTAAGTGGAAATAAAAACGTAACTAGCAAATCACACATTTTTTCATTGCAGAAGTGAAGCAAGGGTACCACAAAAGAAACAACTAATTAAATTGAAGAAATCCCAAAATCTCATTTCACAGGACTTTTATCAAACACTTGTGGAATTATGAAGAAGAAGCCATGAACCTTGATGATATCTCACCAAGTTCTTGGCATCAATGAACTTAAATACTTAATAAACCCTTTTTTTTTCTTGAGTAAAACACTTTGTATTACTTCATCAAGAAATTACATCTGGGGAAGTCAACCGGAAGCAAGCCACCTCCACTATCATCACAAACATTTTGTCCTAATCTATGAGCCAAGCCATTAAATTTTTTCCTAACAAAGACACATGACTCAAACATAGGAGTAGCTAATTGCAGTGTCCAAACCAGTCAAAAAGATCGGAACAATAGGGTCAAGGTCGACTCGTGTAACTGCCGGCACAACCACAGATAATAAATTATCCCAGGTGCAAGCTCATGTCATGTTTTTACTTATAAATAACATAAATAATAACCTCCATTTTGATGTAATAAACCAGAAAAAGTAGAGTAATAGTAGATGATAAGTTAGTAACTAGTAGTACAATTTTGAAAGGAAAGAGGGTGAGGACACAAATCAGGATGTTAAGACACCTGTTCATGCTTTTTGATCCGGCTGAAGATTTTGCTGTAGTCGTGTCTGAATCGATCGACATCGATATGAAGAAAGGGAAAGGGGGAAGTTTCCGGGAATATGAATAAATGGAGAAGAATGAGAGTTTATAGATGAGCAAAGCGGAGAAAAGAAGACAATACGAATGGAAGATTATTATATAGGGTTAGCTAATGGGTTGTAGTTGTGGGCTTGGGCCCCAAAAAATTATTGGGCTCCTGAGAGGCTAAACAAGCCTAATTGGCCCAGAACCAAATAATGACCCAAATTGGGTGTCTTCTTCGAAGGGCAATATAGTCATTGTAATATGTGATTTGGAGGATACTGTGAAGTCAAACAGTGCTGCGAAACACACCTCCGTACAATTTAGATGTGTTTTGCAAAAAATCACTACCCCCAATGATTTTGAAACCCATCGTATGGTGTGTTTCAAAACACACTTCGATAAATAGTACCGGGCTTTTGGGCCGCCCGAACACAAAACACACATGGTCTAAAGTGAAACCAATCGCGTCCCCAAGTACGGTCAAGCTGTGTTTTGTGGTGGAAATGAGCAAACCAATTAGCCCCCTAGTGTTTTTCAATACAAAATAATCTATGGACACCATGAAATTAAAGCTTGATGTCCAATTTGCACAAGATCACCAAGGAGGTGCCGGTCATCCCTTCAAAAAATTTCATTGGTCCCTTGGGATTTGAAGTTAATTTCATGTCCACCCTTTTCAACAACCCCACCGGTTGAAAAAACTTGTTTCTTTATACGAATTATACACCTTCACCAATGATATATGATCTCAAACATTTGTTACTTCGAAGTTATTGAGAACATACACGGCATAAATTTGCTTATCTTTTAAGTGTTTACAACGAATCTAAATATGGTTCAGATCAGAATCAGGTCCACAATAGCGTGTCCAGTGAAGTTTGGGTAGGATAGAGCACTATTTTTTATGTTATATCGAGCCTCTCTTACGTGTTTGAGTAAGATTTGAATCCGAGCTAGAGAGATTTTATTCTTTAAAAATATCGACTAACTATGTCCCATCAAATTGTATCCATTTAACGTTTTTGTCTTTTCCACAAAACTATACCCTTACGAGAAGAGGAACAGTATCGTGCATATTCACTGTAATTATTTTTAAATAATAGACATAGTTGCCACTACAATTCATGTTAAAACGACTCGACTACGATTTATACTTGTTTTAAATTTTATCATAAAACTATGTATAAACTGTAATGATCAATGTTTTTGATAGACCGGATAGTATGTAATACCCCCACAAAATGAATAAATTTTATCTCCAAGGCCCAAATTTTTTAGATTTTTACAACCAGGTGCCTAGTTTTGCTTTTTAAATCAAAAGCGACCAACAATTTTACAATTTAATCAGAAAAAGGCCCGATGGAATATTCATAAATAAATTATTATATTAATTTTCCTATATACCCCCATTGCTTCTTTCTTCCTTTTGTACCTTTCATATCTGGCATTTCATTTTCTTTATTTGCTTTGTACCCAAATTACTTTTCTCTCTCTAAAAATTCATCCAGCTCTGGTTGCGGTGGAATGCAATGGTGGCGGTGAGTGCAATGGTTGTGCAACGGTGGTGGTGGACTATGGTGCAGTTGTGGCTTAGTGGTGGTACATTGTAAGGGCAGTTTGTAAGTCATTTCACATTCTCAAATCCACCCAACTTTCATAAATAAAGGTCCAACTTTATTTTATTTTGTTTTTGAAAGTTGAACACTGACCCGTTATTTTCCAAAAAATATATAGAGAGAGGAAATGACCCATTTAACTAGGACCTAGCAGGCCAAGACTAATGTACAACAGAGAAAATTATGAGGAATAAGATGTTATATTGCTTTTTTTTTTCCAGTTTTGGGGACCTAGTGTACCCCTTCCTCACTGTGCATGTGAGCCCCACGGTGAAAACCACATGCTACCTACAATGAGGGGGAGGCACACTAGCCCTCCCTCTAGAGTCGAGGAGACTGTTATATCGTAGGGCCCAGTGAGATTGTGTTAGACATTAGCTAGTGGTCCAATGGGAATATGACTCCTGGTCATGATCAACATATGTTTTCCACTTTCAAAGATCAAGCAAACGTATGTTAGAAGATACTTCAAATATTTAAAATTAAGACGATCTTAGAATTTTACTTTTATCAAAAACATATAAAGATTTTTCTAAAATAGTTATAGTGTTTCTAAATAAATATCCTTTTAAAATAAATTTTAAAGTTTTAACTTATAATATAAGTTCTCAAACTCTTGGTATAGTTGAATTTGTATGACCATCAACATGCAGTGTATAAGAATTATCTCCTCATGTCTCATGGTGTTCTAAAATCAAAACTTGAAAAGTAACACGTTCACCTCTTCAAGGCTTTAAGCTCTCCTACCAACTACTTTGACCAAACATATACTTATCAGACTTATCGGTCCTGTTTCGTGTCACCGCCTACTAACTACTCCGCCGCTTAGCCAGTAGTACTCGCTAATTAGTCAATCAATCATATCGGTATGTTTTTGTATGTGCATTATATATCACTTTTTGTCCATTTTAGTCTAAATATGCAAATTAAACACACTAGTAAGATATCGTCCCATCTGTTTTTATATAACAAAAAGGTTATATATAATTGTTCCAAACTACTTTAGAAGATATTTTAACTATAATATCAAATGATTCGTAAAGCTTAATTAGGAATTACGTGGAATGTGTTCTTATATGTAATTGTATATGGAGCCAGCCGGTTTTAATTTTGAGCTAATCATGCAATTTGAACCCAGCGAATATAATAAAATAAATTTTTTTTTAAATTAATAAAGAAATAACTTATTACCAACAGGTACATGCATTTGTCTGTATATTTTGTGTAGATACCTCTCATGTGACACGTACTTATATTCCATCTACACATGTCTTATAGTCGACAATCGACATCTCACCTCAATTTAAATAGATAAAACAATCATTCCCGTCAACTTTAAACACGTAATGTTTGATTAACAAAAACAGGCTACTGGAGTAGTAGTAGTAGTATTTAAATTAATATTTCTTGGCCAATACCATAACTTGCATAATTGTTTTGACAAATTTATGATGATCCATTGGATAGGATTATAGTATTATACCGAAGAATGTTATGTAGTGGGCGTGGCTTGGGTGGATTGAGGTCGATATATAGTCAGCGTACATCGAGAAACAGATTATAAATTTAGTTCATTATAATGCATAACGTAGCCGTGACTAGTTCAGTGTCAGTATAGGTACGGAATATTTGAATTTATGCATGTGAGATTGAGCATGTCACTATTTATTGCAGTTTAATGTGATTTACGGAATTTGCAAAAAAATATGATTTAAAACTGCAATAAATAGTGACATGCTCAATCTCACAAAATGGGAGTAGTATATATAGATTTAAAAAAACTTATGATCCCAGCCAAAAATATGATGTAGTAGTATGTGATCGAGTTAAAATCGCATTATCTCCTTTTCCTTGCTACGTCAAACTTTCCTATCCTGTTTCTTCTTCCTCATTTGGTAGCATAACACGACGAAATTAAAAGCAAACTAGATTCACCTCCCACTCTACAAAATTAGCACATAAGTACCCCATAAGTTTCTCATAAATTACAGATAAATCACATTGTATACAAACTTCACATAAATACCCTCACTTTTGTACAATGGATGCCAAAATTGCATTTCTCTAAGAAATAATTAAAAAGTTAGAATAATGATCTATACTCTTACCTAGAAAAATGTAGATATTTTTTCATGGTATGGCCACTTCAATAGACATTTAAATAGTACGTGGATATTTTTTTCTTTGAATTGATATTTACGCAGATACGATTTACAACTTTCGTATCCTGAATATATTTATGGATTGATAATAGTTGGTATGATAAACCATAACAATAACGTTCCTTTTAATTTCTTAGGTCATCATAAATCTCAGTACCTTTAGATAGGCTTAATGAGACAATTTAGTACTATTATTGTAATATTTAAAAAGACATATGGTTTATATGATATTTATAATAAAGCAGGTGTGTTTAGGGCAATTTTCCAAATAAATAAGTACTATAGTTACGACCAAAATGACAAGTGTCACAACAGTTGGACACACAGTCACAGACATTTCGTCACTATATATATAGCAACCAGTACCAAAATAATTCCTCAATTCCAAAAACTCTCTCTCTAGAAAGTAAAGAAAGAAAGAAAAATGGCTTCCTTGACCCGCGAACAGTACCTCTACATGGCCAAGCTGGCCGAGCAAGCAGAGCGGTACGAAGAAATGGTCTCCTTCATGGACACCCTGGTGATCTCATCCTCTTCCTCCGGCGAGCTCTCCGTGGAGGAGCGCAACCTCCTCTCCGTGGCCTACAAGAACGTAATCGGGTCGCTTCGGGCGGCGTGGCGCATAGTGAGCTCGATTGAGCAGAAGGAGGAAGGGAGAAAGAACGAGGAACATGTGGGTTTGGTGAAGGAGTACAGATCCAAGGTGGAGAATGAGCTGACGCAAGTGTGTGGTGGGATATTGAAGCTTTTGAGTGACTACTTGATACCTACAGCTGTTTCAAGTGAGTCGAAGGTGTTTTACTTGAAGATGAAAGGGGATTATTATAGGTACTTGGCTGAGTTTAAGGTTGGTAATGACAGGAAACAGGCTGCTGAGGATACTATGATTGCTTATAAAGCTGCTCAGGTATGGATTCTGTTTTGTTTCTTCAGTTCATTGAAGGGTGTTTTTGTTAGACAAATTTAATATACACATCTATTCATTTATTATATTAATTATTTTAGTTCCGTCTTTTGGGATACCTGGAATTCTATTAATCTTCTTGTGTTACAAGTTAGAACTAATAAAAATGGAATTATAAAACATACTTTTAGATGAGGTGGAATTATGTGAGTTTGCTTATTGAATTTCAAGAAGAATTGTGCTCTTTGTGTAAGGGGCATAAGGAAGCTTTATCTGTTTTGAATGGTGGATGAATTGTTGTTTTGAGTTATTTGTTTGGTATTGAATGTTAGTACTTTAGGAGGTGGGGTTAAGGGCAGGGGAGGACCATGTTCTTGTTGCTGGAGGAGAATACTCAACTGGACTTGCTTTTGGTTTCAGTACAATCGGAGTTTGATTTTATTTTTATTTTTTATGATATGACTGTAATGTCTAGAGATAAGAGATTGAATGACCGAAGCAATTAACAAGTATGTATATGTAGGTGTACAGTGTACTTCGAGAGGAAGATCTTTGTTAGTTTTTATTTCCCAGAAAATAGGTCTAATTTGCATATAAGAGAAGCTAATATTCATGCACATCAGGATTTCAACCTCTTCATAGAGGAGTCAATGGCTTCTTTTTTTTTCCTTGTCAAATTGATGTGATGATGACTAGTTCTACAATTTGACTTGACATGGTTTTAAACATCACAAAACATGTACTTATTCCTGTCTTACTACTGACTGTAAGAGTTGATTGCTCTTATTGATACACCTTCAACTCGATTTCTTGTCTCATAGAACACTAGTTCGGCTATTTCTGGTGATAAACATGAGTTCATGAGTTTCTTAAGTGGTTAACATGGAGGTTGCTTGTTTTCTTGATTAAATCTTTCAGCTAAATGTCTTTCAAATTTCCAGGAAAGCATTCTATGATTTCTGTTTAACCATTTAGTTTATGATCAATCCAAACAGGACATTGCACTTACGGATCTTCCTCCCACTCATCCTATACGATTGGGCTTGGCTCTGAACTTCTCTGTGTTCTACTATGAAATTCTAAATGCATCCGAGAAAGCTTGCATGATGGCCAAACAGGTTAGTTAGAATACTTGTTTAGATGTATGAGCCTTGTTCAAAAACTGAAACTTGATTATCTAAATTACAATTATTTTTCTCAATGCAGGCCTTCGAGGAAGCTATTGCCGAGTTGGACACTTTGGGTGAAGAGTCATACAAGGATAGCACTCTTATCATGCAGCTTCTGAGGGACAATCTCACTCTTTGGACCTCAGATATGCAGGTAGGCAACAATTATGACTAGAAGGCTTTCATTTGCTGACAAAGCAAGGGACAACTGCCCTTTTGTTTTTTTGTTTTTTTTTGTTTGTGTTTTTTTAATTCTGTTGGTGGATCATGGTTGGGAAGAATAAGATCAGTATGTGCATATTAGAAGTATCTACATATAATATAGCATGTTAAGTATCTCTGGTTCTCTAGAATGTTCATCTATCATTTTCTTACGTATGTACAAAAGATTCAGTTCTTATGGATTTTCTCTTTATTACTTGTGAATAAACTCGTGATGCATTTGTTTGGTGAGTCGTGTTTGCATTTGAAGCTCGTTGTGGCACACCACCTTGTTTTTCTGCACTAAATGTTGTCTCAAGTATCCTTATTGTATTTTCTCCATGAATGCCATTTTATGCCTGTAGAATGGCTAGCTATTTAACAATTCATGATTTATGCACCACTGCCTAAACCATGATATACCAAGATCCCATGTAATAACTTACTGGACTGTAATAACAAAATTAAGTAACATAAATGTCTCATTCTCGAATACTATATGTTTTGAATAATAAATATACCAAAAGAAAGAATGGAGGAGAAGAAAACACAAGCAAAAATATCAACTTGTTATGTAATGGAAGGTTGTTCTAAAACACCAGAAGTAGTATACATGCGTCCACACATATTGCATGCATCTTTAGCAATCAGCATCAGCTTCCAGACTACTGAGCAACAAGACACTGAATTTTACGTAAAATGCCACCTGAGTTTGGCAAAATGTTCTGAATGTTTACTCCACAGGCTGTTCTTTGCAGCCAGACCTCATACCATAATCAAGGCAATATGTCAAATGTTTCTGAATCATCAGACCTGTTAAAGTGATCTTTTCCAATTGGCAAAGTTATTTGAAAGGTTTACTCCACAATCTACGTCATGAGGCAGGGCTTGATACCATAGTCAAGGGCTCAAGGCAAGATGTGCATTAATGTCCTGACTCATTAGTTATACATAAAAAATTTAAAAGCTATCTTTAAATTTTCCAAAAATTGGTTTGAAAGGTTTACTCCAGAACCTATCTTATGCAGCAAGGCTTGATACCATAGTCAAGACAAGATGTGCGTAGAAGGTTCTGGTTCCTCAGTTGTACGTGAAACGTTTTTGCATCATCATACCAGTATAAAGTCGAACTTTTTAGTTCTCCCAAATTGGAAAAAAAAAAAAAAAAAAAAAAAAACAACGCTTTCAATGGTTTAAATTAGGCCTTTTCTTATACAGTGACACTAACACTTGGTACTGTATTCAACCCAATATGGGTGTAAAAGGTTTGGTTGACTTCTGAATTATACATCCGCAAGTGCTTGCACCAAAGGTTTCATATTTCAAAACAGTATATTAGTGATCTTTTCCTCTTTTGCATTCACACTCCCAATTTTTGTCATCAGAATTGGTAGCTTGGTACATGACACCAGTTTTCTCTTATCAACTTTTTGTTGTTAGTACTCTGAATGCATTGTTATTTCTCTTACCTGTGTTAAGTTGAGTGGAGAGTGGCTATAGTTCATTTACTACAATTTCCTTTGCCTTTGTTGGTCAGTTGAAGATGCTATTTATAATATCAGTAGCATGATGGTTTACATTTTGTTAAATAATGAGCTATAGCTATTTAAAAATTCAGTTCTGGTTGGGCGTATAATTCAACTGTAGATGTGGGTATAACTTCTTTTCATTTTTTGAGGGGAACTTGCTGTAGCCTGTGCATACTCTTAACTGACGAAATGAGAGCCCAATCAATTGACAAGAAATCTTTGAGAACCATATCTAGTCCTTGAGCCGTTTTTATTTTGCCGTTATCCTCCTGTGAAGAACTTTATCTCTAAAGATACAGTTTTGTTGTATTCGTATGGGACTTCCACAGTGTTAGTTTGCACATTAGTTTTGTCGGTTGTAAACAGTCATGATGTCTCATGTGTTGGTACCCATATTAGGAACTGAAGAGAACTCTGTATTGGAACAAATTAACTTAATTTGTATGTCTGTTTGGATTAATGCAGGACCAGATAGATGAGTCTTAACCTGTCCTTTATCTGCTTCTGAAGGAGGTGGGCTTGAATGTCATGAATCTGTGTTATTTGCATATGTATAAAATTTGTGACTACTTTGTACTTAATATTTTGTTATTGTGATACTTATTATTCTAGTGTTCAAATGCACATTTTCTGTGTCATAAATCATAAGATATAGGAAGAACAGAAACATTGTTGGTAAAAATATCAGGAGTATTGATTGGAAATGGTTCTGGTTCCTGGAGAATGTGGTGGAGGTAAGATGATGTCTTGTACCGTTGTACACGTTATCTTGTGTCATTCTGTTTCGTTTGCACCCACGACTCCTGGAACAGATTTACTTAAATGCTTGTCACTTGACGATTATGTGTTTGTGTACGTTTTGCTTGGGTCCAGGATGTTACTTGCCTTGTCTTAAAATTTGAATGTGAAATGCAACATTTCAGTGATGTTGAAAATGTTACAGTATGTTTGAATGTTGAGGCGAAATCATCACCCATTATCGAAGATTAGATCCTAGGCGGTGTCAATGATCCTTCAATCGTTGTGAAAATCGCCAATTTGTAATAAACCCAACTTACAACTATTTGGTGCTATTTTTTTTTTCTTTTTTTTTGAAACGGCAAACTTACCTATTCTACTCCTACGCTTCTCCCTTTATCACCTTATAACTCCAAATACATTTTAAACCAACCTTATGTTTAGGTGGAGGTGCGAACCGTGATCTCTCCTTGCTACTCCAACACACTTACCAGACCACATTATAACTCCTTGCTAATGTTCGGGTAACTATAATTTACTTATACGCGTGCATAGTTGTCATGTACATGCAAAATATTGAGCGTGTACCCTTCACTCTGGAGTGGTTATCGTTTTCATTCTATTTTTTTAAATGACAAATATTACAATTATTTCTATATTATTTATTTTCTCCACATCTATACTAACCTTATGACTCCATCACCACCATGGATCGAACCCTGTATCTCTCATTCACTGCTCAACTTATTACCACTGCACTACCTTATGACTTTGAGTGATTATCGTTATTATTGGTAAAACCGCACTGTGTACGAGTTTGGTTGATGATATGGTTGAGTGAAAGACACAAACTTTTATTCATTTTTGCATGTTTTGAAACGGCCAAAACAAATTTATTAGGAACGGAACAAAGTACAAAAGAGCATAAGAAATAATTCTCCGAATACATCAATCAAAATATCTCTACCAATAACATCTCATTCATTTTCCTCAATCGAGCCAAAATAATCTTTTTTCATTTCGCTTATCACCCTCGACTTTCTAATTTTTCAGCCCCATACGTATTCAGGACACATGAACAATTGCGGCCTATTATATTTAAGGACGATGAGTTTTTTTAGTGATATATTTATATTCAAACACCTGAATGAGATGTACAGTCACATTGTTTCCGCTTGTGAAGTTGTTCCGTCGTATTCAATGTTTCTCACCCACTATTTGTACGATTCACAAAGCTCAAAATTGAAAATTTGTCTTTATAAAACTAAAACTCAAGTCCATTGCCAGTTAAGCAGCTATCACCAACCCCACACTTATATCAAGCCTCATTCACCCACACCAAACATGCACGCACCCTCTCACTATATATATATCATCTACCCAATGCCAGTACAAAATGGCATGAACAAAGTGCCAATCTATACAGAGAAAAAAATTTATAAATTTTTTTTACTTCCTTTGTGTGAGATTTTCTTTTTCCTACTTTTCAAGTTCAAATCAAAGCATCATTTGAGGTGATTCCAAATGGCTAACCATAACTTTGATTGTTCAAACCTTCTTTGCAATGAAGTGACAAGTGGGTTGGGCTTTTATGGTGATGATGCTTTTGATGATCATTTTCATTTTGAATCTTGCAAAGATGGAACTGATGATAGAAGTGAAATGGGATTTAGGAATGAAGAATTGTATGACTTGCCATGCTTGAGTGATGAAAGCATTGCTTGGATGCTTGAGAGGGAAAACTCTCACTTGCCAAGAGATGATTATCTCCCTAGATTGAGGTCTGGGGATTTGGATGTCAATTGAGACAAGAAGCTATTTCTTGGATGTTTAAGGTAAAAGTATAAGTACAGTATAACTATTCATTTTTTGTTTACTCTAGTTTATATTTCCTTAAAAGTTGTTGTTCTTATATTTTTGCTTGCTTTGATTCTTGTTTAGCTCAAATAAGTAAGTTTTCTATTGTAGCTTAAGTGAGAACTAAATGAAAAATATTCTTCTCCGATAAGCCGCCCCGGGCCAATGTAAAAGAGGATTGAAGAGGTTATCCTCCTTCAAAACTTTTAATTGACGGAGTAAAAGAGGATTTGCAAAAATTTATATCATCGAGCAACTTAGGAATTATCATGACCAAGCTTGAATATAAATGAAAAATGCATAAGGCTCAAACTCGATTTGTCCAATAAGGTAATTTAGTCGAGTGCGAACTCTGTTTTATGCTAGTTTATCTAATGATTCGAGTTAGGTTTGGCTAGACAATACTCGTTATATATTTAAGTCCGTTTGTCTCATATCATACATGTTTATATGTATTTTTTATATTTTTTATATATATTTTATATTTGATACTGAGTTCGAGCTTATCCATGTTACAAGTCACTCAAACTCGAGTTCGATTTTAAGTTTATTTCCTTAACGAGCTGAACCAAATTTAAACTCAACTAGGAATCGAGCTCATCCATGTTTACATGTTTATATGATCTTTCCTCTTTTTCACGTGCTGTATGCACACAACATTGCACCAACATTTGCATGCATTAATATCATATTCATATTTTATGAGGTCACGACGAGGTATTAGTTTAAAGTTTTAACACATGACCTGATATTAGCTAGTGCTCTATATATGACATCTTATTTATTGTCAATTTGTTACTCATTAGTGTTAATCTTTTAATTCATTAAAAAACGTTGATGTTATTTGACAATGGATCCCTTATGGCCAAGTGCCACTTGCCAGAGTCCATTTAGTCCATTAAAATATTTCCAATTTTCTTTTTCATATTCCTTAATTTGATCGTTATGTAATACATTTTATATGTGCTTTGCAGGCTTGTGCTCAAAACAGTTTAACAGAATTGAGCTTGTACACTGCTTTGAATTTTTTTGACCGATTCATATCCATGTACACAATTCCTGTAAGTATCTCAAAGGTTTTTTTTCTTTTTTCTTTTGGTACCATTAAGAGTAACTAAACTGCTGCCAAACAATTCTTTTCTATGTCAATTTCTTAGATTTTTTTTTTTTTTATTTTTTTTTTTTTTTTGAATAAGTTTGGCCGAAATTCATACTCGTCAAAGCTAGTGTACAAAGATTTGATAATAAATGCCTCTATTTGAATCCTAACAACAGGAAGAAAAACCATGGATGATCCATTTGGCTAGTGTAGTCTGCTTATTGTTAGCAGCCAAGTTAGAGGAGTGCATTGTTCCGCCTGCTGAAGAACTCCAGGTAAAGTTTACATATGATTTTAGGCATTATTTCTTGAATGTTAACTACTTAAAATACATTTAGTATGATTTGGTAACAGGGATGCCAATCAGAGTCTTTTTACAATGGCGAAACCATACATGCAATGGAGATTTCAGTTTTGAAATGCTTGAAATGGAACATGAAGTCTCATACACCATTCAACTACTTAGACTATTTCTTCAGAAAAATAAACCAAGGCGAAATCCCATTGAGTGTTATGATGAGTAGATCGGGTGAAATCATCTCAGCCTCAATCGAAGGTATCAAATGTAATGCTTGATTAGAATGTACACATTTGATCAGTATCAGTACTGTGATATCAATTTTTGATTGATTGTAAAATGAAATCTGCAGGTATTGATTACTTAGAATTCAAGCCTTCTGAAATAGCTGCAGCAGTGGCTGTGTATGTTTCAAGGGAAATGTATGCAATTGATATTGAGCAAGCAATGTCCAGTTGCACTTTAATCGAAAAGGTATAAGTACTTTAATATGATTGTTATTTGTGAACACATAATTGATCTTTTGATTAACTAGATATCAAGCACAACTTATTTAGATTGTGTTTTTTGACATTCTCTTCATGCATGCATGTACAGGATAGAGTGGTGAAGTGCCTTAAAACGATTCAAGATTTACCATTACTAAATCCACTAGCAAGAACGTTATCACCCATAGCCTACAGTCCAACGCCACTAAATCCACCAGCACCCCCGCCGTCACCAGTATCCCAAAGTCCAAGTGGAGTGTTGAGCTACAAAAGCGATGAAACAACCGATGGTTCATTCACAAGTTCTTCCAGCAGTAGGGGTGGTAATTCTTCGGAAACTAAAAGAAGGAAACTTGACACTCACTGAATATCGGTCAGTTGGTGAAAAGCAATAACATTGAAGGTTTTAAGGTAGGGAGAGTCAGAAGCTGAGATGAGTTGAGTTGTTGCTATTACTATGAGCATTTTGCAATGGGATACATGTTATTTGTGATGAACATGGATATATTTTGTGCCAGAATTTTAACCCCCTTTAAACTTCTTTTTACATCTTGAGTTCTTGATAGGAACTTACAAACCAAAAGAAAAAAAAAAAAAAAAAGGGAACTAGTGTTCCAGTAGCTTTGATTTATGCATTTGACATTTGTTTATTTCATCAGATATTATGCATTTGACATATGTATTTGTTTATTTCATCAGATATTATGCATTTGACATATGCATTGATTTATGCATTTCACATATGTATTTGCATGATTGTTTAGATAATCAGTGATTTTTTTATTAATATTTATATAGAAATGACACCATATGCAACAAATATTCAGTGAGTCTCAATTTTTATCTAATGTCACTGTGCTATATTTCAGTAACATTTCGAAAAACAATACCTTCGTTGTAGTGAGCTTATTATATCAAGCCCCATGATCCATACCAAAACATGCACCATTTCTTTTTTTTCTTTATCTATTTATCAAGTTCCAATTAAAACATTCACTTTGCAGGCCTGTTCTCAAAACGTTTTACAGAATTGAGCTTGTGCACAGCTTTGAATTTTTTCTTCGATTCATATACATATACACCATTCCTGTTATTAGAATTGGGTCATCTTCCCCTTAAAATTCATTGTAAGGGGAGAAGGTTATCCAATCATATACTCTCAAACGATGTGAGATGGGGTTTAACATGCCCTCTCACGTGTAGTCCGGTATGAATTGAATTTTTTTGATCGATTCATATCCATATATACGATTCCTGTTAGGGTCCATATCTTTTTAGTAGCCTGCAAGATACTCTAATATCATATTTGTTCTCACTAGACTAACAATTACATTTTGGTACCCAAAATTGACTTTTTCACTTTTCAATTATTGAATTTTGGCTGATCCAAACAGCCTTAGTGAAAAAACATGATTTTCTTAATTTTTCTTTTTCGTAATTTTTCATAGATTGAATAAGAATTTTTTCATAATTTTTCTTTTTCTTTTTTTCTTCCTTTTTCTTTTTATTCTCACCCTTATTCTTTTCTATTTTCTTCCTTTTTCTTTTTTCTTTTTCTTTTTTCATCTTCTTCTTCAATTTTCCGGTACCGGAGCTCCGGCAGTGAAGCTCCGATCGAGCTTCACTCATGGAGACAGTGAAGCTCTCCGATCGGAGCTTCACTGTAGCTTCACTGTTACAGTGAAGCTCGAATCGGAGCTTCACAACCCCGATTTAGGGATGTGACGCTCCGATTTGGAGCTTCACAACTCTGATTGGGGCTGTGAAGCTCCGATCTGGAGCTTCACGCCCCAAATCGGAGATGTGAACTTCCGATAGCTCCGGTCACCGGAGCTCCGATCTTCTTTAATTTTATTTTTTTTAATATATATTTTACTTTTTGTGATATTTCATTTTTAATATTAAGTTTATAGGGTAATAATTTTTTTAGAAATTATGTAATTTAAGAAACAAAGAAAAAAGAAAAAGAAAGTTAAGGCCTTGTTTGGATCACTCAATGACAATTGTGTAATTACAGCAAAGTCAACCCAAAAATCCATTTTCAGGTACTAGGATGTAATTGTTGATCTAATGGGAACAAATATGATATTAGGGCATCTATCAGGGTACTAATGTGAGATTATCTCTTCATGTTATTAGAATTGATCCATCTTCCCCTTAAAAGGCATTGTAAGGGGAGAAGTTTATCCAATCTTATACTCTCAAGCGATGTGGGATGGGGTTTAACACGCCCCTCACGTGTAGCCGGTATGAACATCGGGTCTACAACATGGCCAATAAATGTCGGAATACACATCGGCTCAAACCCAACACGGGCAAACAACCATCATCAACTTGGACCTGCTCTGATACCATATTAGAATTGAGCCATCTTCCCCTTAAAATGCGTTGTGAAGGGAGAAGGTTATACAATTTTATATGTTGATTTCAGGTCCTACTCTCAATGAGGGTTTAACACCTGTAAGTATGTAAGTACAAAAGTGATGAAACAACTGATGAGTCATGTACAAGTTCTTCAAGCGGCAGTGGCAGCTATTCTCCGGAAATTCAATACTCGTCGAAAATTCAGTTGGTGAATGGAAGCACCATGTCTTGGCCATTAAAGGTTTCAAAGAAGTTGAGATAAGGAGCTGCCCTTTTTTTTTTCCACAAGCTATTTTGGAAGGTCAACCAAATGGTATTGAACAGGAACATAACTTGTGCTTTTATTTTTTTGTTTCCCATACAGTTGGTGAATGGAAGCACCATGTCTTGGCCAATATTTTGTTGTCATTTGAGCATGTGATAGTATAAAATTAGTAAGCACAACATAAAATTTCAAATCAGTAAACTCAGTTACATAAGAACCAAGGTTAGCCGGAAATAAGACCCCATAAAACACTAGAATTGTATGAGAAAATTATTCCCTTCCAATAGAGTAGAGATTATGTGTATGATACAATAGTAGGAATTCATACAAAAAAAGAAGAGTTTCTGAAGCTGACTGCTTCCTTTATACAACAATTCATAAACCCCCCTAGTTTGATGGGTGGGGATTGAAGCTATTTCATAAAATTTTCTACTTTCTCTCTTCAAAAGTCTCCGTGTCTTCTGGCAAGTTTTATTACCTAGTCATAACTCATATGCCATCGCAGATGAGATATTTTCCGAGTGTTGTGAAGTGTTCACTTCAAAGAATTGGCTAAACACGTTGAATAGGATGCTTTTTTTCCATTCAACCAGTCCAAATTATCGCATCAAGTATATAAATTACATATTCTACCTAGATGAAGTCTGGTTGGCCCGTTGACGTTAAGCAACGATGCCACATGCGGCTGTTGGGGTCGACAACTCTCGGTTGAGCGATGACTTCTGGGATTGGAAAATACACATAGTGGGTATTGCATATCCCCACTGTAATTCCACTATAACCAGCAAATGCACCATGAACCTGCAAAACACATCTCTGCATGTGAGCATAAATTCGCCAACAACATCCAACCTTAGGAATTAGTATTTGGTTTTGAATATGTTAACATCATTATCAATAGCAGAGCAAACAAATATGTCATGGAAAAGAGGAGAGGATTCTAGTGATGGCAGTTCATTGATTAACCCCCAACAGAGGTGAGGTAATTCCTGTGTGTGGCATTTTAGTTTTTAAGAGAAAGAAGAGCAGGGTCCTGCACTTTTATTCATGCTACAAGCAGCAAGTGGATAAAAAGGATGACTACAAAATATACGTATAACACCAAAATGCCATATCATTTATACTGCACAATATCCCGGTGTGTTTCTATATACCAGGCTGCAAAAATTCTAAATTTGAACATAAAGTTTTGACGCAAGATTTCTGATTAAACATGTGGGGATTTTATGCAACATAAAACCAAGCAACTAAGGACTTGGTACAAATTCCATATAATTCAGGAGATTTAGAAGCTTAGATCTGTAGACCTAACAACAAACAGATTGTTATCCGTATATCGAAGTTTCAACTATACATAAAGACTTACAGCATTTTGACCGAGAACAGTACAGAGAATTCCATCCGACGCATTTGCACGGCATGCTCGGATCATGTATGTTGGATCGATGTACTTTACATCTGCTGGAGATCCCATCTCTTTAAAGTACTTCTTTGTCTGCATATTGAATAGACAATAAATTGAATATTTAACTGTAAAAGAAAGAGCTTCACATGAATGATTACATGTTCCTCAACATCAAGAACATAAAAACCTCATTTGATGCAAATAAGTAGAAATTAAAAATCAACATTAGCAACATATGTTGGAGCCAACCTCCTGTTGTATATAAACACCAATATCACTTAGTACAGCATTGCCGGACGCATCTGTAGCATTTGTTTTCTCAAGAAGATCCTGCAAACAGAACATGACAAAATCTAAATTTAATAATAGGTCTCATGATTTTCGAAGCAGAATAGATAACAACTCTCTCTAGACAGACTTCAGAGCTTTTGAAAGTTAGGATATCTTTAGTGCAGCCTGATTCTCATATTCTACAACAAAACTCAAGAGATGCTCCAGCTCAAATTGTAGACAATGGACAGAAACTTAATCTGCGGTTTGGAGCTTAAATGAGGAAAGATATGTGAATGCCAACCTGTCCAGCTCCCTCGGCAACACAGACGACTGCAGATCCCTTTGTCTCCAGTAAGTACTTTAGGTGATTTAAGACACCATGAGGTCCATGCAAATTAAACGGCACCTGATGGACAAACGCCAACAATGTTACCAGGCCAATAATTTGCAAGTTTATAGTTTCTAACAAAAATACTAAATTAGTACCTCAGGGATCAAACATATATCAATTTGACCACTAGCAAGGGACGCCTGCATAGCGATAAATCCACTACTTCTGCCCATCAGTTTCACTACCCCAATACCACGATAAGCACTGTGCGCCTTCCAGATGAGAGAGAATCATGCCGATTATGGAGAAAGACAAAAAGAAAAATTAGCCCACAAAACTCACAAATATAGTAGGGCAGAGAGAGTAATCTGATTGCTTTATTTCCTTGTCCTTCTCTTTGTGGAAACTTTTTTTTTGGTGCATAATTTATGCTTTAAGAATGTTCACCTCAATATATGCGGAATTGATTGCTCTTTGTGCTTCTTCAACAGCCGTATCAAAACCAAATGTTTTATCCATCAGCATAATATCGTTGTCTATGGTTTTTGGAACACCTACCACTGCTATCTTTAGTCGCCTTTTACGACACTGCAAAGCAAACAGAACCGTATAGACCTTTAGACAGAGTAGCACAAACTACAGATGAAAACCGTTAAATATTACTGCATTTGTAGGCTAATTGTTACAGGTTCTTTATAAAAAGTTTAGACATCCATTTGCTTAAATTGTTACAGGTTCTGTTCCAAAGTACAGTCCCATGACCTGGAATTGCATGAAATATCTATAAGAGAGCTAAGTACGAAAACAAAGAGCCAAGTATGAGAACAAAGATGTTTAATATCAGAAACCTCTTCGTGAATGGCATTGGCACCCGCATGAGTACCATTTCCTCCCAGAACAAAGAGCATGTTTATCCCTCTTTCCTGCATCAATGCTTACATTAGTATAAAACAATTTCACATTATTCTATAAATGAACCTACTACTAACTTGATGAAGTCAAATAAGATGTAGGGGACAATTATTCTCTATACCTCCATGCTGTCCACAATCTCACTAACTGTGGGCCCTCCTCGGGAAACTCCCAACAAGCTCCCTCCAGAGAGATGGACATTCTGAACAACTTTCCTTGATAACTGTAATGACATTGTAGAGCACACGGTTTCAAGCATGCAAGAGCAGGAACATGTTTCAAGTAAATTCATCAGGACCACGAACAAACATCAAAGATAGTGTGTGTCTGAATTGACAAACTATGGCATGATTGTATCAAGGCATGCATAATTGTTAAAGGAACAGAAGTCATTGTTTTAATCTTCCGATTGTGGCAGAGGGTAGGAGGTAGGCAACTTATACAGTTATATGATAGTTTGAAAATGAAAGACTACCCTTTTCTCTTCAGTTGACATGGTAGAAGCGATGAGAAAGAGAAACTACGCCAAAGCATGAGAAGTGGGCTTTTCTAAATAATTACGTTAGTTTTTATACTCTCTCTCTCTCTCTCTCTCTCTCTCTCTCTCTCTCTGTTTGTCATGTGCTCCAAAATTTAGCTTCTTCTTAGCAGGGTTTAGCATAAATACTTTATCATAATGGTAAATTTAAGGTGTAACCAACAACTTGCTGCATAGATTTCAAGCAGCTCTGACAGAAATAAGGTATCCTCTATTCATACATCTTAAGATATTATTATAACAGAATGGTTTAACTCTCCAGAAATAATATAAAGCCATTAGTGTGCACTATCATTGCCTTATGTCTGGGGTTCTTAATTAAAATATCAACATGAAAATCATCCCACTATTATGAAAACCTGATAATCAATATAGCAAATGAAATGACTTGTATTAGGAACGACTAAATATTTTTCCATCTCATTATATGATCACTAAAAACTATCATCCTCAAAACTAGATGAATATTCAAGACATGCTTTCAGAACAGTACAACAACTTACTTGCATTTCAGCTAAATTGCTGTCAGAAAACCCACGATAGCCAAAAGGAATTCCAACAATCTTTTTTACACCATAAATCTCAAGGGTTATCACTATCTGCAGTGAGAAAAGAAGAACAAGATAAGTTAGCATAGAAATCAATGTACTAGTATAAGGGTGACAAAATTGATTTCATGACGGCAACTAGTAATGTTATAATTTAAGACACCTAATTCCTTTATTCTATAAGAAAAGGTAGACAATGTTAAACCAATATTCGAACACTTGATAAAAGGTATGGATGTAATGTCCCCAAGCAATATAATTTCCCACACAAATTGTGGAGTCTCCTGGAGGACTCAAATTATTTGGATTTTGGACGGTACTCAGGGCCATGAAAATGATAATAATGTAACTGTAACAAGTGAAGTTCATGTTCTTACCTGTCTTATCACATCATTTAGACCAGGACAAAGGCCTCCACAAGTAACAATTGCTGCTTTAACATTTTCAGGTTTAAAATATATTCTTTCTCGTGGACCAGCACGGTGAACCCTGAATAACATAGAGGTAAAATCCATAAGCTCATTACTTCTTAAGTTTATGAGGGTTAAGTACTTCAATGGTCAGATAGAATGAGGAGACATGTATTCTACACCAATCTAATGCTCACAATCATCCATATTAACATGTAAACATAATTTCAGAAGTATGCTACTGATATTTCAATTCTGAGATGCATCCATCATGCACGGTTCTTAACTAAACTAGCTTTCTCCACCCAATAGCAATCCGGTATGACAAACAGTTTGGAGTAAAACTAGAAAATTGTAAAGCATTGGAGAAACAGTTTGGAGTAATAAATATACTGTTGCTTTGAGTATAATTAATGTCTCATCAAGACTTAAAAGATGAAATAGTGTGATGATGTCAATTCATACACCTAATATGGCTCCATATCATGTGATATTTGCACGAAGGAGAAAATCGTTTTTCCATATGAACGACTTAATTAACCATCATAGTAGATTCTTTCACAAACACAAAAATAGGTATAATAATCAACAAAACTTTTACCATTGCTCCACCCATGTACAATTTCCATCAATACACTCGGCACCTGCAGATGTAGGAGATGAATAATGTATCACCTGAAAACATTGCATAACAAAATTCTTCAGAAGCAATCAAAATAAGAAGAAGACTATGTTTAACAGGTAGGAAACACAAGATACGAAGTCTATAGTGTCATTTGTGAGCTATATGAAATATGAGAAGATAGGCACGTATATTCATATGTGTAGTAGTATACAATAATAAAACTCCTTCCGTCCCAAATGAATTATTTGCATTTACTTTTAGGCGGTAATTTGGGAGTGTTTGGTATAATATTTGTTTATTAGATAGTCGGTGGATCCGATAACAAATTAATAGTAAAATTTGAAACAGTGCGTTAGGTGTATTTGTTTATTAAGTAAGGTGTGAGTCTGCGAATAAAAAAAATGTAATAATAAAATGCTTAAAATGGAAAAGTAAATAATTCACCGGGATGAAGAGTGTCATATATTGTTCCAGATCACAGAAAAATGTAGGGTTATGGCTGCTGATCATAATAAATTTGATGTTTTAACTTTGCAATAGCAATCCTTTTCAAGTGAATTATAGAACCGGATACTTTGCAAGAACCATCCTGAATAGACGATAGAAACGCACAACCTTCCTTTGTTTATCTAATCTTCTAAAAAACTGGGACATAATATACTCATCATGGTTTGCATTTTTTATCAAGACACATACAAAACACAGACTCGTGTAGAGTGCACTGAAATTCCACAGACATTACAGATATTACTGTTTCCAAATGAAGAAAGAAAGTGGGATCCTTCATGCATACATCAAATTACAGTTTAACATAATGAACAACTTAACATGGGTTAGGCAGGGTCAGATAATTGTGAATAGATACTTTTTATATGAATATAACACGTAGCCTCCAGAGAAAGAAACAACAGTAAATTTTATTGAACAGCAGCAGAATGCAGCATCATGTGGTTATTAATAAATTTCAAACTCTTATTTGAATCCCTGGTTGAAAGTAATTCCACCACACCCCCATACTTAACAACATTTATACCTAAACAGCTAACAACAGTATCCAACCTCCAGTTTTGCAACAGCAGTGATGATATTTCCATCATAATTCAACTACATGTGATGACCACCACCAACCAATACATGTGACAATTATAAATCCGTAGGCACTTGATGCAATAAATATAAAGAAGTAACACCCCACCTTAAGCAGTACTCTGTCATTGTTGTTAATGTAGCCATGCCATTTCTCATCTGATGGATATCCTTCTGCAAAAGTAGAACTAACCGGAGTCCTGAAACAACATTTCAATTTATTTTATTCCTACAGCTATTATTGAACAAGTCTGAGAGGAATAAATAGCAAGACAGAATCAATTACTACTATCATACTACATTCTGATGAGCAAAATTTCAGACAATTGAGTAATTATTGAAAGGAGAGCAATGACCTCATTCTAAGGCAGAAAGTGGAAGGATAGGAATCGGCATCGTCAATGACATCGGTGAGATGAGGGATACGGAATCGCCTCTCGAATTCGTGCTGATACTTAGACTTCCAGTCCGGATCGCTGAAGTCGATGCGGGCCGCAGCTTTGACCTCGATTTTACTCCTCAGCCGCAAAATCCGGCGGCTAGGAAACAGCGTGGCAGAGGGGGAGGAGAAAGGTGCAAGGTCGGAGGCAGTAATAGCCCTAGGCGGAAGTGTGAGACTCGGCCTGATCGTCGCCGAGATTGCGTCCATTTGACGGAGGAAGAGAAAATTGATTTCAGAGAGTTATGTTGTTATGATTCTTATTATTATGAATGGTTATTTTTTGTCAACTGTTTTGGTGTGAATGTATATATATATATGTTTACAAATAGATACTACAAACAAACATGTGGGGCTGGGATCGGGGGAGTGACGGAGGAAGAGAGGGAGCTTCGTAGTTGTCAGTTAGTATTAACCAGCAAGCAAATAGTAGTACGGTGATTTTTTCATTTTTTGAGCTCAAGACGACTCTTCCAGCACGTGTTTTGTCCCTATTTTGCCCTTTCCTCTTCTCCTTTTCCAACTTTCTTTCCACCTCTGTCCAGTCTATCTCCACCTGGAGGCTGGGTTTCTGGAAACCCGCTTTCACGAGAAACTCACAGTTAGGCCGGGTATGGTCCTATTTTTCCGTCTGGATCAGAATTAGATCAGGTCCATCACACAGATCTCAATTTGGATAACACCGAATCCATATTGAATATGCATCAGACTAGTAGTCCATTCGACAGTTCAATTTTTTCTTTTAGGACAAATATTACAAATAATTTTACACCATTATTATACAAAAATATTATAAACCACCTTGTTTCTCTATATCTATATCAACCTTATAATTTCGTCACCACTATGGATCAAACCATGCACCTCTCATTTCACTGCTTTAACTCATTGCCACTCCACCACCTTATGACTCCCAGTTCACCTATTTTTTACTTCCTCCAATAACTTGCAAGATCCCATTTCGTTTTCTTGACTTTTCCGATGTCTGGTTTGATTTCAAATTAATCATAATTCATCATGAAAAAACACAATTTAAAAAATTATACTTCCTCCAATTCTTTTAGTTACTTCCTAAGTGCTACCAATTTTAAGGAATAAACTTAGGCTCGTTCCACAAACGAGTTGAGCTCGGCTGGGCTCGCGAGTACTCGGTAAGGCTCGTTAAGACTCGATATTATGTACATTATTAGTAGTATTAGTATTATAAGTTATGATTTAAATTGAAATTATTGACTTGAATCGCTTATATTTGCATTTTGTTAGACTTTAGTTATTTCATCATTTGGAAGCTGATTATAATGCATAAATCTTGAATTTGTTTATATTTTATTTAATATTTTAATATTTTTTTAATGGTATTTTAACAAACGAACCAAGCCAAACGAGCTGAGCTCGAGCCAAATGAACCGAGTTTGAGCCTGAAATTAAGCTCGCTTCGCTAAACGAGCTCGAGCTGAAGCCTGAAATCAGGCTCGCTTCGTTAACGAGTTGAGCTTAGGCTCGACTCGTTTCGTTAACGAGCCGAGCCGGGCCTCAACAATACTTGGCTTGTTAAACAACACTAATTTGAGGTCAAACTGGACCCCGAAAAACTCAACAAAATAAAAGTGGGGTTCTTGCAAGTTATCGGAGGAAGTAATAGATTTTTATACTGGATTTGTTTGGAATCAGTCCAATCCATATGGATTCTAATAATTCATTGGATGAAGTTAATAATTTAGTATGTCGGAATAAAATTCGTGACCAATTCATATGTATTGTAATAATGGATCAGGTTAATAATTTCGTGGGATAAAGGTTAAAATCATGGGAGGAGAATTTGTGATTATGTCATCCTACAACAAATTTGTCTCACTTGTGCATCTAAATTTGATTTAGTTGATTCACATGCCATTACGTGGGCCATAAGGATTACCCAGTTGTAGAGTTGTGGTTACACGTTCCCAACGTTATTAAAAAAAAAAAGACTTTTTGGGAGAAAATTCTAAAAAAATTGGGGAAATCAGAAACCAGATAAGCCCAATGACTCTTCCTCCTCGGCCCTTGCATCGGCTTCGAGCTCACATGGAATTGCGTAATAACAGGTGAAAAATGAACAACCTGATTATACACTTTGATTTTTTGACTTTAGTCCACTCATACCAAGGTGAACAAAGCCCTGTTAATCACTGTGTGGCGGTGTGGCCCATGTAAGAGCATGCAAAGTAAGCCCAGATTTGCAAATGATGCTTAATCTTTAAATCTCATTGAAACAAATAATGAAATTATCGGAAGTTCGGAACATTGGTATTCGAAATAATTCTAAACATTTCAAAAGAATTGTATAATTATTCATTTTTATTATTTCCAAATATTAAGCAAACCCTTTGGAAATTCTCAAAATGTCTCTTTTTTAAAGAAGCGGGCCATATTACGAAACTATAATTTTAAGCTATGCTAGGCCCATCCTCATCTCGTACTTGGGTTGTGCGAACTTTGACGTACTTAAAATTAAGATACAATGTCGCAAAATTTACTTTATTATACTAATAGTGAGATCGTGATGCTGAAACAATTGACTGCGCATGGTTAATCAATCACCGAATAAGAAAAAGAGGATGTGATTTGTGGCATCAAAGTCAGAACAAAGACAAAAGTTTTTGAATTGATTAGCAGCACATTTCTAAAATTAGAGAATATATGTTTGTATCAATAATCAAATTGATGTCATTTGTCAAGCCAAACAAAACACATGCGTAAATTTTATCACCACCATCCAAATCCAATGCGCTTCTATCACTTTATTACTACAAAGCGTAGTATTATTCAAAAGATATCTTCCACAAAGCAAATGATTCAAATTGAGACCCCTCGACCCAGGCCCCCCTAATTAACCTCCATTGATATATTAGTCACTACTAGATCACAAATAGTGTAGCCCTTCAGCAGCATTATACTATCGGGTGCACTAGATAATGGACTGCTTCATGTACGCAAATATTAAAATATCTTCCTTCCTGCTTGCAAATTTTGCAATGATGGGGTGGAGTCTTCGTTGCATTTGTTTGTGGAGTGTCCTTTTGTGTTGGAGGTATGGAGAGGCACGGCGTTTTGGATTGGTGGAAGAGAGGGAAGGGCGGGGTCGGTGGTAGAGGCTATTGAAGGTAAGTTGTTGGTAGCTCCGGAAGTGGATCGTAAGTTAAATGTGGCCTTGGTTCATGGAGTCTTTTGGAGCATGTGGTTGACGAGGAATGAGGCGATTTTTCAAGGGGCGAGGGGTTCGGCTTTAGATGTGGTGCAACGGGTACAATTCTTAGTTTGACATTGGGCGAAGTGCAAAGGTTTGTTGGGTGCTAATTATCCGTTTACCTCGTGGGTTGTCGCTCCATCTTTGTGTTGGGAGTAGTTGGTAGTGTGTTGTGGTAGTTTGGGTTAAAGGAGGTTGACTTCCCTCGGTGCGGGTTTGGGTGCTGGGCTCGTTGTGCTGTTCTGCGTGTGTGTGTGTGGTGTGCTGTGTGTAAGTGTGTCGGTTGAGGTGGTTTTTTCTTTTTTTCGGTGTCAGGGGGTTTGGGGGTGTTTTTATTTTTGTGTTTTTTGGGTTTGGGTGGGTGTGTGGTTTTTTGGGGTGGGACCGTGTGGGGTTAGGGTGGTGTCACTGTATTGTGTTGTGGTGAGTCTTTGTTTTTGTGTCTTGTCTTGTGTCTTGTCTTGTTTTGTGTGTTGTGTTGTTTTTTCTTTCTTTCTTTTTGTTTGCTGCAGGCCCACGTGTTGATGTCTTGGGGACTTAAGTGTGTCAAGTACATGCAGGCTACTGTTTTGCAGGCGAGCGGCCAGTAAGAAGGTTCCAGGGAGTATTTTTTGCTCTGTTTAATTGTCAGTTCCTGGAATTTTTTTTATTGTTTGGGTAGCGTGTTTTTTATCACTAGGACGGACATGTATTTCTTCATGCGAGTGCGGTGGTTCCCTTATGTGGTCCGTTAAGGTGTTTTCGTTCATTCAAGCATGAGGTTAATTCAAACGGAGACTGAATTTCTTGACTGTTGTTCCTATGAGCTGGAAGTGGGGTTGTGGTGCTGCATCATCGCCCTGGGAGCTATGGGAGCGAGGCCTTTTATCACTTGGTTTCGAACCACGGACGTAGTCTGGAGTTCGAATAGCCACTTTTACAGTCTGGTTCGGTTTTAGATTCTCAAGGATCATAGCATCGCTAGAGTCTGTTTGGGTTTCGTGCCGTTTAGAGTTTTCCATTAGCTACTCTGGCTAGTTGGAACCTCCTTTGTACTTGAGGTCATTTGATACACCTTATATCAAGATTGGGGTATACCCCTCTTAATCTTGTACTGGATGTTGAAGCTTAATGAATTTTTTTGCTGTTTAAAAAAAAAAACACCAGAAATTTGGGTGCATACCGTTACCCTTTAGGATGAGCCTCCTACCGGCACTTACTAATGACAAACCTAACCATGTTGATCTAAAATGGTTGGATGATTGGATCTCTGTCCACAAGGATGCCAGAAATTGAAAAGCCAAACGGAACCTAATATATCTGGGACCCACATTTGGCTCCCTGGGTGAAATACTGGAAATTTATGATTTAGTCCCAGAAGATGTTGAGATGTTCCACAAGGCACTCTATATGGTATGTTGCAGTAGTGCCCACATGTTAGTCCCCTTTGGAACATCATCGGAAAGAAAAAAAAGAGAGAATATAGTATAAAGTTTTAGAACCAACTCAACACATTTAGTAGTACTATATTAATGGAGAAGAATTTTCCTTTAATGGTCAATCAATGGATTGAAGAAGCTAGAGAAGAGAAGATAATGGAATAGAACAAATGTATTGGATCTATCGAACTTTTAAAAAATTTAAGCAAATACCACTACTCTTATTCTTATATATTTACGTAACTTATAATTGTTCTTATCAACCCAAAATAACAATATAATACGTAACATGACCAGTGGTAAGTACTAAAGAACAAAATTGATAAAATGGGATGACGACAATTTGGTACTCTCCTTGTATTATTTTTAATATGTATGATTAGTAAGTTAGTGAGAAATCTGCTTATCTCAGTTTCTTCTTCCCTTCCCAATGTGCACACTAATCCATGTTATATTACAACATGCCACATTTTTGGTTCCTAGCGACACCCATCCCAAACCTAAACACCCTCCGTCCTCACTAATAGTAAAACATTTATGGTTCTCACTTCTCACCCTCACCATTTTAGAGTCACCCTCAGCAAAAAATACATCTCGATAAAACATATGCGTAATAAGTTATTTGATCAACCCAAAAAGTCGAACACTACATAGGTCAGCATGATCCATAAGTTATTTTTAACAAAAAAATGAAAGAAAAAAAAAAGTACACAACTACAAAATGGGATGGTAGCATAGAACTAGTGGAATTTAATTCATCAAACATTGATTGGAAGGCAAATAGTACAAGAACGTTTGTTTACACATTTAATACTGGAGTAGTATGTTTGGAAGTGCATATAATTTGATAACATCGAGGATTACAAAATAACTAGTACGTAGTACAAATTCATTAGGGACCAAAGGAAATACTAACATACACATGTACTCCTTGGTCTAGGATAGCAGTATGTGGATCATGATCGATGTTGTCAAAACATTTACTAGTATTAATTAATTCAGGACTATGCTATTATGGTCTCCAACCATAATCTACACTGCTACCAATTTATTAATTACGCCCTCCTATTCTTCACAAATTAAGTTTTAGCTAATAGTAGTACTTGTTAGTTTCTTTCATTTTATTAATTGTTTAAACCATTACCCCTATTTAAAAAAGTGTAAATTACAAAATACCACCCTGCTAGAGATCCTAAATACGGATCTTACCTCGTTAGTTGAACAATAACAAGTAGCCCCAGTCCCCAGAGACTGGATAAATGTTGATCTCACCATTATTCATTTTTGAATTTTCTCCGGCCAAACAAGGCCTTAGTTATTTAAAAATTATTTTTTCTTTTCTTCTTTTTTTTTCTTTTATCTTTTCTCTTTTCTTCTTTCTTTTATCTTTTCTATTTTTTTATTCCATCTTCTTCTTCTTCTTAGAGTTCCTGTAATTTCAATACCGGAACTGCTACAGCTCCGGTCAGCTCTTGACCAGAGCTGTTTAATAGCTCCAATCGGGAGCTGTATTTTTTTTTTTTTTAAGTTTTGGGGTTGTTTTGAAACAAAACCTTAATTTGGGGTTCTTTTATAATAATTGTTAGTTCATTTTAAAATTTATATAATTTTGTGGTTAATTTAAAATAAATTAAAGTTAATTTTGTAAAATAACATAGTTTGGAGGCAAATGTGTAAATAATGAAAAGTTAAGCGACGCCCCAAGCCCAAGGGATCTTCCTCGCGCACACCTTTGTTTCGCTCAGATCAAAATCTGAAATTCCAACAGGGGTAAATATGTAACTTCCAACCCTTAAGTCGAAAAAAGTCAAGTTCGTGGGGCTATTTGTAATTGTTTTGTCTAACATGGGGCTGCATGTAATTGTTAAACTAAGAGGGTAAGATATGTAATTAACCTAACTAACAGGGGGTATATATGCAAATTGCCCTTTAAAAATAAGAAAATAAATGTTAAAAATTAAAAATGCAGTCAACTTTAAAGGAATAAGAACAAGTACAATGTAAAACATAAGTAGCTAAAAGTTTAAATATTTTAAATAATTGACAATTTGCTAAATCTACGTGAAGATGCAACTCTTAGTGTAAAAAAATGTAAATTAAACTAAATTTAATGAAGAACTTAGATGTCAAATTTTATTACGAAAATCATATGAATTGATGAGAGTATAAAATGATGACGATAATATTCCGTCACGAAATGTAGGAAGTTAATTGCATGATGCTTGATAAAAGGTTTTTAACGCAATTTTGGGTTCTGAAACTCAACATTATCACTCCAAATTGATCACAAATTACAAGTGATTTTGATCCCAAAATTACAACTACACTCAAAATCCAATTTAAAACTCAACTCCCATTATGATTCAAAATCCAATCACCATTCAAAACCCAGCCCCAAAGGTGATTTTGATTCAATTATTAGTAGCTAGTTCCATAAAATCAAATCACATCAGCAGGAAAAACCGGCACAGAATACGAAATTCTACAAAGCATATCAATGCTTCTGCACAAGGGCTCACATTTTTCTGCAGTACTAAAATGACAACCAAAAGGATCCATTACAAGTTAACAACACAACAACACTTGTCTCAGCTTATCTCAATACTTTAAAACCTACAACAAGATTTCTAAATGCCACCACAATTAAAGACAAGTTATAATTAATGAAATCATATGTATAGTACTAAGACATGAAGCAAATACGAGTAGATTCATCATAAACCCTAGATATATATCAATTAAATTTACTACTAGCTAGCTAGTCCGAAATTGGAATGATCATGAGAGTGACAAAACACAAACAAATAATTCCGTAGCTAGCTAGGAAACAAGAAATCTGAAAATGGCAAATCCCAATTTAGAATTCTTGCCCCTCATCATCATAATTCATAATCCTACTTCTACTTAGCCTAGCTTACATATATATCATCATCATCTTCTTAGATATTTAATTACTTATAGTAATACTCCTCAAAATAATAATCATGATAAAAATAGCCAAGACATGACATTATCAAGCTGCGCTACTACATAAAATACTAAAATTTCAGCTCAAATTTCATCATCCAATTTTAATAATGCTAGCTAGCTAGGTGATGAATTGATGATGATGATCTAGCTTTTCTTACCAAGGGTGTGTTTGTTGTTGTGCATCCAAACCTTGAGAACATGCCTCTTAACCCCAACTTCATTGCAAAATTGCTGAATAACTTCCTCATCTTGTTTCTGAATTCTCCACCCCAAACGCTCCGCTAAACTGAGCATCTTATCCTTCTGATCTTGCGTAAACCTCGTCCTGAACCTCTTCTTCCCGCCACTACTACTCGGGTTCGAGTAGTAGTCCTGATCCATTTCGTCTCTCGACCCTCCACCTCCTGAGCTAGACGGCAGCGCCAGCGGCATCCCCGCACCCCGCTGTTGCTGCACATGAAGGTACCCACTTGGACTCCGGTACCTATCATAATTCATATATGCTCGGCTGGATTACTGGCGTGCATGCTTTACTTAAACGTCTTCTTAGTTTTTCAGTTCACGGAAATGAAATGAAATGAAATGAATTCGTAATTAACTCTTTTATCCTTTATTGAATTTTCATTTCATTTTCAAACGGTACTTAAAAGTTTTGAAAATTTTCAAAATGTATCGCTGTCAAGTAATTCGAAACATATCTCGAAACCGAGAGACACATATATATACTAAAATATACTAAATAAATGGGGAGAAATAAAAGTAAAAGGAAAATATATATACCCAAAGTGGCCATGGGGGTGGTGGGTCAAAAGGAGTTGCTGAGGATGTTGTTGTTGGTGATGAGAGTGAAAGGCGCCGCCAAAGGCCGGCGTATCATTGTACTCCTTACGATGGAAATTGCGGTGGCAGTTGCAAGAAGCACACTTAAGAGACTCGAGCGTACCATCAGGGCCGGCAGCCATGAACTCGCCGCAACCGTCAGTGGCGTGGCCGCCGATAGCGACGGCGTGGTTTTTGAGACACTCTTTGTAGCGTGGCTTACGTGGGAGCAGTACCGGTGGTGATAAGTCACCGGAATCCATGGGGATTTTGACAGGTGTCAGGCGAGGAGTGGAGGAGGTGTCATGGGTATGGGTGTTGTAGTGTAAGTTGGGGTTGAGTTCCAGTTGTTGCTCTTCTTCTTCTTGATCTTGATCTTCATAGTCCATGACGACGCTTTGGTTGTTTATTTTTGGTGTGTGTTAAAAATTGTTTTTTCTTTATTTGGTTAAGGAGCTTAAGATAGACACGGAAATTAATTATATTATGATGAATGAATGAACAGATGATGATGAAGGTATAAATAGCCCTTTTTAGTAAGGGTCATCACATGTGTGTCTTAACCCTAGGATTTCAGATTCTTGTTTCCTTTTTTTTTTTTGGCTTTTGTTTTTGTGTTGCTTTTTTTCCCGTTATAAATAACGTTTGGGTTTTGTTTGAGGTAACAAAAGTGAATAGATGGATAAGATAATGGAAAGTGCAGAGGAGGAGATACAAAGAAAGTGGACCTTGTTTCTCTTCTTCCTTACCTTTATTTAGCTAATTTTTCTATTTTATTTTTTTAATAATAATAATAATAACAATAACCTACAAGATAAGATAAGATGATGAAAATACTTAGAAGATTGGAATATATTCACAACTTTAAAATTATTTTGTTTTAAATGTATTTAAATTTTGGCACTTCACGATTTGTTTTTTTCTGATTTCATTTTTTAGTTAGTGTATGTGCATGTGTAATTAAGTAACAAATTACAAAGTTAACATGGCTTCTGAGTTAATGTTCCATACTGACCTGTGTGTATGGGTAACTAATTGAAGATTTACTATGCATATTCAAGTATATTTACCTGTGCAGATTTTGCAAAGTAATTAAAGATTTTTAGTAAATACTCATTACAAATTCACAATTTCTTAAAATGTGATATGGATAATAACACTTTTTTTTTAAAACGGAAAAATTGTATTACTAACAATAATAATAACAAATTCAACAATTACAAAACAAAGAAAACAAATTGCATGAGAGGTGCATATGGGTAATAACTAATAACACTAATTGAAGTATGAAGGAAAACAAAAACAGATAAACATATCTATAGATACAGTCACCAAAACAGACCTCATTTTAATAGGCCCATCTCTAACATCATTTATAAGTTGCCCAAAATAGTCATGTGCTGCATATCACTCTCTCTCACTTTTTTTTTTTTTTTTTTTAATTTACTATGGTTTTTTTTTGTAATTCACTGTGGATAATATAATTGTGAAATTACAACATTTATAAAAATTCAAACACCCCTTAATTATTTACAGCAGGCTGAAGCTATTTTGTAATGCTTAAAGATCAGTTTTCCTTCTCATGCAAATTCTTTCCAATACTTCATTGTTTGAAATTTTTAATATTTTTTAGTGTTCCCTACAAATTTATGTCATCATATTTGAGAAAAACTTGAAGTACAACAAAACTTAACTAGTCCATCCCATTTAGTATATCAATTGTCCAATTCATTAATATGCTCACAAGACTTAAATGGTTTAAAAATAAAATAAAACCCATAAAATTTTGTTGTAAATTATGCATAAATAATAAATTATACTGGTAATTGAGAAATGAGAACTTAGAGAACAAATATTAGTTTTGTGAAATAGAAATTAATCAAATGTACCTTTTAGTGTTCAAAGTAGTCATTTAACATTAGTCATAATTCTAATTAGATACGTATTCAATAAGGTACATGTATATCCGAAAATTAATATATATCGAAATTATATTTATCAATCATTACCATTAACCACCTCAATTCTTTAACACACTAGCATACGAGTAAACTTGTTACATTTTTTTTTTTGTTTTTTGAAACACCTAAATATTATTAATAATAGAAGAGTATGAGGAATGTTCGAAGAAGTACAACGAGAGTAGAACAACAAAGCACGAGGCTCCTAATCCGCTAGCTTTTACACCTTGCCAAACTTGTTTCGTGCATGATTGAGATATATAGCAGTAAACCCAAATTCACTATCCAATAAGGTACATGTATATATGATCATTAGAATAAATATCGTGCATTTACCACATATCTAAATAGAAGTTATATCACAAGGTTAATTAAGATCTAAGTTTATTAAGATAATTTAATAATTTATACTTTTTTTTTCCGTCCCACAATTTCTTTTCTTGTCCACAGTACTAATTGCGCCAAAAAGGAAACAAACTCACAATATTGCCTTTGTATGTGAGTTTTGTATGACAAGGAAAAAATAATGGAATGCCAAAACCAAGTCGTGTTGTAAGAGTCAAACTGGAAATTCCCAAAAGAGAGCTAAACAACCACTAAATGATAGATTCACTTTAAATAAAATGATAACCTAAATAAGTTAAACTATTACAAACACGATTATAATCAAAATGTTATTCTTATTTAAAAATCACTTAGTTAGACCTAAACTTAAAATTTTGATTGATTAAATCGATTTGAAATGTGATTTTAACAATTTTGTTTTTATGGTGGGGAGGGGTTAACATAATATATGTGGGGTTACTGTAGGGTAATATGCATCAACAGGGCAGTGCATGCAGATGCACAGGGCGCCAGATGAGAACAGAGAAACAAGCAATACAAATTACAGAGAGTACTGGCCACGCTCCCTTCTAACAGTGTGATGATCACGCGCTCTAATTTTGTGATGGATGATGGGTTGGAATTGAACTGACGTTGGCGTCAGCTCAGCCCAGAGTAGGCCCGCTGAAAACAATGCAAATAATAAAATATACAGAAATACACTACTAGTACTGTACTACGTTAGTACTTCGTGCATATCACAGAATCAGTCACTCGTTTAATTCACAAGTATGTTGTTGCATTCAATTGAGTGTATTTACATCCTACCCGACTTGAAACCTTTCATTTAAAATTCGATTATGAATTTTACGAGTGGCCTAAAAATATGTATTGACACAACACATGCAAAGTCAAGTATCACCATTCACCCCATAAGATTGCAGCCGAATGAATGCTAAATCTAGTGTCACCATAAGATTGGAGGATTGGAGGTGAATGGATGCCATTGGTAAAAAGTCAAGTATCGCCATACGATTGGAGCTGAACGGATGCACTCGGACAAAATCTAGTATCGTCATAAGATTGGAGCTGAACGGACGCCTTCAATCGAATTCAAGTATCGCCATAAAAATTGGATTTGAACGGATGCTTCGATCAAATTCTAGTATCGTCATAAAATTTAAGGCGAACGCATGCCATTGGTCAAAATCAAGTACTGCCCTAAGTTTGGAGTCGAAGGGATACCTTCGGTCAAATAGAAGGCATGGTCAAAGTCAAAAGATAGAACCGATTGGATCACGACACGTGGCAAGATCTGAGAGGACGACAAGGTCCCGGGTTTTTAGGAATTGAGTCCCACCGGTTTGTTTGTAAATACTTGCACATATCCACATTTGTGAGGTAAGTTTTTACCGCCATTCTCTTCATATTTGGGAGGAACGAACCCAATGAATAGTTTCGTTTAAGTCACCAACCAGGATGCCGGTGGCAGGATGGTGTTACATATTAGCCCTTTCCCCTCATACACACAAGTACCAAAACAAGTTAGAAGGGATCAATTAGGATTCCTAAAGAAACAGGTCAGTAAGATTACTTATACATTATCAAACATACTAAGAACACGTGTAGCCAAATTATTGGTAACCGTCACCACATCATTAAAACAGGGACCAACGGGCACGGCAGCAAATACCCTAGTGAACCGAAAGGTTTAATATGATTACCTAGCAAGCGAAACTTGCAACCAAAAATTGAGACATGGCATAAGAATATTGGACAAGATAATGAAGATGATTTATAGATGTGAGTCCATCGAATCCAAGGTTTATAAATCTGGGTGATACGTCGTTATTATCATTTGATTGATATGGGTGAAGATGAAAGGAAATGATCGATGTTTGAGACCCGGCATGTTTGGCCATTCTATTCCCTTTTGTGTCATATTTATGTCCTCACTATTTCCCTGCATGCTTATATCAAACCCAACCACGCAACTTATTGCACTGCACTATAATTTAAGTATACTGCATGCACATACCTAGTACATTGTAATGAATGGCCCCCCTATCAAAATAGTTTGCGCGGTTATGATTTATCTCTTTCGCCCAATTTTGTGATATACCATGAAGATATCTAGCTCCATATGAATATATATGATCGATGGATTGGTGAGAACCCTCACATGAAAATCTTCCTAGCTACTGACCGACGCAAGGCCAACCATAGATGATGGTACTAGTAATTTATGATCATCTGGTGACAATGACTAGGATAAGACCACATCAACTTTCAAAAGTCTAGTACACAAAACGAAAGCCAATATAACTTTAAGAGAGCCCTAACTTTAATTACTACTATATCATATCTATATCTATGTCGTACTGTACTCTTAACTTTTTTAAAAATTCGTATCTTTGCACATGTAATCGAACTTGATGACACTCTAGTGGGAGAAATTCAACTTTCCTAAAAATTTAAACTATAACAGAGAAACGAAATATAATCATTTACATTAATTCTTCGACGCCTATAATTTAAGATATTAGCAAAGGTTGAGAACTTACACTTACCGTGTGTAATTGCGTATGAGCGCTTATTTTATAACGGATTAAGACGCCATTGACACAAATATATTGACCAACATGCATGTTGATGTTGAAAATAGTCAATCTAATAGTAGAGGGGTCAGGAGAAAATACATCCGGGTAATATTATGTGTGTTGTACGAAAAAAGTGAGAAATTTGCGGAGAAAAGGGAACCAAGATCGTGACAATACAATCAAAGCTGGAATGTGGGGTGCAATTTGTTTGGTTCCATATAAGAAAGTGAAAAAATAAAAAATAAAATACCATGTTTAAATTTCATTTTTCACCAACATAACTCATCCGGTTACTTAAATTGTTATGGGTAAGTTGATTTAGTCGGTTAAAAGAGGCATTATACTATTGAATTTAAATTCTATTTGTGATCTATACGGCTTAATTTGTGCTTGTACCTCCTCTTTGTGATGGTTTGATGAGTTTACGTGGTTTTCAATTTATTTATGACATGAGTCTTTGAGGAGTTCCTAATGTGCACGCAAAGGGAACCATATGCGGTTCATACCCCGTAATTGTCATCCATATGGTTGGAAATAGTATAATAAATGTTCTCTAGGTTAAAGATCCAGATTATGCGAGTTTAATTAATTTCTACGCGGACTTTAAAAGAAGAGTTCCATTTCGTTTTTCGTTTTATTGACCTTTTTTATGTCCGATTGACCTTAAATTAATGAAAGAATAATTTAAAAATATATATTATGAAAATATACTTCTTATATTCTTATAATATAATTTCTACAAATTATTTTTTTCATAATAAATTATGATTAATTTGTTGTCAAATCGAAAATAAAAATAAGTCAATAAAATGAAATAAGGTTTTTTAAAGTTGCAAAAAAGAAGTATATCGTAGTAAGTGTAGTTTAATTATGAATGCGTTGTATACAAATTAATGTAATATAATAAGCCGGTTGATTTACCCAATTGATTTGGAACCCAATCAATTTTAGTCCGGTGATCTTACTTATTCAAATTCAATTTGGTGCGTACACGTGTCATTATTTAATAACAGGTATAGGGTTCAAATCCTATTGCCGTGATTTTTTCTCCATTATTTGTATTATTACTTTTTATTGAAGTTGTTTGGTTCGAATCTTGTTGGCATGATTTTTCTCTATTATTTGTATCATTATTTTAGTTGAAGGTGTTGGATTCGAATCTTATTGACGTAATTTTTCTTTTTATTTATTTTCTTCTTAAATCTTTATTTTTTAACACAAAGTTGTATGATCGTACTATACTTAATTTAAAAATAGTCATGATATGTTCTTATGAAAAAAGACATACTTCCCAATAATAAATGTAACACTTGATTTTGTTGATATTTTCGATGGTCATTTTGACATTAAGTTATTCTTAAATCATTCAATAAAAATAATTAAAAACATCATATTATGAGATTAGAATGTTTATATTTTCATAATATAATTTTTTTTTAAATTATTTTACTTCAATGTTTACAAATAATTTGAGGTCAAAATACTCCTACAAAAATCAACAAAACTAAGTGGTACACTTGTTATTGAACAAAGGAAGTATTTATAAACCAAAACGTCAATTTTGGTTTGATGATAGAGAATCTGAGGATACTAGGCCAGTTGGAATTTGAATACCGTCCATATTGCGGCACTGACATAACAAAAGGCATCGACGAAACAAAATGGCAATAGATAATAATGATATACATGACAATATATTCAACAGATGAAGAATACCAATTAACATGCGAAAACTGCATTACAGATTTCTAAGTTGAATGTTTCCAAAGCCTACGGATGTATCGGATGGTTCTTAACTTATCGAAAGAATATTTTTTGCACGTCTAATATCGTTCAATTCAAAACTATTTATTGCATAACTACAAAAACTATATAATACATATATAGGACGTCATTTATGTTAAGTTCAATTACTCAATTAGTTATTTTGTATTATATTTAAAGTCATTATGTGAAAATTATATATTTACTCCATTGATTTTAATACATAATTTAATAAAAAAAAATAATATTTTACAAGATTATGCTTCACACGTGTGACGCAGTTTCTAGTATTGAATAAGTATGAATTTACCTGAAAGTATATTTGTAAAATCTAAAAAAATCTGATATTTGAATAGTTGTTGTTTGTTCTCACATGTGTCTCCTGTTATGTATCTGTCTCTCTCTGTGCCCCCATCTTAACTTTACCCTCATTTCATTACAGCTAATGTTTGATATGACAATACGCCAATGTGTAATGTTTTCGCTATATAAGAATAAAAGATATCATCATCATTATGATCATTTAGCCAAGTTTTTACTCATGCTTTAGAATATTTCTACCCTCTTTTTCAGTTTAAATATACTATTTAATATTCCTCTACTTTTCTCCCCTCATTTCAGAGCATGCTTTGTGCCTTCAATAATGGAGCAGCATGTATCACCAATTCAGGATTATGCCATCATTATCGAGATTTTTTGCTCCTTGTATTTATTGTTAATTAACTTTTTCATGATATAATGCTATTTGGAGTAGTAAAATGCTATACCAATTACACATTGATCAATACGATATAGAGCTACGACCATAACGGAATTGGGATCTTACTGTTGTCACATACTCTCCTAGTGCTTCGTTGTTCTTGGTTTTGGTGTTTTATTCGTTTGTGCATTCCTTATGCACCCCGTTTTGTACTTGTTGATTGTGATTAATAAATTTTTTAGCCGTTTCACAAAAGAAAAAATATGATATTCGTGTCATTTCTCAAATACGATGGAGTGTGTAAAATTATTCGTATATCATAACATAGAGAGACAATGTTAAGAGATGTCAACATTGATTAAGCTAACTTGAACTTATTCTGAGGTTGTTCCGTATATTTCCGTTGTAAGTATTATTTAGAGCATTACTTATGCTCTCGTCGTAATAATTTTTTTTTAAGTTAAAAAAAAAACCCTTAAATGTTGACTAACTCTGCTGTCAAACCGACCAAATATTATTAATCCCTCCGTCCCACTGTAAATTACCCATTTTGACTTTTTTCGGTCAACAGTTTTCAACTTTAACTCTCGATTACTCTTAAATTATAATGATAAAGCATTTGACGAAATCATATTATGAAAATATAGAACCAAAATTTTCATAATATAGTTTTATTAAATATTATATCATTATAGTTTAAGAGTAATTGGGAGTTAAAGTTGAAAACTGTTGACTGAAAAAAATCAAACTGGATAATTACAAACGGGTCGGAGGGATTATTTTGATTTAGAAATTTAAAAGAGAAACAATTTGTAGTAATAATAAATGTTTACAGCATTTATTTGAGTGGAAGAGACTCCGTTCTATTCCATGTTCAATGGTTTGGGTGAAAAAGCGATGACATAACGTAAAAACATGTCAGGATAAAAGATAAAGATGTGTACCTTTTGAAGTCCTCTTCTGTTCATCATACTAGTTTGGTTGTCTTTCATTTTGTTTGTCCACAAAGCTTGAGCTTCCATTAATACACTTTCCATCATTGAAAAAGAAAAAGGGTAATTCACCTGGTTTTTTGGATCCTGAGTTCAATCAAAGTTTACCAACGCAAGGAAATTTTTGGAGGGAATCATAAGATAAGTTCTCTAATCTGTAATAATCTCAATTAGTTAGGGTTGATGTGCAAGAATTTTCCCCCAACAACTAAAGAACAACTCTTTTGTGAGTTATGATAAAGGTAGCAAGGCAGGCTGTTGAGCTCAGGTTAATTTGTGGGACGAAAATTGTAAAAAAATTCAATTATGATTTGAATGTAGTTCTAATCTACTACTAGTTCAAACAAATAATCACATTCTCAGTTGCTGAAAACGAGTCCCGCCACAGGGCCCAACCCATTCAAAAGCCCACACGTGGCACGTACACTAATAACCCATTCAATTTATTTTCACTAACTTTACCTTATACTTTAATCTGAATTACCAAAATCATAGGTGTATTTTGGTTGGTATGTACAATTGTAGATATTGACCCTATCCCACCCCTCCTACATCATTACACAAATTATCATTACAATTTACACCTATATTAACCCTACCTGATCACCCATTCTACTTTGCTTCTTAAAACAAGCCAAACAATACATTAAACTAAACAATATTACTTAGTTTAGTTTATATTCATGTTTTTGTCAAATTGACACAAACACACAAATTAGTTCGAACCTAAACAGTCCGTAAGTACATTAATTACAAAGAAGATCACACAATAAGTCTGAAAAGATCTCTCACTTTCAACCCCCACAATCAAAACAAGTGAAAAATGGCACACCATATAAATTAATTAGCATGGAAACACCAAAAATATGATTTGTAAGATGATAGTTAAAGAAGGAAGGAAGCATGTGATTGTTGCAGAGAGGCTCAGGATTACTGACCAGATTCCTTGTTTGATGGTGCAGAAGCAATAAGCGTGGTCCCTATTGTATTGTATTGTTGTTTCTGAATATTACTACTCTTATTATTACTCTTTATCATTACTATTACTCATTCTTGTTATAGTAGTAATAATAATAATTTCATGAGGGCTATGGTTGGTTTTTAAGGCACTGGACAATACAACAAAGCTATGCTATGTTTGGGCTGACACCTTCAAATGCTTTCATCCCCCTACCATCTTTCTTGCACCTATATGGAAACTTCAATGACCCTAGTAGTACATACTTACATGGACAACACAATGCCCAATTGACCCATTTTGAATGCACAAAACTATATTTTCATTTTTTTTTCTTTTTCGGAAACCGCACCCCCTATCATGCATGGTGAAGGAAGGATAAACTGTGGATTTACATAATATACTTTGAAAACCAATTAAGTTTATCTTTGATTCAACTTAAAAACCACAAATTCATAGTTTTCAGCCCAATTTGTTTCATATTTACTTGAAATTTATAATTAATAAGTTCATATCAGACCATTTATGAGTTTTTCAGAATCAAACAGAGACTAAATCACAACTTAACAACTTAACATGATAAATCCAATATCATATGCAATTAGGGATATATGGTACTAATTCTTCATAGTACTACCATCTTTGTAGGACGTTTAAAAATGAAAAGTGCATAAAGTTTTGAGCCGGAGAGAGTTCGTAGATTCAAAAATAAAAATTAAAATAAAATCTATTAGCACTCATTTTTTTTACTATTGTTAACCACATCCATCCACTATCTGACAGACCCACACCCTTAATAATTCAGACTCCTAAGCAAAAGGTAAATTTTATTGAATGGTAAAATTTGGCTCATTAATGGGATTTTGTAAAGTAGGCGTCATGCGGAGGTGGTGAATAGGGAATATCATGCAGCATAAGGGATGAGACTTGAGAGAACCGAACACCTATACTATTCAAATCATTTGAAGTACAGAAACGTCAGCGCTACAGAAAACAAGAGTCTGGATTTGACATGGTGAACAGTTGTAGGTTTGTAGCATGACAAACAGTAATCTATGACGACTAGTCATACTTTAAAATCCATACTTTGAAGCTCCAATGCATGCTGAATCTTAATGAACCTTAGCTTTCTACATGTATGTCGTATATACTCCAAAATTATGGACCTGGTGACTCTATTATTTGCACAATACTAAAGTAGCTTCTTCTAAAATATTATCAGGCAACTATCACAAATTGACATTTATAACAGAAGTCACATGGCCGAGAAACGGAAATGACAATGCCCCGAGTTTAGACTTACAGGAACACAATGTGAACATGAATTTTCAGATTCAGAAAACATCTCAACGGACACGATGCACAGTCATACACTGGTGCATCATTGCATGTAACACCATCCAGGCAAATAGCGTACTAGTATCTTTTAGAAGTTTCAGTAAATGGAACCCTCATCGGCCTAAATCCTTGGGAGTTTGGAGGAAAGCAATACAGAGCCAGTGCAAGTGAAATCAGATATAGCAAGTTAATATAGATGGCTTGATTCCTACATGACTCTACAACTTGTCACCAAGACGCAAATAATGCCCACAACAAACTAAAAAGTAAGAATAGCCATAAACTCAAGGATAGTAAAGTAGGATATTGCCACGTCTTAGACCATGTAACACGGTAACAATTGGAAGAATAAAATACGAATCCACAGTAAAACCAAATGTACATAAAACTTGAGCGAACATAATGGAATTTAGAATGCAAATTCAACAACAAAATGAAATAGTTGAAGTATTCAACATGAAACTATGCAGACTATAGTACATTGAATCAAAAGAGAAAACATCTCAAATACCTGTACCGTCTCCCATATAAAATGTTTCTTGAGGTCTAACCAATAACTTTTCTTGGGTGAATCAAATTAAGAGATCTTACAGAGGGTAGCAGCATATTATGCTTCAAGTTTTGAAATTTCTCCAAGTGCACAGATCTTCAGAGTATACTCTTTATATGAGTGAAATTGGAACTTGACCACACTTTCACACAGAATCAGCACGAACTTGTAAGGCACCCTCTAGGCACTGTACTGCTCCACCGTAGTTTAAGAAACCCATATACCAAAATTCATGGTTATCAACTGATATGACCTGGATATATTTTTCAGATGAATTCGTTCTGCTAGTTGAGGGGTTGACGCCTTTGAGTTGATGTAATGGGATAACAACCTGTAACAAGGCATTAAGAACAGAAACATAATGCCAAATCATTCATCAAAGAACAGAAAGATAAAACTAATACAAATGAGATTGAGTTATCACGTTGGCAATTTTACTACAACTATTATAGCATGTCAACAAATTCAGAAATGGTTGAATATATTTCGAAGTTACGAAGGAAAGAAACTGAATACCACAAGTAATTAAATGAACCCTTTAATTGTTGATAAATAGCTGATAAACTGAGTGCTTGCATTACTGTTGCAGGCAATATGCAGTATAACGTTCGATAAGCATCTATCTAAACATAGGTCGATCGATATTCATCTTTCTTAGGCACCGATAGGAGCAGTTGACAATTGCATTGGATTTGGTCCTTTGGAATGAAGGGAATTGTCTTCGTTGTTCTCCCAAAATTGTTCTAAAGAAAAGATTGATTCGGAATGAAAACAATTTCATTTGATAAATAGGTTCTTATGCTTTCATGCTTTTCTGTAAAAATAGCCATAAGGTCAAATAACCAGTTTGCGATCCTACACATTTCTTTTTATTTTCCAAATAATGCTAAAAAGTTTCATTCTTGAACTATGGCAAATGAAGGAGAGAGAGAGAGAGAGAGAGAGATAGAAGTAACGAAACAATCAAATTATATTTGTGACACATTTCCGCTCAAGAAACAAACTTGTAAGTATGCTTATCTTAGCTTACTGAACTCAGTAGTTAGTTCCTAGGATGACTTTTCACTAATACAAATAATAGTCCACTGCCAACTGCACTTAACAAGGACACATTCAAACATAGATTCAGAGTGAAACATTAGAAGTACCTTATAATAGCTCCATTCAGTTTTATCACCAGATTTGTATGAAAGTGGATTGTCACTACAAAATGCAAGCTTTGCAGTAGAAACATATAAAACTCCCATGACTGGACCCGCCGATGTCGACAAGTAACATGCAAATGAATTTGTCAGTTGCTCCTCAGGAACTGTCTCAAATGTTTGCCGAAATATTTTCTCATATCCACCTTCAGCTAGAACCTTTGTTCCCTGTGCTATTCTTCCTAGAGCAGCATCTGTTAGACTAGGGCTTGTTTTCACTGTAACCAAAAACAGAACAAGAAAAAGAAAATGAGGATGCAAATCACACAAGAAACGGCCTTGGCCTTTAGAGAAAAATAAAATAAAAAAGAAGTCCAGGAGTGGAAAGACAAGATGAAGTTGGAAACCCCCCCCCCCCCCCCTCTCTCTCTCTCTCTCTCAAGTAACAAAAGCAACCTAACTCATAACTCATCTGTTCCCTATTGACAACGAATAAATCACAGTCAAGCCAGTCATAGACAAAACCAATTTTTGCCATGTTAGCGTCGATCCTAGTTTTTTCATAATGTTAAAAGCAAAAGAAAAATCTCACAAATATAACCATGTGTTCTGTAGTATTACACAGCACAACATTAATTCACCAAAACCATTTTAACAGTCTTTATAAAGTTTGATATTCTTTATTGTTTAGTTGTGTTCATTTATATCAGGTAACTCTAGAGCGAAAAGAGTTGCTGAATATGGATGTTCAAACTATGTTACAGAACAGCAAATAAGTAGATCAAGATACAGTACATCCATAAAACACTGATGCATGGACTTGACAAAAGAATTTTCAAATAATAATAATAATAACAACAACCATATGGACCAGCAAGGTAATAAACCAATGCATCTATAACTAGGAATGAAAAACAGGGTAACTCAACCAAGAGAGGCAGCTGAGGGCACCGAAGATCACCAGAGCCATTTAATTACTAATATATACAGATGAATAAGAGGGATCAATTGATGTCGCATAGTGGTGACAGTGACAGTAGGTTTAAGTGAAGTTTTGGAGAGCATTGACGTGGCGATACAGGTGAAAAGCTGATATTCTTGTCTACTATCTTATAGCTTCAAAGAATTTCAAGAAAATTTAGTAACAAGTACATGCTGGGCGAGCAGGAATAACATTACACGTATGAATATAGGAGAACGTATAACTTTGTTTTTTTCTTCTTTTTTCTATCTGCATTACCTATTCGCGATCAATAATGAAACAAATCGTCCCAAATTTAGAAATATAACTTGTGCAAGTCTCCTGTTAACGTAAATATCGTATACATAATCCACACAGGCATTAATGGAAATATGCAGTAATTAAGGTCATATGTTAATGTGAGAAAATCAGATTAGACACGTTATAAGAAGTATGATAGGAGGATCTAGCATCTCTTGATATTCAGGTGATATATTAGATGTATTAATTTCACATTGTAGAGATTTTGCAGAAACTAGTAGACCAAATCAAATTGATTGAACATTTAGTTATTTTCAGTGACTTATATGAGATTATGGACAGAATCTTAAACTCTCTCATCCCCAGTAAGATTTTGTGAATACCTGAACACACTTTGAAAAATAATTGCAGCCAAATGGTACGTCGACACGTCGTTAAAACTAAAGCAAGCCCTTCCAACTAGAATTGATGAACTGATATACATAACACTTTCCTTGATATAATTGATAGATGGTAAAACTCAATATGTAGCATACACAAATGGCACAAACTCCAATTCCTGAACAAGGAATTTATAGTTCAATCTCATTGCTACACCCCGTCAGCACCCTGATTAAAAGAGTATACTTCGTGAACTCGACACTATTGATTATGCTGGTCTCGAATGTAACTTACTGTAATCTCAAGAAAACGGATGTTTGCATGCAGTAATAAATTCGACTGCCCTAACAAATCCATTCACTAAAAAGCAAGTTTTCCATTGCTCTCACTAACCCATCATTTACTACCAATCTATGCCTGATATCAGCTTTGCATGTATGTGCAAATACACAAGTATAAATATAACACACTTGATTAGGAACTATGAATCCAATCAAATTATCACCATCCTATTGAACACAAAGAAGAATAGTTATCAACATGTCACAAGTGCTTATTATCAATGCAATCAGATGAATATTACTCGATCACAGTATATAAAATAACCAAACGGTGGAGAGAAAATCCTTACAGTGCTGCCAAGTGTTCCCAGCAAGATCCTCAGCCTTCCTCGCCGCTTCTCCTGCCTTCTTCCCCCATCTTCCAAGCACGTCCTTGACACCGCCCATCGTTTCTAAACATGTAAAACAGATCACCACACAAATCAATTTAACAAACAACGATTCCATCCAAAAATAGAAATCAACCTATTGTGCCAAACAACACCAAGGATCCTACTATCTACAGTATACCATAAAGCTGTTAGCCTATAAGCATATAAATATCAGGAATTAATCAGGAACAAAACTAGCAGTATTTTACCTAGTCTCAACCTAAAATGAATTGGCAGCTCAAAAGTTCAACGTCTGTGTGCAACAAAATACTAATCCAGATCCAATTGATCGAATTATCAAATGCCAACAAGACTAAAACATCCAAATCCACCTAAATCTAATCGAAATGATGGCGATAAGCAGAAAACTCCAAACATTTCAAAACCTTCAACTACTAGAGTATAATATGAATCGACAGCGAGTATAATATGAATCGACAGCGACAGGCTGACCTTTCAAATTGAAGGAGGTGCTTCTGTTAGCAGCTGGAGAGTAATTGACGTATGGATTATCGCCGGATCCATGCTCCGAGGACCTAGGTATCGGCTTTTCCATGACCAATTCCTGGCTCCACCGCACCGATTTCTTCGATTTCGAACCCCCTTCGGTCGGCGATGATTTATCACTGCCGCTCTTCTCCTCCGACCCACTGCCACTGTTGCCTTCGTTCAAATCTATATCCACAGTAGTATTTTCTGGAATATCCACCGGCTTTGATGCGCCGGAATCGGTCTTCGGGGTCGGATCCGGCTCGGGCGTGTGGATCGAGCTCGGATCCTTGGGCGGTGAACCGGGTTTTCTATCGGCGCCATTGTCGTCGTTACTTTTCGTCTCTTGCTGCTGATGCATCATTTTGTTTCAGCAGATGATTCAAAAATTTTATTTTATGTATATGTGAGATTTGACAATATTTAAGATTTGAATGGCGCGTGAAAAGTCGCGTGGGTTTAATATTGCTGCAGCTCGTGCTTTTTGGTGGCAGGGTATTATGGTATGGTTATGGAAAGGGGTTTTACCGGTAGTTCCGGTCGTGTAAAATGAGAGGGTGACCGGCGAATTTAACGCGGGAATGGATATGAGATTGACGGTCCAATTTTTGAGTGATAACAGAGGCTTTGACTTTTCGGTGACAGAAATTCTCTGGCTTTTTTTTTTTTTTTTGGTGAACTAGATTCTTGGGATTTTATTTTTAGTTTTAAAAAATACAACTATATCCCTTTTTTTCTTTAAATGTGATTTAGTTCCTCAATTTTATTATCAACTTTATATTTATCTTTTGTCAACATTAGTCATGTTTAACCTGAATATTACTACATATGCATTATATTTGATATTAGAATACGCATATCAACGCTACGCCTGATAAACTATTTTTTGTATTTAGATTTATATTATAGAGAGTTAAAAAAACAAAAAAAATTGTATTACACGCCCCAAGACCAGAATCTAAATAATGCATTCCCTATTATCTATCTTGCCAATTACTTACTTGACCTCATGCTCATACATTAAACAAATATATAAATTTCAAATTTGGTGGTGGTAGTAGCTGATAAATGTTCAATTTTTCATGTGCCGCGTCAAATAGGGGTTTTCAGAACGTTTATATAAGTTTAGATAAACAACTCTTCAGGATAATTACGGTCAGATAAAACTCTTCGATTCGCTATCAACGCTTCAAATCGGCGCCACAACCTGACGCTTCAAATTAGCGCTACAACCCAGCAAATTGCTTCCTACAAAGAAACCATTTGATTTTCCAAAGTCTTATTGCCTCACCTCATCGTTACGTGGCGCCTCTTCTTTTCCTCAACCGATTGATTCTGATTTCATGTAAAACCCTTTTCACGTCCAGGTATTCTGATTTTGTGTTTGATCGTGACTCCTAAGGTTAGGTTGTTATTCTGTATATTTCTTCCACAAGTTTCCGCCTTGAAGTGTTCTACAACTAATGCATTCTTATCTCTTTCTGCTTCATTACATTTTTTTCCTTTTTACCGAAGTTACATGTTTGATAGGTCGGTCTACCATACCTGCTGGCTTTTGGAAGAAAAATGATCTCAGTTTATCACACTATGTTCCTTTGATATTGTCCAGAATTAGGTACAATGTTGCTATTGTGATATCTTGCCATCTTTTTAGTTTTCTTGAATCAGAAGTTACTATATAATAGTGCGCAATAAACTGTTGGGCTTCATACAATAATATACCACAAGCTGGGACCGGGTACCAGGCAACATGAGCTTGTATTATTTATGTGCTCTTGTTTGGTGCATATGTTATCAATATTGAATTTATGAGTAATTTGTTTCCGTATGATATACGTACATTCCATTTCTTTCCGAATATGTAGTGCGAAAGAACACCTTCAACTTGCTTAGAGATGTTTACTCACAGTATCATCAAATGCCCATGGCAAATGAAACCCGACTGTGGTAACAAAACTGCTTTATGACTAAAGAAATCCATACATTTATTTATATTATTACTATCTACAAGTCTAAACCTAGACTTCTATATACCATGACGCTATTCTATTGATTAACTCTCCCCGCAAACTATGGAAAGCTCCGATCGAGCTTTCATGGAAGCTCAAACCGAGCCTCCATGGAAGCTTCTGATCTCGAGCTTTCATTGTTCCAATCTCCCATCTCTTTGTTTTTATTTTATTTATGGGAATTATTTTAATGGATGAAATTTTGAAATTTGATTCCATTTTCTATCGAGTTTTTGGAATCGACGGTGAGGCTAAGTACATTGACTAAGGTTCGAAGAATTTGTATTTTGGTCCAAGATAGTTTTCAAATGGTTTTAGGCATCACGTGCTGGGGCGAGATGAACTAAGTTGAACTCCAGGGACCAGAACCAAAAGATTTTCAGGCCACTTCAAAGTTTATTGTGATTTGTAAGGCTCTGTTCTCTTCGTATGAAATCTTATTATTTTCAGTTCATAGTTCTGTTCAGACTGCTTAGTTATATTTTATACTACAAATTCTGTTCAGTTTCATTCAGTTCTGTTCAATTTTGTTCGTGTTCATAAACACAAAGCTACATGACACAACCCAAATAGATTTTTGAAGAATACTATAGATTTAATTGGTAAAGTGCTTTCATGTTCATATGTTCTATATCTATGATTGAACCTTTTCCAGTTGTTACTGATAGAAATTTATGCTCTTTGTAGTAAATTCTAAATGAGCTGGGAATAGACCGTTTGGCGCAGACATGCCCTACAGATTGTTTTCATGTTCCTTTTAGTCTTTAACCTGCTAAGGCTGAATTAGATAGTTTCAAAGTGTACCTCTACATCTAATTAGTATAAAAAGGTTTATAAATACGAAAAAAGTCAGAATACAACTTATTCCCTTCCCTACTCGTAGAACAAACACAATATGGTGAGTTCAAATAGAACCACTTTTCCTTACATATTTATATAGGAAATTTTTCATATATAATTTCTTTCCAATTGTTTTAGAAGCTTCTGAGTCTGTAGAATATAATCTAGTTTTCTTTGAACACTCATGAACCACCTGGAAGTGTTTAATGCTAGCTACTGATCAGAAGCATAAATTCCGAGTGGTACAATCATCTAACTCTCCCTTTTCAATGCTGTTTCATGGGGTGGTAGCTATACTTACAAGGGAAAAATGGCACATGATGTTTGTATTTGATTTACTGTACATGTGCAGTTTGCATCTCTTCACTTATGTTACTCATACTCTTCTATCTATTCATAATTTCAACATGAAACCAATTGCAAGAGTAGGCATTTGCAAAGACTGAAGACTAGCTTGAATGGTGAGAAGAATATTAGAACAAGACTCCAGGTGAAGAGTGTGATTGTTAGAAATGGAGTTTTCTTGAACGTGAATAATCTACTAAAATAGTAGAAGTCACTTGAACATTTGTTACTAAAATTCATTTGTGAAAGAATAATTAATGCTCAAAGTGTGTAGTTATGAATAACTAAAAGTTGAAAATAGTTTTGAACTCATGACCTCTCAGTTGAGAGCTAAATACTTTTCCACTGGACCATTGCATCTCTTGGTGAAAGGGTGTGTTGCATCTAGAATGAACAAGAGTTGCACCTCTTCATTTACAACCTTTCAAAATTATAAATAAAAACCCCATGTTTTGGATTAAATACATATTTTGGAATCTGTACATGGAAATCCACATGTCTCCTTCTTCTTGTCTAAAATTCTAAAAGCATGTCTTTCCATATTGTAGTAGTCCACCCAAGTATCGTATTTCAAGTGCTTGTATACGAACTCACTGCAGTTTTATCTTGAGAGACTGTTCGCTGGATAACTGTAGCACCGAGAGCAGGGCGAATAAAGTCTTAAGGACAGAGTGCTGACGCTCGACTCTACAGATTTGTTACTTTATTCTTTTTCTCTATTCTTTTCCATTTTATACATTTCGATATGTCCCTGTTTGCTCCCTATATTTTCCAACAGTACATTATGCTTAACAAGTAGTACTTAGGCGGTTAGGAAATTTATAAATAGGGAGAACAGAGCACTCTGTCATTTCACTTTTTCTATCATCTTCTCCACTCAATTCTGGAGAATTCTCTTGTAATTCATTCAATATTCACTTCAATATCAATCTTCTGCTTCCAGATTTTTGGAAGTTTACAAAGAGTTCATGTGCTGTAACTTTTAATTATTCCCTTGGTTGTGATAAGTGATAACTATGTTCAGATTATGTCTTCGGTGATAGTAGATTTTGTAAATTCTGATGTTCTATCCCAGTACTATCTATGGCAAGACATATGTGTTGTATATAAATTTGAATATTCTACTATATATGCTATTAATATATTGAAGTAGTGAACTATGAGAAAGTGTGAAACAGTAAGCGTCTTTCCAAAAACTTTGCCGGGACACTTGGCCAACACACCGTGTTAACACGGTGTTACATATATCTGGTAATTAGTATTATAAAAGAACCAAAACAGAATACATTTGCTAGTGGAATTAGTTACAGATATTGATCATGGTGGTTATCAATTATGTTGATAGATTAGCTTTGCTTTGACGCTTTAAAAAAAAAAAAAAAAACTTTGCTTTGCTATTCAATCACACACACTGGTACTAATCTTTTATTGAGAACAAATAGTATGCAGTACAAATTAATTAAAATCAGCCGAGAAGCAGAGGAACATTGCTCCATCTTCAAAATAACTGAACCAAATTAAACATAAAATATATATATATATATATATATATATATATATATATATATATATATATATATATATATATATATATATATATATATATATATATATATATATTCCGAACATCACATTAATTTGCACCAAAACAGAAACAGACTTACCAAAGTGTGTATATAAGGATCAAACTTAAATTAATTAGCACCAAAACAGAATGGTGGAGTACAAATTAATTAAAATGAGGCGAGAAGCAAAGGATCCATCTTCAAAATAACTGAATCAAAACATAATACTCCGTAGTATATATATTTTCCCGCGCTAGTAACATCACATTTGCTATTGAATTAGTTACATATATTTTGATCAAGGCGGTTACTTGGCCTTTGCTTTGCGCCTATAAATAGAAAGCACAGGCGGTCACGATGATGCTAGACGTGTCCCTGCAGGGAGTGGAAGCAGTGGTCTTGATGGTGGCAATCGTGCACCTGGAGATGGAAGCAATGATCCTGCTGATACTAGTAGTATTCCTACTTGGTGATGGAAGCGGTGATCCTACTGATACTAGTCGTGTTCCTACCGATGATGGAAGCAGTGATCCTACTGATACTAATGGTGTTTCTGCTGATGATGGAAGCAGTGACCCTGATGATGCTAGCTAGTGTTGGTGATTTTAGTATCATCAATTCATTTTAGTAGTAATGTGATTTGCTAGAGACTGATGCGATCTCTCGTTGAGGCTCGGAACAAGTTCGGGTAGTGCGGAGTGCACGCTTGTTGAGCTAACGAGTTATTGGTCACGAATACGAAGCAGGGGTCAAGGGGGCTGCGCCCCCTTGCGGGGTCGAGGGGCAGAGCCCCTCGCGGGGTTGCAAGGGGCAGAGCCCCTGGCTGGGGTCCCGTTTTGGATATATGCACCCCTTCGTGAACAAACATGTTTGTTCGGATATATGCATCCCTTCATGAACAAACAAGTTTGTTCTGAACAGATGCGCCCCTTACTTCTTCATCTTGTACTTCTATATATTGAAAGAATCAGTCTCCTGAACGGACACAACGAAAACTCTTACATCCTCTCTACTTTCTGATCGAAATTCATATTGGCTGAATTAGATTGCCTTCTTGGATTATCCCGGCAAGGAATTCGTGAAACCCAGGCAACAAGTTAGGGTCGAATTATCTTGTTTGGAAAGTGACTACACGATCCATTGAAATTTTCCAAAATTATCACAACCCTCATATATTACTAACAGGAACCAGACGACAACTGATCATTACAACAAACCCGATCGTTCGATCAAATTATTTTCTCAAGGTGAATACAACAAGTGTACTCGTATGGCTAGACTAATTCCCTGATAGATTGGTTATCTGATCTCTACTTTCTCTGCTTTGATAGCTAGCTAGCTTAGTGTAGTACTTAGGATTGATGGCGTACGATTTCACTGTTAATTTGTTCGATTGATCGGGTTGGTTCTTTCTTGTTTTCTGTTACCAGCGCAGTACTCAATTCATTTCATTTGGTCAGAGATATTGTGTAATTCGAACATTGTACTGCTAGTCTCTTTCCCTTAATTCTGATCAATAGTAAATCGTTCTGTTGCAAGTTTGTGTTTGTGCCCTTTACATTTTGACATTGGCCATTTAATTATTTCTTCGCCCCAAGGTTCGGCTTGCATGTGTTAGCTTGCATCGATCTAGAAACAAATCCTTTCTGCAGAATGAAAAGCTAGCAACAAGTCCCCTTTTTCGTTATATTAGACCAAGATGGAAATCTCTTAAAACGAGATTATCAAAGTAACAGATTAATAAGCCATGCTGTTAAATTAGTCTGGTTTTCATACATTTTTATCAACCAGATATGTATAGCCAAGAAGTTTAAGCCATCCACATTCCACAGTATACATGGCAACATTCACCATTTACCTAACTAGCTAAATCCATTTTTACCATTAAATTGTCTCAATTCAAGACAAAATTAACATTTTGTAACATTAGATAACCAAAATCGGATTAGCTTATGACAAAAGTCGAACCGTTTGTAATTTATAGGACTAAATTTTAAATATGTTACTTTAGAATATCAAAATCAGCACTATCACTTAAGAGGACTAAAATTGAACTATTTTTAATAGGGAGAGTTGTGTCATTATATATGACTAGTTAATTAACCCGTCGAGTACTCGACGGGGCATAAAAAAGTTGTGCGCACACTTGTTACTATATAAATTTGATTATGTGGAATAACAAATAAAGAAAGATATTGCTCATATGTGTATTGTTACACAATTGTTTATCTCTCCATCTCGGTCTATGTTTATCATAAGCATTACCACTCATCAACTCTTAACTGGAACATCTTATAGTATCCAAAAACTTAATAGGATGTATTTTTTCATTGAATTAGAATGTCATATGTCAATTTAATATCTCCCCATTTTCATTTTCATTGGCATTGGTACTATTATCGTCCTCCAACAACCATCGGTACAATGCTATTTTCGATATGAATGTCTTTCCTTTGCCCTATGAACATGGTCATATAATACTCCACTTTTACCAAAGGAAAAATGTTGAATTTACAAAATACTTAACATGATGTATTTTTCATCTTCAAACTTAACACGTACATGCATAATATTCATATGTGTCATAATTAAGACTGAGTGTAATGTCATCCACATGAATGTCTTTTATTTTCCCCGTGACCATGAACTTATCATGGATCATGTATCACCTTCGCTCTATTTTCCTCAAATTAAATGGGTTCCAATATTGGAGTTCAATAGTCATTCAACAAAACCCCTAATATGTTGAACTTCAAAATAGAATAAGCAAGAATACACTTATTATAGATAGAGAGCCTATAGAGTAGTCTCATCTATTGTGATTGTTATTGTTAATTATCACATGAGTACACCAATCGAACACATCTACTGTTTCAGCATAATTAAGACCGAGTATAAAGTCATCAACATGATTGTATCTCATTTGCCCCGTGATCATGAACTTGCCATAGATCCCATATCACGTTCACCCTATTTTCCTCAAATGCGTTCCAATATTGGATTTCAGTTCTCATTCGGGAACACCATAATCTTTTGAATTTCAAAATAGGATAAAGCCAGTATACACTTATTATGGATAGATAGCCTACATGGTAGTCCTATCAAATGCAATTATTATTTTAATTGTTATGGAACACAATGAAACCCATCCACTATTATAAATTATTTCAGCATAATTAAGACTAAGTATAATGTCATCCACATGAATGTCTTTCATTTTCCCAGTGACCATGAATTTGTTATGGATCCTATATCACCGTCGCTCTGTTTTTTCCTCAAATTAAATGGGTTCCAATATTGGAGTTCAATAGTCATTCAACAAAACCTCTAATATTATGTTGAACTTCAAAATAGGATAAGTAAGAATACACTTATTATAGATAGAAGCCTACATGGTAGTCCCATCTATTGTGATTGTTATTGTAAATTATCACATGAGTACACCATTCGAACACATCCGGTGTTTCAGCATAATTAAGACCGAGTGTAATGTCATCCACATGAATGTCTTTCATTTGCCCCGTGATCATGAACTTGCCATAGATCCCATATCACGTTCACCCTATTCTCATCAAATGTGTTCCAATATTGGATTTCAATTTTCATTCATCAAAACCCCTTAGTCTCTTGAATTTCAAAATAGGATAAAGTCAGTATACACTTATATGAATAGATAGGCTACATGGTAGTCCCATCAAATGCAATTATTAGTTTAATTATTATGGAACACAATCAAACCCATCCACTATTATAAATTATATCGGCATAATTAAGACTGGGTATATTGTCATCCACATGAATGTCTTTCATTTGCCCCGTGACCATGAACTTGCCATAGATTCTATATCACCTTCACTCTATTTTTCTCAAATGCGTTCATATATTGGAGTTAATAGTCTTTCAACAAAACTCCTACAACATATTTGGGTTTGGACTATAGAGGCCTCTCGACGTCTATAATTGACCTCACATTTGGGTTTCAATTAAAGAGGCACCAGGTACTGTTCACATTTTGAGAGACCTCTCGCTTTTTTCCTCTCATTTCCCTCTCTCTAGTTTCATCTTTCTCTCTTTATTTTCAACTTTCTATCTTCCAATCAATAATCAACATCTCATGCTTTCACTCGTAATATTCGAATAAATCTATTTTTGGTAATCCAGAGAGCGTCCGTGTCCAATTTATTTACTTTATTGTAACACGTTGCCAATTTTGATACTTTTTCAATTTGAATAATTCAAGCATGGTAACACATCCGACATATCGAAAATAGCGAATAAAATAAGAATTAAAAAATTGCAAAAAAAAAAAATGAAAAATGGACGGGTGCTATATGCACTTTTGGTACTTTGGAGTACCAAACTGGGATTTTAATGCATTGTATAAGACATGCCAATTTTCCTATTGTCTTGAGAATTTTGGTCCCTCAAGTGAGTGGCTATCACACGCTTGTATTGTTCACATTTTTTACGTTAAATTGGAAAAGTACCAAAATTGGTCAGTGTGTTAAAAACTTGCAATGAAGTATCTAAATTGGTCAGTGTGTTAAATTGAACATGGCGCACTCTAGACTACCTAATTTGGGCAAGGGCACTCCGGAATAACTGAAATGAGTTTTACCCTATACAAAGCAAATGATAAACTTATACAGGGACGGTGGTAGTATTAAATAATAAATAAATAACTATTTTCTAAAATAATTTTTATGGATAAAAAGTTTATATGATAGTACCATCATTGATTCGAATGTTATTGTAGTTCTTATTTATTGCGGAATATACATATCAAACATATCTTTCGTTCTACTTTTCCTAAACGCTAAATAAATATCAAATAAAATACATAATGATATTTTCTTTCATTTTCATTGATAGACATATTCAAAATAGTATCACCAAATATGAGTGTTATTATAATTTTTTGTGTAATACACATGGCAAATATATCTATTATTCTAAATTATTGTTGAATAAATTCATGAGTAGTGACATAAATACAAAGTAATTAAAATATTATACCTTCTTTTTCTGTCATTTTTTTTTTTTTAATGTATACATGAAATTTTCGACAGAGGAATCAAAATTTTGATTATAAGATAGAAATTCTAGTGTTAATTGAATTTGGGGAGATTATATTTTCACCACGTTTATTTTCAGGAGTACGCTTAGGAGATTATATTTTGAGTTAGATTTATTATTTTTGGCATATACTTAGTTGAATTTTAATTTTATTCTATTTTTAGTCAATGTTTTCCAAGTGAATTTTAAAATAAATTTATTCCAATTAAATGAGAAATTGACACGTCAGCATGAACTTGAATTGAGCATTCTGATTGGTTGATATTTTTAGAATGTGAACTCTGCTTTTATATATTATATAGATAGTGTTCGTACGTAACATAACAAACGTGTTCAATTCGAAATTTAAAAGTATCTCCTCTATCACTACATTAGTACCTTCGCTTTTGAGTAACATGGGTATGCTTAATTACTTTTGGCCCTTCAAGTTTTAATTCCTTGTTATTGGATTTATTCGAACAGTCATTTCACTTCACTGATCCAATGCTTGTAGCTTGCTAAATTGAGATTTGAAGTGTTTACATTAGGAGGACCATGAGTTAACTTATTGGAAATTTTGGCTTATACCTTGTTATCGTTATTGATTGAACTGCTTAGAATTTACGACCATGAACTTGTGGTTGGGAACAAATAGATCGATCGAGAATATGAATATGTGGTAACTTTTTCAATAACAAGTACTCCTCCGGAAACTTAATAGGTTTACACTTTATTTTGTTGAATTTTCGATGTTCGGTTTGACCTCAAGTAAATAATAACTCGGTAAGAAAAAAATAATTTAAAAAATTATATTATAAAAGTATACTTCTTATATTTTTATAGTATAACTTCTAAAATTAATGTTTCCGTAATCAATTATGATTAATTTGAGGTCAAACCGGACATAAAAAAGTCAACAAAAACAAAGTGTAAACCTATTAAGTTTCCCGAGAAAGTAACTTTTCCTGTCTTGTTTTTTTTTTTTTTTTTTTATCAGATTCCCTCTCTAAAGACATCAGCTCCTCCTTACTCTCTTCTACGGCTTTTAGTTATCTTGAGTGGTGTGGGATTGGAGAATCTAGCATGGGACGGCTTGGAGATTTTCTCCACGATACTATGATCAATCTCAATAGGAAGGCATGCAGGGCAGGTGTTTGCGAAAGAGTTTCCAATTCCATTCTGAATCGAGATTCAGTCATTCACACTTTGGTCGACATAGGTAAGACATCTAACTATCTAAATCTGGATTTCTAATTCAATCAAGACCTCATTTCATTAATCTGGTTCATGAATTAGCTTTCACTGTTCTTAGTTGCAGTATGTCATCTATCTGAAATTTTTCTTGGCAACGCATATGCTAATGCTATCTGTACCATGCCCGGGATGTTGCTTATCAGTCTTTCACATTCCTGCATGTAAAGTGTACAGGATTGTTTCTACATCCTGATTAGTTTTGCAGTTTTGTTTTTGTTGAAGTGAGAATTATAAGCAGCCGGTTTTGAATCCAGCTCGACTCAGACGTTTGATATAAATTAGAATGAGTTTTATAGAGGTATGTGACTTGCAGCAGAAAGAATTAAAAGGACCTTGACCTTAGTTAACTTTCACATAGTCATACGTACCCAGAGATATCTGTTGGATTCATGCTCTTCATTTGCATAATTCTGATGAATGGCTATAACTAAAAATGTGGAACTTGGAGTAAAGATAGATACATATAACGTGCTGAATTATTGTAATTAACCAGTTTACCTTAGTCTTATTAGCCATATATGCACATTTCATTGTTCTCCTCAGTTGAACTTCATAACACTTTTGATCAAGAGACGGCACAGAACACTCACTGTCCTGGTATAATTAGCTTCTCGTAGTCGAAATATATTTATTGATGCAGCCTCAGGATAATGCATCCTCACGTGAGTCTGCGTGGTAACCAAAAATGATGTGTGACAAGTTCCTGTCTTGTCTTTTCTTTATGGTTCCTTATTTTATTTCAGATTCCTCCTCTCTCCTCTGCCATCAGCTCCTCCTTGCTCTCTTCTATGGCTTTTAATCATCTTCAGCGATGTGGGGTTGGATAATCTAGCATATGTCCGCTTGGAGATTTTATCCACGATACTATGATCAATCTCAATAGGAAGGCATGTGCAAGGCAGGTGTTTGTGAAAGAGTTTCGAATTCCATCCCGGATAGAGATTCAATCATTCACACTTTGGTCGACTTAGGTAAGACATCTAACTTCATCTAAATCTGGATTTATAATGCAATCAAGGCCTCATGTCTTTTATTTGGTCATTAGCTTTCACCGTTCTTAGTTCCAGTATATCGTCTATCTAAAATATTTCTTGGTAATACATATGCTAATGCTATCTGTACCACGCCGAGGATGTTGCATATGCACAGTCTTTCAGATTCCTGCATGTAAAGTGTCCAGGATTGTTTTTACACTCCGGTTAGTTTTGCAGTTTTATTTTTGTTGATGAGAAAATCTTAAGCAGATGGTTTGAATCCAGCTCGGCGCTGATATTTAATATAAGTTAGAATGGGTTTTATAGAGGTATATATGTGACTTGCAGCAGAAAGAATTAAAAGGACCTTGACCTTAGTTACCTTTCACACACTGATTCGTCATAGCCAGAGATATCGGCTGGATTCATGCTTAACATGACCATTTGATCTTACTTGACTTGAACATCATTTTGTATATTAAGTAACTATATCATATTCAGTATAGTATCATATGGACTGTAAAGTAACATTACTTCAAACCTTTTATCACGTCATTTACTTGTTCATAAATCATGCTTTTCAACTTCAAAAGAACTTCACTTTTATATTTTTGCTGGTCAGCAGGGATCGAAATTGTTGCAAACTGGCAGGAGAACTGCTCTGTTGTGGTCTAGTGGTCAGTCTCCTTAACAACCAACCAATGTGCTCTGTTACTAGGGAAACAATATGCTTCATTTCTATGCCCCCGCTTTAGAAATTTGATAGTTTTAAAATCTGGCATCATCTTACTGCATTGTATATCAGATTGGAGCTGGCTGATCCTTTCTACTGAATTGGTTCTCCTTATTTGTCAATTTAATCCTTGTCAATTTTGGAATCAGTGCTGAGATGCACAATCCGGTGAGCTCAAACTATTGATGTTATTTTGAGGATAGGACACAATCCGTTGCACATGCTCCTACCATTTTGTAACAAATATCGTGTATTAAGAATGAAGCAGTTCACCATTTTCATTCTCAAACTTGAAATTCTCATTTGGTAGTAGGAATAGAAGAATATGATGACTGTAAAAAAGATGGATACATTTTTTCTATTTTAACTGTCAGTGTTGTCGATCTCGGCGAGATCTCGGTTCGGTCAGCTGCCCCTAGACGAGATATACGTCTCGGGCAGCATAAGCATCTCGGGCTGTTTCGCCCAAGATGTATCGGGATCTCGGATCTCGGGCGAAACGCCCGAGATGTTGTCACACGCCCATTTCCGGCGGATTCTGGCCTCTTTACCGGCCGGTTTCTCCTCCCTCTACGACTGGTTGCTAGATTTAACAAGGTATCTTCACTTATTCCACTTCAATTGACCAATTTTAAGTTAGGGTTTTATGAAATTGAATTGGGGCTTTTACTTTATTTAAATATTTAAATTAGTAAAAGTAATTTTAGTTGTCATCAACTTTAACTTTGTCTTAACGACCCCTTTTAAGATCAAATTGCTTGTTATCTATTCATCCTAATTTTAGTATATAAACAATCCATTTCAAGATCAAATTGTTTTGCTACCTTATACTCATCCTAGTTTTAGTAAATTAAACCCTGTAAACTAATTCAAGAACCGAGAATCTTGTTTAGATGTCTGTTAACCAGGAGTTAGTATTGCAATGTTAACAAGAGATCTATAAAGAGAGAGTACATTGCAATATTATAGCCTTGCCTTTTTATTCTGCATGGCTAGTACTGTAACATTCTAAAAAACTTTCTTCCAAAACAGAACAATTAAACTCTGTTTATTTCTACTTATATCATCGACTCCTGTTAAATAAACGAATGGTGCATTTATTCCTGGAAGGATATTCAAACGGTTGGCAAATAATTGGTTTCCTGGTACATTATGTTCTATGTTACACACCTATCAATCTTTTACATTAGTCTTTATACATGTTATCTGATATGATTGCTGGGTACCGATATTTCTATGCATGATCTGAGTTCAATATATGATGGTCTGTAGCCACATCCTAATTAGTGATTATCAATTGAGTATGATTGTGTTATAATGAATGGAGGGCTGCTTGTTCATATAATTTTAATAAAGATTTTTTTTAGCTTCCTGATTTCGAAATTCTGCTAGCTGATGGACACGGTCATTGTAAATTTCTGTAGCTAGTGAAACATCGAAACCATTTTTTTCATCATATGCAAAACATGGTTGTTTCCATGACCTGGTTTGAATTAGCAAAACATTTTTCGCATTATTATTATTCTAAAAATGTGGGGTATATATATTTAGTTGGAAATGTAATTGCATATTGGCGTGTTGCATAATGTGTGTGTATTTTTTATGGCATCTTTATTCTTTCTGCAATTGATTAATACTTGAAATTGAGTTTATTTACTCCTTTAGAAGTTTAATGTGAAATACAGAAAGACTGCATTCTGCATATATGATAATTGGCAAGATTGTTACACATGTGAATTACCCTGTGAAGTTACTATTATTCAACTAAAGATAAATGAGGGAGTAAATTTTGAGTGGTACCATAACTTGCGGTATTTATGAGTAGTGCATTATCTGTTGTACTATACTACTATACTTGAGTAAAAGGTTATGACAATTATATGAGAACAGAGAACTTATGTTGGATAAACCTCGCAGGTATTAATGTGTTTAGCTCTCTACTTGAAAGGAAGATATAACTAATTTATTAAACACCATGAGAACGTTTCCTAAGCCAACTATGGCGGTAACCTGGCTTTTGTGATTGAAAATCCCATGACAGAAATCAATTTTACTAGTATTGTCAATAGCCGCGCGATTGTGGAGCAACCTCCCGCCACAGCACAACCTGTAGCGGGATGAGTAGTAGAGCAGCATCCTTGTTAATTACTTCACTCAGTTGTGTAATGAGGGGAGAACTTTCACTTTGCCTTAAGCAATCTCTTTTGTGTTTACGGGGTGCAACCACCAACCTGCCACTCATATCGGCAACTGGTGGGTTGCAATAAATTTGACCTGTGAAACTTTTCAACAGTAACGCTGTAACGGAGCGTTCCTCAATCTTAGAATCTGATTAATTATCGAAAATACTCGATACTTCCACATTATCACGTGTAATAATCTATACTTCTACCATGATGATGAATATACACTATTAATATTTGTTACCTAATACCTTTAATTTCTATCGAGGGCAATATAATGCATTCAGTGTTTGATTCAACAGAACTGTAAATAATAAAAGTATAAGATCACAAAAATCAACTTAAAAACAATTTAAAAGTGAAAAGTTCTAAAATTGTATCCATATATATACACCCTTATTTTCTCATTAGTTGCATCGCAATCATTTCTCAAGTCTTACTTCACCTTTGTACTTGATTTAAAAACTTTCTTGTACTCTGTCTCTATATATACAGTACTGGCCCCTTTGTGTACTTTATTAACAAACTTCCTTACAGGATCAAAAACAAGAAAAAGATGAAGTTCGGCAAGGATTGGAGTCACAAATGGTTCCAGAATGGCGAGAAGCCTACTTGGACTATAAGCTCCTGAAAAACCTGTTGAGAGAGCTTAAGAATTTCAAGCAACGAAACAAACCAGCATCATCCAGCGCCATTAGCTTGAGACGGAGTCTAACACATTACCGAGAGTTCAGTAGCTTAACACGCCTCTCCAGACATCCTCCAACCACTCAAGCGCAAAAGGATCTCGAAAACCAGGTGATATTTGCCAATAACACAAAACTAGACGGGGCTGAAGGGTCTGGGCCTTTGTTCATGCACGCAACGGATGAACTATGAAGGGGGCGAATACGAGCTTCTGTATTTTAAGCAATTGCAGGATGAGTTTAATAAGGTCTTGAAGTTTTATAGGGGGAAGGTTCATGAAATTATGGAGGAGGCAGGTGAGTTGAACAAGCAAATGGAAGCGTTGATCGCCTTTCGGGTTACAATTGAGCATCCGTACGGGCGGGTCAATAGTGTTAACAACACACCGTCGGAGGTTCAAGCTTCTACTGCCGCCACATTGTCAGCCAACATCAGCGGTACGCGTTATGAACAATTTTAGTTTCTAGCTAGCTAGGGAAGTAGTATATACTAAGTTATCAAATAAGACTAATCTAATCAGTTAGCTTATAAACTAGCTAGGCATTACGAGTAATAGATTTGTAAGTGTCACTGTTTCAAGGGTGTTGACATAGGGATTCACCTATAGGTTCACTCGAACCCTAGTTTCGGAAAACAGAGCACTTTGCTTCTTTTATTGTTTTACCTATTCTAACACTAATTGTTCCACAGTTGTAGTTGTTTTACTTGTGCATGAAGTTTATTAGAACGTGGGAATTGTCAGATTACAAGAAGGAAGAGACTTATTCAAAGAAGAACTCAAAAAAGAAATCAAGTCTTAATAGGAAAAGGAGTTCTTGGAGAAGAAGTTTATTCGTAATAGAAGACTAATTCCAAATCATGTCCAGATTCATTCAAGACGTGTTTCCTGATAGTATTCGACAAGGTTTTCACTACTATATATATGGAAGAGTTGAATACACAGAAAATTACACATGACGACACAATAAGAGAGCATTCAAGTTATTGAGTTTTAGGTTTTATTGTTTTAGTTATCGTGTCTTTTACACTAGTTTATATTCTAGACTTATCTAACAACGTATTGAAGGTAGAATAGATAGATTGGTTTCTATATCATCTTATAGGTGACTAGTGTTGTTTTTCTAGGATAGATATTGAGAGTATACAGCGTTGTACGAACAAGATCTTTTCTAGTTGATTTTCTACCTTGACTGGGCATTCGAGCAAGCTTACAAAAGCTGCTTGAAAAGTTTCAAACACAGGTTCTTCTTTATATTCCGCTGTGCTTTAATTAATATATATTATATGTGTTTGTTAATCTGCAGGTTGACGTAGGTGTTCACTGAACCCCGTAGTCAATCGTGGACCATTGGTTGGTAATTTGTATCTAAAGCAAGTTATACCGATCCTACATTATTTCAAGATTTATCTTGAAATAAGCCAATCGAGCTGATAAGCTAATGCAAAACAGAACCTAGGTAGCTGATAAACCAGTCGATAATATAATTATGGATGTGTTTCATAAATTATCGTAAAGTTAATTTGAGTTTTTTTGACGTAGAAAGACATGTTTCACAGCCGCACCTACAACAAATGGATGCGGTAGATGAAGAAAGATCAGTAACTATGAGGCATCTGCAGCAGGAGTCACCGAGTCACAATTCAATTTCAAGTGAGGAGGGAGGGGAGAAGAAGCCGGTTAAAGAATCAAATGCAGAAAATGGCCCATCGTCGTCCATGACTAAAACGATAAGACGACCACCTCAGATTGAAATACTTGAGCAAATTACGTTTAACGCCACTGTGTCAACGATTACGGAGTGTCTCAAAATGCCTACTGAAATTGCAGATTTGAAGTTCAGTAAGGATAATTTGAGGAAAGCAGAGAAACAGCTTAAGAAAGCTTTGCTCGAATTTTACAATAAGCTTGACCATCTCAAAAGTTACAGGCCAGGTACATAATACTTGGTTAATCATAATTATAAATTGCTTCAATTAATATTACTGTAGCTACTTACTGTACACATTGTACTGTTTAATGATACTAACTACAGTCTCTCATGTACTTGTAACCATGTGTGTCTTCTAAACTCAACAGTTTTCTAAATTTAACAGCAGTCTCCAAAATCATGAGGAAATATGACAAGGTAATATGTAAGTATTAGATTTATTTCCATCCTGCATGAAAGTTAACTTCATCGTAGTGCACTAATCAATGTATTTTATGTTACATGACATGTCTTATTCCAGATCACTTCAAGAAGTGCATCGAAATCTTACATGAAAATGGTTGATAATTCTTTTCTAGGAACCTCAGATGAGGTATGTACGTAATCTTGATTACACTTGATCAAAATGGACGATGAATATCCATGTCAAATGTATGAATTTATTTATTTAGTTGGTAAATAATTTTAGGTCAATAGATTATTGGAAAGGACTGAAGCAACTTTTATCAAGCACTTTGCCAATTCCAATCAGAAGCAAGGACTAAAAATTTTAAGGCCTAGTCCCAAAAGAGTAAGACACAGGGTATCATTCTCCACAGGTGAAACATAGTCTTTTCTTGGTTTATTGATGAGAGTAAAAGACGTGCATATGAATATATGGATTATCACAGTAGAATTGGCAGTCGTCATTACATTTTATTCCACTTCGCTTATGATCATTGCAAATTTTCTTTTTTACATTGAGGTTTATTATAATTTGCAGGATTCCTAGTCGGTTGCACAATTTCTCTTATTGTGGCCTTAATCCTGACAATCCACCAGCGCCATATTCTGGATAAATCAGACACCGGAGTTTACATGGAAACTATGTTTCCTCTCTGTTTACTCTTTCTCCCTCATTCCTTATACAGGGGCAGGAATCGGAGCAGAACAATATATGCCTTGCTTGTTATACTGAAAAATTATGAGTTGAATCTTCCATAACATGACATATATGTTTAATCGAATTAACTTTTGGTGCAGTTTATTTGGATTCATAATTTTTCACATGCTCACATATGCCGCCTGTATATACTTTTGGAGGAAATATCGAATCAATTACACTTTCATAATTGGTTTCAAGCGACGGACGGAATTAGGTTACCAACAAATGTTACTTATTAGTTACGGTCTAAGTGTGTTAGCTCTTATATGCGTGCTCGCCAATCTGGATATGGAAATGGATCCACACACTCTGGACTATGAAGCAATAACAGAACTACTCCCTCTTGTACTACTACTGGTACATATCTATATATCCATTTGAAACATACTGTGCAATACATAAAGCACAAGGTACAATCATGGAACAATACTTAAAGCACCAGGAGGCACTACCGCATGTTGTAGCGTAGAAAAAACCTGGTGAAGGTGATACGTACTAATAATTTTATGTTGGCAGACTTTATTTGGCATTATGATATGCCCTTTCAACATATTTCATCGACCAAGTCGCTTCTTCCTACTCAACTCCATTTTCCATTCATCTTATCTCCTCTTTATAAGGTTTAGTACTACTATATTATCTTGCTTGTACTTGGGTAACAAATCCATCTACTCTGACCAATATTTCCATATTTGTTCCATACGTGCAGGTTACACTACGAGACTTCTTAGTAGCAGACCAGTTTACAAGTCAGGTCCAAGCTTTGAGGAGCGTATCATTCTACATTTGCTATTATGGCTGGGGAGACTACAGACGCAGAGAAGAAGATTGCAGTTCAAGTCATGTATTTCTCACGTTCTCTTACATTTTAGGCGGACTACCATTTTGGTGGCGCTGCATGCAGGTACAACTAACACGAAAAATATTTACTTTTTGTAGACCATGATTACTACACAAGAAATTGTGGCTGAGAATGAGCTATGATGCGAATAAATTGTTATAAATTCCTAATTGTGAGCCACAAGGTCAACTAGAATCTCATGTACGATATGATTAATTCCGTATTTTTTTAATGTTAGTGCCTACGTCGATGGTATGATGAGGGAGACGTTTGGCAAGGGTAGAATGGGATAAAATATTTCATGACAATTGTAGCTGTTTGTGCCAGAACTGTCTATAGTATTAACGGAGAGTTCAGCTGGCTAATAATGTCAAGGATAACATCAATTATCGCAACAGTCCTTCTCATATACTTGGGCATCTATTTTGACATGGGACTTCTCCAACGCAATTCCAAGAACCGGTTTTTGAGAGACAAACTACTTATCCCATGCAAACCTGTCTATTTCGTAGCAATAGTGTTGGATGCGGTGTTGAGGCTAGCTTGGATTCAGACAGTGATGAACATCATGGTTTTCGATTTACATAGGCAGACGATGGCTACGGTTATGGCTTCCCTTGAGATCCTTCGTCGTGGTGGTTCGTGGAGTTTCTTCAGGTTGGAGAGTGAACATATTAACAATGTTGGCCATTTTCGCGCATTTAAATCAGTGCCATTCCCATTTAATTATGATGATGATCAAGACAAGGATGATTAGAATATCAAGATTTTTTTTCTTAAATTTCCAGTGTTAATTAGTGTATTATTTGTATAATGAGATATATTTTTAATTTTCTGAGTGATAATTTTCAGGTTCGAGAATGATTTTTTTCACCGGTTAATATTTCGCAAATTCTCAGGAAAGACGGTCTTTAAAAGAGACGGGATCCGTTTGCAATTTACCACACAAAAATTCGTGGATCCCTCTGACCCGGATATAGGAACCAAAAATTTTCGGGTTATAACTCATAAACTGACAAAATGACTATTTTCTCTCATTTCCTTTTCTATTTCTATCTGTTTCTCTCTCTAGAATTGGGGGTTTTTTAAGACGGTTTTCTACTTTGATTTTGGTTATTTTTCCATTGACATTTTTCTACTATAATGGAATGTTATTCGGATCTCCATTGAAGGTATTGTGAATTATTTTTATATTTTGCATGTCGTTTCTGTACATATTTTTTGGATCTGGTTTTGCATATTTCTGTTTTCTGTTTGGTTTGTTCATACTTTTTAATGTTTTGTATGTGCATTGTGTTCGTTTATGCTCGGTTTTTGTCAGTGATGTTAGTATTAGGTTGTATTTTTGTTTTTGGTTACTGTTATGTTCAATTATGGCTTATCCCTCTGTTTTGCGGTTTGTGTGTTGTTTCTGTGTGTTTTTGAGTGTGTTCTTGTGTGTCTGTGTTGTTGTTTGTTGTGTGTATGTGGTGTTTGTTGTTTTTGTGGTTGTTGTTTGCATGTTTTGTGTGTTGTGTTTTGTGGTTGTTGTTTGCCTTTTCTTGTGTGTGTTTTTTAGTGTTACTCTTTTCTGTTTGTGTTATTAGTAGATATGGATGGTGATAAACATAAGACTAGATCTACTTCCTCTGCGCTTTGAAGAATAATCCTAGTCCAAGTGATGTTGTGAAGAAGGTCGACAATAAAAGGAAGACATCTACTGCCTCTGGAAAAGGTTTGTGTGTTTTTTCTTATGTATAAGTAGATTTGTTTGATATCATGGAAATTTTGGATGATTTCATGGGGTTTGTGTGTCTGTATTTTGATTATTTTTCTTTTTGTGTTATGAGTAGATATGGATGTTGATAAGCGTCAGACCAGAGCTACTTCATTTGCTGCTTTGAAGAGTACTCCCAGTGCAAAAGTTGTTGTGAAGAAGGGCAATAAAAGGAAGGAATCTACTGAATAAGGAACAGGTAAATAAATGTATCCAATATTTTGTTGAGTGTGGTCTTTTGGTGATATCATGGGGTATTTAGTGTATATCATAGTAGCTTTTCTTGTGTTGATATCTTAGGATTTCTTATTGGTTTTTTTTGTCTGAGATCATGGGGCCTTTTTGTGATATCACGGGGGTCTTTTTTTGTTGCAAATCATGTAGCTAAACCAAAAGAAATGGTTAAGAGGTTAAAGATTGGGAAAAGTTTTACTATTGCTGAAGTGGATCGGAAAAGATGTCTGAGAAGGCAAAGACAACAATTATAACGACCCGGCCCACTAACGGGCCGAGTCCCAGCCCAACGGGCCGGCAAAGTTACTCATGGGCGCTCTCCGGGGTGATATGCTAGCCCCACAGACCAACACGAGTTCTAATCCGCGCACTTTGTCCTCACTCGTGCGCGCACCAGGAACTTCCCAGTGGGTCACCCATCCTAGAATTGCTCCAGAGCAAGCACGCTTAACTCTAAAGTTCTTCTAGGTGGATTCCCGAAAAGAAAGGTGCACCTTGTTGGTATGAGTAGCGTTCTCAACCCTTTTAAGCCTCTGAAATCTTGGGGCGTTACAATCACCCCCTCTTAAATTGCGCAACGTCCTCGTTGCGCGCTGTCCCGAGACCAACCATCCGTGCAGGATTCTAGAGGTGGCCCCTCCAGGCTCAAGAGGTGGCTCCCACCGTCGATACGGTGTAGCACTTTGCCCCGGATGGCACTTAGTTCCTGCAGTTCCGGATAGTCCCGCTCTGATACCACCTATAACGACCCGGCCCACTAACGGGCCGAGTCCCAGCCCAACGGGCCGGCAAAGTTACTCATGGGCGCTCTCCGGGGTGATATGCTAGCCCCACAGACCAACACGAGTTCTAATCCGCGCACTTTGTCCTCACTCGTGCGCGCACCAGGAACTTCCCAGTGGGTCACCCATCCTAGAATTGCTCCAGAGCAAGCACGCTTAACTCTAAAGTTCTTCTAGGTGGATTCCCGAAAAGAAAGGTGCACCTTGTTGGTATGAGTAGCGTTCTCAACCCTTTTAAGCCTCTGAAATCTTGGGGCGTTACAACAATGGTGTGTGTTGTTTGCAAATTTCACCAGAGCGCAATTGGATGTTGTAGATGAGATAGGTTTTGGGGGTTTGAAGCATGTTATTGTCAATCATGTCCCTAGGAAAATTACACCTTGGTTGGTGGAGCATCTCGAGTATGAAAACTATTACTTGGTTGTTGGTGAGGATAGGTTTCCGATTACTGGTGATGATGTTTATGATCTACTACAGATCCCTCGTAATTCTGGTGTTGAGGTGACTTTGGATGTTCAGTACAAAGGGCATGGGATGAAATGAAGTACATGAAGGAAGTTTTGGAGAGTTGGACGTGGGCAAAGGGAAAGAAAACAGAATCTGGTGAGGTGAGGTTGTCTTCTATGGCTGAACAGTTGGGAAAGTTAGAGGATGGCGGAAATGCATTCAAGAAGCTTTTCGTTTTGTATATATGTGGGGTTTTCTTGGCACCTCTTTCGGTCGCAATTGTGGATCAGAAGCTCTTCCATGCATTTTAGAATGTTAGGAAGATCAAGACATATGATTGGTGTACCTTTGTACTCGACATGTTAGGTGATGCTGTTAAGAACTTCAAGACATCCGATGTTACTTGCAGAGGTTTAGTGTGCGGGGACAAGTTCTACGTCGTGATCCCCCTTTGATTACGCATTGGAATGATGATCTAGTACGCAGTAGGATTGATTATGAGAAGAAAAATGGAGCATTTGATTTTTCAAAGCACGATAAGGACTATCCTCTTACAAGGAGACATACTGGTCAAGGTCCATTGTATTACATTCCCCCACAGCCTACAAAGAAATATGTTGCTACGGTATATGTTTTTCTATCTTTTTTTGTTTGAATGCTTTTCTTCTTTTACTTGAGATCATATGAACTTTTGTCGAGATCATGTGATATTTGGTTGAGATCATGGTATGTTTATGTATGTTTAGTTTGAAATTGTTCTTTGTACTTGAGATCATTGGAACTTTTATTGAGATCATGCATGGGATATTTGGTTGAGTTCATGGGGTATTTGATTTTGCTTATTTGGTTGAGATCATGGTATGTTTTGTTTTAAAATTTTCTTTTACTTGAGATCATTGGAAATTTATTTGAGATCATGGGATATTTAATTGAGATCAACATGGGATATTTAATTGATATTTATTTGTTTTATATCATATATTGTTTTCTCACTGTAGTTCTTAACTTTATTTTTCGTTTGTATAGACTTGTGAGGAGTCTTGGAAAATATTCATGAAGGATTGTAAAGATATTTCTCGCGCTCATCTTGAAAGGATGCAACAGTGCGGTTCCGGTGGTCAGGAATTGGATGGAGTGTTAGAACCATCGCAGAGTTGGGCTTCTCAAAAGTTTTATGACGATCCTATGCTTCACGCCTTTGTTGATAATGTTTGTGCTGAATTGAAGTCAAGTGGTGAGTCGATTAGAGCGTCTCAGCGAGATTCTCAGCCCGATTCATATGCTCCTCCTAATTTGTATGAGAGTCAGAGGGATATGGGAGATGATGTTGTGCACGAAGAAAACAGCGGGAGTAAAGCTGGAGAACCAGAGGATGTTGTGCATGAAGGAAACAGCGGGAATAAGGTGAAGAACCAGTTTAAGATAACATGGAGGATTTGGTTCAGAAGGAAGATGCTTTGTATCCTGTGAAGCTGAAGAATTTAAATGTTTTTTCTATAGCTAGAATGTTGTGCAGGAGGTTGAGAATCAGATGGGCATGAATGATGATGAAGAGATTATAAATGATAATGTTGAGAAAATAGGTGAAAAGGGTGAGAACATGGGTGATAAGGGAGAAAACATGGGGATGATGTTTTTCTTTTGCTGGTGAGAAGAAGTTAGTGGATAATGTTCATACTCATGGTGATGTTGAGAACATGGAGACTGCGGGTATGAAGAGAACATGGGAGATATGGGTGAGAAGATGGGGACTGTGGGTATGAATATGGGAGATATGGATGAGAACATGGGAGATATGGGTGAGAAGATGGGGACTGTGGGTATGAATATTGGAGATATGGATGAGAACATGGGAGATATGGGTGAGAAGATGGGGACTTTGGTCTGTGGGTGATGATGCTGACATTGTGTTAGTCAGAAGACTAATAATACTGGCATTGAGGTGTCTTTGGAGGCTCGTCTTCGGGTCTCTGATATTTATCCCAACTTTTCTTTCGACTCCCTTTCATGTCTTGAGAATTTTGGCGGGTTTGATGAGAACGTTGTGTTGGGTTCCGTTGTTTTGAGGTCGCTGATAAAGTATCCTAAGGACAGAAATGCGATGAAATCTTTAAGACAAGAAGTGGCTGACTATGCGTTTTTCATGTCTGAGGATTCAAGGTATTGTGTTTTAATATTTTTCGTATGTAAATTGCTATGTTATCTTTTTTTTAACTGTTTGTTTTTTCTCTGTGTGTGCGCGCTTATCATGTCATTCTATTTTTTTAAATCCGGTACCGGAGAAACTTGCCGCTTCATTACTGGAATTTGAAATCCTGTGCCAGAGAAACTTTGAAGAGTGAAGAAAGAAGAAGAAAAAAAAAATAAGATTAGTTTTTTTTATAAAATTTTTGGGATTTGTTAAAAATGTTATTTTGTTTTTTGTTTTTTTTTTTAAACCAAAACTTAGGACATGTTTGGTTTCAAAAATTGAATTTTGATAGTGAACCTAAAAATGGACTAAAATGTAATTGTTGTGCAACAAATTGTCCAATTCCGATATTCTCAATTTAGTGGAGTTTAAAATAATATGGGTACCACTAAGGTACCCTAGAATGTAATTTTCTCAAAACTTTTCCAATTTTTATTTATTTTAGAATACAAGTACTATACGGTAACAATTTATACTTCACCTAAATTGGAGTTATACTTTAAAAATCTATACAAGTAACTTTTCCAACATATTCGAAGGTAACAAGTTTAACAAATGTTAGGAGCGCGTAACAATTGGTACATCCCGTAACAACATGACAAATTACAAACTTAATTTTAAATACAATGATTACAAACTTTAACCTCTAATCATCTTCGGCAAGTCAATGTTCGGTTAAATTAAATTCTAAAGGCATGTTGATGGGGTCATGAGGGTTGCTCTAGGTGGTGGTTTTCCACTAATCCTGTCTTACTTCTCTATTTTTTAATAGCTCAGCCACAAAATCTTCAAATAAATCTACGGAAATTGCATATTACTCTTATGACAAATTAGAATAGTCCAGCCAACAAATACAGCTCACTGAAACTCAATAATGAGTTAATTATGAAGAGAAAGTATAAAATGGAATGTGGTATTAACATGGAGTCGAATAACATAAGTAGTTGATGAGAATTATATTTGTTTTGTTGACATTTTATAAAAAAAATTCATTTAACATCAAATTAATTCTAAAATCATATTAGAAAAATAATTTATAAAATTTATATTAAGAAAAATTAATAGTTGCACGTTCATGTATAAGTTACAAATTTATACGGAACTCCAAAAATTTAATAAAACAATTGGAAAAGTTTATGGGGGTACATGACTAATAAGTTAATTACTTAAGTTATTCGACAATCTGTCAGTCAGTTAGCTTAATCATCGCAATGATTCGCACACGTGGACACGGTGGCGCACTGACCCTTAAATAATTGGATTGTGCTGTATTAAGTCACTATTTATCAAATTTTGAACGGAAATTTTACCGTTGCTTAAATTAAAAAAATAAAACAACACATCTAATTTTGGAATTTTCCAATTCTCAGGAAACAGGTGTTCAAATCCGAACCTTTCATTTTCATAAGAGTCGAGGTAGCAATTTCACAAAGAAGTATTCCGAAACTTAACAACATTTAACACTTTATTTTGTTAATTTTCTAAAGAGTCAGTTTGATTTCAAATTAACGTTAAATTGTAACAAAAAAATTTAAAAAATTATATTATAAATTGAAATATTTAAACTTTTGTAATATAAGTTTTTCATTACTTTTTCTATATGATTTGAGATTAATTTGAGTTCATAGTAATTTTGAAAAAATTAACAAAATGAAATGTTAAACTTGATGAGATACGTAGGAAGTATAAATGTTGTTCCTTGATTAAAAAATTGGAAAATTTCTTTATTCTATAGTCTATAGTATACTAGAATGAAAAGTTAAAATCTTATTTTGAGAATAGATAATAAAACTTTATATTAATTTGTACTTTGTAGTTTGTACTATCTCAACTAAAAGTTATGTTTATTTCATTCAAAAAATAACAGTTTCTGTTCATATTTGATTGATAATATTTATAATTCAAATAAATTAAATTCAAATTAATTCAGCTAAATCATTTTAGATGAAATGTCACAGATACTAAAAATCAAGAAAATCAGTGTTACATTTAATTTTCTAAAACTTTTCGTAGGCCAAAAAGGAAAAGGGGTACCAATTCAAAGTTAAGTAAACCAACCCACATGTGTGGATGTACTAGGGATGACGGAATAAGGTACTTTTTATAAGTAAATTTTAACGATTAAACTACGTATTTTTTATGAATGGTTAAATAAATTAGATTTATTTATCAATTGAATTACACCACAAACTATTTTACAATACAATCTCATTAATTACCATTTGGTCTCACTTTTAGATTGATTGATAAAAAGAAAAAAAGTATCTGGGTATTAAAATACAAGTATCGGATACTAAAACTAATGAAATATTAAGTGTCGGGTACTAAAACTTAAGTAACCGGGTACCAAATTTAGGGGATACTAATAGTTGGATACTTAAATACAAGTTTTACCTAAGATGGTTAGTGGGGTACAAAATTCAAGTACTCGGATACTAAAACTAATGTGACTAATATGTAGAAAAAATTATGGTAGTATTCAAATGGTAAAGTATGGAATAAAATAAGTCTAATTGGTAGGGCGCCCATTAAACTATTGAAGAAGGGTCGAGATTTTAACAGATTGGGGTGATGAAGTTACTTATAACTAATACATACTCCCATTATAACTGATTCAACTATCACGGATTTACTTTTAAAATTACTAATAAATTATTCAAATTTCATAAATGGTATTCATGTGGAGTATTATTACTCATCCGTCAGAGTCATTTCTTTACTTTTGTTTTTGCTGACTTTTTTTGTACTCCATTTGACTTCTGTTTACTCCTAAACTATAACGAAAATTTAATTTATGAAAGTATATATGAAAACATAGTGTAACGCCCCAGAAATTCAGAGACTTAAAGGGGTTGAGAACGCTACTCATGTAAACAAGGTGCACCTTTCTTTTTGGGAATCCACCTAGAAGAATTTCAGAGTTAAGCGTTCTTGCTCTGGAACAAATATAGGATGGGTCACTGGGAAGTTTCTGGTGCGCGCACGAGTGAGGACAAAGTATGCGGATTAGAACTCGTGTTGGTCTGTGGGGTCAGCATATCACCCCGGAGAGCGCCCATGAGTAACCGCGCCGGCCAAAGGGTCGGGCCTTCGGTCGATTAGTGGTCGGGGCGTTACATATAGTATCTCCACTTTCATTATATAATTTTATTAATTATTTTTCGATAAGATTTAGGACTTATTTGAGGTCAAACTACACTTTGAAAAAGTCAACAAAACAAACGTAAAGAATTTAGTGGGACGGAGAGAATGCAATATTTGATATGTAAAACATGAAACATGCGAACAAAAGAAAATTATAGGGATTCTGTTACAACTCTATACCATTCTAATTACCGTATATAATTATTAGACTTACTATTATATAAGTGTCGCAAGTCTATACCCATTATGTGCTTCTTTACTTACAATGTTGAATAAATGATGATTCTTTGTCTCTATTTGATGTCCCTACTTTGTCGTACGATGTTTCCAGTCGTTGTTCCGTTCATCTAAAAAATACGGTCAATCTTCCCTTTATGTGTCAGATTTATTTGGAGAACGCACTACTCGTAAAATGTCGAATTACCAATTCACAAACTATCGGTCATACCATCCCCAAAATACTCTTATGAAAAAGGTAAAAGGGGAAGGATTTTTAGTACATGATAATATATCAGTGTGAAAAAATGAAACACATTAAGCTATATTATCACGTAAGAAGATTACAGTGAGCACTAATTACAGGGATAGAGACATTTTACCGGCCATCGAAAGTGATTCAACACTATATATATATGTACGATTTGGTCGTGGTGTGTATTAGACGATTTGCTTAACAACCAAGAGTAAAATAGTTGTTTCTACTCGAAACTAAGGTAGCAGCGATATTTGAATATATAAGCATATAAAGTGTGAAATTAAATAAAATAGAAGACAAAAAGGAAACAGAAAGACACAGCACCAACTCAATAAGTGGGGAAAGTTGCCACGATTGCCAGCCGTTTTGACACATGTAACAGCTCATTTTCCCTTTGCCAAACTCACATTCTCATCACATCTCATCTGTTCCCTTTTTGGAATGCCTTCTCTTCTCATTTTGGATGTCCCCACCCCCCCCCCCCCCCCCACCAGGTCTTGTTGTACAAGCAAAGCTTGTTACTACAAAATGCAAGAGAGTTGTAACCACCGATTTTTCCTACCACTATTTAATTCAACGCTTGTATTATCACAATTACCAAACGTTCAATTTTACAAGTCACATAGAAGGATTGTGAAAAAAGCAAAACGAGTGTTTAATCGATCGGTGGTCATATTGAGAAGTTGTAATGCATGTTACATCACGTAAATACTAAATAGTCAATATTTACGCCGTCGCGTTTTAACACCAGCTACCTACAATATGTTGACTTGGGCATGGCCTTTCGGTTTGGTTTACCCACTGACGCGTACTGTTAGGTAATTAGTGTTGAAAAATAAACTAGTCTAAACGCGCTACTTGAACAGCCTCAAGTCATCTAATGGCGATTTGGACATTACAACAGTTATGCAATCACATTTTCCTAAATGGCCACGAAATCCATGAATCTGCCATAGCAAATTAAAAGGGTTAGTTGAAAATATAATCACAAATGCTTGTGCTTTTCAGTACTTTCCGTGAATATATTCTTGGTTCCACTCCACAATAGGCTTATCAAATTGACTCTTCATGAGTTCTCCAGGATAATCCTTAGTTCGGATATACTACTGATGATAACGTTCTCTTTTTCCTTTTCATCATCTTAATTTAATTCAAATTGGTTTAGTACTACAATAGAATTCAATTTAAAACTTCGTGTTTAATTTTGTTGAGAGACGAAGGTTATGTAGACTTTCTACTTTGATTTAATATATAATTTGAGGTGCTCGAATCAGTTGTGATATATTAATATTGAATTATTATTATCATTATCATGCCGCATGTTACTCTGATCAGTAGTGATAATTACTATTTGCCGAGTCCTAGAAACGCGTCCCGCAAGAAGACATAAACCAGAAAACGTTAGGGAACCGAGTAAAAAGACGGACGAAAAGTCGAAACTTCGCCCAATTAATTTAATCATCAACCTCAAAGACCAATAATCCAAAAATCAATAATAATAATCAGATGGAAAAAAACATATGCATGTCTGTACTTGCATACAGATATACAGTATACATGTTCCACACAAATAATGATACTACTGGATTTATATTTATATTTATCTATTTAATTTAATTATTGTTTCATATTCCCGTTTCAAAAGAATCTTCCCACTACGCTTTCTCTTCAATTCCCCCTTATATATATACCTAGCATTCACTTTTCCTTCCCCACCATCTTCACATTCTCTCTACTTCTCTCACTACACACACAAGCATATATACACAATCCCTCTACTTTCTCTCTCTAAAAAAAAAAAAAAAATCAAATTTACAGAAATGGCCTCTTCATCATCATCCATGAAGGTATTCATCCTCCTAGCACTGTTGGCCACATCATGTATGGCCCAATCCCCAACCGGTGCACCCACCGTTTCACCCACCGCCTCACCGACACCAGCACCCACCGTCTCTCCACCCACCGCCTCACCTTCCCCAGCTCCCGCATCCCCATCACCCGCTCCATCCGCTGAAACCCCCTCACCAGCAGCCGGACTAACTCCTTCAGGCTCACCTGCTGGCTCACCATCTGCTCTTACACCCGGACCCTCTGGAGAGGCCACACCTGCTGACGGTGCCAACACTGGGTTCATGAGCAAGGCTGCCATTGGTGGCACCGTTTTCTCTGCTGCTCTTGTCGCTGTTGCTTTGATGTAGGCACCAGCTAGATCCACTCCATGATCATGGATGGATGGATCATCATGACATTTGTTTTTGTCTCGTTCTTTCTGTGGACTTTTCGGTCATTTTCTATCTTTTCTTTTTGTTCATATATTATATTATTATATTTATCTGTATGTCGTGATGACTCATGTTGTTTTATTTCTTGTTAGCGGACTACTACTGTATTTGTTCGGTTGTAAAATGATCAGATGTTGTTTTTCCTTTGTTTTTTTATTATTTTGGGCTGGATGGATGAACGGATATACATGGCTCTTTAGACTGGGCTCGAGTTCAGATTTACTACTACTACATCTAGTGGAGTCACATGTACATGATCATATTATGATGGATGATGAATTAATAAAATTCCTTTTTATTCTTTTTATTTATTCGCTATTGCTATTATCTTCTTCTTGTACTACTATTACTTGCTTGCTTTAGTTTTTACATTGAATTGCTTCATAGATACAAGTAATTATCTTGGGACTATAATACATTGAGATTTTGAAGGTGTCAATTGGTTGATACGTTTTCGCCATAGAAATTGGTACTACTCCGCGGAGTCGAGGACCATTTTAGCTCACCTACTAATGGTCTACTACTGATAATCCTCGATGAAAAAGTTTTCATCATTAGCTTGTCCTATTAGTTGAATATGTTAATGAAAGTGACTTTTTTAAAACGTATTGGACTCTTGATAACATTATTTATGGAGTGCGTGTTCTTTAGCCAGGATGCACGACTCTCAAGTGCAAACAACAAATTCATACTACTAGTAGTAGTAACTTTAGAAATGTAGGAGTGGAGTGTCAGTGACGAACCTAGGTGTGTGTATAGAGGTGTGTGTATAGGGGGTGGGGGTTGGTTAAAACTATTTCATTCCTAAAATTAGTACTACTATTACCGAAGTGGTAAATTATTTCATTGTAATTTGTAAAGACTAAAATTACTATTACTAGCTAGTTTAATCGGGAAGTCAGTCCAACGTGGAATGGTTGAAAATTTGCCCTGTGCCTGACGAATCGGCTCTAAATTAAATCCCTGAGTAGGCTATGCAAAACATACTTAGAATCTTGCTGGAATGATAATGTATGGCATGTACGCTTATGGCAGCTAACATTCCTTACCATATCTCTGTAGTATTGTTAGCATGCATCTGTTATCATCCATAAGTAAGAGGCTCCAGCTTGTTTAAACTGACCAAAAGTCCAAGGGTGTCCCTAATGCAAGGAGGACCCCATCGGCCATCAGGAGTATCTTGTTGTTGAAGACTATTTGGTGGTGACACTAGACTTGGAGTATGTCTCATTTATTCCTTTGATGAAATAAATGGTCCTGTAAAACGTCTACTTCACCCGCATATACTTACTCCGTTTCATTAATAAGTCATCGCGAACTTTGATCATGTATAATTTCTAATTATACAATATTAAAGAAAAATATAATAAAATTATATTATAAAATTAAATGGAGTATGTATATTTTTATAATCAACTTTTAATTTATATTGATACAATTTAATTTAAAAGATATACGTGGTTAAAGGTCGCGATAAATTATATTATTAGAAACTTTTTAATTAAAGGGAGTTAGTATATAAGAAAAAATAAAGCATTTGTACTTGTGGACATCCTAGATTGATTTCCTGCATATATGATGAGAAGATAAATTGTCCTGCCCTTTATATTTCTGTATATCACCAACATTATGGGCCAGATTGATTTCCTGCATATGATGAGCAGATAAATTGTCCTGCCCTTTATATTTCTGTATATCACCAACATTATGGGCCGCTTAACGATTGAATTTGAATTTTTGAAATTCTTTCGGAAACATCTTATTGTTCGTGTTATAAGTTATGGCACGTACTACATCAGCTTCACGGAATAACTGCAATTAACATTCCAAACATAAAAGAAGATTCGAACACATTGCCAGAGACTGAGGGACTTGTAGAAGTTCAAAAGACTGTTTTAAAATCAATTTCATGATCATATCCGGTGTTAGAATTCCGACTATCTCACAATCTCTCCGATACTTTTCTTTTCCGTACTAGTCTCCATTTTAATCTCTTTTGGGTAACATTCAAGCGGAAATTAATAGGGTCGAGTTTGTCTCCGTGTAATATCGAATACAGGTAAAACGCTGTATTTAATTTGATAGTATGCTACTCCCATAATCTTGAGTGGATGACTGATCTACCGATATTGGAACTAAATTTGGTTAAGTTGGGATTGGAAAAGGGAAGATTCCAGATCTGAAAGAGATGATGATATGTATTTATTCGGTGAGGAGTGACATCAGCCGGTAACAGCTGGCAGCAACAGAATCTGGCACATGACATGAGCCACCGACAAAATTGTTGCCCGAAAAGAAGAAATATGATAAAGATGAATAAAACAGCAAAACAGAAAAATGAACATTGAATTGAAAAAGTGAAGTAAAATACTGCTTTTTGTTGGCGACTCCATTTTCATGAGCACCTAGCTAGCTGCCCTTTGAATTTTTCCAACCTTCATAATATATAGTAATTCTGTCCTGGTAGAAATTACCATTTGACTTTTTTCGGTCAACAATTTTCAACTTTAAATTCCGATTACTAATGATAAAATATTTAATAACATTATATATGAAAATTTAAGTTCTATATTTTCATAATATGATTTTTTTTCAAATACTTTACCATTATAATTTAAAATTAATCGAGAGTCAAAGTTGAACATTGTTGACAAAAAAAGTTAAACTGGATAATTTATGGTGGGACGGAGGGAGTACTCCCTGTACCACGAAGAATATGAAGTTTCATTTTTTTACATGAATTTAATTATAAATTATTTTTAAATTATGTCGAATAAGAATTTAATAAAATCATTTATGACCTTTGACAATGTACATTTATTAGAATTTTACACTATTTAATTTAAAGAAAATAATTTATAATCAATGTCAAATCTTGAAAATTCAAACGACACATTGTTTTTTAAGTTCTTTAAGACATAATGGAGTAAATAACTACTCATTTAATAACCAAACTATTATGAAACTATCACTAATTTAAATTTTTCCAAGTATAGTATATCTTATCGCTACCTCTTGGAAGTATTATTGTACTATATAACATGTTTCTAATTTCTGATTTTGACTTTTGTTTGACACTCATCATACTAACAATTTGACAAACGGCAAAGAAAGGGGTTACAATTATTCTAAATTATTCTAAAGACGATTTTACTTTTATTTAATGTTTAACATGTTCTGGTCAAATTCACCAGCCACGCACTTGTATATATTTCGTGTAGTACAGTACTAGTACTAGTTGTACGAGAGTTCTGAGCACCTAAGATCTGTTAATTCATGGACACCCGCGGCCTCCGATATAATAGATCAACAAAAAAGCGTAAGATTCCAACTTGGACACCGGTGTGGTGCCGACGGTGTAAACTGCGACGCTCAAGTTAACAAATTTGTAATATGGAAGAATAAAGTAAACGTGCGTGAATTAAATAAACGTAAATAAAAACTTAGCCAGATATTCGAGATGTTGTTGAACGATGAGAAATTTAGGTCTCCAGCGAGTGGATTAGAATTGTTTAGGGTTCTGGTGACCAATTTCGATCTCTAAGGTTCGGGATGTGGCTTTTGGATTCTCGATTGTGGAGTTGTGGAATATTATATAATTTCAATACACCAGTTGGCTATGGATGGTCGGAGGACGGTGGATTTTTTGTAAATTATCTGAGTGAGACGTAAGTTTTCTCTGAGTAATCAGCTTGAGTCAGTTGGCATTCGATGATCATCTCTTTCCCTCGATTCCCTTTTTAAATTAGGTCTCGTGGACTCTTCCCGCCACTTCACACTTAGTATTCGGGTAGTTAGTGAAACATGCGTTGGTCAGAACGTTAATTAGGTAAACATTGAGGGAGTTGAGGGACTTTCGGTCAACAAGTTGCAAGGCAACCGAACTAACGTTAGGAGAGCGAAGTAATGAGCGATCACTTTAGGAGGAGTTCATAGGCGACCTCCATACCTTTTATAGGAGATGAACAACTAATAAGACACTTTTATAGGTGGCCTCTAGCTATAGAGGTGCTTCCTTTGATATTGATGGCCTTTCAGGGTGCATTTGGAGACTTCTAAAATGTGGCACCAATTAATTTAATATTTATGGGAAGAGGTACTTTAAGATTAAATAGTTATTTGGTGGTTTTTATGGACAAGGTGACGTTTGAATGTTAGCTGATCACCACCATGTAGTTAGCCAATTGGAGCTAACTAATCTTATACTCATTCGCGGTCAAATGGTCAAAATTGAATTATCATATGAGCAATTTTTACTCGTGAATGGATTTTCTTCGTAAATAATAAATCAGGTCAACATATGATCAAGTGAATTATTTTTTGCCAATACAGCAGTATCTACAAGTTCGTATCAGTATCTTATACTCGTATCAAATAAATAACACATCTATATACTCCCTCTGTCCCGTTTGAAATTATCTAGTTTGACTTTTTTCGGTCAACATCTTTAACTTCGACTCCCAATTACTCTTAACTATTATGATAAAGTATTTAATAAAATTATATTATGAAAATTTAGTATCTATATTTTCATAATATGATTTCGTCAAATACTTTATTGTTATACTTTAAGATTAATCGGGAGTCAAAGTAAAAAATTGTTAATTGAAAAAAAATCAAAGTGGATAAATTACTGTGGGACGAGGGAGTAAATAATGTTTTACAAGGAAAGTGTTATATAATTGGCCCAAGTTCAGTATACTAATATTCATATAGGTTACCTTGCTTACAACGTTCATTGAATGTGTCATCAACGACAACTTAAATATTTCGGTGGTGTTTGCTAGAAGCGTAGTCAGTTTCTAATATTTCATTTTCGTTTGCAAATCGTGAAAATTGTGTGAATTTGTGGTTATTGTAAGATTGTTAATTTTACAGTCTATGACAACAAAAAAAAGTATGAAAAAAATTATAATTAAGCAGCCCATTTTAACATGAACATGCTAATTGGCCCATTATAATTAACACCATAATTAGTGGACTGCGCCCTATCTTCCCCCCTTGGGTTCTTCAACAGGCCAATTTCTAATGTCCGGCTATGAGAAGAAGGGCGGTCCAACTTGAGGCGGGCTGATTAATGCAAACTTAGTCCAATCAGAAGCATTTCAAAATTCAAACCAGTTACTTATTCTTTTTATATAAGGATGACAATTTGGGCTACCCGAGGACTGGCCCACCCAAGTCCGGAACTGATACTATGGGCCTAGGCCCATTCATGAGTAGAGATGGGCCGGGCTTGGGTATATAGCTAGACTCGGATCTAACATCTAGGTCCAAACATAAAAATTTCAAAACTGAAGCTTTCTTATATTCTTTTTTTAGGGATTACAATATGGGCTATCCGGGCCTACGCCTGCCCATGAGTAGAAGATGGTCTGGGCTTGAGTATATAGCTAGGACTATGTCCCGAGTCCGGGCCTAACATCTAGGCCCGGCCCAAATCCAGCCCGACCCGTGAATATACATATAAATTTATATTATGTACATAATATATAATATATGTATATATGACTATATAGTTTATAATTTAAACCTTTTTCTGGTATTACATTATATTGAAATTTATACCGTTGTAATATTATTTTGTATTTATAAGATTTGCAAGTAAATTATATATAATTATTTTGTATATTTTTAGTATATTTATATAGTTTAGTATATATATATATATATATATATATATATATATATATATATATATATATATATATATATATATATATGTGTGTGTGTGTATATATATATATATATATGTATATATAATCTTTTGCTGTCAGAATCTGCGCGCTGTTTGGACTGCTTTACTTCATTGGATGCGTATATTACATGCTCCAAGAAGGTTTGATGAGGAACTGTTATGGATGTTGCAGGAATCAAAAGGGAAATCTGCTAAAGTGCAACTCTTGAAGATAGTTTTTGTTGAGACGATATATGCGACTTGGAAGGCTAGGAATGCTAAGTTGTTTAGTCATCAGCCTTTTGGTATGCATATTGTAGATGAAATAAAACAAATAGTCAAGTATAGGTGTGTTGGTGATGAAAAATTGCTAGAAAACTGCTGTAATCTAGCGTGAGAGTTGTATAGCAGCTTGTAGTCGACTTGTGCTCCATTTGAGATTGTCTGGATCTTCGGATCGACATATTGTACTGAACTGTTATGGAATAAAAATAAAACAATTTTCCAAAAAAAAAATTCACGATAAATTTTCAACGATATAAAATTTATTATTTGATTGTAAGGAAGAAAAAAAATTAAATAAATTCAGCATTTTTGAAGACTTAAAATTTAAAAATTCAAAATGATATGGGCCTGGCCCATGATGACCCAGACTTGGGCCCAAAGTTCAGGCCCAACCCGCACAATGGCATGATGTTAATTTTACCGGCCCGACCCGTTTACATATCCTCAATTCTTTTGTTAAGATATACTTCTTCCGTTTCATTACAAAGTTCCTAAGGGGACTATTTATCGCGACCTTTCACCACGTATAACTTTTAAATTACATTAGAGAAAAATATAATAAAATTATATTATGAAAATATACTCCATTTAATTTCATAATATAATTTTATTATATTTTCCTCTAATGTAATTTAGGAGTTATACGTGGTCAAAGGTCGCGATGATTAGTCCCCTTCGGAACTTTGTAATGAAACGGAGGAAGTATTTGCGTAAATAATATTGGGATTAAAGTGAATTTGAGTGTAGAATAGAACAAAAATTAAAGTCGTATATGTAAATTAAATATATGTTATTTTATTGGAAAATAAATTGAACAAATGTTTTTTTTTTTTAGATACTATACTATTACAATTACAATGTTTGACCTATAAATTTGCATCAATAAATCTCTAGTCATCCTCATTTCAATAAATCTCTATACATAGCAAATAATCACCCATTTTGGGGATCGAACCCGTGACCACTTGGATACGGGGTGTCTCAGCTTGCCACTCAGCTACAAACAAATGTTATTCATTTATATTCAATTCAGTTTTGTTCAAACGAAAAAAACACATCTTAAAAATTAAATGAACACATCTTAGATTATTTTGGATTTTACATACCCGGTCTTTTTTATGACTCTATACCTCCTCAACGATGCATAATATTAGATGGCCTAGGTTGTGAAAAATTGTATGCCTGTCAACTGAGACCTGTTCCATGGATTTTATTCCGGTCTAGTACAGATTCAAACTGATCAAGTACCTTTTGTTTGTGTGAATCTCCATTTTTTTATTTCATCCAGATATACTCCGGTGACAAATAGGTAAGTAGGTAATAAAGAAGTGGGTTCTTCATCATAGATCAAAACCATCCGAACGACCGAACCGAATCAAATCAACCAATCAACAGGGTTAGTACTGAACATAAAATTGCAATGGTGTATATTAGAAACATTTATAAGGGTTGTCAAATGGTAAGGGTGCTGGAGTAGCATGGAAAGGTTGGGGTTCGAAACTTGACGGATACATAAGGTGGCCTATGATATTTAAAGTTATAATGTGGTTAAGAAGTAGTGTAGAAATAAGAATAGTGTAGCGTTGGGTTCGAAACCCACGGATAATTGATTTTTTGTTTTTTTAGTCAATTTAAACTTTTAATTATTGATGATAAGAAACTCTGGCAAACAGGCCAGGGGAGAAAGTTGTAAAACTCGATAACGAAATGTCGAAAGTGTAACCCGATACCCGAACCACGAATAGTTGCAATTGTAAAAGATGTATGGACAAGAAAGTTACTAAACGACAAGATTATCGTGCATTAAAAATAAATAATTCCGAGCAATTTGCAGATATTTTAAAACAAAGAGAAATTGAAAAAGAATGAAAATCCAGGCAATAAAGCAAAGTAGGCACTTTTTTAAGTTTGTTGGTTCTCTTTTGTCATTGTTCACTCGTTTTATATTTAAACGTGTATATATATTTTTTCCCAAAAGTCACTCCAAAACTGGAAAATGCAAACATATACTCGTATATCTGAAAGTCCCTATTGATCGATTGATTATATCCACCAGTATAGGTTCATCGCATCGTGCTAGATTTGGTGCCATGCATATCGAACTGATATTAATTCATTTTTGATATCTGGTGCTTATTATCTTGCCATACAAGTGATATCATATCACATCGTATAAAGCAGCAAGCATGGAAATGAACAGTGTGCCATTTATGCCATTGTTAAGATGTGAAGTGCTCTAATTTATGTTGGGTTATGTCTAAAATCTTTCAGTTAAGTCTATGAATTTGATCTCAGCTTCAGTTAACTCAAGTTCGAGAATGCATATGTGATACAGTCTGCTGGGACCCTAGCCTCTCTGTGCGGCGCAAACTGGACCCGGTCCAAGTGATGTTCCCAACCTAAACAATGTAGACTTTGATAGAATCTAACTCTCCCAAAAGTTCGAACTATTGATCGAAGAGGTGTTGGAGAGGTCAATCGAGTAGATATTTAATATGGGTGGAGTTTGTATATGAGTAGAGCGTACGTGAACCAATGACTCTGATACCATGATAGAAATTCAAATCTCCCAGAAGCTCGATCTACCGAATTTTCACTTATATAAAATTCGTCGAACCACATAGTCCAGAAGCGTGCTAAAAAGTTCAATAGATTTAACATAATCCGAATTTTCACTTATGTTCAATTCAGATTTGCCTAATATTATTTTGTACTACAAATAAGTTCAGTTCAAATTCATTCAATTCAGTTCAGTTCAGATCAGACGAAGATAACAAAACCTTATTAGTCATTATCTTTACATGTTGTGTCACTTGTATTTTTTTTATTTTTCTATGTTTGAATGAGCCCATCAAACTTATGGTCCATGAAAAACTCTAGAGGTTGTAAAAGCTTATATAAAATAAAGCCACATACCCCAATTTTGTCAATTTTCACCGCTTTGATGAGTAAAATTATGTATCGTATAAACTTTATCCTCTCCTGTAAGAATTATGATTTTGTGAGCTTTGTCTTTCAATGGAACTTCTATTAACAAAATCGTCGACACTTGAATAATTAGCAATTATCAAATCATCTTCAGAGCTTTCAGCACTGTCCGTCCGACCTCCCTATTTTTTATCTTTAGTGCTCTTTACCGATGAAAAAGAACGACACCCAAATTAACGAATCTAGGATTCTTATTTCAACTCCAAAGCCCGATCATCAACCTATACTTTTCTGAAAATTTAAAAATTGGTTTGTTTCCATAATGCGCTTTACAATTGGACAATTGGAGTCACTATATTTTTGTTTAAATTAATGCAGCAAAAACATTTGAAGCACTTTTCCAACTACACCATGATCCTTTAATTAATTTTCGCTCTCCTATTAATTCTGTACCCTAATGCATGTCCAATTGGAAAAGTAGCGTACGAACAAAATGATTGTGTAATAATGCAGCTAGCCACCAAGGATCTCATTATCCCATTATCTGCACATTAGCCACGACAACACAATGCTGCCAAGTCTCACTACTGTAGCAGTGTAGCTAGATCCTATAGAGTAATTTGTTAATGGAACATGACAATCCAATTCATAGTTGTAAGTTAGACATGTTTCAGACAGACTTAAAAGTAAGATCCCCAGGTTTTTGTCCAGATATATCTGGCTAATTTTTCCGGAATATGCATTTGCTATATACTGCATAGACTAAACACTAGTATAAATTCAACTCTCCTAAAAGTTTAGATTATTTGGGAGCTACGGAATCTAATAATTTAAATTAATTTTTCAATACTCCCCTGCAGTCGTGGCCGATTTCAACCTTTTTAAGGAGGCTAGTCGAGTGAAAATTTAATATGGGACGTAGTTTGTATCCGAGGAAATTCAAACTCAGATGGGAGTGAGCCATAGACTCTGATACCATGATAGAATTTCAACTCTCTCAATCGTTGTTGATTTCAACCTCTTTGGGGAGGCCAATCGAGTGGAAATTTAATATGTGGACGGAGTTTGCATCCGAGTAAATTCGAACCCAGATGGCGTGTGCCAAAGATACCATGATGGAGTTCCAACTCTCCCAAAAGCTTAAACTATTAGGGAGATACGGAATCTAGTCATTTAAATTAATTCTCCAATAAACCCTCCATATATACCTTTGGTTTAATTGGTTGGTTTGATTAATGTCTAGATCACCACTTGTGGACATATACTCCCACCATCCCATTCAAGTTGAACGGTTTGATTTTTTACACTAATAATAACGGAGATAAGTATAATATTGAGTTATATTCGTTGTAGAATAGATTGTCGTAATTCTTTAAAAAAAAAAAAAGAGGGTTACTTTTAATAAAACATGAATGAACGAGTAATTTAATGTGGTAAAATTGCAAATATAAAATACTATGCATGTGTTATGGGTGTAATGATATTCATAAAATGGCAAAAGAAACAAAAGATTCAACTCTATTGGAATACCAAAAGTAGCAAAATGTTTCAACCGTAACATCCGCCCTAATGAATAGACTACATTTGATTTTTCGACCATTTTTAATAAGTTTGTTGTATGATATGTTTGAGTGTTGAAATTTATAATAAATTAGTAATAAAAATAAATATAAACTTAAACAAATGAGTATTATGTAAAGTCTATCAATTTGATCATAATTAATGGAATGCAATATTTTTGGATGAGACAAGAATAGTGATATTTTGTCATCACACACCCACCACAAATACTTCTAATATATTTTTAATTTTTTTTTCTTTTAGCTCAGTTTCCTTTCTCCAGCGAAAAAAGGCAGACAGTTAATTGTCGCATCGATCAAAATACCCACCCACATATTTTCCACACGCTTACCATTATTAATTTTTAAAAAAGAAAAAATTATTTCCTTTATCGAAAGAAAAAATGTTAGTATATAAACTCCTCATCACAACATAACACATATCACTTCCACATAACTAAAATGGTGGCCTATTCAACACTTGGCGCCACCACATCCACCACCATCACCGCCGTGGACTGCCAAAAGCAAGTCCGGTCGTGGCAGCTCCTCCGCTCACTGGCGCAGCTCCTTATCCCTACATGCAACTGCTCCAATATCACGGAGCAAGAAGAAGACAGCCCAAAAGTACATTTCTTCCGCCGGAAACCTCTCGTTCCTTCCTCCACCGTAACCGGCACCTTATTCGGCTACCGGCATGGAAAAGTCAGCTTTTGCATCCAAACAAACCCTAAGTCAATGTCTCCTCTCCTCCTACTTGAACTAGCCATCCCTACTAACGTTCTCGCTAAGGAAATGAAAGGAGGGTCTATCCGCATCGCCCTCGAATGCGAAAAGTGGCGTAAGCCGGGTGGCCTTTTATCCATGCCTTGTTGGACAATGTATTGCAATGGGAGAAAACTAGGGTTCGCGGTCAAGAGGGAGCCTTCTAGGGCTGATGTGGAACTTTTTGGCCACGTGGAAGGTGTGGATGTCGGTGCGGGTATAGTCCGCGCCCCGAATCATGATGGTGTTATGTACCTTAGGGGCAAGTTTGAGAGATGCCATGGATCCTCGAATTCTGAATCGTTTCATTTTATTGATCCTGATCATGGCAGTGTTGGCGGCCAAGAGCTAAGTTTCTATTTCCTTCGATCACAATAAGCATTTTCGAGTCCGCTAATGAAGAGAAGAGTAAAGGCGAAGGGCAAGTATTTTAATTTTTGTGTTTTTCAGTTTGTTTTTTGGTGTTTCTTTGGTGTAGCGCTAGCATATTGGCCTTTTTGAGTCATGCTAATTGCATGGCTTTTGTTCATGTTAAAATGTTTGGTCTGTGTGTTAGCTACACAAGAAATGTATCTGAAAAAGATCTTCTCTGTTACATACTTTTCTCTGTGTTTGTAATTGGTTTTGTTCAGTAATAAATATATATCTTTTTTTTTTTTCTTCACGATGTACATGATGATACACGCACCCTATTGGTGTGGCATTTGGTAATGAATAAACGGGAAGTGGGTAATGGGTTCACGACACTACCGTAAAGATTTGAGTCCGTTTCTAGGCCTTGCTACATGGACTCGGGTTCAGTGGTTCACTAGTAGCTTCTGGACTGGGCTTCTGGATTTATGGGCCAGACCTATTGTAATTGGGCTTCTGCATTGAAAGATCCAATTACATACAAAGTCAATTTTGAATGAAAGAGAGATGAACTTGGACCGAAATCATTTATAGTCTCCCATTCTCACTAATATATTAAGGCGGATCTATAGAAGATGATCATATATTATCCACAAAATTACTAACTTGGTTCATATAATCCAAGTCCATTAAAATCGGATCGGATCAAGCCAGGCCATATTCAAATGGCTTAGATCTCCAACGTCGAATGTGAAATCTTAAGCAACTATTGGACCCAGGCCCAATCTTGTCGAGTCTAGATTGGAACCGTAAATGGAAAAAATGGATCTGTAATGGATTGGATCCGTGGTTGTCCAATCCCATACAAACTAAATTAGACAAATTGCAGGGCCTATTCAGTTTATACATTAAGAAATAAGGATTTCATTTTGGTTTGTCTCCCAAATCACTTTTAGATAGGCCAAATTACACTTCACTTCTGGACTGGGCTTCTGGATCTATGGGCCAAACCTATTGTAATTGAGCTTCTGCATTTAAAGATCCAATTACATATAAAGTCAATTTCGAATGAAAGAGAGATGAACTTGGACCGAAATCATTTATAGTCTACCATTCTCACTATATTAAGGCGGATCTATAGAAGTTGATTAGATATTATCCCCAAACTTACTAACTTGATTCAAATGATCCAAGTCCATTAAAATCGGATTGGATCAAGCCAGGCCAAATTCAAATGGCTTAGATCTGCAACGTCGAATGTGAAAGCTTAAATAACTATTGGACCCATGCCCAATTATGTCGAGTCCAGATTGGAACCGTAAATGGCAAAAATGGATCTGTAATGGATTGGATCCGTGGTTGTCCAATCCCATACGAACCAAATTGGACAAATTGTTGGGCCTACTCAGTTTATACATTATGAAATAAGGATTTCATTTTGATTTGGCTCCCAAATACTATATAGCACCCATAGCTCTAGATGATGGAGTAGGAATTTTGATACGTACGCACCTTGTAATCACCTATTTGTGACGTTGAATTGGATCGGCCTAATAGTTACCCCGAACCAACAGTGGTACATGTACTCATTGTGTTTTGGTTAGAACTTGTTACCTCATGACCTAAGTTATATAGCTCCCGTTCAAATTAGTGAGTTGATTGTGTCGCATCATATACGTTCAATTTAATATAATATGAATCTAGGTTTTCTAATCTAATTAATTAGAATTGAATTAAACGAGTTTTTTTTACGTATTACTCTCATATATTTTTAATAATAATCGATATGACCCTATGTATTAATTTTAAAGGCGGATTACCCCTTTATGTTTTATAAATAGGTGCACATTCTTTCATTACGATTGGCCACATGTCGTATTTCACTTTGAGGGTCTACCCCTTGTGATCATCAACTCCATTATGCACTTGTAATATCATTACATTTTTATAAAATTCATATTTTTATATTGATAACTCTTAGTTCGAATAATAAAATCCGTTAAATCAATGAGAACATTGATACAAAATGAGATTCATATGTATATTTGATAATGAAAAGATGTTCCGAAAGTGTTTATACTAAATCAACAAATTATATACGTTGAGTAATAATCCTTTCGCCATCTAAAAAGAATGTTTTTGGATTATAACATGCTAACTTGCACTTTTAAAAAAAAATAAAATAAAAAAGAGGGCTTAATATGTCTTAAAATAATATTGGGGGTATTCAGCCTTTTAACATAAATTCAGAAGGGTAATGCAGTATCCTATATCCCACATCATTTAAGAGTGAAAGGGAATAAGTGCAGATCACCACTCTCCTTTGTATGAGGCTTTTTAGATGATACAAAACCGTGAAAGCATAGGTTCAAAACGGGCAATATCATACCATCGAGATGTGCGTAGTAAACTAAAAATAACGTACAGTTACAGATAAATTGCCAAAAGCTTGAATTAAATTGATTTATAATATAAATTTCAAATAAATAAATTTAAATAGAAGCGAACTAAAAACTTATTTTTTTTCCAGGTGCATATCATGGATGCTGGAGGTGCATTTAAAAGTGTTGGGTGGATAGATTTTGTAGTAGTGGTTTAGACTTGTTATAAGCGATTGGGATTGGTCCCAAAATAGCTGGCTATGTATATACATTGTTAATCCCTGAATTTGCTCAATGTATTTGAGTTGTAAAGATTTTGAAACATTTCTTTTGTTTTGTTATTAATAAAATTACTTTTTTATTGTTTCAAAAAAGAAAAAGGGACTTAAGAGTTAGGTTTGATTTGGATGAATTACATAAAAAAAAAACTTAATTGTTGTACATGCATCACACAACAATTGAGATCGAGTTAATTAAATTGTTTAAATCGGTCATTCATTTTCAATTGGTATGAAATATTTTGGTATTGCTGAAGATGAGTTGTGTCATCCTCACTCACATGTTGGGCGTGTGAGTAGAGTTGACAGGGTCATTTTGGAATGACCATTTCATCTCGAGATACGTTAGTTTTTTTGTATATTGTATCTTTTGTTTTATTTTATTTTTTTTACTTTTTCATATACTTGCATGCTTAGGGAGTAAAGATTTAAAATAAATTAAACATTAAATGAAAATGTTGAATTAATTAAGAGAGAATGAATGTTGGAGAGTATTGTTTATATTTGGGTGTGAGTAAGTAGAATGTGATGTGACATGATAGATAAGGTGTGGAAGGAGGACTACGAACGGAAAAGTGAACTCCCTCTACCTCTCCCCCCACATTTTGAATATTAAGTACTTACACCGTCCAGAAACAAATAAAACACTTTGTTTTGTTGACTTTTTTGAGGATTCGTTTGACCTCGTATTAATTCTAAATCATATAAGAAATCTAAATAAAAATTATATATTATGAAAATATAAACATTCTAGTTTTGTAATATAATATTTTTTAATAAATTTTATGGTATGATTTAAGAATAATTTATGGTCAAACCGACCCTCGAAAAAGTCAACAAAATAAAATGTTTCATTTGTTTCTGGACGGAGGAAGTACTTTGCAGGCAGCCTTCGCCACCGGCATGAAGTGGCAGCCAGCCAGTTAATTATCATCCACAGGATAACCAAATGTAACCAAATATAATGCAATAATCAGTTTTTTCAATGTATAACAAAATATCAGTATAAACAACGTGCGACTTTCGTATCTGATTTGCAAAGAGAAAGGTTAGTAGTAAGAAACAAGTTGCTAAATTGGTAGAAATCATGTCTCACAGGGTCCAATTTTATGGCATCTGCGTGTTCAACGAGCTTACAAAATCTTAGCAAAACATTGATTGACTCAATCATGTATGCAAATCATGTAATGACATTTTAATACACGTTAGAAATCATGATATATACCAACCACGTAACAAAATACTAGTGGTCATAATATTGCCTCTAAAGATTCTTGTTAATTTTTAACTATATACTACAATTAAATTAATATATAGTAGTGTTTATATTACCATTCTTTAACCTTTTTATCTGTTTTGGTGAATAGTTTTGTCTTATATACTCGTGTGTATATATATATAGAGGATAAGGAGTGATATATAATAGTTTTGTCAATCATGCAATGTTGTATTTTTAATTCTTGTGAATGAATCTAGCAACTCGCAAGAATGGAAGAGCATCTAAGACCATCTCCAGCCCCCAGCAGGGGCTGGAGATGGTCTGACCATCTGATGGCCAGACTGGCTGATTGGCCAGTCTGGCCATATTTTCCCAAACTGGTCTGGGCGCCTTTTTCTTTTTTTTTTTAATTTTTTTTAATTTTTTTTTTCTTTTCTTTCTTCTTTGTATCTCATTTCCTTTTTTCTTTTGACTTTCCTTTTTCTTTTTTTTTTTTCTTTCCTTCTTCTTTCCTTTAATTTCATTCTTCATTATTCTTATGTTTATTTATTTTTATTTTTTTAGAGTTTACTTTGCTTTAATTTAAACAAGTAAATATTAGCAACTTTACTAATAATTATAATAAAATAAAACTTGAAAAAGAAAGAAATACACAATACAACTTATAAAAAAAATACAACACAATTTAGCTATTTTCATGTAGTAGGCTATTTAATTTATGTCTCCGTAGAATTTAAAATATCGTTATTTTATTTTTCAAGTAGTGTAACATTATTTATTAAGTATTGTATTTTTTTCCAATTATTATTGTAATTTTTATTATTATTTTCTAATTATTAAAAATGAAATGGGTAAAATAATGATGAGTTTATAAAAGAAATGAGAAAATGTATAAAGTGGTTTAAAAAGAAAGGAGAAAAGAAAAAGAAAATTGGGTTTGGTAGTTTTATTGTTGGAGATGAAGAGAGTTTGAGTGGGTTTGAGAGAATAAAAAGATTAAAATGTTAGTGGAATGCTGACGTGGCAGGAGAGAGAGGGTTTGAGAGGGTATGAGTGTTGGAGATGGTCTAAGGAGTCCCTTATTATGGAGGCCCGTACATCTGTTTAATTAAGATAGTAGTATAGCTAGTTGCTCAAACTTAAGAAATTCAACCTGACTACTTAGCTAGTAGCCTAGTGAAGTATTAGTATAATTTTGAGTATATAATAATCCATATAAAATCAAGAGTTGGAACTAATTAAGATTTTCAACAAACTTAAATATTGCTTCAAATTGCCGAGGAGTGAGAGATGTTTACAACGTTTTTAAGTTATTTTAAAAAGTTTATTTAACGAGAAAGTGTTAATTAATTTATTATAAACTTTAATGTGTGTTTGCATGAACTATACGAAAGTTAGAGAAACTGTAAAAATAGTGTTTGCAATTTTTTTTTAATAGAAAAAAAAAAAAAACTATAATCCAATTTAATTATGGAGAATAAGAAGGTTCAATTTAACTTCCTCCATTTTAACTTATCCAACTTAATTTAAGTGATCTATTAGCTTAATTATAAATTGTTACAAACACTAAAAATTCATGTATTGTTTTTCTCACCTTTTATTTGCGGATGATACCCTTTTATTTTTGCCAAGCCACCACTACTGCCGCTTATGAGATCGTTGATATTTTGTATCGCTATAGTTTAGCCTCTGGTCAAGAGATTAATATGGAAAAGTCTACTGTTGTTTTTAGTAGAAATACTAGTGCTGAACAGATTGATGTTATTATAGGTAGTTTGCCTGTTAGAGTGGTGGAAAAACATGATAAGTATCTAGGTTTACCTACTCAAATGGGAAGGTCTAAGAAGAAGGTTTTTAGCTGCTTGTGTGATAGAATGTGGGGCAGAATTCAAGGTTATGGAAATAAGTTTCTGTCAAAAGCAGGGAAATAGGTTCTCATTAAATTTGTTCTTCAATCCATACCAACTCACGAACTTAATTGGGATGCCGGATCTTACTGTGTCTGGAATTATTATGGATGGGGCTTGGGATTTGATCTTGTTTCTACCATTTTTTGGGAAGAGGATTTGGCGACGATTTTGCAAATTCCCTTACCAGCGGCTAGTATTCAGGACCGCAGGGTTTGGCACTACTCACCTACGGGTCATTACAGTACTGTCAAGACGGCTTATTAATTTTCTGTCCAGGAGACGTAGGCAGGAAGAGCTCATGAATCGTAGGGGCAGTGGTAGTTCTTTAGTGGCAGAAAACTGGGAGTGGGTGTGGAAAATTAAAGTTCCTCAAAAGCTTAAAGTGTTCTTTTGGCGTGCCTTGAAAATTTCTTTGCCTGTTTTAGTTAACCTCCAGCGTAGGGGGCTTGATGTTGCTGATAATTGTCCTGTTTGTAACTCTGGTATTGAGTCTATTATTCATATCTTGCGTGATTGCTCATTTGCACGCTTGTTTTGGGAAGTTTCTTCATTCAGACATGGATCTATTGCGGCTGGTGGTGATTATTTGGAGGGTTGGTTCAAGCATGTGCGTCAAGCTCATACTGTGGAGCAGCTAGATTTATTTGTGGTGTCTTGTTGGCGTTATGGAGTAATCGCAACAAAATTGTTCATCATGCTGAACCGTTTGAAGCTCCAGCCAATGGTGGTTTTACTCGGCAGTTTCTGGACAGGTTCAAGGCGGCCCAGCTACTGTTTAATCCTTTGCGGCCACCTGCTGCCAATCACGCCTGCGCTCCCCCTGCAGCTGGATGGATTAAAATTAATTTTGATGCTGCCATATTTAGCCGACTTAATGGGATGGGTGTTGGTGTGGTGGCCAGAGACGCAAGTGGTGAAGTGATGCGATGGAAGCAACAGTTCTTTGCTCATATACAGGATCCTGAAATGGCGGAGGCTTTTGCTGCTCGTGCTGCCATCCAATTGGGACGGAAAATGTCTGTTAAGCGCCTTGTTGTCGAAGGAGATTGTTCTAAGGTGGTGCATCAACTACAACAACCACATTCCGTTTCACTTATTCGTTCTGGGAGCATAATTGAGGATTCCAAATTTTTATTTTCTTCTTTTGAGACTATTTCTTTTGTGTTGGTTAGTCGAGACTGTAATAAAGCGGCTCACTTGTTAGCTTGCGGTGCTTTTGTTGACAATGTCGGTTCTCATATGCTCCAGTTTGAGGCCCGGATGTACTTTGATGATGCATTTTGATGATATATAAATCTTTTTTCTCTAAAAAAAAATTAGAGTATTTATCGGCTAGATGAGTTAAAATGTTGCAAATGCTCACTGAAAAAAGTAGTAGCGATTTTTGCGAGGCCATTAGATTAAGATTAGGAATTAAGATTATGTCATGACATGGGAACTATCCGAATTCCATGATAAATCTCAATTTTATATTTGGTCCTTTATATTTATCTTTATTTCAATTTAGCAATCTCTAGTTTGCAAGGCTTATAAAGCCTTTATTGTAATATATTTAGATTCAAGCAATGACAATGTTACAGTCTAATATAGCTAGCTTCCTCCCCAATATTAGTCTAAATCTTCCCCATTTCATCTTGAGTTTCCTCCCTTTCTTCTACTTTATCCTCCATTATCATTTATGGAGTCTCAAATCTATCTATGGAAATTCATAGTTGTATCCTCAAGGGTATAACATATAAGAACGTACATTAGGCCCCTTACTACAATGAAAGATCTTTTTGTTTTCTTCAAGATCCAAGACAAAAAAGAAAACCATTAACAATTTCTAACATTAGCTTGCACTGGCTTGTCTGGTCGCTTTGCTAGGGATTCCGTCCGAACTCTCTGATTTTCTCTCTTGCGTCTTCCCTGCGATCATTAAAGGCGAAAAGACCAAATCTCAACATCTCATTTTCTCTTTGTTTTTCTATTCTCGATAGGGAGAGGAGGTACAAGCTCAACCGATACAATAGGTAGCTCACCAACTCCAGCCGATACAAGAACCTCTCCCTTCAGCCTGGCGCTTTGAATTCGACACGCCTGCGCTCGTGAGAACATCAATCTCAACCAAATCCTCTCCAACTCGAACGAGCCTTGCGATCACAGGAGGCAACTTAGTGCTCTTCACATTTAAATAGCTCCTTCTTGCTAACTGTCTTCCACCGCTTCGACTGTACAGACCAAGGCTGGCTCCCCCTATGTTCTTTGGGGAACTTGAAACGACTTCTTTCGCTAATTAAGAGAAGCTCGGTAAGTTTCTTCGACAAGGCTGGACGACATAGGTTTAGATCTCGACGGAACTCCATAACCATAAAATTGGCTTCATTCCTTCTTTAAAGGAGCAAGATAGGAAAGAAGCTCATCGGCCATGTCCCCTCTATTTGATTTGGCGAGTCAATCAAAGGGACATCTTCTTTTATTTTAATGGATTTTCCGTTCTTTCTCTTTTCTTCAAATGCTCCATGGTTCCACGCGGTCTAGTTCTTTCAGGGTTTTCCCCCTTCCCCCCACTACAAGAAAAATAGAAATTAGTGACGCAAATTAGCGACGCATAACCATGCGTCGCTAATTTAGCGACCAAAGCTCAAGGGTCGCTAATTAGCGACGCATGGGCTATGGTCGCTAAAATTAGCGATGCATGGGCTATGGGTCCCTAATTAGCGACACATGGGCTATGGGTCACTAAAATTAGCGACGCATGGGCTATGGGTCGCAAAAACTACATAATTTTCAAGTGGATCTCCTCACATTCAACTGGAGCTATAGGGCTCATCTGTTATCGGATTGGTGCGCATAACCTACCGTTGGATACCTCGTTGAGTTATCTACGCGTAGACGTTGATTTGAGGTTGATTCAATATCGTATGAAGGAGTTATGGATGAAATGGCTAGACTGCACTAATCTTGCACACTTGAACGACTCCAAAACCTTTATTCGAACTTCTGAATATGTGCTTCTAAGGTAAGTCTAAGTTTTTCCCAAATGAAATTCTTGGCTTAAATCGAACTACGGTCACTCACGAACATATCCATGGAGATCGAGAAACTTCAACAAGATCACTTTGAAGCGTTTTAAGCTCAAAATCACAGTTTCGCACCTAAGTGCTTGAAACATGAAAAACATCAAAACGTGACACTATTCTACAAAACTAAAAGAAAAATACACTTAAGAAATAAGGAGTGCACAAAGAATATAAAATAACACCAAAACTGAAGTCCGTAACTAAGTAACCCCAACCGTTCAAAAATAAACTATTAGTGTCTAAGTAACTCAACCGTTAAGAAATAAATTAAAAAAAATTAAAAGTTAGTGACCTATTCCTTAGATAGTCCACTTAGTAATTGAGATATCTCAAACCGTATGAAGATATAAACGGTTTATAAATATAAACATATGGAAGTGACTATGAAGAGCAACAACTATATATTATCTAGAACTTATACAATAATTATCACAAGGATTGGTAGCCGAGCGGTAAGGGTGTTGGGTTAGTAAGGTGTTGGGTAAGGATGTCCTAGGTTCAAAACCCAGGAAACACAAGGTGGAGTAGAGAGGAGAATTTATTTTTAATAAAATTTTCCTTTCCAGAAATGACCGATTTAGCGACGCATGGGTCTACGGGTCGCTAAATTAGCGACCCATAGAATGGTCGCTAAATTACCGACGCATGACCCCATGGGTCGCCTCGCCATTTAGCGACCAAGCGTTTAGCGACGCATTTTCTATACGCCGCTAATGCGTTTAGCGACCCATGGGGAGCAATTTAGTGACGCATGGGAGCGTCACTAAACTGCGTTTTTCTTGTAGTGCCCTCTATTTAGGGGGCTTCGTCTGACGATCGACTAGATGAATCACTACAACCGATGAGGAGAGAACTTTCATTAAACGACCGAAAAGACAGTCTCTAGGACAAAGAAGGAGGCGGCGCCGCGGCGGTCAACCATCAGCCTAGTCTCATCTCATTAAGGCTCTATGACAAATAAAGGGCCCCTTCTACACTTTGTTCTCGATCCATCGGGGTGAAATGCTTCAATCGGATCGAGATAGAATAGAGGAAAATTTTATTCAATCATAAAAAAAAATAAAAAAAATAGACATTTTAGGTCTTTTATGAATGAATAATATATGCGAATGTTTTACGGGAAGCAAGTGGTGGTTAATTTATTGAGTTCGAGACTTAAAAAAAAGGCAGGCCCTAGTTTGACTAGCTAGGGGAATAATCTCATATGCTTGAGAGAATGTTTTATTGCCACGATGAATACACTTAACTGTAGATTAACTATTATTAACAATCACTAAATTGACAGTAGAGATTACTGAACAGCTACTTCACATGGTAAATTGCACCGACTGTCGTGCTTCGACTTTTGGCCTCTTACACTCTTTTATCTTTCTCTTTGTTTTCTTTGAGTACAAGCGTTAATTAAGATCATATCAAGTTGATAATTATTATACGTGTTCTTTTTCTTTTTGGAAACATCAAAGAAGTTATAAAACTTCATATCAAGATTTTCTAACGATGATCATAATTAAGATATGCAAATCAAAATAAACTTGTCCATGTGGAATATATCTATATAAATACATTTACGTGCAACAGTTTAATTATTGTAGTGATGCATGCAATTGTTTGTTATGGAATTATAATTTGTATGCATGCTCAATCATAACGATGAGATCATTTAAGTTTATATCAACAATCAACATAACCTTCACCCAGCTCTAAGGATCAGAAAATAAATTAGTCTTTTATATTTCCTTCTTTTACTAAGTAATTGGACAAATTTATTACACCCGGTTACCTTGCATTGGACAAGTCTACCGCTGACTTAATACCTAAATTAAACCTAATAAATATGAGGTGAATTTAATAAATTTGAACCGAACTAACCTAACCTAACTGTAATAACTGAGCTTATTTAGCCCTTTTCCAACAGTTAAACTCCAAAGTGAATCTCAACTGCGCCACGTCAGCATTCCATTAACTTATTCTCCATCTCCTTCAACATCGTCCAACAGTTGCTCCCCATTCTTTCCTTCTTTTTCATTTATTTAATTATTATTTTCTTTCATCCCTTTTTTTTCATTTTTAATTCATTATTTATTTCATTTTGAATATCATATAAATTATAAAATAATTCGTAATGCAATAAATATTACCAGAAATTCTTAAATAAAAACTTGTACAATAAAGTTTCAAATAAAAAAATACACTCGTGAAAATTAGAAGTTAAACAATAAATTTAAAATTATGTAATGTAATGGTCTATTTTACAAATTGTATTTTATAATTTTTATTTATGAATCCATTGTTATAAAAATAGAATAATAAGAAAAATATAAAAAGGAAACAAGAAATATTAAAAAAGGAAATAAAAGGAAGAAAATAAGAAATGGAACAAATAAAGAAACAAGATGAAATAAAGAAAATATGATGGAACATCCAGCAATAAAGCAAATAAATAAAAAGAAAAAAAGACAAAAATAAATAAATATAAAAAATGAACAATCGGTTGAGCTCAACCTCAACTTTTGATCTACTTGTGTCTCTATTCGAGTCTCAACTAGAATCTCAAGTTCCTAGTTGAGACTTGATACAAATGACACTTAAACCAATTCAATTGAACTGACTTTAATATAAATTTAAGGTGAACCGATTCCTTGTAGAATAGTAAAATGTTCACACACTTTAATATATTCAACATACATACCGGAGTACGTGTGTCGTCTTATTCTTATACTCCCTCCGTCCCAGAACAGTTGCACCATTTTGCCATTTTGGGCGTCCCGTTAGAGTTGCACCATTTCATTTATTTGCCATATTTGGACATGATTATAATAATTTTATATTCCATCAACACATTTTTGTGACCACAAATCCTCCATAAAGTAAAAGCAACACCCACTATCAATATAACTCAATATTTAAAGTTTCTCTTTATTTTTTGTGTCCAAAAGCAAATGGTGCAACTACTCTGGGACGGAGGGAGTATGTGAAAAACGTTGAGATGGCTACTGTTTGATGAGTGTCTCATCATTCCTCGAGACACAGTCAGGACAAGAAAACCTCTTTGCTTAATTCAGATTATAGTCTAGCAAAATTAATTAATGAAACTTGATTTTTTCTTTGTTTAATTCTTGTAGTGATGCACCAATTGTTTGTTATTGATGATGGAATTATAATTTGTACGCATGCTCAATCATAACGATGAGATCATTAGTTTATATCAATAATCAAGTGTTGGATAACCTTCACCAAACTTCAATGATCAGAAAAGAAATTAGTCATTTATATTTTCTTCTTTTACTAAATAATTTTTACCGATGTTACGGGTGCTACCTCACACTAAATCTGGTTATACCGTGTGGTCGGCTAGAAAAACAAAAATTTGAAAAGATAAATGTAGGGATATGCAAATCCCCACAGATGCTTCTTTTTCTTTAGGAAAACTTTGAAATGCAGAGAGTTGATTATGGCTACAAAACACTGGGATACTTTGATGGAGGGGGCATAGTTCGATCAGAAAGCTGCATATAGTATGATCCACCCTCCTATAGAGAAGGTGATCTGGAAAGAATTGGTTTTAAATAACAAGGCTACTCCACGGGCCAAATTCTTCGTCTGGCTGGCATTGTGGAAGCGACTTGCTATGAAGGATAGAATGTTTCGGTTTGACCCCAGTATCGACCCTCTTTGTGTGTTCTGTAAGCACTAGCTAGAGGACATTTTTCAGCTATTATTTGGCTACTCAGAATCTGGAAAATTTTGGAAAAGTCTGATAATCTGGTATGGAGTTATGCAACAGATAGGGAACTGGGAAGATGCTATTCGGCTGGTATGTTGAAATTCGAAAGGTAAGCGTACAAGACAACGGATGTTTTAAAGTCCTGTTTGCTGAATTCGTATATGGAGTGTGGATTGAACGGAACAGACGTATCTTTCAAGATTCAAAACTTGATTTACGATCAATTTTGAGGGAGATCGTTTTTCGTACCTTTGGAAGATGTATAGATGATAAGACACTTAAAGAGTTTTGTTTACACTTTACAGATTACCCTGGAATTTAGTTTATACTTGTGAAGTTGGATAGTAAGGCTGTTAGCTTACTTCTGGTTTTTTATGTTTGTATTGAGACGATTGAACGTTGATGCTATGGAATAAAACTATCTTTGTTCCAAAAAAAGTAGGTGTGTCCTTTTCCAGCTTACCTCGGACAAGTTTACCGTCGACTTTATAGTAAGGAGGTTGTCGAGGTAGTTATAAGGTGGTGCAGTAGAATAGAGTTGGGGGAGAAGGAGAGATACATGATCTGATCCCTAGCGGAGGCACAAGGTGGCTAAGAGAATAAAGTGCATGTGGTTGTATAGGAGTAATATAATCTTTGTCATTCAAAAAGAAATTAACTCGCCTTTCCCGGCTCACCTTGGATCGGACAAGTCGGGAAACTAACTTTAAAAGTTTTAATACCTAAACTAAACCTAATAAATATGAACTGAATTTAATAACGTTTAACCGAACTAACCGTAATAATTCTGAGGTGGTTTAGAAGTGTTGTAAGTCGGAGCTTGTCCAATGTATTTGACATGTATATGTTGTGGAACATTTCTTATCCTTTTTATAATAAAAAATTTAACCAATTGAACTGAATTTAATATAAATTTAAGGTGAACATATCATTCATTCCTTGTAGAACCGTAAAATGTTCACACACTTTAATATATATTCAACATACATACCGGAGTGTGTCGTCTTATATGTGAAAAACGTTGAGATGGCTACTGTTGATGAGTGTCTCATCATTCCTTGAGACACAGTCAGGACAAAAAACCTCACGTGAGAGTTTTGCTTAATTCAGATTATAGTCTAGCAAAATTAATTAATGAAAATTGATTATTTTTTTAAACTTAATTAATCAACATCTTCTCATTTCATTCTTAATTATTGTAAACCTGAACAGCCTTATATATACCTTGTCTTTAGACTTTAGGAGTGTAAATTAGTGCTCTAACAAATTACATAAAAGACTTGGAGTTATATTAGTATTGATTATGGCTCTTGAAGCTGTAATTTATCAGCAAGATCCATTCATGTATGGGTACAATTTAGGAGGTTATGGGTTTGGCCAGCTTGAAGAAGATGCAAGCCAGAAAAATCCAAGTCTTCTTGATCATCATACAAGTGGTCAACAGGATGCTGGCAATTGGGAATGTTCAGCTGTTCAGAATACTTCTTCCGATTATAATTCCACCGAGGTTGCTCAGGCGAGTCGCCGTAAGAGGACGCGGACAAGGAAGTTGAAGAATAGGGAGGAGATGGAGAGCCAGAGGATGACTCATATCGCGGTCGAGAGGAATCGCCGGAGGCAGATGAACGATTACCTTGCCGTTCTCCGTTCTATGATGCCATCTTCTTATTCTCAAAGGGTATGTATGTATGTTACACGAATTAGTCTCAGTTTCATTGGATCGTATGTAGCACTTTTGTGTAATATGCTATAGCATCGTATTTTGTAAAGATCATTTCCGTCTCTAAATTAGCTGTTACGTTTGGTATTAATTAGAAATCAATTTACATCTTAGTTACTATTTCATCCTCTCATTTAATTACATATCTCCCCATTTTAACAATTCCTCTCACTCCCTCTAAATTAGTCAATATTCACATCTTTTTCCTCCTTTAACTCCTTAAATCAACCCTCTCAAAATTAGCTTCAAATACTTTGTTGATATTCACTATATGCTTACACTGTATATGCAAATTAAGTAAATATGGTACCGTATAAATATTGTAAATTTGTAATCATGTGTATAAATGTTTTTAACGATTGAGGTAGAATTGAATTTAATGATAGACAAAATTACAACCAGGTACCTTTCAAGATGAGTATCAGCACATTGTTATTTTAAAAGTACAATAACATGGCCTAAGTCTCTAAAATTAGCTCTGCAAATCAGATAATTAGACTTTAAGAAATTGATATTGATCGAGCAACCATTTCCAATTAGCGCTATGTGTTGTAATAAATTTGCTAAGTGCTAATTTGCCTCATATCAGTACTTTCTATATATAATTGTCATTTTATTGATCTGTCAATACAGGGTGATCAAGCATCAATCGTAGGGGGTGCCATCAACTATGTGAAGGAACTCGAGCAACTTCTCCAACATCTTGAAGCGTCTAAACTTGTCAATGAACAACAAAAATGCACCGCTCATTCAAATGAATCAAATCCGTTCTCTAAATTCTTCAACTTCCCTCAATATGCGTTGTCGTTCACCTCCACTTCAAACCTAGACGCAGCAGTAGAGAGGCATCTTTCCGCCATAGCAGAGATCGAGGTATCACTGGTGGAATCCCATGCTAACATTAAGGTATTATCAAAGACACGACCGAAACAACTTGTGAAAATGATCCTAGGACTTCAATCTATTTGCCTCAATGTTGTACACCTCAACATGACCAGAGCCAATGAATTAGTACTTTACACTTTAAGTGCCAAGGTATACCATACGTATAATATAACAAGTCATGTTTAACTTTGTGAAATGATTATATTGAGATTTATTTTTTGGGCAATTAATTGCAGGTTGAGGATGACTGTCAGCTAACCACCGTGAACGAGATAGCTGCTGCAGTGCATGATTTGATGCAAATGATTCAAGAAGAATCTATTATGTCTACCTAATTATATGAAGAAATTATTGGATTGTTGGTGCAATAACTAAGTTCTTTTTTCTATTTTTAACTTTCCCATAAGAGAAGGAAGAGAAGTCATCTTAATTAATTATTTGTAATGTTGAAAGTATGCATGTGATTGTAATTTGTAAATGATTATTAATTTAATATAATGGGTATATATTATCGAAGATAAAATGCCTGATTAACACCCTCTTATGAGGTCTAATTTCAAAATTGACCCTATTAGAATTCCCCACCTGGACGGTCTTGTACTAAATGCCTTTTATCGACGGAAATGGAAAATGACTCAAACAAGAAATAAGTGACCCTATTACTCAATCAATTACATTTTAGTACCATAGTACCGGACCTTATTTACATAAATACCATTGTACCAAAACTCCCAAACTCCAAACAAGCCTTATCCCTTAAATAATTTAATATTTTTTCCTTTTTTTTTTTTATCTATTTTTTTTTCTTTTTCCATCTTCTTCCTCCTTCTATTCTACCGGTACCGGTATTACTCAAGTACCGGAACCTAAGCTCCGGTCGGAGCTTATTACCAGCTCCAAATAAGCTCTGATTTGGAGCTGGTAATAAGGGCTCCAAATCGGATCTTACAGCTCCGATTTGGAGCTCTGCAGCTCCGATTAGGAGCTCTATTACAACACTCCAAATTGAAGCTTTAAGCTCCGATTTGGAGCTCTGTAACAAACCTCCTAATCGGAGCTTTACAGCTCCGATCTGGAGCTAGAGATCGGAGCTCTGTAGCAGCTCCGATCGGAGCTGCTACAAGTTTGCTCCGACCAAGGCCATGGATATGAACTCTTTTTTTTAATTTTCTTTTTTTTTTTTCTCTTTTCCTTTTTTGTTGTTTTTTATTTTGTTTTTTAAAATAGTAAGGGTTGTTTGGCTGAAAGAAAATCTGAAAAAGGAACATTAGTTAGAGCGCCATTTGGTCAAATTCGTGGACCAAAATGTAATTGATTGAGTAGTGGGTACTATTTTGTAATTAGAGCCGCTAAGAAGGCATATTAGAAAAATTGACCCTAGAGGTTATATCACTCTAGGGGTCCCTTAGAACACCTAATAACAAAAAAGGTCACATTAGATCAACAATTACAGATTAGGCCAAAATGTGGATTTTGGGTTGACTTAGTGCTATTTACAGAATTGCCATTCACTCAAAACAAACATGTCATAAGTATTTTAACTGTTTTTTAATAAAACAAAAAAGAAATTAAAAAAAAAAGAAAAAAAAAAATTGAAGGGCTAGGCAGAGCTCAGCCCCGCCATGGCGGGGCGGAGCCCACTGCTCCAATCGGAGCAGAAACGCAAAGGCTCCGATTGGAGGATTAACTGCTCCGATCGAAGCAGTGCTGCTCCGATCGGAGCAGTTATCTGCTCCGATCGGACCAGAGCTTCTTTGCTCCGACCGGAGCCGCTGTACTCTGACCGGAGCAGTCAAAGCTCCGGCCAGAGCATTTTTTTTTAATTTTCAATTCTTTTTTTAGTTTTTTAATTTTTTTTATTTTAAATCTAAGGCTTGTTTGGTTCTTGAAGAATCCAAAATTTCTACATTAATTTAGTTCTTCTTAATTCACCAAAAGTCAAATTCGTGACCTAATATGTAATTGATAATCTAAAGCTTGTTTGGTTCTTGAAGAATCCAAAATTTCTACATTAATTTAGTTTTTCTTAATTCACCAAAAGTCAAATTCGTGATCTAATATGTAATTGATAATCTAATGGGGCCTATTTTGTTATTAGAAGCACTAAAAGGCCCCTAAAAAGATATGGACCCTTGACCCTATTATCGAATTAATATCACCCGATGTAAGTCCGAGTCAGTCATAGTACTCCGCTTTGTATTATAAAATTTTATCCGATATACTATATTTAGTTATAAAACAATAATTTTTCTGCCAAATAATCTACTCATTAATATTCAACATCTGTAACACGACTATGTTTCGGTGAATTTATTTTATAATAATAATATTCTTACCGTGAATATGTGATTATTATGCATGTTCATCAAATATCCATCCAAACCAAGTTATATATAAGATTACAAGACTAAGTTGATGGATACAATCATTGATTTATTGCGATAATAAATTGATGATATGTCTTTGAAAGAACCACCTTCTAAAAAATGATCTGATATTGCTCGATTGAATTAGTATTGTATAGAGAATATCGATGGGAAATGAATTTTTATTTTTTTAGAAAAATAAAAGGATGATAGGCCATAAAACATTAAAACTCAGTAGTCAAAATGACCTCGCTCCTTGTTTTATGAATGACCATTTCATTTATTGATGCTCGACAAATGGTCAAATTCTATAGTATAGGCGTTACATACATTGCATTATTATATTATTATATTGTACTACTAACTTTTACATTGGACGTAATCTCTAACCGTTGCACCGTTTTGACTTTTCACGGTCAACAGTTTCAAAGTTTGACTACGAATTACTCTTAAACTATAATGGTAAAATATTTAACAAAATTACATGTTGAAAATTTATGATGTGAAGTTTCATAATAAAATTTTGGTAAATTTATATCATTATAGTTTAAGAGTAATTTGTAGTCAAACTCTAAAATTGTTGACCGTAAAAAGTCAAAACGGTGTAACTGTTCTGAGACGGAGAGAGTATTTATTGATTGAATTTCTCCTTACATTTGTTGTTTTTCAAAATTTTAATATATTCCGTTATGATTTACTCAAATGAAAATGCTATTTGTTCCAAGAAGGAGAATAAATATATTCCCAGAAGGAAAATAAAATTGAATAATTTTTAAATATTATTATTCAGTATTATGGTTCCTACAATCCTACTACTTCCTACTAGAAGGGAAAGAAGCTTTTTTCTGTTCCAAAAAAGCAAAAAGAATAATACTGAAAATAAAAATTAGGAGTTTTAGTTAAAATAAGATTAGCCAGCCGAGCCCCAATTCAATTCCCAACCCTATTTTGCTCTCTTTTGCAAACTCACTCTTCTCTTCTCTTCTCTTGATATACTACTCCACGGCGCAGATCCGAGGAGGAGTAAGTCTACAAATCTCACAACTCCAATCTCCTCTTTGTGTTCTCTGAAATCCAAAACTCAAAGGTTCGATCTCTTCTGCCTCCCTTTCGTCTTTCTGTTAGATCTTGTGGTTCCGTTGATGATGATTTTAGCTCGTTAGAATCGACGTCTTTTTTCTTTCTTTTTTATTTTTTATTTTTATTATTGTATATCTCATGTTCTGTTTGTGGGCTTCGTGTGTTGTTGGATCCTTGTGTTTATTGCTTAATCTTGGATTTATGTATGTAGCCCCTTTTCATAGTATGAATCTGATTTGATGTTTTTTCACCGTTCAGATCTAATTTATGTTCTCATTCCTTCCTGTGTGCTTTGTTTATGCTGTATTTAGTTAGTGTTCAGATTTGAAGGTCTTTTTGCTTGCTACCTGAACTTTTGATTTGATTAAGTCTGGTAAAAGTTGTGACAATAGGAAAATCAACACCTATAAGTTGGGAGATTATCAACACTTGGAGGTAATGTTCAAGAAAACCTCACATGTTACAATAATTTCACTTTTGATTTTTATGGTAATCCCCCTTTGATTGATTTACAGAGCAAAAGATTTGATTTTTATCGATTGTGTTTAGGAGTAGGTATAAAGTTGATTTATAATTGGGGGAGAGTGTAATGGGCTACTGATTTTGAAGGATGATGTATGCCTTTCCTTACCATATACGATTAATAGATAGTCATAGCTCTCTCTTGTAATCCATACTTAGCTGAATTGCAAGTTTGCCTCTTCTGCTGCATTCGTTTCACATCATCTAGTCTAATGTTTCCAATAAAAGCAAACAATTTTACTTACTATTTGCTTGTAATCCTATTCTCTTATTTACTTAGTTGATGCTTTCTTTCAGCTGCAGCAGCTACACGCCATGGCATACCAACCTGGAGCTTTCGACCCCACGAAATCCGACGACAACACCACCTCAAACCGACGTCTCTACAATCCTTATGAAAACCTCAACCTCCCTCGCCAACCATCTCCCTACACCCTCCCCACCTCCCTCGAATACCTCTTTGAGGAGGAAGCCAAAGTCCAACATCGTTCCTGGGGTGAGAATCTCACTTACTACACTGGAATTGGCTATTTATCAGGCGCAACTGTCGGCTCTATGAAGGGCTTCACTACTGGAGTTAAATCGATTGAACCCACAGACACACTCAAGCTGAAGATCAATAGGATTTTGAATGGGTCAGGTCATAGTGGGAGACAGATCGGGAATAGGTGTGGTGTTTTGGGACTCATGTATGCTGGATTGGAGAGCGGGATGGTGGCTGTTAGGGATACAGATGATGTGGTTAATAGTGTTGTGGCGGGATTGGGGACCGGGGTGCTTTATAGGGCTGCAAAGGGGTTGAGATCTGCGGCAGTTGCGGGTGCAATTGGTGGGGTTGTGGTGGGGGTTGCCGTTGCTGGGAAACAGGCGTTGAAGCGATATGTTCCAATCTGAGGAAAAGATTCTTTTTTTGGGTTTTTGGTTTAGGTTTTTGTTAAGTTACTGTAATTAAATACACTATTTCTCGATGGATCTTGAAAGAAAGAGACTTATCTACAGATCCTCACGTTCCTGTACTTGTTATCGGCTGTTAACTGGTAATTCTGATTCTAGGGATATAGAATAGTGACCTTAACTTTGAGAGAAAATTTGATAGCTTGATTCCCATTTATTATGAGTTTAGTGAAAGTTTGTTTCTGAAGGTTGGGCCCTTAGTTTACATTGTTAGTAGATCTGGTCTTTTACTGATGTTGAGCGTGCTTGAGCATTCTGTGATAACTTGAATAATAGTCTTACTTAAGTTGGTGTTTCAACAGTTTATTTTTTCAACTTATAAATATGTTATTACAGTAGTTCAGTTTTGAGTGTGTAAAGCCAGTTGTTTTACCAGAAATTATCTAATCCTTTCTACATGCATACTGTTTGGTTGAGCATACTGTAGCTCTGGCATTGTTAAATTCTGTTGTTCTCTTCTGATCCACAAGGTATCATCACTTTTACACGACTGTAAGCAGTTATAAGTTATAACCTCTTGATCATGTCTAGCTATTCTGAGATCGTCTGGAAACTGTAAGTAGCCTAATGGATACCTCTTGATCATGTCTGGCATTGTTAAATTCTGTTGTTCTCTTAGTGGACTAGTGCTGACCAGGCCTCTTTCTTATTTCCCGCTCACCGTAGCCCATGAATTCGTAAGCTGGTCTCTTACTCTTTTTCCAATTCTATTACGCCATTTAGGTAGCCACTAGTACTAATTTGTATACTCTCTAGGAGTCTAGGACACAACAAATGACAAGCTCAATTACCTTAAAAATATTAGTACAACTTTCTTTCTTTTGAGAATCAGTTGTATTTTGAATCAGTTGTATTTTGATATAACAAATACTCGTATGATCTAAATTGAACTCGAACTGAACTATAAATCCACTATATGATTTGAACTGAAATATGGTGAACTTGTCGAGCTTATCTTGTCGCTCTATCTACTATATGATGAAATTCAGCTACAGATATTTATGAAAGTTATACAATTGCCATATAACCAATAAAATAAAATTTTGTGTACATAATAATATATACTAATATGAATAAATGACCACTTTAAGGAGTTATACGGTGGTCTAGTGGAGGATTAGAGGGTTCGAGTGTGGAGACATGAAACGGTTTAGGTGTGAGGATATAAATCGTTATGTCGTATAGCATTTTTCTAGGAGTTGTTATAATATTTATCGTAGAAAAAAAACTGAAATGACCAATTTAAATTTTAAAGCAGCAGCTAGCATCAATATCGATCACCATTCAGAGAATTGTTGTAATTGATCAAATTAAAGACTATAGCTGGCAACTTTCACATACTACTACTACTATAGTACTACTTTTTAAACATAACCTTTAGACAGCACCCACAAAAACAAAATGAAAAGAAAAAGTGAGTGATAAAGAAAAGGCTGTCCACCATTAGGGGCTCTATTACTCTAAAATCCCCCACTCACTACAAAATTCAATCTTTTCCTTTCCTTTCTTTTTTCTTTTTTTTCCTTTTCCTTTTTGTTTATTTTATTACTACTTATATCAGTTTTTCTTTCTATCATGGTTGTGTCTTCATTGTCTGTCTCTAGTTGAAACCACTGGTGAATTGGTACTTGATGCTGATAATTAATTGTGATGAGAAATAGTTAAACCCACACAAAGCTTTGATAGCTAGGGACTAGTAATCCTTGTGTCTTTGTTCGCATTTATGTTTCAATCCCTACACTTCCATGGCTAATTTAGTATTATATCAATCCTATTAGAACATTCCTTATGGTTTGGGGCTTAAATGAGACTATAAATATAGAAGTCCAGAAGAAGCTTCTTCCAAATTGAAACATCCAATGGTTTGGGGCTTAATTGAGGGTTATATGTGGACTCCATGTACCATATTTTACTCCATCAACCAATCAAAACAAACAAAATTATAAAATAATAATATGGAGGGCTTAATTGGGCCTACTAAATTACTATTTAGTATCCCTTTTCCAATGGTTACTATTTAGTAGTCCCAAAAAAACCTCCACTGGAATTGTTTTTGGGCTTCTTTGGGGCTTAATTTGTACTTTAAACTAAAAAAAGACTTCATAAGTAGTACTCTTAGAAATGATACATCTTAAAATATATACTCTGCACGTTATCAAAATTTAAATTTAAATTGTTGATAAACTTGAAATTCAATTCTATATCATTGTACAATTTCACCCCAAATTTGAATTCAAATCTATACTTAGTTGAGACAAACTTTAACTATATTAAATTTTCAGTTGAATAGGCTTCCCAAATAGATTAAAATGGCCACAAGTATTATTATCATATGATTAATTTAATAGCATTGTGTCGTATGATTCAAATCCCTTTCCTAGGAGGATATTTGGCCAACTAACGAATATTCTGGTAAACTGAATCTTTGATGCTGGGGCGCGCTGATACTGCTACCGCGGTGTTGTTGCGGATGCAACAGTAGTTCTAGAACTGAAATAGCATTTCTTTGATGATGTGGCAACTGGCAAGACTAGTTACACCTACCCACACTAGGCCACTAGACATAAACATTAAACACAAACACTGCGACGTTACGTGACTTATTGTGTCTCGTTGATGCAATAACTAGCATAGAATTTTCTAGTGGAAATAGAGGTACGGAACTTAATACAACTATCTTTTTGTAATGTTATGCAACACTAGCTAGGTAGTGGTTGTGAAAACTACCAAAATACACAGAAGTGGAAGTAGTAGTGATGAAAAGGCCAAGTGCAGAAGTCTAAGTTGATAGCTGTTTTGATATATAGTCATGTGTAAGTTTGGCTTTGGCATCACTTTCCTTGTAATTAAATACACTATTTCTCGATGGATCTTGAAAGAAAAAGACTTATCGACCGATCCTCACGTTCCTGTACGTATTAATTTCGCCCATCTATTCTCACTTTCACTCTCGTAGTAGTAGCAGTAGTAGTATAAGTTATTTGACCTTTCATTGCAGCTAAGCACTACTAGACCGATCACCTTAAATTGCACCACTCCTTTTCACATGAAATATCGAAACCAACTCATACATTTATTATAACTCAATAATAATAATAATAATAATAATAATAATAATAATAATAATAATAATAATACGGGTGTCTCTCCGTGGGGGTTTGGATTCTTGGGTTCCTGGCGCTGCGTTGCAGTCTGCCGTTCAGAAGAAGAAGATCAAGTATTCTTCTAAGTGTGCAGAGCACGGCTACTCTTTCATCCTGTTTGCCTTCTCCACCTTTGGGGAGTTCGATGAGGAGACCCTGGCTACTTTTTCGCGCCTTAAGCGCTCGTGTGTTAGCCATTCCAATGATGTTAGGAGTGGTGTTTTCCTTTTTTCTAGACTTAGCTTTTGTATACAGAAAGGGGTGGGAGCACAGCTTGTCTCCCGACTCCCTTCCAATTTTGCGTGAATAATAAAAGTCTAGTGTAATAATAATAATAATAATAATAATAATAATAATAATAATAATAATATGCACTTGATTAACTTGTTTTTCATTTACTGCATCGATTTTTTCTTCTCATTTTTACAGGCCACGTACAATTAAGTTTACTAAATATAATAGGTTAAGGTATGATCAATATTGAAAGAGAGAACAAACTGAGCTTTCTAATGATGTACTACTAATTAATCTTTGTCAAATTGATTCTAGTTCATGAACTTTTCATGAATAATATTGGTGCGTGTACATGTAACGTCTACAAGAGGTTTACATAATAATAATAATAATAATGATGATGATGTTAGCAGTGGTATTTTTCTTTTTTCTAAACTTAGTTTTTGTATTTAGAAAGGGGTGGGAGCACAACTTGTTTCTCGACTCCCTTTCAATTTTGAGTGATTAATAAAAGTCTAGTTTAACAAAAAAAAAAAAAATAATAATAATAATAATAAATAAATAATAATAATAATAATAATATTGTATGTGTATAGTACTAATCGATGTCAAGAGTACTAATGACGTGCAATTAACGCCAATCTTCTTGATTCTGATAAAGCCAATAGCATTTTACTCGTCTGAAGTTGCTAGTTATCAGTTCACTATATAAAATTCACTGTGCCTTTTATTTCATAAATTCTTCAAAGTTACTTTTACATTAAATTGTTGGCAAAATAATATCACCTAGTTTATCTAAATGATCGGTTAGATCATTTAAACACCAATCAAATTGATTTTACATATACTTGTTAAGTCTGAAATTGATTTTACAAGAAGTATGTGAACGACTGATATGGATTAAATTTTACCCTTTAAAAAAACAAAGGCCTAGTTCATGAGTGTGAGTTACATAGCTAGCTAGGTGGTGATCCAAAGTCGTAGGATACTACCTAATTCTGAAGGAATGGAAGAAATATATATACTCCCTCCGTCCCAGAGTATTTGCACCATTTGATTTTGGACACAGAAAATAAGGATGAGAGTTAAATATTGAATTATATTGGTAGTGTATGTTACTTTTACTTTATTGGTGATTTATGACCTCTCAAATGTGTTGGTGGAATATAAAATTATTATATACATGTCCCAAAATGACAAAGAAATAAAATGGTACAACTCTAACGGGACGTCTAAAATGGCAAAATGGTGCAACTGTTTTGGGACGGAGGGAGTATGAGATAAGATGATTGATAAGTTGATTTCACTAGAAAAATAAGTGGCCTTTACACTTGTGAGAAACTGAGAAAAAAGTGACCTTCATTTCGGACATTTTTAAAAGTTGAGAAACCGATAGGAAACAAATTGACTGTCCTTTTGTTTTCATCCCAGTCATTGATCGAGGTCGACAAAATTATAGACTTATAGTGAAAAAAGAAAAACTTATTTGGAATTAATATATAGCTTGGTTTTTTTTTTTTTTAAGAATATAGCTGGTTATTAGAGGTTCGTGATCACAACTAATTCTCATTCGGACATATATACTTGGTCGTATTGGACCTACCATATTTTCGGTTTATTACTAAATGCTATGGCGTACTATTGTGTATCATGATGTTTTATATGATAAACGGTGCGACACATTGAACATTACTACAAATATGGTATATATAAATCATTAAAGTATCATGAGATATTGCGTGGGGTAGCATAGATAAATTCATATTTTCGTCGTCTTTATCTATGTACAAATATCATTTGAGCGATATTCAGGGTGTATCCCACAGTGTAGCAAAGGTAGCAAGTGCCCCTCTCGATTTTTAAGATGAAATTACTATTACACCCTCTGTCAAGGATATAAAAAAAGAGATATATAGCCTAGTGTGAATAAGCACTTAAAGTTTAACTTTGATTCTAAGTGACATCAAAGCTTTGATTCATTCCTCTTTGGTTTAAATTTTATTTTTATTTTTCTTTATTATACTATACGTATTCATTTTCTACTTCTATATGTATTCGTTTTCTACATCGCATTGATCAATACATGTAGTATCTACATAATTTGTGTGTGTGATTGTAATCTATTTAGACATTTTAAAATATATATGAACACACTAGCTATTATATATTGATAAAACAATGTATTTTATTACACGGAAGAATAAAAAACTTTTAACATTACACTTTTTATTAATAAAATTATTGGTATATTTCAATTTAAATTTACAACTAATTCTCAGTTTCTAAGGTTTAATTTACTATTAGAAAAATTATGCTCCTCTACCTACAATTTATGTGTTCGCTCCTCCTGGCCTATATAGCTAAATTGATTGACTTGTGGAGTAGCATTTGACAAATGATATATCCTCACCTCACGAGGACTTATAATTACTCCGAAGTATGGGAGAGTGCTTTTTTTTTTTTTTTTTTTTTTGGAAATTAAAGCATATAGCAGCAACAATCATTTGAAATGGTGACCATGCATCTTTTTTGAAGACTTTTTATTACACTAAAAAAAGAGGCCGCAAATTTGACCTTTAACGAAAGTTGTTTGTTTGCTGTATTATATTGTACATGCATGTGCCAATGATAGAAAAGTGGAGTAGCTTCTCGACACATACGTAAACACACTCACTGGTCAGTTACTGGCCGGTATCAATGTGTTCTCTGAAGTTCGTGCGGGTGTAGAATGTAGATATGATCTTAGATTTGATCAGGTTGGCTCGTCGTACATATGTGAACCCATGATGGACTGGCCGCCCATGCAGATTCATGGGCTGGCCATCCAGTATACTTTATATCGAGTTCAAATTTTCACCCGAGTTCTTCTTTTGTATTTAAATGGTCTATTTGTATATTCCTTGTCTAAAATTGCTACGACACCCCGTGTATACACTAATTAAAAATGGTATATTATATATTATATGTTGGAATATTTGCACTATCAGGAAAGTATCTGTATATGAAAGAAAACTGGAAACAGAGAGTATATATGTAGGTGTAAGTAATGCTGCAGAATAACGGGATAGCCCGAGTTCTCTGAGATAATATTTGTCCTGCACCAGTGCTCACAGTACAACAAATATATCCCCAAGATAAGACTGCAGGAGAATTTAGTAGGTAGCACGTCAAACTAAATTCGAACTGGTATGTCAATACGGGAGAACAAAATAGTAGTAGAGAAGAAGAGAGCAGAATGAATGAGCCAGGTTTGTTAGTGCAAGAGAGTCTTATTTATATTAGCTAAGTGGTGTTAATAAACAGACATGACCACATCTTTTCGGAAAAGGAAGTTGTTCATTCAAAAAAGGATTCTTACAGTCCGATCCGATAAGCTTTTCTCTTATTGGACCAAAATACAGTTAAAATTTTGTCCAAAAAGAATACATACACCTTGCCAAGCCAAGCCCATGACCCGGGCCCAGCTCCTGGCGGAGCCAGATGGGTGCGTGTGAGTGACCGTGAAGCAATCTACACTACAAGGAAAACTGACTTTAGCGACGGATGACATTCGTCGCTATATGTTACCGATCCGTCGCTAAAGGCGATTAGCTAAATAGGACGTCGTGAAAAGTGGCGTCGCTAAAATAAAAGGCGACGGTTAAACCCAACCGTCGCAAAAATAATAGCGACAGATAAACCTATCCGTCTCCCTAGTGGTCGTTGACCATTATGGAGACGGAACAAATTATCCGTCGCTATTATTTTGCGACGGATGGGTTTAACCGTCGCTAAATGGATGGGACAAGTGTCCTTCCCTGGCCAAGTGCTCAGTGCGACGGATAGAGTCATCCGTCGCTATATTTATATATATATATATATATATATATATATATATATATATATATATATATATATATCATATATATATATATATAATATATATATATATATATATATATAGTATGTATATATATATGTATGTATGTATATATACATATATATATGTGTGTATATATATATATATATATATATGTATATATCTATATATGTGTGTGTATATACATATATATGTGTGTATATATATATCTATATGTATCTCCATATATATATGTGTGTATATATATATACATATATATATATATATATATATATGTATATATATATACATATATGTATACATACATATATATATATATGTATACATATATATATATATGTATGTATACATATATATATAATATATGATATATTTTTTTAATTTCTGTTATTGTTTTCAAATTATGTTTGTTATTCGAGTTAAAATTGAATGCGCGAGAGATTTATGTACGAAGATTGACGGTACGAAACTATAAATTTCATTCAACAAACTAAAATTGTACGTACAGAAATACTAAAATGTACGAACATAAACATAAAAAACGAGCATCTCAAAATGTACGGAGATGCAATCCGACAATGTACGAACATAAACTAAAAATACTAAAACTACTAGCTACTCCTCTGCCTCTGCGTTCTCCTCGGCCTCTGCGTTCTCCACCCCATCCAAAGCTCCAACATGGTGGTGCGGCTGGATGAGGGGAGGGTCCCGGTTCCAGTACGCTTCCCACAGCGGTCGAGAAGCCGTGTCAATCCATAGGGGCCATTTTCCCTCCTTGCTCCAGTCAGTTTTGACTCTAATCATCGTATGCATGTGGATGCTAGATCCTCGGACCAGGAACGCATTCCACAACTCCTCATATGAGCAGGAGGCATATAGTAGTAGTTCTGCAATATATATATTCAATGTACATAAGTGAAATGAAACACAATTTACCTAAATGTTACACTTAATTAGTGAGCGCCGTCTACTCAATAACCTAAGGTTGCGGTCTAACATAATCATGGGCGCCGCCTACCCAACATCATGAATGCGGACGTAAAGTTATTAAATACAAATAAAGTACCTTCAATTCCTCGAAAAACTGCTCTTTTGCGTACATAGGAAGCGTACTCCACCTTTCACCCCCACTCCCTGGCTCTGGAAGCGTATGAAATCTTCTACGGATAATGTTACCCAACTTTCTGTTAGCTTCAGGCGGGTGAAACCTGTAACACATATTAAAAAAATAATTATGGATACCCACAACTATATATAAAAACAATTAAATACAAACATTAAGTACAAAACTTACATGGAACCCTGCCCAACAGACAAGACAGGCAGCCCATTATCGCCGCCCTGGGGCAGTGCTTGACCATCGTCGCCGCCCTGGGATTGTGCTTGACCATCGACGTTCATTGTCTTGATTGTTAGTTAACTTATTGTCAGTTAATAAGTTGTCAATAAATAAGTACAGACGAGGACTCAGAAAGCAAGGAAAGTTTGTAATGTTTACTCTATGGATACCAGGAAATAAAGTCCATTTATTAGTAGGTCACGCGATGATCATATTATTATTTTGGTCCTATGGTGTGTTCTGTTAAATACAATCAGTTCGCTTAAATGTCAGTAATGCTTACCAATGGGTGCAAACCAATAAAACGCTTACTGATCGACAGTAAACGTATAGTATTAGTTATCACCCAATGTAAGCCTAATCCAACACTTCCAAACTAATATATGTATATCATCATCACACTTTATAAAATGATTAAATATTAACCAAAATCGCTACTTCCAAAATAGATTGATAGATTACATCTATTTCAATCTACTTTAATAAATAAAAAATTACTCAAAATAAATATAAATAATTAAATTAACTAATTAACATAATTAACCAGATTTATTTAACTGAATTAATCTATATTATACTAATTACAGTTAATATAATCAATTAATAGCCTCTCATTAATTAAAACAAATTTATAAAATTAAATAAGAAATCGAAAAAATGGAAGAACAAACTGATTATTGCTATACAACATATATAATCTAACAATTTACAACTAGAAAAATCATAATTAAGCACAAAAATTAGAAAGCCCCAAAAAATAGGGTTAGAGTTCTAACCTTTTATTTGGACAGAGAATCTGAGGTGGTGGCAGTGGAGGATTTGAGGCACCGTCGAATCCTCTACATCCACAAACAAGAAACACAAACAAACAAAGGGAAGAATATAGAGTCAGATTCGAAACCAAATCAAATGAGAGAAGAAAATTTCGCAGATAAGAAAGGGAAGAAGATACAAAACATAAACACGAGACTTACCGTGGTGATGTGGTCGAGGTGGTGGTTGTGGTGGTGGAGCCGATCCGTGGTGGTGGTGGTGGTGGATTTGAGATGGGAGGAGAAGAAGGAGTTAGAGTTTGAAGAGATTCGGAATGGAGAAGTGAATGAATCTGTACAGACGATGCCGTCTGTATAGTCGACACCTAGCGATGGATAGACTTATCCGTCGCTAGGTGTTCATTTATTTATTTTTTTTCAATTTTCTTTATTCTGGTCAACAGAGTTAGCGACGCATAGACTTATCTGTCACTAATTTAGCGACGGATAATATCCGTCGCTAGGTTGATGCCGGATTGACCCTTTCCAATGACGAACTGGGCTTAGAGCGCATTTCGTCGTTATCCGTCGCTAAACGTATATAGCGATCCGTCGCTAAATAGAGACGGATAGTATCCGTATCTACTAATTCGTCGCTAAATGCCTGATTTCTTGTAGTGCTAGGTCCTCTCCCGTCTAAAATCATGGGTATCCCTTGGGGCCCAAAAAGAATACATACACCTTGCCAAGCCAAGCCCATGGCCCGGGCCCAGCTCCTGGCGGAGCCAGGCGGGTTCGTGTGAGCGACCGTGAAGCAATCTAGGTCCTCTCCCGTCTAAAATCATGGGTACCCCTTGGGGCCCAAAAAGAATACATACACCTTGCCAAGCCAAGCCAAGCCAAGCCCATGGCCCGGGCCCAGCTCCTGGCGGAGCCAGGCGGGTGCGTGTGAGCGACCATGAAACAATCTAGGTCCTCTCCCATCTAAAATCATGGGTACCCCTTGGGGCCCAAAAAGAATACATACACCTTGCCAAGCAAAGCCAAGCCCATGGCCCGGGCCCAGCTCCTGGCAGAGCTATGCGGGTGTGTGTGAGCGACCGTGAAGCAATCTAGGTCCTCTCCCGTCTAAAATCATGGGTACCCCTTGGGGCCCAAAAAGAATACATACACCTTGCCAAGCCAAGCCAAGCCCATGGCCCGGGCCCAGCTCCTGGCGGAGCCAGGCGGGTGCGTGTGAGCGACCGTGAAGCAATCTAGGTCCTCTCCCGTCTAAAATCATGGGTACCCCTTGGGGCCCAAAAAGAATACATACACCTTGCCAAGCCAAGCCAAGCCCTTGGCCCGGGCCCAGCTCCGCCATGGCCCGGGCCCAACTCCTGACGGAGCTAGACGGGTGTGTGTGAGCGATCGTGAAGCAATCTAGGTCCTCTCCGGTCTAAAATCATGGGTACCCCTTGGGGCCCAAAAGAATACCTACACCTTGCCAAGCCAAGCCAAGCCCATGGCCCGGGCACAACTCCTGGCGGGTGAGTGTGAGCGACCGTGAAGCAATCTAGGTCCTCTCCCGTCTAAAATCATGGGTACCCCTTAGGGCCCAAAAAGAATACATACCCCTTGGGGCCCAAAAAGAATACATACACCTTGCCAAGCCAAGCTAAGCCCATGGCCCGGGGCCAGCTCTTGGCGGAGCTAGGCGGGTGTGTTTGAGCGATTGTGAAGCAATCTAGGTCCTGTCCCGTCTAAAATCATGGGTACCCCTTGGGGCCCAAAAAGAATACATACACCTTGTCAAGCCAAGCCAAGCCCATGGCCCGGGCCCAGCTCCTGGCGGAGCTAGGCGGGTGTGTGTGAGCGACCGTGAAGCAATCTAGGTCCTCTCCCGTCTAAAATCATGGGTACCCCTTGGGGACCAAAAAGAATACATACACCTTGCCAAGCCAAGCCAAGCCCATGGCCCGGGCCCATCTCCTGGCGGGTGCGTGTGAGCGACCGTGAAGCAATCTATATCCTCTCCCGTCTAAAATCATGGGTACCCCTTTGAGCCCAAAAAGAATACATACGCCTTGCCAAGCCAAGCCAAGCCCATGGCCCGGGCCCAGCTCTTGGCGGAGCTAGGTGGGTGTGTGTGAACGACTGTGAAGCAATCTAGGTCCTCTCCCGTCTAAAATCATGTGTACTCCTTGGGGCCCAAAAAGAATACATACACCTTGCCAAGCCAAGCCAAGCCCATGGCCCAGCTCCACCATGGCCCGGGCCCAGCTCCTGGCGGAGCTAAGCGGGTGTGTGTGAGCGACCGTGAAGCAATCTAGGTCCTCTCCCGTCTAAAATCATGGGTACCCCTTGGGACCCAAAAAGAATACATACACCTTGCCAAGCCAAGCCAAGCCCATGGCGGAGCCCAGCTTCGCCATGGCACGGGCCCAACTCCTGGCGGAGCTAGGCGGGTGTGTGTGAGCGACCGTGAAGCAATCTAGGTCCTCTCCCGTCTAAAATCATGGGTACCCCTTGGGGCCCAAAAAGAATACATACACCTTGCCAAGCCAAGCCAAGCCCATGGCCCGGGCCCAGCTCCTGGCGAGTGCGTGTGAGCGACCGTGAAGCAATCTAGGTCCTCTCCCGTCTAAAATCATGGGTACCCCTTGGGACCCAAAAAGAATACATACACCTTGCCAAGCCAAGCCAAGCCCATGGCGGAGCCCAGCTTCGCCATGGCACGGGCCCAACTCCTGGCGGAGCTAGGCGGGTGTGTGTGAGCGACCGTGAAGCAATCTAGGTCCTCTCCCGTCTAAAATCATGGGTACCCCTTGGGGCCCAAAAAGAATACATACACCTTGCCAAGCCAAGCCAAGCCCATGGGCCGGGCCCAGCTCCTGGCGGGTGCGTGTGAGCGACCGTGAAGCAATCTAGGTCCTCTCCCGTCTAAAATCATGGGTACCCCTTGGAGCCCCAACCCCTCTTGCAAACTAGACACTTATGTCTTGCTCATACTCTTCCCATTTTAGATATGTGGGATAACTTCCAATTCCAACTCTTGAGCTTTCTGGCTAAGTTCTCAACCAACATAATTTGAGCATTAATTACTCTTTCATCACCAACAGAATTTTTGTAATTCTTTCTCAAGTGTTTTCTACTATCATAGTAGATTATGTACATTCAATAAAACACAAGTTTTGAATATGTGAGCGCTCTTTGGTTAAGCCACAAAGTCATAGAAAACTCACTTGGATTTAGCTAAAATTCCTACATTATATTTGTGTATTAATGTCTCATTCAACTTGAGTCACTAATTACACTAAATTCAAGTGAATTATACATTGCAACAAGCATTTTGGTTGCATTTCAAACCTCATTTGCCCATATCCCATGAACTCGATCTAGCACAATGGTATGTACTTCATCCATGTGTGTTTGAATGATTTAACTCTTTCATGTTTTGATCAACACAATATGTGCATTAATCCCCCTTTCACTACATGGAATTTAATGGCTTAATGTTTTTAGTGACATCCGTTTCAACACACGGATATACATGAAAACTTGTTCTGGCGTGTTGGTACCAAATTAAATGACCAAGAAACGAATTGATATTTCGTTCAATTTACTAAAATTCCAAATATGTCCTGATGTAAATCCTTACATAAGAGAACAAGAACAGGTTCAGGTTCGCATAGGTGGATGATCTTGGTGGGTGACGGGGTGTGACACTATTACAGGGGGACAGGGGTGGAGTAGGGGATCGCGGGAGGGGGGCAAATATATTGTTTAAAGGACCACTTGGACCATTGTCCTCCATCCCCAATCGGATAATCTATGGAAATTTCTTTCATGTTGCACAGTAACGAGAGTACTAGCTAGCTATGGTTCCGTTCGTCAATAATTAACTTATGCACTACTAGGATCGAGTAGTCTATAATTATTAAAGTGTAACATATTGAATGAAATTTGGTTAGATTTTTATTATTGACTTGTGAAGAATTAATTGTTCCCAAGCTTATTGTTGAAACAATTAAATTTGTATTGTACGATGCCACGCGAGATAATATTGTTGTGTTCTTATCACAAGCAAACAGGCTAATGCAGGGTATTTATCAGAGACTTTAATTAAAATCTGGAGCTGTGCATGTTGCTCTTTACAACTGGTTAATACAATTAACGGGCTGGTTTGGCTTTTCAAAACAACTAGACGTCTAGACTGATTCTAGTGACTTGTAAGCTGATTATTTCCAGCTAGTAGAAGCAATTTTATTATTATTAATTCAAATTATAAAAATGTTGATTTAGTAACTTTAGTAAATACGTAGTAATATACTCGTAACTTATGTAGGTGACGATGCATGTGTCTTATATGAATCAAGTTTAGTATTGAGTTGTTCACACAAGATCGAGCCATATTATTTCATATACACAAAATTATTTTGTTTAACTCGAATGATCTCAAGCACTAGTCAAGTTTGTGATATAGAACGGGAAATAAGAAGACCTCGAGCCATGATAAAAATGAAAAAAAAAAAAAAAAGAAAAAAAAAAAAAAAAAAAAGAAAAAAAAGAAAGGTGCAAGTTAGTGAAAATGTCAAACAAGCTCTAAACATGACACAAATTCGATTCAAAAACCAAATCAAACCAACTCGTACATATTCGATTCGTTGCACAAAATTAAAAATACACCATCTACCCAATGAAGGTCTCGGAGTCATGTATCATGTATGCACACATAATTCTCGATATCCAATTAATTAACAGTATATAAAGCTACACGATATAAATAAATAAATAAAGCCGGACATACACGGTGTTGGACTTGTACGTAGAATTTGTCAGGTAGACGGTGATAATTATACTAGCATCGTAGCACATATATATATACATGCATGGAAAGGCTGCAAGTTGAGGACCACACATATGTGATGTCTGGAAGGGACAAATGCAGAACATGAATGATGAATTTATAAATAATGCACATGCACATCAACTTTCCCGACTCACAACTAGGCCAACTATAAGTTACTTCACTTTCATTTCATATGATATAACTATAATTTCTTCTTTTTATTACTATTTACAAAGTAGTTTGTTTATTGACTAAAAACTGTACAAAGTTTAGTCTAAGGGCTTGATCACATATCGAGTAGTCTTCCCGAAGAATATCAGAACAAAGCTTATCAGAAAGCCGGCAAAATGTCCCAAACTTGAGTGGCCACCTTTGATAGGTTAGAATCAATGTTTGGTACTACTTCGTTTCTAACCCTACTGCTTGCTAGCTAACTTCGCAAGGAAATCCGACGTCGAACTTGCCTCCCGAAGATCCCTTGAACTTAAATAGTCCCAAAGTTCGAAGCAAGGTGTCTAATATATGCACCAACATCCATGTTGGTCGAGATATAACCAGTCACCTGCATAAAACATGAAGGGCATATTGTGAGTTTGTGTAAATAATACTAGATTGCAAATTTAAAGTTACTTCACTTTCATTATACAATTGCAACTCTAAAAAATCTTTACTTAGATACCTTATGAGTGAAAATTCAGTATTACTTAGACTGAAGTGTCATGACACTAGATGTCATAGATTCAATTCTCACCAAGTGCGAGATTATTTATAATTTATTACTAACTTTGTAATGCTACTTGTGAAATTTGTAATGGTTCGATTATTAAAAAAAAAGTGAAAATTCAGTATAGACAACTCAAATTCAAACTCTAAAAAAAAGATTACACTGATTGTGAAATACAAAATCTAGTCTTCGGATCCAAGTCAATGAAAGCATAGCTATTATTATGAAAAATAGTAGAGTTATGAATATGAACCATGACCTAATGATCCTTTAGACTTTCGAAATTTGCAGCTAGAGGTGTCGGCAAAGCTGCAACAAGGATAACTAACACTAAAAGAAAAACTGGGTTTAACGACGCTCCCATGCGTCGCTAAACAGCTCCCCATGCGTCGCTAATCCATTTGTGACGCATAGAAATTGCGTCGCTAAATGGTTGGTCGCTAAATACCGAGGTGATGCAAGGGCCAGGGTCGCTAAATTAGCGACCCTTTCTATGCGTCGCTAAATTGATGGAGATTTTATTAAAAACAAATTGTTCTCTCCTCCTCCACCCTGTGTTTCCTGGGTTTCAAACCTAGGACAACCTTACGCAACACCTTACTAACACAACACCCTTACCACTCGACTACCAATACTTGTGATAATTCTAGTTTAAGTTTTAGATAATATATAGTTATTGCTCTTCACAATCACTTCTATATGTTTATACTTATACACCGATTACATCTTTATACGGTTTGAGATATCTATATTACTAAGTGGACTATCTAAGCAATAGGTCACTAAATTTTAATTTGTTTTTTATTTATTTCTTAACGGTTGAGTTACTTAGAGACTAATAGTTTTTTTTAACGGTTGGGGTTACTTAGTTACGAACTTCAGTTTTGGTGTTATTTTATATTCTTTGTGCACTCCTTATTTCTTAAGTGTTTTTTTCTTTTAGTTTTGCAAAATAGTGTCGCGTTTTCATGTTTTGATGTTTTTTTCTTTTAGTTTTGTGATTTTGAGATTAAAACGCCGCATTTTATATGCAAAGTGATGTTGTTGAAGTTTCTCGATCTCCGTGGATATGTTTGTGAGTGACCGTAGTTCAATTTAAATCAAGAATTGCATTTAGGAAAACTTAGCCTTACCTTAGAAGCACATATTCAGAAGTTCGAATGAAGGTTTTGGAGTCGTTCAAGTGTGCAAGATTAGTGCAGTCTAGCCATTTCAGCCATAACTCCTTCATACGATATTGAATCGACCTCAAACCAACGTCCACGCGTAGATAACTCAAAGAGATATCCAACGGTAGGTTATGCGCACAATTCCGATAACAGATGAACCCTATAGCTCCAGTTGAATGTGAGAAGACCTACTTGGAAATTATGCAGTTTTAGCGACCCATAGCTCATGGGTCGCTATTTAGCGACGCATAGGCCTATGGATCGCTAAATTTAGCGACCAATGGCTCATGGGTCGCTAAATTAGTGACCCATAGCTAAATTTTAGCGACCCATAGCCATGGGTCGCTAAATTAGCGACCCATAGGCCATGGGTTGCAATTGTTTTTATTTTATTTTATAAATTCATTTCTCATGTTTCTCTTTTTCTTTTTTTTTTCAATTTTTTATTTCTATTTTTTTAATCTGGCCCATGATTTAGCGACCCATAGGCCTTTGGGTCGCTAAATTAGCGACGATTGGGTCGCTAAATTGCGACCCATAGCGTCACTAAATTCAGTTTTTTTTGTAGTGTAACTTGTGGCAGCTAATCATTCATAGCATTTTTTTTTTTGAGAAAAATAATCATTCATAGCATATGATCGTTCAATATCGTCTTTTCCTATCATTGTGAAGCATAATTCAACTGAGTGTTCGGTATTCAATCCTTGTTGAAACATTTGATACATTATAACTTACTATAATAAACTAGTTTGAAATTTGATTACGGATGGCGCTCTAATTTGACACGTCATCATCTTTATTCTCTTTTATTGTCCTTATTTCCTTTCTTTTATTAGAAAAGTTTTACTTTTAGTACGTTTTGTTTCCTTAGGTATATTTGGAACACTTTGGTGAAAACGACAACTATAGTGTATTTGGACACATTTGAAGCTTATTTTGATGTCTTGGATTTTTCATGAAGTTTCCAGACGTACCCAAGGCTCGAGGAGTACGAAATCTCGCTCGTTTTGGAGTTTTGGCCAAGTTCGGAGCTTTAAATATCGTCAAACTGTCTGAATTAGATTGCTGCCCCGCCAATTGTAATCCGTGCCTTGCGCTTTTGATTTGGCGACCCGCGCATTTACGATAGTCAGATTGCGAATTTCGTATATAAACTCGTTTTTTCTTATTTAGGTTTTACATTTTTGCACGAACCCTAGAGAAAAATACATCTTGGAGGCAAACTCTTATCCTTATTTCATTGATTCTCATCCATTGAATCCCTACCATTGTCAGATTTCATTGTTTTGATTGGATTAGACTTGTGATTTGGTATTGCTCAATCCGTGATAATTGAGTATATTGTATCAATTCATTTTCTCTCTTTTCTTATGATGTTTTTTGTTGTAGTTAAAGCTCTGTTCTCTTCGTCTGAACTAAATTTTACAGAACAGGACTAAGCTGAACTGAACTGAATTGAACTTATCGGACCTGAACTGAAATGAACTTAACGGACCTGAACTGATCTGAAGAACTGAACTTAACTTAACTTAACAGACCTGAACTGAACTGAAATAAAGATTTTTTTTAGTAATAATAATAATATTAATAATAAATAATAATAATAATAATAATAATAATAATAATAATAATAATAATAATAATAATAATAATAATAATAATAATAATAATAATAATAATAATAATAATAATGATAATGATAAGCTCTTGTGTCCTTCTGGTATCACATCTCTTGGACCTACTTTTGATGGTGCCCTGTCTTTGTTTGCTGAGACCACAGGTTCTGATATTTTGAGTAACCCCAGTGAGATCGTTGCCCCAGACTTATGAAGAGACTGGCAGATATATATTTCACGAAGGTTGCTGCCTCTGCAGAATCTGTTTCTCTTTATCTCCTCGTTAGGTAGCTCTTTGGAAGTCTCAGCGAGGTGCCCATTCTTCTGATTGGTTGCGAGTTGTTCCTATTTCGGGTCTGAGACAGACTATGAACGGGAGGATTTAAAGGTGTGTACTGGGTTATCGGCTTGGTGTGCTTTGTTTCCGGTGTCTATGCCCTGCTCTGCTTGTTCTCGAATTTTTACGGGGATTTGTTTGGTGATCATGCGGTGCCGTGTGCTGGGGCGGTGGGTATTAAGCACCGACATAACCTTGTTTGCGACACTCTCTTGGATGTCTGTTTTCGATCTGACATCTCTACTGGTAAGGAGGTGAATATTGGTTTGAGCGACGGGAGTGACAGGTCCCTCCGTCCTGCAGACTTGCTCCTTTATGCTTAAGATAGGGGGTGGGATGTTTGCGTGGATCTGACTGGGTCTTCCCCATTTGACCCGCTTTGGGTTGATGGACTTTGTGCCTGGACATGTGGTTACTAAGCCGCCAAGCGCAAGTGTGCGAAGTATCGGGACTTGTGTGCGGCTAAGGGATATGGATTTCTTTCTTTCTCTTTCTCGACACTTGGGGAGTTGGATGCTGAGGCTGTGAATTTGCTTGTTAGAGTCGGGGGTTTTGCTTTTGTTCAGGATGTTGGGGCACGTGCTGCTCATCATATTTTCCCTAAAATTAGTTTTGCCATTGCTAAGGGAGTGGGAGCACAACTTGTTTCTCGGTTGCCCTCTAATTTTGTGTAAACTTTCGTTGTTTTTTATTTATTGAATTCCACTTTATGATAATAATAATAATAATGATAATAATAATAATAATAATAATAATAATAATAATAATAATAATAATAATAATAATAATAATAATAATAATAATAATAATAATAATAATGATGATGATGATGATAATAATAATAATATGGTTATTACTTATTATCAACATTAACAAAAAGAATTTAATCCATTCCATTTTAAACTATTTAAGTTGCCTTATATTTTTTCCGAATTTCGACCATAGAAAACAAACACACTTTAAAAAATGAACTTGTATGAATGAACTTTGACTATAAATTATTTTTAAATAAAAAATTTAATAATATATAATAAAATTAGACTATGAAATATATCTAATTTAATTTTATTATATTTTTTATATAATTTATTAATTATGTGTTATCCAAGTATATATAAAATAATAATAATAATAATAATAATAATAATAATAATAATAATAATAATAATAATAATAATAATAATAATAATAATAATAATAATAATAATGTTATTAAAAATTAAAAAATCTAAATGAATTTAATGAAACTAAACTGAACTGAACTGAACTGAACTTAATGAAGCTGAATTGAACTTAACTGAACTTAACGAACCTGAACTGAACTTAATGAAGCTGAACTGAACTTAATGAAGCTGAACTTTATGAGCCTGAACTGAACTGAACTTAAAATAATCAATTTTCAGACGAAGAGAACAAAGCTTTATTATTATGATTATGAATATGGTGTATGCTTAGTTTATGAGTAGCTAAATCGGTATGTGTTGGTGGTGCATATGATTTATTCTTTGTATGATTATGATCTACAAACACAAATATCGTTGAATTATGACAGTGACAGTATCCATGGTCGATTTCTATCATAAAAGTGGCATTGAATGATTATGTGTAATGCTGGGAATTAGTATATGTTTGAGTTTCTTGCATGTATGCTTAACTTTCTAAGTAAAGTGCTCATATAATTGTCTTCGATCATATGTGTGACTTATGTCAACTAAATGGTTCATCCCTACGAATTAAATATTGAAGTATAATTGTTATTTAATAAAGCAAACATGAAAGAAATATATAGACAAATTTGAGGAGTCTTTAAGTCTTGAGAGAGTAAAATAGAAACTAATAATATTGTGGAGAGTAAAATAGAAACGAGCGTATTTATATAGAAAAAATTATAAATGGCGGGTTGGTTGGCGAACCCTGACCCGCTACATGACCGATGGTAACTTTTTCAACCGTGACTAACTTTACGAAAAAAAATTAGTCGACCGATATATTTTGAATAGTCGATGAGTAGGACGGGCGGATATTTTCCACACGTACGCCCTTCATCTCGTTCACAATAAACTCTAAAGAACTCATTATACTATATGACTGTATTATAAACCTTGCGGGAGTTATGCGGTGGTCTCGGTCACGGAGGTGGTAAGGGAGTTGAAGTTCAACGCAACTGATGTATTTCAATCTCTAACAACGATATTTTTTTCTGAATTGAGCCGATAGTTTCTCCAATGGAGCTCGAACAATTCTTGATGGATTTATAGACATTTGTATTGCATACATGATGTAATGTTAAATTCTAAAAAAAAATAAACAACCTTGCGTGTATACATGCCAATAATTAAATTTGGTAAGGTTTTAACTCTTGTACTTATCTAAACTCTCAAAATTGGTACCTATTTCATTATCTAGGTAGGAAATTAGTTATCCTGCTTGACTTACATGGCTAATTGACTACCTTGGTTTGGGAGGGCAGTAAAATAAAAGGGACAAGATGCTATTTCTGCAAGATTAACCAAATTAACAAGGTTGATTTGTTTTTTAACATGTAATCTAACACAGCAAGAGAATATCTTTGGTTCGCTATAGTTTGTCCCCTAGTTCATGTAATTTAGCATGAATACATCATCACAAAGAATCCAATTTCCCAAAATTGGTTGTGTTTTTATCGTTTTGATTTCATTTCGAACGATGAGAATGGGATATATATAGAGGTGAAATGTCTCTAATTCAGTGGGATCGAGAGAGATGACCTTTCCATTTGTTATAATTACCAGACTTAGTTGGTTCGCACGGAGGAAACGTGAAGAATCCATAATACAGCACTCTTAATGTATTGCCTTAGTAAATTAAATTTCGGTTTCGAAATATATTTTGGATTCTTGAAAAGTTACGAAATTTTGGTAATTCTCGGAACCTCACATAATCTTAAGCAGTTTGTGCCCAATAATAAGTAGGTGCGTAGAAATATTAGAGGTTATGTGAAACTTAACAAACTTGTTGCGTGATGGGGTACTTTGCTTGAGTCAATTGAGAATTGCTCAAGGGATTTATGGAGAAATTACCGAAAAATACTTTTATAAACTAGGTATATTTATTAGATTTTGTGTTTAAGCATGTGTTCAAATGACATGGTTCATTAAAGTACGTATATGGTTTAAAACTTTCTCAAACACCAGATCAATCTAATAATTTCTAGTGATGCGGATAATGGAAATGGAAGATACACGAAGCATTTATATCATCAGTTGGAACGTATCAGATTAGATTTGGTGAGCATGTTATAAAAGATTAGGAACTGCTATATATAGCTAACCAAAATCAGGTGCAGAAACACATTCAAGGCTTCTCATTCCAACAATTCCAACAGTGACAAATGAAAACTAATGTGGCATTTTAAGTGGTAAGGATCCGCACCATTATGAAAATAGTTTGGTCTGGAAGACTACTCCGTCTCCATCTATTAATTTTTCGACAAACTTAATTGCACTCGAAATCCACACGCTCCGAGCGGCCAAGTGCAAAATAGACTGGTTCGTCTAAGATATCTAGATTTGTAAAGAATTATATGGAAGATGCTGAATGATCCTTTTCGGATAATGTTCTTTTATTTTGTACGGGTCAAAGTTGGATCGGATCGTGTTCTTCTGGTCTTGGTTGAATTATAATACTTTAGGTGATTTTGAATTGAGCCAATATAGATTTTATAAGCTTTCAGACAATATCGAGTGAATTATGTATTATGTCGGTTTTACATGGAAAGAAATTTGATATATACTCGTAAAAATAAATTTATTTTTCCTACATATACAAATATACTCACTATATATGATTTTGAACATATTTCAAGTTTAATTAAGAGGTTATGTGTCAATCAATTCATTTGTGTGATTTCAATTCAAATGGTTTCATGTATTTTGGGTCTGTAAGTGTTGCTGTTTTACGGAGGTTGACCTATAGGTTTACCTAGAGGTTCACTCAACCCCGTATTACTGGAAACAGAGCACTTTACCGCCTTTTATTGTTTTACCTATTCTAACACTAATTGTTCCACAGCTGTAGTTGTTTTACTTGTGCAGGAAGTTTATTAGAACGTGGGAACTATCAGAATTCAAGAAGGAAGAGACTTATTCAAGGAAGAACTCTAAAAGGAAATCAAGTTCTAAAAGGACAAGAAGTCTTACATGAAGAAGGCGTTTCCTAGTAGAAGACTGAAGATCAAAACGTCCAGATTCATTCACACGTTTCCTAAAGGATTTCGAACTAAGCCTTATCTACCACTATATATATGGAGCATCGACATAAGAGAGATAACGACACAAGAGCAGAAAGTTCAGTTTATAGAGTTATAGTTTTATAGTTTTATTTGTGTCTTTTACACTAGTTTATATTCTAGACTTCTCTAACAACGTATTGAAGGTAGAATAGATAGATTGGGTTCTATATCATCTTATAGGTGACTAGTGTTGTTTTTCTAGAATAGATATTGAGAGTATACAGCGTTGTACGAACAAGATCTTTTCTAGTTGATTTTCTGCCTTGACTGGGCATTCAAGCAAACTATCAAAAGCTGCTTGAAAAATTCCAAACACAGGTTTTTCTTTACATTCCGTTGTGCTTTACTTTATATATATTATCTGTGTTTGTTAATCTGCAGGTTGACGTAGGTGTTCACTGAACCCCGTAGTCAATCCAGGACCTACTGGCTGGTAATTTGTATCTAAAGCAAGTTATACCGATCCTACATTCTTTCAATTGGTATCAGAGCTTGTTACTTTTCTTAAAGTAATTGTTTTAGGTACTTACGATGGATTCAGCCAATCCTAACCTTGGAAGGTTACCTGTACTTGATGGAGCTAACTATGGTTACTGGCAATTAAGGTTGCGGACATATCTTAAGTCTTTGGATGCAGGTGTTTGGAGAGCTTGTGAAGTAGCTTATGTGCCTCCCATGAAAGAAAAGGACAAGAACAATGACGTTCTACCTAAGGATTTCAAAGACTATACTGATGAGGAGAAAACTAATGCTACTAACAATGAAAAAGCTCTCAATGTTATTTTCTCTTGGATCAATTTGCATATGTTTAAACTTGTGCAGAATTGTGCTAATGCTAATGCAGCCTGGGAGACTCTTCAAAGCCACTGTGAAGGTGACACTACTGTGAAGGCAACCAGGGTTAGACTTTTGCAAAGCAAGTTTGAATTACTGCGCATGGAGGAAGATGAGGACATAGGTACTTATTTTACTAAAATTTTGGATATTGCTAATGAATCTCATAACCTTGGTGAACCCATGGCCAGCAAAGTCCTAGTAAATAAAGCCCTTAGATCACTACCTCCTAGGTTCAATATCAAGATATCTGCTATTGAAGAAAGTCATAATTTAGCTACGATGAGCTTAGATTCTCTAATGAACATCATGAAAAATTTTGAACTTCATCTCCAGAGTCAGGAAGAAAACTATGGTAGGGAATCCAATGTTTTTAAAATTCCTAACATAGCTAGTGATCAGGAGATAGATATCAATGATTTTGACCCTGAACATTCCAAAGCCTATATCATCCAAAAGTCTCATGCCTTGCTTAAGAAACTGTCTAAGTATAGCAATGCCAAACCAAACTACAAGTCCGAAAGCTCCACATCCAAATATCCCTCCAAAGATAGTTACTCCAGCTCTTCCCACAACAAAGATTCATACACATCTTCCAACTCAAACTCCAGAGACCGTGACTCTATCCAATGTAGGGAGTGTAAAGGATGGGGTCACTATAAGAATGAATGCCCCAATTTTAGGAGACAAAGGGGTTTAAAGGTGAACTGGGTTACGACTGACTCCGATGATGAAAAAGAAGATGCGGAACCTGAAGAAGCAGAACAGGAAACAGATGTTATAGCATTAAGAGCTGAAATTTGTGAGTCGCTTGAAGAGGTTGCACCAGAGGTTGACACAATCCCAGCCTCAACACCCTCTCAGGTATCTGATAACTCACATGAAAATTTTTGTCTACATAGCTTTGTTAGTTCTGATGCAGGGGAAGAGGATATTAATGATGATGTGAAGAGATTTGGTCTGTAAAATGCAAAGCCGTTAAAAACTCCAATGGGCTCTACAGTGAAAATCAGCAAAGACGGGGTTGAGGAGAGTGTTGACCCAACCCTCTACAGATCCATGATTGGTAGCCTCCTATATCTTTCAGCCTCTCGCCCAGATATCATGTATGCAGTATGTGTGTGTGCTCGGTATCATTCTGATCCCAAAATCACCCACTTGAATGATGTCAAGAGAATCCTAAGGTATGTTTCTGGAACCATTGAACTTGGTATATGGTATACTAGAGATACTACTTTAAGTCTTTGTGGTTTTTCTGATTTTGATTGGGCTGGTGATTTAGATGATAGGAAGTCTACTAGTGGAGGATGTTTCTATCTAGGAAATAATTTAGTTTCTTGGTTTAGCAAAAAACAAAACTGTGTTTCTTTGTCAACAGCTGAAGCAGAATATGTTGCGGCTGGTAGTGGAGCTACTCAACTTTTATGGTTGAAGTCTATGTTATCAGACTATGGTCTTAAGTGTGATTCAGTGTTACTTTTATGTGATAATTTGAGTGATATTCATTTGTCGCATAACCCTGTACATCATGCTAGGTCTAAGCATATCGATATTAGACACCATTTTATGAGAGAACTTGTTGAGGCTCATGTTTTAGACATTGAACATATAGAAACAACCAACCAACTTGCTGATTTGTTCACGAAGCCATTGGATACTGAGAGATTTCTTAGTCTTAGGAGGTCTCTTGGTCTCTGCACTGTCTGAAAAATAGGGTTGTCTCAGGGGTTGACTTAACACCACAGTCAACACCTGTAGTATGCATGTGGTACGTGTGTCTGCATTTTTTATTTTTTTTATTTTTTTAGAGTGTCTGTTGCTACATGTATATTTTGCGTCAGTCTACGTACTATGTTGCAAGTAAGTTTGTTTGTAAGATTTCTTGGAATGCATGAGAAAGAGGAACTCTTTAAAAATTTCTAGTCCCTGTTGACCCTTGTTTTGCTTACTTATTGGAAGCCCTCTCCTGGAGCTTGAGCAGCTCAAATTTTTGTGATTGACAAACATAGTCTTTCATATCTAGGAACCTTGAATTTCCTATGAGCATATCTATGCCTTATTAACAGGAGAAAGAGCACATTAGGGGCCTTGAATTCTCTAATTGTAGCTAAACAAGTGCCGTAAAGGCCCGAAAGGCAAGGAAGGTAAAACTTGTCTCCGGTTTTCTGGCAATCTTTGGGTCTCGAGTCTATGAAGGTTTGGAAAGAAACAAAAATGCAAAAAGCTGCATTAAAAATTAATGAACAGCATTTAAAAATATATTTTTGCAAAATCACCCATGGACATTGCACTGAGATTTAAACAAAGACCAGAGAACATCTTGTTTCAAACGTCTTCAAAACTTGAAAAGGGAAAAATACAGGTGAGTCTTTTGATGATTACTGAGTTTCTTGATCGAGTGTTGACCAGGAGGTTGAACAACACCTTACCCAACACCTCTGGACTGTGCTGCGACATTATGTGTTTTCATTTTTTTTTTGCGTGTTTCTTTTCTTTCTTTTGAGTCTAGGTACACTCTGTGAGTTGTGTAGGTGGTGGTGTCCTAGTAGGTCTGTATTAAGGGGGAGTGCGCATATGCATTGGGGACTATAAAGGATCGTATCTTTATCTTTCGTTAAAGTGACTAATTGAGTTATTTTCTCCATAGACAGATCCTCCATTAGTTTAATTCCTAACGTTTATTTTGCTATCTTGATCTTGAATCTTTTATAAAATTGTTTTTCATATTTTTGGTATACCATATATTTTGTGCTTTGGTTCTCACCTTTTTACAGATATAAAATTTGGAGCATACCAAAACAATTTTCTGGAGGATCTTGACAGTTATTCATGTGTGCCTCTGCCTTTATCAAACGATCCAAACATACCCTTAAACGGTTAGTTTTCTTTAAACAAAACCGTCCACCTTTCCCACAAACTCCAAAACTCTTGCTTCTCTTGTTGTCTCTCAAATCTGACCAAAGCTAGTGCGTCTGCTACCCAATTCCTACAGTTCCTGGTTCTTCTACTACTGATGTTTCTGGTACTCATTAGGGTTCTCTATTGAGGTTTACTTTTTGATATGGCTACCTTCTAGCTTACTTACTTTGTTAGGATGATATCTCTCAGGGATGTTGAGATTGAAACTAAGCGAGCTAGGGTAATAGAACTTTGTTAGGATGATATCTCTCCGGGATGTTGAGATTGACACTACGGTCTAAGTTTCTTTTTGCCGAATCCACACCTCAAGGGGGAGAAGTGCACAGTTCATCATGAAGAAGAAGGGGTTCTGATCAAGGGGGAGAAGATTCACAAGTGGGAGAAGATGCAAAGTCGTGCTAGGTTTGCTTGATGTGTTGTGATAATTTGGAATCTAACATTTTGATCCTTATTTTGTTTTTTTCCTTGAATTCTTATTCTGACAATTGATTTACTTCTAAAGTCTAAGTAGTATTTTCTGCATGTGTTTAAGTACTAAGCTATAGTTAGTTTTGTTGCATTAGTTATGTTTCATTGATCTAACTGTGCAGGTTTACTGATGTGTAGAATAGACAAAAAGGGGGAGATTGTAAGTGTTGCTGTTTTACGGAGGTTGACCTATAGGTTTACCTAGAGGTTCACTCAACCCCGTATTACTGGAAACAGAGCACTTTACCGCCTTTTATTGTTTTACCTATTCTAACACTAATTGTTCCACAGCTGTAGTTGTTTTACTTGTGCAGGAAGTTTATTAGAACAGTGGGAACTATCAGAATTCAAGAAGGAAGAGACTTATTCAAGGAAGAACTCTAAAAGGAAATCAAGTTCTAAAAGGACAAGGAGTCTTACATGAAGAAGGCGTTTCCTAGTAGAAGACTGAAGATCAAAACGTCCAGATTCATTCACACGTTTCCTAAAGGATTTCGAACTAAGCCTTATCTACCACTATATATATGGAGCATCGACATAAGAGAGATAACGACACAAGAGCAGAAAGTTCAGTTTATAGAGTTATAGTTTTATAGTTTTATTTGTGTCTTTTACACTAGTTTATATTCTAGACTTCTCTAACAACGTATTGAAGGTAGAATAGATAGATTGGGTTCTATATCATCTTATAGGTGACTAGTGTTGTTTTTCTAGAATAGATATTGAGAGTATACAGCGTTGTACGAACAAGATCTTTTCTAGTTGATTTTCTGCCTTGACTGGGCATTCAAGCAAACTATCAAAAGCTGCTTGAAAAATTCCAAACACAGGTTTTTCTTTACATTCCGTTGTGCTTTACTTTATATATATTATCTGTGTTTGTTAATCTGCAGGTTGACGTAGGTGTTCACTGAACCCCGTAGTCAATCCAGGACCTACTGGCTGGTAATTTGTATCTAAAGCAAGTTATACCGATCCTACATTCTTTCAGGGTCAATTTCAAATCATACATATTTCTTCAGAGCCGTTCTGATTCAAATCGATTCTCAAATCATGTATAAATGGTCAATTGTGCAACATCAACCATCATACTTTCAAATTTGCATAAGTTTTATTAAGTGCATGAATAATTCGCATGCATATTTAACCGTTTTGATATTTTGTGCTGAAGTAAACCCATGAATTAAATTTAGAACGGCTCAATATAGCTTGCCTTGAAGTCTGGTCTCATGAACACGAATTACTTAAAATGAGAATAAATCATTTTTATTTCGAGATGACCAAAACTTGTTGAAACTTTTAGGGTATTATTTTTAAGGTAAATGTTTTTTCCTTTTTACTAAACAAATCAAGATTAGCAAATAGAAAATGAAATAGAAATTAGAAAGTCACACCATCGGCCCCATGATCCGCTGACGCCATGCAAATCTGCAAGCAGCTCCACTAAAGCCGAGCCGAATCTGAGAGAAAGCCGAGCCCTAACGCCAGGACAAGCCGCGCCGCACCAAGTCCCCGAATTTCCACTTATCACAGCTCACAGCCACTAAACAAACAAAATTCCGGCCCCACTACGGTTGAAACTTACCGGCTTAGCCGGTGGTCCACCTCTTTGCATTTGCCTCGCATTTGGGTTTCATTTCACATTTCCCTTACAACCCCTTAACTTTTCCTTCTCACATAACCGCCCAAATAAGTTCATAAACTACAAATACACTCCAATAGTTTCTTAATCTTTCAGATGTACACCGCCAGTATCCGTGAAAGTCCATTTTTTCTTATCGAAAGGAAGTACATATTCCAGAATAAGCCACATTATGTTTAATACAAACTCATACTCCCCATTAAAGACCTAGAATTTTCACTTCCGGGCGTAATGGGGAAAAACTAGAAAACATGAACGTCGAGGGGTTATAGAGTAAAAAACAAGTTAGATTTATGATAGAAAATTCCAAACCAGAGATGTGTACACGTACCCCAACCCCAGTCAGGTTCTAACCCAGTGTGGAACCCCAGTTTGTTTTATTTAAACTCTCTGAGAAATGTGAATGGCCAGCCAGCTGGGTTTTGATTCTGAATACTGATCTACCCTTACCATACCCCCCCCCCCCACCCCCACCCCACCCCACTACCCCCATCCCTCTAACTTTCTTGTGTAGATGAACTGTCTCAGACCATTGTTCATAAAAATGGTTCTAGAGTTTGTTAAGTAATCAGGTTAATCAAGAAACAGCAAAGAAAAGAAAAGAAAATGAAAGGAACAATAATTATTTCTCCTTATTAAGCAGCTTTCATTCTTCTTTTTTCCTTGTGTTTTCTTGGGTTTTGTTGTTTTTGTTTTATGGGTACAGAGATAGAGGAAGTGATAAAAAAGGAGAAAAATGGAGTGGAGTACCCAAGAAAGAGAAAAAGCTGCAAACTACTGAAATCACATTGCATACAAAACTGTGCCTCCTCATCCTCTTCTTCTTCTTCTTGGGATTGTTCACCATCTCATGACAAGTAAAAAAACAGCAACCAAAACAAAAATAACCCACATAACAAAGATCACAAGAATCTCTCTTCTCTTTCTCTCCAGCAAGCTAAAATAAGTAGATACATTTACTCAGTTGTTTTTAAGTCAACATGAAGAGACCAAGCAGTTGTGATTCGTTGGGTGCCCTGATGTCCATCTGTCCTGGCTCTACAGGTGCTTAATTGCTCTTAAAAAAAGTTATTCCTTCTTTTTCTAGTGTTGTTATTAATTGCTTCCATTTTAGATAAGATTCAACAATGGCATACCATGTTTTCCTGTCCCTGGCCTAAACCCATATTTGAGATGGATTTAAGATCTTCATGTTTACTTCTTTTAGCTAAAAAAAACCTATCCTTTTTTTTGTGGGATCTTGTTCTTGTTATCTATGCACGCCACCTGTTTGATGTTTTTACTCACTGAGCTCTGATTCTCGAAATTCTTGTTTTCGCAGATGAGCATAACCAAGAGAACATAAACCCGATGTACACGAGGGAGTTTCAGACCATGATGGATGGTTTGGACGAGGAGGGTTGTGTTGAGGAATCAGGAGGCCATGTTTCTGAGAAGAAGAGGAGACTTAGTGTTGAGCAAGTGAAGGCCTTGGAGAAGAATTTTGAAGTTGAGAACAAGCTCGAGCCTGACAGGAAGGTGAAGCTGGCTCAAGAACTTGGCTTGCAGCCTAGACAGGTGGCTGTTTGGTTCCAGAACCGACGTGCTAGGTGGAAGACCAAGCAATTGGAGAGAGATTATGGCGTTCTCAAGGCCAAGTATGATGGTCTTCAGCTCACCTTTGAGTCCCTCAAGAGTGACAATGAAGCTTTGCACAAAGAGGTATATACATATTATCCTGTTTATTTACAATAATGATTATACTATGTTGTTAATGGAGTTGTGTTCGTGTAAGTTTTGTCATCATGTACTAGAGATATTGATTGGTGAATTGTGATCTGGTCAAAAAGCCAACATGTTACTAATGATTATGAATCTGTCCAACTTGTGTAATGAAACTCATGTGATCTTTCATAAAAACCTAGTTTACCTGTTCAGTTTATTAGAGATAGTCCAAAAGCTTTCTACCTTTTCCAGGTATGAATGATGCTACTAGGAAGCTTTTTGGATTCAAAACAAACTCATTCTACATCTAGGGTTCCTATTGTTAAAGCCATTTGATATTCTTATTGCATTAGCCATTATGTTTAACTTTAGACAATGAAGTTGTAATAGGTTTTAGGTCTCCTTATTGATGTGTTAGTTCTTGTTCCTTTGGTTTTGTGCAATTGTTCTAAATGTACTAACATTGCATTGTCATCTGCACTTGATGATGTATCCTAACTTGTGATATTCTGTTGGATATTTCAGATTAGGGAGCTCAAATCTAAGCTAAACGGAGATGATCATGTGTGCGATCACACCAAGCTCTCCATGAAAGAGGAGCCGTTGGGATCTGATACCGAAGAAAAGAGCAAACTTGAAACCAATGCTCTCACTCTAAACGATGAAACCGCGGCGAAAAATCTCAACTTTGAGAACCTAGGTGGCTCGGTTTTTGTTGATTTCAAAGATGGATCCTCAGACGAGAGCGATTCTAGCGCAATCCTGAACGAGGAAAACAACATGAACAGCCCGATTTCGTCAGGGAAAGGAGTCCTCAACCATAGTCCACACCAGTTCTTGGACCTTCACAGTGGGTCATCTAACACTTCCATGAACCTAAGCTTCCAGTTTTCGGAGTCTCAGCCAAATGCAACAACAGCATCAGTTTACCAGCCCCAGTTTGTGAAGATTGAGGAGCATAATTTCTTTGGGGAAGAGTCTTGCAGTACATTGTTCTCTGATGACCAAGCTCCAACTCTCCATTGGTACTGCTCTGAAGACTGGAATTAAAACAAGAAAATGCAAAATCAATCAATCAATCTACCTGGAAAAAATAAAGTTTGATGTGGATAAAGAGTCCAGAGAAATTAGCAGCAATCCCCAAAAAAATAATCAATTTTGTATAGTAACTTGTTGAATTTCTGGAATCTTTGGTTGGAAAAGGGGGTTAGAAATTGTAGTACTGGACAATTTTCAGGAAATGGGATGGGCAGTGGGGCCCGTGGGAGTGGGTGGTGGGGTCCAGGTTCACGTGGGGTGTTGAGAAGACGACGGCAGAGGGTAAAAGGGGTACTTACTGTTGCAGCAGTAATAAACTAGTGGTCAAATTTCAAGTCTTTTGGCAATTTAGTTACAGTATCTCTGATTCGTTTTACTGTTCTATTCCTTATATGGAAAAAATCTGTTGTTGGGAAAACTAGGACTGGTAAAAGATGATGGGGCTTTAATGTACAGTTGGTAAAAAAGGGTTTTGTTCTTTCTAAAGGGCGCAACCGGATTTACATATGTATGCCAAGTGCCAACCCTACGTTTTAATTTAATCAAATTAATAATTTAATGTGTTGCTCTAGGTTTAACCCTTGAAATTTTACTTGATTATCGAATAAGGATCTTTCTTTCTTATAAAAAATCTAAACACGAGGGGGGAGGGGGTTATCTTTGATAAATGAATGTTGTTCATGAAAATTAGCTAAGTCTATCCATTATTTTGGAGAAAATTGACATTTGATAAGGAAAAGATCGAAGTGAAACAAAATGTACGTGAACTACTCACACGTGTGACCACTTTTGAACGATACTGGTAATCCACTACTACCATTTTGAGTCTAGGGACTTCCATTAGTCCAGACTCCAGTGACTTGTACAACATGTGTTGTTTGTTTGACGATAGTAATAGCACTATCGATCAATGATTGACTTAATTTGGGTCTTATTTTATTATAGTTTCTAATAAGCATTTTTTATTTTGAATTTATAATGATTTGAGTTTGTTTGTAGATTTTTTATGGGCTCCACATGATACATATACGCTAACAATCTAATTATTTTTTATTTTTAAATTCAAATTTTATTAATATTATGACTTATTTGGGGCTACATACATTTGAATGAGTTACATTTATGTAGCCCCTAAAAAGCCTCCATTGGGTGGTGTTTTAGGTTTATTTGGGGCTCGTGCTCTAATACAGAGACGATATTACTTCTGTGAGATTTTAAAATGTTACACCAATTACACCATTAGTTACAGAATTTCTAAAACCTCTACAATCTTATATTTAGGATGAAATTGAGAAAATTGTGTTAAAAACCAACAATCTCAGAACTCCTAAATTCATTAGGGCCCACAAAAATGTATCCTAAATCCGGAACTCCCTAAAAAACTTACTATAAATGAGTACTCAGAGCATTCACAGTAGATTCCCTATAAAATTTTCTCTAAAATCGTTTTAAACTTGTTCGGGGTCTTCTAGGGTCAGGCAGGCGTCGCCCTGCCTGATATCAGACAAACTGATCTAGACCATTAGATCTTTGATCTAATGGTTCACAACACTTCGCCAAAAAATATTTGGCGATCGCCTTTCGCCTTATCCTTCGCCTTGTCGCCTTATTAATATTTTGATTAATAAATTATAATAAAAATATTAATATTTTATAAAATGTCATTTTTACCCTCCAAAAAATAAAAATTTTAATATTTTTTTTATAATTTTGATTTATTAATATTTTTTGGACGATTTTTTGATTTTGAGACCTTTGGCTAAATAGCACAAGACTAAACCACCAAGCTACCAATTACTTTGTTCATTAACCGCTATTACTTTATACAGTATCATAATAGAAAATTAATAGTCAACCTAAGTTTATAATTAATTGAACACTCATTCACGTCTCTCTCTTGCTGCTGCTACCTCTCTCAGTCGACTTCTCATAAGAAAAAACAGTGACAGGTCGCTCATTCTCGTCTATTTTCCCATTCGCATTCCCATATAATTGACCTCTTCCAACTCATGAATTAGAGTGGACAAAGGAAGCTAAAAAGTGTTCATGGAGCTTCCAAACACAAGATTATTCACAAATAGAAATTATTTAATTTCTTTAATTTTATATAAATGGGCGTATCCTGTTAAAATTGATATGCCAAAATTCAATTTAGTCCATAAAGGATCAGAAATATATCGGTTAAATATCTAAATTTAACCCGGGATTTGATCTGACAACATAATAATAAAGTTGACAACAAGCACCGATTCCAAATTATCCAAATTAATATTGACACAAATTCATCAGATTAAAAATATATTTGAACTGAATAAATCGAATCAAATTTAACCCGAAATTTGTTATGATAAAAAATAAATCGAATCAAATTTAACCCGAAATTTGTTATGATAAAAAAATAAATCGAATCAAATTTAATCCGAAATTATCCGGTTTGAATTTGAGTGGGATACAACCGTTCATATTTAAATTTGGCTTGTATTCACCCAAACGAAAATAATCAAAATTGTGCATACAGATGATAAAAATGGCCAACAAATATTCACATATTTATTTTATATGTCTAAATTTAAAATCTATTTAATAGATTATATTAGGGTTATTTTAAATGGGCTACATCTCTCTTAATTTTATTATCCGATTAGAATATTATTCACAATACTAATAGAAATGTCTATTAATTTTAATTGTATATATAGGTGTAACCTTAATCCGAATACTCATCATAAATATATAGGTTACTAATCTAAGAGCCAATCCTACAAAACAAGAATAAAATTGACCAAAAGAGAAACTGATTCGAAATTTATTTTCACAGAAATTCATTCGATCCCAAGCAAATGATAAAAGTGATATCAAAATATTTGATCTCAAGCAAAAAGATATAAATTAAATAGATTCACCATTCTACTAATACTAAACTACATAACTAAAAAAACAACATTTAGATTACTAAATAATTGACAAAAAAAAAAAAAAGGCCCGGTCTGAGCCCAGCCCGGCCCATGACGGGCCCGGGCCTGGGCCTAATGTTCAGGCCTGCCCTGGGCCTGGGCTTGGTGCTAGTCTTCCCGGGCCCGACCGGGCCTCTTAAAGCCCGGCACGGCCCATTGCCATCCCTATACTCAACAAACTAACAAATGATAACAATCACTGAGATACGAGATAATGGATAAGTGCATTAATCTTCTCCAATGAAACATTCACTATAAAATGAGTCAAACCTTCAGACTCATAGATACTAACTTACATTGTCTTAACTCTATCACAATTATAGAAGCAACTTAGTAGCCTCATATACGTAACAAGTCATGATATATGTTGTTTTATCCGTTCTTAGTGTCAATTAGTTTATTATTTAATATAAATGTAGAAAAATTCATAAATAATAAATCAACTAGACAACACGTTTACAAACTAGTCATCATGTGAGTCATATGGTAAGGATGGACATTGTTGAAGTTAGAATAATGAGTAATTCCGTTGGTCAATCAACCAGAGTAAAAAAACAATGAGAAATAATTTATTATAGTTTAAGATTAAGAATATAAAATGAAATGCAAATTCACAATTAAAATGTTAAATGTTTACATTATACAAAATACATTACTTAAATTTATAACATCATCAATTCAACCAAATTGGAACATTCTCCTATTGGTTAAGTAAGCTGACTTCCACATTGGTGGCTTGGGTTCAAATCCCACATCCAACATTAAAATTACTATTTTTTTAATTGGATGCAAAGATGGGATATGAATCTGGACCGGACCTTCCCGGTCCGTTTCTGACCGGCGGCATGTTCTCGGGCCCGGGCCGGATCTTCCCGGTTCTCGGGCCCGGCCTGAACTGTCATCAGCCCACCTGGCCCGAATAATAAAAGATGATAATAATAATAAATATAAATATTTTTATTTTACTATATTTTTTAATAACTGTATTTATTATTCTAATTCAAGGTTATTTAAGTAAATTTATATTTAATTGAAAAATAAATAAAAATAATTATTTTAACTTTTTGGCGAAGGGTAGGCGAAGGCGAATGACGTGGCGACTTTTGATTGGGTGCCTGTTGTCAGGCAAGGCGAAAGCCTGCCTGCCCGTAGAAAAGTCCAACTTGTTCCCTATAATATTTTAAGTACATATTGACAATTCACTAAAATCATATTTCCATTTAATGATTTAATATAAATATAAATAATAATTTTAATAACCACATATTCTAAATATAGTATATAACTTAATGATTAATATGCTAAAAAAGCTTTTGGCATGCACAAGTTTAGGCATGTGAAGAGTGTTCCCTATATTTTTAGGTGGTCCATACAAGATTTAGGGAATCTGATTTGTTAAAGTTTTAACACATATTTTGATCTTTTGCCAATATTTAAGCAAAATATATATTTTAGGGGAGCTGTTGTGAATGCCCTGAGACCACTCTTTACAGGATACCTATAATATTTCCCTAAATATTGCTCCTAAGTAATCTCTTATAATTATTTAGAATATCAACTTTAAAGGTCTCCTATTATTTATGAGTCAGAGAGAACTTCACACTTGAAGGATCAACACAAAGCCAAGGGGGTTAGATCAACACAAGCAAACAAGAGCGACGATCCAACATAGAACAAGTAGTTTAAAATAATTTCCCTATATTCCATATCAACGACAGTTTCTTTATCGCGATGGAAAGTATAGTCTATTCCTCACTCTATGTTCGACCTCCTCTACCCAAAGTCGAGAATCGAGGGTATGGTAAGTAGTTTAAAATAATTTACCTATACTCCATCCAACGACGGTTTCCTTATCGTGGAGGACTTATAGTCTATTCCTTGCCATACTCACGAAGATCACCATACTTCAAAGAAAGCCGAGGATAGGAGCCTTAGGAACACCATGCCCGCACACGGGCTAAACACCGTCACAAGAACACAAAGACACCCGAAACTTGAAAACTCTAGGGATCACATTCCTCCACCCTATGTCAATAAACAAACATTTGGCGATCACATTAAGGTAGGAATACCATTTGTACATCAAACGCCAAGGTTCATCATTGTAACTGCGGGACTGCTCCAATTGGTTACCTAAATCTCCACCCTATGTTCATCTACCGGCAAGTGGCAAGGTGACTCAGCATCTTAGTCATTGGTGGCTTGCCTGGTTTTGCATGTGTTTGATTCACTTCCTTCTACCCCTTGTTGAGTTTTTGTAGATGAAACAATTCTTCCTCAAGTGTCTAGGTTGCTTGCAATCATGGCATTTCCTCTTTTCTAGAGGAGATTGCTTTCTTGAAGTGATCCTAGTTGTAAGTCAATTTCTGCTTGCCCTTATCCAGGTACCCTTCTTTGTTGATGAGTGACTGGTATTTTCTTGAGCACCTTGATTTTCAATAACTTTTTAACATTTGCAAGTGGCAAGACATCACCCTTAGTGATCACCAAATCATCTAGGAAATTCTCATAGACATTAGGCAGGACATTAGTAGCATCAAGTCCTTATCATCTTCGGCAAACTTGATGCCTGCTTCCTCCATGCCAGGGCATATTTTCTTGAACATTGTCACTTGTTCCATTATTGGTTTCTCTGTGACCACCTTGAATGCAAACATCTTTTGCTTCATATACAACTTGCTTTACGTGGGCATTATCCTTAGTGATCACCAACACATTTATAAAATTCTCATAGACTTTAGGCAAGGCATTTAGTAACATCAAGACCATGTCATCCTCGACAAGCTGGATGCATGCTTCCTCCATGTCAAGGCATATTTTCTTGAACACTACCACTTGTTCCATTATTGGTTTTTATAGTTCCTCCTTGGTTACTTGTTCTCCCCGCGGTTGCTACTACTTCTCTAGACTTCTCTAGGCTTGTTTCTGATTTGTTTAGTCTATTAGAGTTTGTTCGTTGTTTGGAGCACTTGGTATACTTGGGTGTGTTGTTTCCTTGACTCTTGTTCACTTGGCCGGGCTTTGTAGCTTTGGCATGGTGTTTAGCTAGCGGTTACGAAGTTTCGAGTGTTGTATCTCTTTTCTTTATACTTTTCTCGAGCATTCCTTATGCTCTCTTGGTATTAATATATTTTGGCCGTTTCAAAAAAAAAAAAAAAACCTTATATTAACATTCACCAAACAAATTTATTATGGTAAAATATTTTAATAAGGTGAAATTAACTTATAAGGTGACGCCAAACATACATTGTACGTCCAATGTGACAAGTTCACACTTCGTTGCTAGATCCATATATCATAACTTTTACCGGGGGCTCATAGGGCACGAATTCTAACTGATTCACACCAAAACAGCGCGACGTATGTACACAAATGCCTACAATACCATACCAATAAAGTGGTGCAGTGGTAAGGACTTGGAGTAGTGCAAGTAGAAGTGCATGGTTCGATCCATGACGGTGACGGAGCTATAAAGTTAATATATGTGTGGAGAAATAATGTGGTTTAAGATTTTTATATATAATATGAGTAGTTGTAATATTTTACGTTTTAAAAAACAATGTCTACAATACCATACCAATCAGGGGCGGAGCCAATGCATGGCCAGGTAGGACAAGTGCCTTACCTAGATTTTGGATAGGAAATTCCTATTATATCCCCACTAATTACGTACATTTAGTATATAGATTTTGTTGCTCCTGATTTCAATTAAACATGTGGTCTCCAAGTTTGGTTTGTGGTTTTCCTTTATCGTGAGCTCTGGTGATCGATTCTCATTTTGCCTTGCTTTTACTATTTTTTTCATATTTTATATTTAAATAGGCTGAGACAATTATCAAAATGATTGTTACTCGGTTGACAATATTTTGCTAGATATAAGATCAAACATTTTAACTCACGTGAATGTCCTATCTGAGCCAAATTCTTGATTCCGTCCGTCTGATACTAATCCCTCTGTACCGAATCTCATGGATTATCCCGAACCAGAATTCCCACAAGTACATTCAAATTAGTGAAGGCCCAAAAACTTAATTATAACACTATTACTAGCTTCCGATTGTGGAGGTGTCAGGTGCGATTAGATACGTCTTTATCAGGTGTTCACGATTGTTTTAGAAATAATAATTTAACAAAAAAAACAAAAAGAACCCATTAATTGTTTAAGCAAATTATGTCCATCGTCTTTTAAATGATCATCGCTTTATCAACTTTACAAGCCACTGAGTTTGTTTACAAGCATCATTTTGCTACTATTTAAAACTCTTATTTTAAAGAATCTTCTTTTCCTCAATTTCAATTTAAAGTAAGAGATTGATTTATAATTAATGGGATTTTATTTTATAGTACTACTACTATGTGATGGTTCCAGGTAGCTAGCGGGTAAATAAGGTGGCATGCTCCACTTTGTGCACTCAAAGTTTAAATGTGTCACTAGTTCATAGTATACTATAGTATAGGGCCTTTAACTTTTAGGCTAACGAAATTGGACATCACTACTCTTTTGGCTCTATTTTTTGTCTTTTCTCAATTTCCATGTCGATTGTAAAAATTCGTGATCGTTGTTTTGAATATAAGGAAAGTTACGTTCAAACCTCTTTTATATCCAAGGGTTTAACATGTTCACCTAATTTATATTAAAATGTGTTAATGTTTCTGTGAATTATAAGAGTTAAGATTTTTCACGAAAATCTTTCCTCAGTTAATATTAAAACTTTTGTTTAAAAACAAAATCACTTGTAACGTAGAGTATGTATAGAATACAATCAAATCCACATTTTCGAAGATTTTATCTAAGTTTGTTGGACATACTATAGCAGGACGCTCTTCTACTCTAGGATTTATTATAAACTTTAATTTGAGGATACATACAAATACAATTCCCCCATTTCTCAACCAAAATTAGCATTTTAAACTCCATACCTTTACGTAAAGTCGCATTTGCTTTTCGGGTCCTAGGCATTAGGGTAGTATAGAATATAGAATCTCAATGAACGCAAACCTTTATTAACAACATGACAACGAGGTCCCGTTAATTTCTTGGCTAGCTTGTTCATTAACTATTAATCCATTTGATAAAAGACGCAATACATATTGTAAGAAATTATTGGAAATTAATATAAATAAGCACACATCAATCAATGAGTTCAATTTTTTGTGAGAATTGAATTTCTATGTCTTGTGAGGATTCACGCCATTGGAACAAAAGATATTGGTGTTCAGTAGTTTCGACATGTTCTAACTTATAGTTTTTCTACCACATAACTACAAAGGCACAAATGTTTTATCAAGATGGGTCTTCAACATCACGACTTTTCTAGTCTTTACATATCGTATTGTAGGAGTTAGGTGTGGTAGTATGATAGTTGGGACCAAAATAATCCCTCCCGTCTTAGAACACTTAGAACACTTGCACTTGTACCATCTTGGTAAACTATCATCAATTTTAATGACAAATTAATCAGAAACTACACTGGTAAAATGTTTAACAATGTTATATGATATTATGTAACTTTTACTTTCTAAATTTTTATTTTTATTGTATATTTTTATTAAATATTTTATCATTATAATTTAATAATTTAGGATCAGTTTATAGTTAAAGTTGATGATAGTTAATTATAATATGTACTATTGGTAGAACTTATATATATGAGACGTAGATATTATTGGTTAACTAATTAATGTACTCTAATATATACTGACTTTTATGTTGTGACTGACATTGGGCAATTATATTATAAACAAGACAAAAGTAATGTGGTTTCAATCTTTATTTGCAAGAATGACACATTAAGGTGTACTTCTTAGGTTGAGTTTCGTACCCAATTATGTACTACCACAATTGATGTAATTTTCCAACAAAATATGTACTATCAAAATCTTGATTCTATTAAATTTAATCACTACTTGATCTCTTTACATCCAGAGACCATAACCACACGAATTTACATGTAGTGGACTTGACCATCATTACGAATTTTGTAGTTTACATTTGACAGAGAAGGTAGAATAGTATTATTTAATTAATACAATCACTTAATTAATTAATTAACTAAGCTAGGCTTTTATGATTGAGACTAGCATGATGTAGATGATTGGGTGGAAGATTATCTTAATGTGGAAAAATGAACCACTTGGTGTTGCTGTTATTACAGGAGCATCAATTAGATATGGTCTAAAGAATAATACAGATTCATTAGCTTACCATTACCCTAATCCTCTTCATATATACAGTATGGTCTATCTATGTATCTTTTTGTTTGTTTCTGAATTACATGCATGGATTTGGTGAAACAAAAAATATCACCATTTTTCACCACGAGCGTCCCCATTTTTTTTTTAATTTTGAAACAACTAAAAGATTAATATATTAATAACGATGCGAGCATAAAAAATGCGCATCCCCAATACGAAATTATAAATAGAATTTTGACTAATTTAAACATTTAAATATTTTCTGATTATATAAATTTACTCATAAATAATAGTTCATATAACTCGATTTCAGGGTACTCAATTGGTTAAGGTGAAAAAGTAATATCTTATTAAAATCCCAGCAAAATTCAAGTTTTACTATTAAAAATAGGGTACTGCCCACCCTCAAAATTTCATTTCCTCTTTTTACATGTGATATTTGCAATTTGACCCCTCTAATAATTACTTTTGTCCCCCTAAATTTTAAAAGTTCAAATAAGTCATTCAAATCTAAATATAAATAAAATATGTATAATATGTTATTTTTAAGTATGTCAAAGTTTAAATTCATTGTGCCCTTCAAATATTTCGCATCGTCACCTCCCAATCGTGACCTCAAGATTCACCTCCATATACCCCAAAACCGTCAGAGTGCATGGACTATCATCTATCTCCTTGCTAACCCCATAGGTGATGGTGCCAGTTGTTGGGCTCAACTCATCAACACTATCTATTGCAATGTATAATATTGTTCACTCTAGGCACAAGGTCTTATATTTTAGCAATGTCGAACATAATTGTATTATGTACATTGGCATATTGTTCCGTACAAACATTTTCAAGTTTAGGCATCCAAGTTGAATAGTGTTCCTTACAAATAACTGCATGAATAAAATGGACAACGGTGAGTGTATGAAGATGTAGGAGAGTGGATCCGGAGAAAACACTAAGTAGTTGTGTCCGCAATTAAATACTTCGTGATAGGATTCCAACTCTCCCAAAAGTTTAAGTTGTTGGGGAGGAACGAAATCTAGTCATTTATATTAATTCTCCAACACTCCCCCGCACTCGTGTCCAATTTCAACCTCTTTGGGGAGGGCAATCGAGTGAAATTTAATATGGGGCAGAGTTTGTCTCCGGGGAGATTCAAACCCAGGTGAGCGTGAGCCAGATGGCTCTGATACCATGATAGAATTCCAATTCTCCCAAAAGCTTAAGCTGTTGGGGAGGAACGAAATCTAGTCATTTATATTAATTCTCAAACACTTCGTACCGCTCAGTAAATCTCTATGGCCCGGCCCCGCTCTTGGTGATCTAAGGATATTGAGAATCAGTATGCAAGTATAGGACAACTAATATGAAAATCTAATACTTCTAAATGCTACTTTCTCCATTTCATTAATAATTTTTTAAGTTTCAATTTTGATCAACTTTAACCGTAAACTATTTTCAAATTATACAATATAATTAATTAATAAAATTATATTATGAAAGTTATTGATGTATAATTTCGTAATTTAGTTTCATTTTATATTTATCTCGTATAATTTAGGAGTATTTGTATTTACAATTGGTAAAAAATGAAGCTTAGTAAGTTATTAATAAAATGGAGGAAGTAGTTATACAACAGTCTTAAACTAATCTCTCGTGTTTAATTTAATAGAGAAAAATGCAAGAGAATCTTAGCCGAGGAGAAATATGGTGTTCACAAATGTGTTTGGAAGTGAATTCCATCACCCATCTATACTAGTTCTAAATACACGCACTCAAAGTGAGTTAAATCTCCTCATAATATCTTATGACTAGTGTTGTTAATTACGCGAATCGAGCCTTATCAAGTACTCTGTTCGGTTCGGTTCGGATCGGTTCGATAAGGTTTTCAAGCCGAGCTCGAGCTTAAATTTAGGCTCATTTCACTAACGAGCTGAGTTAGGCTTGGCTCGTGAGTACTCGATAAGGCTCACTATATTATATATGTCCATTAGTATCTAGATCTTGAGTTGGAAGAGAGGTGACTTTTGAGCTTGAGGAATCTCTTAAGTTCAAAGAGTCACTTAGGAGGCAACAAGCAAAGTCGAAGTGGTTGAGAGAGGGTGATGCAAACTCTAAGTTTTCCATGGGTGGTGGCAAGAAGAGGGAGGGCGAAGGAGGTAAAATTTTAAGAGTTGGGAGGTACGTGGTTGGAGTTAGACAAGGATTTTTTGACTACTTTGCAAGTCAATTCCAAGAGAGAAAAGAATGAACTTTTAAGGTGAGAGGAGTGGGAGGTGAGTCGATCTCACCGTCGTATAAAGCCTTGTTAGAGAAACCTTTTGTGGAGGTGGAGATTAAAGAGGCGGTGTGAGATTGTGGTAATGAGAAGAGCCCGGGTCCGGATGGCTTTGGGGGTCTCTTTTTCAAGGCTTTTTGAGATCTAGTGAAGGAAGATGTTCTTAGGGTGTTCGCGGAGTTTCATTCACATGGGAAACTTTGCAAAGGAATCAGCACCTTCATTACTTTCGTTCTAAAAAAAGGGAATCCTATCGGCTTGGGTGACTATAGACCGATCTCCTTGGTTGGTAGTTTGTACAAAGTGATTTCGAAAGTGCTTGCCAAGAGACTAGCTAGGGAGAGTGTTGGAGGAAGTGATAGCTCCGCACCAATACGCCTTTGTGGGGAGTAGGGACATTTTGGATGGAGTGCTTGTGGCCAATGAAATCCTTGATGAAGCTAAAAAGAAAAAGAAGAAAACCTTTCTTTTTCAAGATCAATTTCGAGAAAGCCTATGATTCGGTAAATTGGAGCTTCCTTTTGGAGATGTTGGAGTTACTTGGCTTTGGTGAAAGGTAGAGGGGGTGAATGAAGAAGTGTGTAACCACGACCTCTACCTCGATTTTGGTGAATGTTAGTCCGACGGAGGAGTTCGATCTTAGGAGAGGCTTGAGACAAGGGGATCCTCTTTCTCCTATCTTATTTCTCATTGTTGTGGAATGCTTGAGTAGGATGCTTGCCAAGGCAAGTGAGGAGAATAAGTTCAAGCAGGTGCTTTTAGGTGCGAAAAATGTTCAAATATCTCACCTCCAATTTTGAGATGAATCGCTCATCTTTGGAGAAGCCTCTAGAGAGAATATCTTGGTGGTAAAGGAGTCTTGAGGTATTTGGAGTTGTTCTCAGGTCTAAAAGTGAACTTCCAAAAATGCAATCTCTTAGGCATGGGGGTATAAGAGGGGGTTCTAAAGGGTTGGGCGGATATGTTGGGTTGTCAAGTGAGTTCACTCCCGGTCTCTTACTTGGAGGAACCTTTATAGAGGAGTCAAGGAGAGCTTTCTCAAAAGTCTTGGGGTGTGGGAGAATAAGTTTCTTTCGCTTGGCGGGTGGTTAGTTCTTCTAAATTCGGTTTTAAGTGCTTTACCTCTCTACTACTTGTTGTTCTTCAAGTTGCCGGTGGGGGTGAAAAAGGAGTTGATAAGTTTGCAAAGGAAATTTCTTCGGGGAGGGGCGAAAGCGGTGGAAGAGGGGCGAATTGCTTGTATATATGGCTTGGGAGAAAGTGTGCAACCCGAAACAAAAGGAGGGTTAGGGGGTGAAGGATCTTCTCCTTTTTAACCAAGCTTTGTTGGGATGGGCTTGGAGGTTGCTTGTTGAGGGAACGAACCTTTTGCTCAAAGTGCTCGACTCGAAATATGGGCTTTGGAAGGATTGTGTGAACCTTGCGTTGGAAGGAAAGAAGAACGGAAGTTGGTCCGATTGGTGGAGGAGCATAGTGGCGGTGGGCTCAAGCAGGTGGTTCTTGTCAAATTGCAAAAAGGAGTTGTGGGATGGGTCGGATACGTTGTTTTGGTGGGAGGGGTGGGGAGGGAGAGCAAGACCGTTAAAAGAAGGTATTTTTCTAGACTTTGTCTTTTGGAAAATAGTAAGAATTGCTCGGTGAATGAAAGGCTCGTGGAGGTGGAGGGTCTAGGAAGTTTGAATGGAGTTGGAGGAGGGAGCTTTTGGTGTGGGAGCAAGAAAATGAGGGTAACCTTCGTGGGAGGTGGAGAGGTCCACCTTAAGGGTTGGGGTGAAGGATGGGGATGAGAGGCAACGGGTGGTGGAGGTTATACAACGAGTGGTGGTGGAAACTAAACGCCCACGAAGGGATACTGGGATTGCAATGTGGTCAAAGTTCGGACCAACGAAGGTGAATGCCTTTGTGTGGAAAGCCTTTCAAGATAGACTTCCTATAAAGGCGAATTTAAGATCGAGTTGGGTCTTTGTGAGTGACTCGGAGAATCTTTTCAAACGGTGTGGTAGAGAGGAGGACACGAGTTGGCATATCCTTAGGGGGTGGGACTTTGCTAGTAAAGTGTTGTCTCTAGTAGGTGATTGCCTTCAAGTAACCCCTCCTCAAGCTCCATCCTCAGAAGAAGTTCTCGAGTTGTTCGTGGGTTTGGCGCCTAAAGGACGGAGGAAGGTGTGGCTTACATTTTGGCATGGCACGCTGTGGAATCTTTGGTTAGCAAGGAACCAACTCTCCTTCAAAGGTGCTGAGATGTCCCCGTGGGAAGTGGTGGAAAAGATAAAGGTGAATTGTTGGTGGTGGCTCAAAGGGAAAGGGGAATTGGTAGCTTATGATAACTTGCATGAATGGATGTTGGAACCGAGGAGATGCTTGAATCTCTAGTGAGCTTGAATCTCTAGTGATAGTGGGGGAGGAAGCCGTGAGTGTGGTAAGGGGGTGTTTGAGTTGTTTTTCTAATCTTTAACACTTTCTTTTGGTGAATGCTTTGGTGTTGTAGGTACTAGAGCTGGTGGAGTGAATGTAGGGATGGAGGGTGAGGTGTGTGGTGGATATTTTTTAAGGGCTTAGAGTCAACTTGATTATGCTATCCTTTTCGAGGTAAAAACCCGACTCGAAAAGTCATTGTGGTATTCGTTATATCTCCCCTTAACCTCTAAGGGATTAAGTCAACTTCGTTAATGGATTTATCCTCTTTTCTAAGTAAAAACCCAACATGGAAATTCACAGGGGGACTTTCTCTCTCTTGTCAAAGTTGGCGCGACCGGTTGCCTTGTTTTATTAACTTGTTTGCTCCGTGTTTTTGTAGCTTGGGCTTCGTGTGAGCTCTTAGTTTCCTCGGTTTTTACTTATGGTCATACTTTAAATTGCTTGCCACTTGGTGGTTAGGGAACTTGTGTTCTCTCTCCGGCATAGGGTGTGGGAGTTGAGTATAAACAAGAACCGGGGAACTTTGAGCAGTCAAATGGTGTGAAGGTGTTTCGTCCCTCGTTCTTACTTTTGGTTCGACTCGTATTCTTTGTTTGGAATTTGGTGTGGATTATTCCCTCGGAAGTGGTGAAGAGCCTTGAGTCCTCGGTGGTGTGGTGTAGTTTAGGTTCTAGGTCTAGACGTAGAGTTTCATAGAATTGTTGGTTGTATTGACCTTTGTATATATACTATTTAATATTTTAACATTTTTCCATGGTATTTATACTCGAGCCAAGCCTAACTCGGGATCGAGCTCGTTTGAGCTTAACGAGCTCGAGTCTATATATAGTGGTTTGAGCTCGAGCTCGAACATGAAATTAGACTCGTTTAGTTAACAAGCCAAGCCTAAGCTCGACTCGTTTGTTAACGAGCTCGAGCCGAGCCTAGCGATACTCGACTCGTTAAACATGACCAGTAAAAACACAGATAGTATAAAGCTATACACTCATGCAACCTATTTATATGTTAGTTATAGCCAGGGGCGGAATCGGGGGGGGGGGGGGAATTTTTCTTAAAAGGAATTTACGATTTTTCAAAAATTTTAAAGGAATTTTTTACGATTTTTTAACTTTTCGCCCCCCGAACTTTAAAAAAATGATGTTCGCCCCCCTAACAATAATTTCTGGTTCCGTCCCTAGTTGTTTAGTATCTTTGTAGTGATCTCAAAAGCCCGCTGCCGCAAACTTTTCTTGATGCAATGATCTCTAAATTATATCTCTCTGCAGCGGAACTCTTTAAAAGGTTTCTTCGATATTCTTGTTGCTAAACACTTGTTTTTATCTGGATGTTGAGCTCTTTAGATAAAAAATGCATATGTTACTATCATTGGGCGTGCATGACCAATTTGTACAAGAATAAGCGATGAATTAAGTAGAAATGTATGTAAAGGGTCATTATCGAAATAAATAAAAATGGTGTCACGGTCAGATTACTATGGGGAATTTGCTCGGAACGGAAAGCAACATGTGGAAGTTGACAGTGGAGCTCACAGATATTTTATTATTATTAGCAGCAGAAATCATAATAATTAATAATACAACTACTACTAATATATAATTAAATTAAATAATTAGTGTATGACCCTTTCCTCCTTTATATAACGACGAAACGACACCATAACCTTAATTGAGACCCATCTTAATTATCATAGTAACGTGTGATATATACAAGTTTGATTTTAACTTTAGCAGCACTAGCTTCAAACGCTTTTTACGTTATGTATGCTATGTATGTGTCACATTTAATGTATTATGTTCAACATTTCATTGAATTTAGAACTAATTTGCGCTTGGACGTAGAAATTATTTATATGGCTAATTTTGCCAAGTGAAGGTCCAGTTTCCCTCTTGTGACGTATATTTTTTTTTCAATTCCTTGCGAACCTAAACAATTTAATTTTATGGTCTAAGATCGAACGGCCAAACAATTCCTATTAGACCATTTCCAATTCCCGGGAGATTAAACCAAAGTTCCAAACTTTTTTTAAATTTTTTTAAAAAAAGTGAAGTAGATCTTTTTTTTTTCCTTTTTCTTTTTTGGTAGTGTGAAGTATATCCGTTAACTTTCAAGTTTTTTCTTGAAAATTATCGTCCCTTAACACTTCTTTATTTTAGGAGTTAGGTGATCCAGTGGAAGGGAGCTGAAGATGGTGAAATAGATGTCCAGGGTTCGATCCCAGCGGAGACATAAGACGGTTTAGATGTGGAGATATAAGATGGTATATGATGTTGTATAACAGTAGTAGTGTAAGAGTAGTTATAATTTTTTTCGTTTAAAAACACTTGTTTACTTCAACTTTTCAGATTGATTTTTTTTTTTTTGAGAAGTCAACATATATTACGGAAATAAAGCGGAGTTCAAAATACTTAAGTTACAAATCGAACCGAATGAAAAGAGTCTAAAAGCAGTAAATGTAATTGAAAACTCAAGTAGCTATCTAATTGTCTACTTAGACTTTTTTTTTTTTTTTTGCCCATTGAATCGAAAAAACTTTTATCAATGACAAAGCGAGTACGGCGAGGAAATGTAAAGCACCATCCTAAACCAACATGTTTATATTATCCGGTAACTTATAAGAACCCACTTCATTTTGTTGACTTTTTTTACGTTCGGTTTGACCTCAAATTAATCATAATTTATTGTTAAAAAAAATATTTTAAAAATTATATATGAAAATATAAGAAGTTTACTTTTATAATATAATTTTTAAAATTATTTTTTCATAATAAATTATGATTAATTTGAGGTCAAATCGGATATTGAAAAAATCAACAAAAAGAAATGAAATTATTGAAAGTTAGCGAGAGAATTACAAAACAGTGAGACACAAGCCACACAAGTGCACAACAAATTAAAGGGCAACAAAGCACCAAAACACCAATAATCATCCTCAACCAACAACAACTACTACAGGTACAAGTTTCTACTTGTATAAGACATTACACTGAAGAGCCTTAATTACACAACGTAAATCAACAGATAATTTGTTGCAAAATATCTCATTCATGGATCTTGGACAAGGACTTGTCATTATAAATCGTCAAAGTTTGAATTTATATATATATATATATATATATATATATATATATATATATATATATATATATATATATATATATATATATATATATATATATATATTAGTTAGATATGATTTACATAATCTGGATCCTACTAGCTAAGTTGCTTAATTATAATGCCCACTTGTTAATTTTAAAGACGTTTAGGAGACAACTGACACTAATTGAATAATATAATAAGAGAGAGTTTTTGTGGTAGTCCGGTTCAATTCTTACTTTTTTGGTAGTTCGGTTCGGTTCAATTATAAAAAAAAAAACCCTCTTTTCCTACGTTTCCTTTCAACAAGAGACACACCTCTTCTTCTTTCAAATAAAAATCTTTTTCCTACGTTTCCTTTCAACAAGAGACGCATCTCTACCATACATAGCCTTCCCAATAAAACTGTCCTGCTAATAATCATAAATTGTGCCAGTAATCTACACAAAATCAAACAATTAAAAAAAAAAACAATATCGGTGCTACTAAGACGCTTAAACGTGAAAATTTACATATACATTTCTGGTCTCTTCCTATCGTACTGTCTGGGTATTTATTTCTTCCTTTTATTGTTTTTGTTTTTGCCCTCTATATGTTTCACTCAAACCATGAGTTATCGGCCTACCTAAGGTAAATTTGTAAGATTTTCGTATGTTTGGCTTCAATGCTTGATAGCAATTGTATTCGGTTGAACATATGCTATTTCAAATGGTAATATTTAATTGAGATGATTTTTTACGTCAAGTACAAGATTATGGAAAGGAGTATCTATGCATATATGTTTCAATTTTATAGGAAATGTTGATGTTGAATAGAATAAGAATGACCAAATGTTATATCACGTACCCTCAATGACGGAAAGTCAAAGTAAAGTGCATCCCCCCTTGGGGCCAACGGTACAAACTAAATGTTGAAACGGCTATAGAAAAGACAAAATCCTCATGCTTGAATTACAATAGTTGTTTGTGTCATAGATAAAACTCCCCGTATATATACTTGTGGAGTGTTTTTCCGTGATTGAATATAAACTGTGATATCTTTCGATCAACCAAAAGTAATATGGGTTGAGTTCTTAGTAAAATGTCTTTCTGGTGCAATAGTCTATTGTATATTTTTATCTTGATATATGTTATGTGATTGTAATGTAGCTTTGATCGAAAGTCCGCATAGGTAGTGTTGATAGTCATGAATCTTAAGATGTTAATGTGTGGTAGTAAGAAAGAGTGAGTACACTATACAGTGAATTCTTAGAATTACCTTCCAAGCAGTGGATCTGAAATACTACCAAATTGTTACTGTCTTTAGACAATTGGTGAATATCCTCAACTAGATTGAAACTTTCGCTCGGAAGCTCTTACAAAATGCATTAGCTTCTGCTCGATCAACATCATTTTAAATGTTGTGTCCTGTATGAATTATCTATTTGTTCCAAGTTTTGTGATGGTGTGAAGTCTATGTTACATAAATGTGAGTAGTAGTTTGGATACGGATTAAGAAATTTACGATGCAACTTATGCCATGTTTGTGCTTGTGGGGCAGCTAAAGAACGAGCTACTCATTGCGAAGCTATGTACTTCTCTGAACCTCTATGGAAGAGACTGTTGGCATTGATTTAGCGATGGCTGGAATTGACAAAATTCCAACTCTCCCAAAAGCTCAAACTAATGGGGAGGAACGAAATGTAATCATTTATATTAATTCTCCAACACCCCCCCTGCACTCGTGACCAATTTCAACCTCTTTGGGGAAACCAATCGAGTGGAAATGTAATATGGGGCGTAGTTTGTCTCCTGAGAGATTCGAACCCAAGTGGGCGTGAGCAAGATGGCTCTGATACCATGATAGAATTCAAATTTTCAAAAGCTCGAACTAATGGGGAGAAAGAGAATCTAATAATATATATTAATTCTCCAACAGGAATCACATTATATTTTGGAGGATATTGCAATGCAATGCTTCGGTACTCTCTAGGGGTCATCAACTTGTCATCTTTATGAAATTTTATCAGTTAGCTTATCATCTTCATGAAATTTTATAGATGAAGTACGACATAATCTAGACGCTTTAATTTGATAGTGTAGTGTTTCATGACTCCATCATATATATAGTGTTCCATTACTCCAACATATTTACCGTGAAGGATACAATATAGATTTAGGACATGACATGCTTAGATCGAGAATGTGATTGTAATAGTGAAGTTTGTACATATATACCTAATACCTTTCTGCTTTCCGGACTCTTCTGTAAGTTGTTGACACAAAATGGAGGAATGGTTTGTGTCTCAAAAGAATGTGGATGATTTGATACATATTTTGTAAAATGGCAATAAGTTTAGCCAATCCCGATGTATATTATACGAAGCACGACCACATATGGCTAAAGTGTGTTCTTATATTTTCTATATGCAATGTTTGAAAGTATTCAAGAAGTTTCATGCCATGATCATAAAAAATGACTATCTAACATATGATATCATCTGCATTAAATTAATACAGTTCCAAAGTAGTTTTATTGATATTGTTAGATTCATCTTTCCTTCTCGCTCCCATAGACAAGTTAGTAGCAACAACCTCATCGATCTTTTCAGTGTTTTCTTTTGAGCCATTGGCCACAGAGAGAAAATAAAATGTAGGACTGGTGCCGTGATCACAACTTAGTTTAGACATAGATCAGTTCAGGGTTAATTAAATAGCCCATAAGAGCATTTGCAGATGGTCTTATAATATTTCCTCCCTATTCATTTCTATTTTTCTTGCGAATTTTCTTTTTCGATCGTCTATGTCTTTTTATTCTTTTCCCCATAGTATATCATACCAAACACACAAAAAAAATTGGCATCACCATCACGGGCACCGCGCGTGCTACAATTCTAAGTATCATCAATATATCCCAAGTATCCAACCCATGTATGAACTATGAAGCAAGTTCATAATTAAATGCAGTCCGTTGCGTTCATTTAAAATTTACAGTTTTATATATAACATAATTTTATTAACTTCTTTTTTTTTTATCATTAGCTTAAAATTAAGTTAATTTGTAACGAAATTTAGTTTTAGCTAGTTGATAAAAAAATTAAAATGCAACAATGATTTGGAACATTAAAAGAAAAGTTTAATTGTACAGCTAACCATAGAAAGTACTCTATATACAAATCCTATGATTAGTGTTCCTTGGGATCAATAAACAGTACTAGTTTACCATATATATATGCATGCCACCAAACAGACATTTTAGATTCAAGTGTTCAGATTAAGGATTATAAACGACTGTTTGGCATTCATATGGTTACAATATCAGCAGCACTGCAGCAATGATATTGGTTTTTGGAACCAAGACTTTGCCTTGAATATTGAGTGGAGGTTTCTCTCCCTTGTCTCTCGACTTACGCCGTCGGTTCCCATGAACATCTCTTATGCTCGTGTAACCCTTACTCTTATTTCTTATTAAATGAATAAACATTTTACCGTTAAAAAAAAATAGCAGCAATGCAAATTCGAGGAAATTTCAAACAGAGGAACTAAATAAATTAACAATTAAGATTCTGTACTGGAGAAAAACTTAAAAATATGAAATTGAGTGGATCGTGATGTATTTAATTTGTCTGTACGTAAGCAGTCGGGGTCCGTCAATAATATTCCTAGAAAAATGAACACATCTGGTCGGAGCTAGTATTGGTAATCTGAATATCCCTGATTTATTCTTTAATTAACATCGTTTACTAACAAGTAACGACAACAGACACACCATGTGAATTGTGGGCTACTCACGCAGTCACGCAACTAGTTTTAAGTGTGCCTCAGAACATAAGCATCTAGTCTAGGAGTAGTAGGTTTTTTTTTAAACGGTAAATAATCCTACATTAATGCTATATAATTTTAAACCACCTTACTTATTCACACATAAGTCAAACTTAAGTTAGCTATATGTTTTTAATAAACTAGCTTATCAACTTTCATATTTCCATTTTATCCCTAATAATATAATAATAAGAATAATAATAATATATTATTTAATTAATAGTTTAGACATAAATATATTATTATTATTATTATTATTATTATTATTATTAGAAATAAAACTAACAAAGAATAACACAATATTTGTTGTCATAACATGAAAAAGGATTATTTAATTTATAGTTTAGACATAAATATATTAATATTTTTATGTTAAAATAATATTCATCCGTTTTTTTAGATTGTTTACGTTTGTTTTTGAAATAGTTTTTAAGGAAGTTAGTATAATGTGTGTGGTGTTTGAGTTAGTGGCAAGACCCACGATAAAGTTGTGAGATAAAAGTTTACCAAAAAGGGAAACGTAAACAATCTAAAGAAACAGACTAAAACGGAATACGTAAACAATCTAAAAAAACAGATGAGTAATAATTAGTATCATATTTGTTAATATTTATTTTATTATTAAATATGAAAAATGAATGAAGAATATGTAATGCTACTATGTTGGGTTTCTCCATTATATGGTTTTAAGGGGACACGATATAATTATAAGTATCTTTGTTTTGGTTTTAAGAACTCATGTTAGTGTTCTAAGCATCATTACATGTTTGTTGTGTAATTTTAAGAGACTTTGGTGCAATTTTAAGAGCTCTAACCTCATATATAAAGTCTGTCCCCCTTTTTCACTTTTTTAAAACTACTTTTGCCTTTCTATTGACAAAATATTCTTCCTGACTTGGGTGAATACATGTTATAGACATGATCACTTCACTAAGGAGCTAGCAAGATGTTGAATAATTAAAAATAAATAATAAATAAAAATAAATAAATAAAAAAACCTACGCTTACCTGCTTGCTTGCATATATTGTATGACTTGGGTGAATATAGACAGTAGCCATTACTAATATTGTTGCTACTTCGTATGTTATATTGCAACATGAGATTGTTCTATACTTCATAAAAATGTTAAAAGTTGTTTCTTGCATTATTGGTAACCATGCATCTTAAACTAATGGTCTATCAAATTGGCACAAAGTATTCCCATGGTCCATGTAAGCTTATAGCCAACATGCTTACGATCATGGAATAGATAACCGATCAATCAAGTAGCTCCGTACTCACATTGCACTTATCATCTGTTCCAATCAGCTTCTCATCAATACTAACAACATTAAAATATGTTACCACTAAGCTTTTAACCAACATGCTTACGATCAAGACCAATAGTATTGGGGGGGGGGGTGTCATCCCATGCTTAATGTTACTACTTCGTAGCTTGTATTGCAGCATAAGACTATTCTATACTAATTAAACAAATGCTATTGTAGCTTCATGCATTATTGGCAACCATGCATGGTCTATCAAATTAGAACCAACTATGCCCATGGTCAATGCAAGCTTATGACCAACATACGATCATGAATATCAGGATACTGATAAATCATCTAAGTCAGTAGTCACATTGCAATTATAACCAGTTTAGGGTTTAGGGTTTAGGGTTTAGACTCGAACCTAGAGCATGCGTACTTGAAGACCGGTGCGCTACCCTTACTTTTACGCAGGTCTTCTTGGACATCAAGGAAAAGTTCACCAAAACCCGGCTTTTTTTGAATGATTTCTCTCTTTTTGGAAAATCCAATCCAATAATATAGGAAATTTCCTCTCTGCTTCGATTCGGTGTTGATAATCGTGTATATAGAGTTTTTTTGATCTCTCCTTTGACAAGACGCAGGATCACTATTGTTAACAACAATAAATTTATTTACCAGTCACCAATGGTTGTTAACACAACGACTTCACTAAGTTTTCTCAAAGTGCTCTTCTACGGTTAGTCGCTTAAAGCATAAATGGAACTACAATAAAATGAATCTCCCCATGAAGCTAATGAATATGAAAGCATACTGATTAATAATTTCACCAGAGTCAGCTTAATAATTTCATTTTTTCAAAAAATAATTGCAATTCTTATCAAGTTTCCGTATGTTCTCAAGACTCTACTGCTTAGTTCCAGTAGTAAGGAGTCAGATTAATCATTTCATTTTTCTGAAAAATAACAACAATTCTTATCGGTTAAAGCATGCTCTCCGCACTCCACTCAATAGTTCCAGTACTACCATATTCATTCTTAGGAGAGTGCCTAGTTTTTTAAGATCAATTCGCAATGCTTCTATCTTGAAAAGTAGTGACATTTAGAACCAAGGTTAATTTATTTTCAACTGGAGGGCCAATTTTGAAGATCAATTCTTGATACATGAAAGTGAGTCCGACAAAATATGATCAACAAAATAGTTACTCTTTCCTACCGTATTTTGCTTAGTTTCTAATTTTATTAATTTGATATCCCAACATTCTTATATTCAGAGTTCAACTTATGAAGATGTGGAAGTATTGATGTTGTGAGAATAGAAAAAAGTAGAAACATGAAAACTTATTGAAAAAGTGTGAAACAGTTAGCTTTGATGTTAATAGACTGAATACATCGGAATTTGTAATTTGTTGAAATGATGTAAAATAGCAAATTTTGTAGGTCAGTGAAGACACAAGAGAAGTAGTTAGTTTGAAATGGTATTAAAGGCAATCATCTTGTAAAACATTGATAAGGAGTTTGACTAGATACACTATAATTTGTTGAAAAGATGTGAAATAGTGACGTTTGACGTTAACCAAGATGATTGAATAATAAGAATTTGTTAAAAAGATGTGGGGCATTAAAATTTTGATATTGTTCAAGAGTTTTCTCATTAGTAAATGAGCGCTACAAACATCATCCATCCAATAGTTCCATTATTGGCGTTGTGAAAAAGCACCGTGTGGTCGTTAATATAAGATATTTTGCTCAAAACATACTTGTGAAGGGTGGTTGCACTGAAGAATATGTGAATTGATTGTACAATACAGCTTCAAACAGTGCGCTATGAGAGAGAGAGAGAGAGAGAGAGAGAGAGAGAGAGTACAATGTAACTTACTACTACATGTTTCCAAAAAAACCTTCATATGTACAAAGCCATGACACCGTGACCCGAAGCATACAACACACAACAATCCATTCGGACCTATACAATGAGACAGTTTAAACAACAGAACAAAGAGAGAAGTCTTAAAAAGAGAAAAGGACAAGGATAATGTAGTTACTTACTTCATGTTTTCCATCAAAATTCCTTTTCCGTGCCAGCAGGTTGCAAATCTCCATTGTTTTAAAATGTTGTGGTGAATATTTAATTCCACATGAGACACACTAATACTACCCAACATGCACAATCATCTAGAAATCCTTGAAATCCAATATATTAAGCTTCTAATGCAACATATCCAATTTCAACTTCACTTGTCAAAATTCAAGCCTAATCTCCATTAGCACTATTGGTATCAATCCATAAAATCACATCACCTTTAATTGTCAACCCTTAAATTCAGAACCGAATACCACTTCCATCAATATCCAATTTTCTAAATCCTCGAATCACTCAATTCACTCCTAAAACTTTTCAAACTGTCCAAAAATACCAAATTCACTTGTCAAGATTCAAGACTAATCCCCATTAGCACTATTGGTATCAATCCATAAAATCACATCAACTTTAACAGTCAACCCTAAATTCAGAACCCAATTACCACTTCAATCAATATCCAATTTTCTAAATCCTTGAATCACTCAATTCACTTCTAAAACTTTTCTAACTGTCATAGAATTCAAACTTTCACATGTCAAGATTCAAGCCTAATCTCCATTAGCACTATTGGTATCAACCCATAAAATCACATCACCTTTAATTGTCAACCCTTAAATTCAGAACCCAAGTACCACTTCCATCAATATCCAATTTTTTAAATCCTTAGACTCACTCAATTCAATCCTAAAACTTTTCTAACTGTCCAAAAATTCCAACTTCACTTGTCAAGATTCAAGCCTAATCTCCATTAACACTATTGGTATCAATCACATCACCTTTAATAGTCAACCCTAAATTCAGAACCCAATTACCACTTCAATCAATATCCAATTTTCTAAATCCTCGAATCACTCAATTCAGTTCCAAAACTTTTCTAACTGTCCATAAATTCCAACTTCACTTTTCAAGATTCAAGCCTAATTTCCATTAGCACTATTGGTATCAATCACATCACCTTTAATAGTATACCCTAAATTCAGAACCCAATTACCACTTCAATCAATATCCAATTTTCTAAATCCTTGAATCACTCAATTCACTCCTAAAACTTTTCTAACTGTCTAAGAATTCCAACTTTCACTTGTCAAGATTCAAGCCTAATATCTATTAGCACTATTGGTATCAATCCATAAAATCACAACACATTTAATTGTCAACCTTTAAATTCAGAACCCAATTACCAGTTCCATCAATGTCCAATTTTCTAAATCCTTGAATCACTCAATTGCACCCCTAAAACTTTCAAACTGTCCAAAAATACCAACTTTACTTGTCAAGATTTAAGACTAATCTCCATTAGCACTATTGGTATCAATTATATCACCTTTAATAGTCAACCCTAAATTCAGAACCCAATTACCACTTCAATCAATATTCAATTTTCTAAATCCTTGAATCACTCAATTCACTCCTAAAACTTTTCTAACTGTCCAAGAATTCCAACTTTCACTTGTCAAGATTCAATACTTAATCTCCATTAGCACTATTGGTATCAATCCATAAAATCACATCACCTTTAATAGTCAACCCTAAATTCAGCACCCAATTACCACTTCAATCAATATCCAATTTTCTAAATCCTTGAATCACTCAATTCACTCCTAAAACTTTTCTAACTGTCCAAAAATTCCAACTTTCACTTGTCAAGATTCAAGCCTAATCTCCATTAGCACTATTGGTATCAACCCATAAAATCACATCACCTTTAATTGTCAATCCTTAAATTCAGAACTCAAGTACCACTTCCATCAATATCCAGTTTTCTAAATCCTCGAATCACTCAATTCACTCCTAAAACTTTTCTAACTGTCCAAAAATTCCGACTTCACTTGTCAAATTTCAAGCCTAATCTCCATTAGCATTATTGGTATCAATCCATAAAATCACATCACCTTTAATTGTCAACCCTTAAATTCAGAACCCAATTACCACATCACTAGAAGCTAATTTCCACATCACCTTTAGAAGGATCGAATACTTGAGAATTTATTGTAAAGTTGTGGAATAGTAAAATTCTGCTGCAAGATGAACACACTAAAGAAAGAGTTTGTACGCAAAGATATTGAATTAAATTAACTTTAACAAAAATGGTAACGGGTGACTAGTTCTCAAGAAGTTATTAAAATAGTGTGACATAGTGAAGTTAAAAAGGAACTTAAACATACTTAAAATTTGTTGAAAATGTGTGGTAAGTGAAGTATTGATGTCACTTGAAGACACTAAAAGAAGATTTTATTTGCAAGGACATTAAAGCAGTAATTAAAAAAGGCAACACGTCTTATTTTTTTCTGAAGGGATGTGAACTAGTAATGCTTTAGCTTATCATTAATGGAAGATGTTTTGCTCAAAAAAACATTTGTGAAAGGATATTAAATTGAAGAATATGTGAATAGTCTTCACATTTAAGAATATGCAAATAGTCTCTATACAGAATCCAACACTAAATAATTTGCAATACAGTAAATTCATCAGAAGGACCCGTACCTGATCAATGTTGAAAGAACCACAGCTCCCAGCTGAGTGCGAAACAGAAAATCGCAGAAAATAGACTGCCAAAACATGCCATGAGATTTAGAATAGTGAGATTTGATGATAATAATCATGAAAAGAAGAGGAAATTGCATGATAAACAACTGTTTAATTAACATTAAAAAATATTGATCTGATCCATATGTTCACACATAAAAACACCAAATATGCAAGGGACACCTACAAATTATGGTCAAACAAAAGTTAAACCACCATAGAAAAGGTGCAGAAAACCAAACCCACCCCCTCACTCAAGTGAGTTCATTAATATACGGAGGGTAAAAATGTTACCTAATACGCCTTAGAAATTCGAGCCCGTCCTGTGGAGGAGGACCAGAATCAAAATCAGGTTCTCATGTAACCACAAAGGCAGGCTTCTGAAGGCTACTGTAATCTTCATCACTGTCACCGTCTTCGATGAACTCTCCTTCCGGATCTATGCAGCCTGTTGTAAGGACAAACATCTTTATAAGGACAACCAGCGAATGTCTCACTCATGTTTGCCACAGTGGAGAGTGTGTGAGAAATATAGAACCCTGAAACACCCAACATTGCTACTTATCTTGTTCAAGCAAGCAGAGTTTTACTTTCTAGTGTGGTCCCTATTCCCCCCCCTTCATACTCAAGAGAGAAAAAGAAAGAAAGAATGCTTACAAATATATCTAAGCATTGAACTTGAATATTGTTATATTTTTTGGTTTGCATCTTTTACCACAATCTCCTTACATAAAAAACATTCATAATAAGCTTCTACTTTCAACATATGTGTTGAACAATCCTGGTCTATTAGAAGTTTAGTGTATCTATTATTTTTAAAGCTCTACGTGCATCAAGCATCATCATGTGAGAGTTGAGAGTCTGAGACTCCCTTAATAAAAAACTTGAAGAAAACAAATGAGAAATATGTCACACACAGACAACACACAAGAATGAAGAGTAGATGGTTTAACATCTCTAGGGCTTTAAAATAGAATATATAGAGGACATAATTGAATTGAAGAAGTGATGAAATGAGTAAGCTTTACATGATTTCATTTGGCAACAGTAATCTGTATTGCATAAACTCATTCAATAGATGTCTTACCTTAATTTATACCAGCTGACAGCATTCCGGAGGCACCTGAGTTGGCCACAGCATCATAGTGGGTTGTATCGCCTCTAACCTATAAAAAAACATCAGAGAGATGTCTGTAAAAACAAGCTAACCAATATACACCGTATACAAAACACAAAAGAATATATTCAGCTCAGTGGACATGGATAAATACATAATGAACAAGTTGAAGGACCGAGGTTGAGCGAAAACCCCACAAAGCAAACTGACAATTGAATATGTGAATAGAGAGCATACCACAGCTCCAATACACACAATAGCTTGATACTTCCGAGACTTCCCAAGCTTCTCAACAACAATGCCAATTTCAAAGCTTCCGGGTACCCAGACAACCTAGTGGATGGTTCCGAAAAATGAACATTTCAGCAATAAAAAATTTAAACATTGATGGCACATGTTAAAATAAGGAACAAAATCAATATGCGAATCGATATCAACAGGACCACTGAATGCACTCTAACCACTTTCAAAACTGTTAATTTTCAGACGCGCATTTCCTTCTATTAGAAAACATAAACAGATGATATGTTAGCATGTTTCACCTACTTGAGCAGGTTTTGTTTACAATAGTGCATTTTGTACTATGAAATATGCAATTACAGCACCATTGCTCCGATGCATAGCATTTCAGAAAAGACACTAGCAACATAAACACAGCAACAAGACCATTAGCTTATAGCGATGTGCACAAAATGACTTGTTAATTCATATCATCAATGTATTTATGTTCAGTGCGAAGGATTAAAACCAACAGATGAATGAATCCCCTATACCCCCAAACAAGATAAATTAGGGTCCATGGAAAATGAAATAGTCACAACTTATCCAGTTGCAGCAGATCCAGTGAAACCCGACTAGAATATGAAAGGAAGTCCAGAAAACAAAGAAGAAATGACTTACCAACAACAAAACACGACATCCCAAAACCACCGTACGCACAAAACGCGGCCCGTACCTACCTCTATGTTGATTCAACAGTCAACACTCTAGCATAAGGAGAGTAGATAAGAAGTAATATTAGCAGTATTCATCACGTATATAAGCACAAAGAAGCATATAACACAGACTGACCAAAACGAGAGAGAGAGATAGAGAGCAGCCTTCAAAGAGAAGAGAATAATGTAACTTACTACTACATGTTTTCCAAAACAAATCCTTCATCTGTGCAAAGCCATGACACCGTGACCCGAAGCATACAACACACAGCAATCCAGTCAGACCTATACAATCACGCAGTTTAAACAACAGAACAGAGAGAGAAGCCTTAAAAAGAGAAAAGGACAAGCATAATGTAGTTACTTACTTCATGTTTTCCATCGAAATCCCTTATCCGTGCCAGCAGGTTGCAAACCCCCATTATTTTAAAATGTTGTGGTGAATATTTAATTCCACATGAGACACACTAATACTACCCATCATGCACAATCATCTAGAAATCCTTGAAATCCAATATATTAAGCTTCTAATGCAACATATTCAATTTCAACTTCACTTGTCAAGATTCAAGCCTAATCTCCATTAGCACTATCGGTATCAATCCATAAAATCATATCACCTTTAATTTCAGAACCGAATTACCACTTCCATCAATATCCAATTTTCTAAATCCTTAGACTCACTCAATTCACTCCTAAAATTTTCAAACTGTCCAAAAAACCAACTTCACTTGTCAAGATTAAAGACTAATCTCCATTAGCACTATTGGTATCAACCCATAAAATCACATCAACTTTAATTGTCAACCCTTAAATTCAGAACCCAAGTACCACTTCCATCAATATCCAATTTTCTAAATCCTCGAATCACTCAATTCACTCCTAAAACTTTTCTAACTGTCCAAAAATTCCAACTTCACTTGTCAAGATTCAAGCATAATATCCATTGCCACTATTGGTATCAATCACATCACCTTTAATAGTCAACCCTTAATTCAGAACCCAATTACCACTTCAATCAATATCGAATTTCTAAATCCTTTAATCACTCAATTCAGTCCTAAAACTTTTCTTACTGTCCAAGAATTCCAAATTTCACTTGTCAAGATTCAAGCCTAATCTCCATTAGCACTATTGGTATCAACCCATAAAATCACATCAATATTAATTGTCATCCCTTAAATTCAGAACCCAAGTACCACTTCCATCAATATCCAATTTTCTAAATCATCAAATCACTCAATTCACTCCTAAAACTTTTCTAACTATCCAAAAATTCCAACTTGACTTGTTAAGATTCAAGCTTAATCTCCTTTAGCACTATTGGTATCAATCCATAAAATCACATCACCTTTAATTGTCAACTCTTAAATTCAGAACCCAATTGCCACATCACTAGAACCTAATTTCCACATCACCTTTAGAAGGATAGAATACTTGAGAATTTATTGTAAAGTTGTGGAATAGTAAAATTCTGCTGCAAGATGAACACACTAAAGAAAGAGTTTGTACGCAAAGATATTGAAGTAAATTAACTTTAACAAAAATGGTAACGGGTGACTAGTTCTCAAAAACTTATTAAAATGGTGTGACATAGTGAAGTTAAAAAGGAACTTAAAATACTTAAAATTTGTTGAAAATGTGTGGTAAGTGAAGTATTGATGTCACTTGAAGACACTAAAAGAAAGATTTTATTTGCAAGAACATTAAAGCAGTAATTAAAAAAGGCAACACGTCTTATCTTTTTCTGAAGGGATGTGAACTAGTAATGCTTTAGCTTATCATTAATGGAAGATGTTTTGCTAAAAAAAACATTTGTGAAAGGATATTAAATTTAAGAATATGTGAATAGTCCTCACATTTAAGAATATGCAAATAGTCTGAGCTATACAGAATCCAACACTAAATAATTTGCAATACAGTAAAATCATCAAAAGGACCCGTACCTGATCAATGTTGAAAGAACCACAGCTCCCAGCTGAGTGCGAAACAGAAAACCGCAGAAAATAGACTGCCAAAGCAAGCCATGAGATTTAGAATAGTGAGATTTGATGATAATAATCATGAAAAGAAGAGGAAATTGCATGATAAACAACTGTTTAATTAACATTAAAAAATATTGACCTGATCCATATGTTCACACATAAAAACACCAAATATGCAAGGGACACCTGCAAATTATGGTCAAACAAAAGTTAAACCACCATAGAAAAGGTGCAGAAAACCAAACCCACCCCCTCACTCAAGTGAGTTCATTAATATCCGGAGGGTAAAAATGTTACCTAATACGCCTTAGAAATTCGAGCCCGTCCTGTGGAGGAGGACCAGAATCAAAATCAGGTTCTCATGTAACCACAAAGGCAGGCTTCTGAAGGCTACTGTAATCTTCATCACTGTCACCGTCTTCGATGAACTCTCCTTCCGGATCTATGCAGCCTGTTGCAAGGACAAACATCTTTATAAGGACAACCAGCGAATGTCTCACTCATGTTTGCCACAGTGGAGAATGTGTGAGAAATATAGAACCCTGAAACACCCGACATTGCTACTTATCTTGTTCAAGCAAACAGAGTTTTACTTTCTAGTGTGGTCCCTATTCCGCCCCCCTCCCCCTTCCCCTTCATACTCAAGAGAGAAAAAGAAAGAAAGAATGCTTACAAATATATCTAAGCATTGAACTTGAATATTGTTTATATTTTTTGGTTTGCATCTTTTACTACAATCTCCTTACATAAAAAACATTCATAATAAGCTTCTACTTTCAACATATGTGTTGAACAATCCTGGTCTATTAGAAGTTTAGTGTATCTATTATTTTTAATGCTCTACGTGCATCAAGCATCATTATGTGAGAGTTGAGAGTCTGAGACTGCCTTAATAAAAAACTTGAAGAAAACAAATGAGAAATATGTCACACACAGACAACACACAAGAATGAAGAGTAGATGGTTTATCATCTCTAGGGCTTTAAAATAGAATATATAGAGGACATAATTGAATCGAAGAAGTGATGAAATGAGTAAGCCTTACATGATTTCATTTGGCAACAGTAATCTGTATTCCATAAACTCATTCAATAGATGTCTTACCTTAATTTATACCGGCTGACAGCACTCCGGAGGCACCTGAGTTGGCCACAGCATCATAGTGGGTTGTATCGCCTCTAACCTATAGAACAAAATCAGAGAGATGTTTGTAAAAGCAAGCTAACAAATATACACCGTATACAAAACACAAAAGAATATATTCAGCTCAGTGGACATGGATAAATACATAATGAACACATTGCAGGACCGAGGCTGAGCGAAAACCCCAGAAAGCAAACTGACAATTGAATATGTGAATAGAGAGCATACCACAAGTCCATTACACATAATAGCTTGATACTTCCGAGACTTCCCAAGCTTCTCAACAACAATGCCAATTTCAAAGCTTCCGGGTACCCAAACAACCTAGTGGATGGTTCCGAAAACTGAACATTTCAGCAAAAAAAAATTTAAACATTGATGGCACATGTTAAAATAAGGAACAAAATCAATCTGCGAATCGGTATCAACAGGACCACATAATGCACTCTATCCACTTACAAAACTGTTAATTTTCAGACGCGCATTTCCTTCTATTAGAAAACATAAACGGATGATATGTGAGCATGTTTCACCTGCTTGAACAGGTTTTGTTTACAATAGTGCATTTTGTACTATGAAATATGCAATTATAGCACCATTGCTCCGATGCATATCATTTCAGAAAAGACACTAGCAACAAGACCATTAGCTTATAGCGATGTGCACAAAATGACTTGTTAATTCATATAATCAATGTATTTATGTTCAGTGCGAAGGATTAAAACCAACAGATGAATGAATCCCCTATACCCCCAAACAAGATAAATTAGGGTCCATGGAAAATGAAATAGTCACAACTTATCCAGTTGCAGCAGATCCAGTGAAACCCGACTAGAATATGAAAGGAAGTCCAGAAAACAAAGAAGAAATGACTTACCAACAACAAAACACGACATTCCAAAACCACCGTACGCACAAACGTGGCCCGTACCTACCTCTATGTTGATTCAACAGTCTACAATCTAGCATAAGGAGAGTAGATAAGAAGTAATATTAGCAGTATTCATCACGTATATAAGCACAAAGAAGCATATAACACAGACTGACCAAAACGAGAGAGAGAGAGAGAAAAAGAGAGAGAGATAGAGAGCAGCCTTAAAAGAGAACAGAATAATGTAACTTACTACTACATGTTTTCCAAAACATATCCTTCATCTGTGCAAAGCCATGACACCGTGACCCGAAGCATACAACACACAGCAATCCAGTCGGACCTATACAATCAGACAGTTTAAACAACAAAACAGAGAGAGAAGCCTTAAAAAGAGAAAAGGACAAGCATACTGTAGTTACTTACTTCGTGTTTTCCATCGAAATCCCTTATCCGTGCCAGCAGGTTGCAAATCCCCATTATTTTAAAATGTTGTGGTGAATATTTAATTCCACATGAGACACCCTAATACTACCCAACATGCACAATCATCTAGAAATCCTTGGAATCCAATATATTAAGATTCTAATGCAACATATCCAATTTCAACTGACAAGATTCAACCCTAATCTCCATTAGCACTATTGGTATCAATCCATAAAATCATATCACCTTTAATTGTCCCTTAAATTCAGAACCCAATTACCACTTCCATCAATATCCAATTTTCTAAATCCTGGAATCACTCAATTCACCCCTAAAACTTTTCAAACTGTCCAAAAATTCCAATTTCACATGTCAAGATTCAAGCCTAACCTCCATTAGCACCATTAGTATCAATCCATAAAATCTTATCACCTTTAATTGTCAACCTTTAAATTCAGAACCCAATTACCACTTCCATCAATATCCAATTTTCAAAATCCTTAGACTCACTCAATTCACTCCTAAAACTTTTCAATCTGTCCAAAAATACCAACTTCACTTGTCAAGATTCAAGACTAATCTCCATTAGCACTATTGGTATCAACCCATAAAATCACATCACCTTTAATTGTCAACCCTTAAATCAATTCCATCAATATCCAATTTTCTAAATCCTCGAATCACTCAATTCACTCCTAAAACTTTTTAAACTGTCCAAAAATTTCAAATTCACTTTTAAGATTCAAGCCTAATCTCCATTAGCACTATTGGTATCAATCCATAAAATCATATCACCTTTAATTGTCAACCTTTAAATTCAGAACCAAATTACCACTTCCATCAATATCCAATTTTCTAAATCCTTAGACTCACTCAATTCACTCCTAAAATTTTTCAAACTGTCCAAAAATACCAACTTCACTTGTCAAGATTCAAGACTAATCTCCATTAACACTATTGGTATCGACCCATAAAATCACATCAACTTTAATTGTCAACCCTTAAATTCAGAACTCAGGTACCACTTCCATCAATATCCAATTTTCTAAATCCTCGAATCACTCAATTCACTCCTAAAACTTTTCTAACTGTCAAAAAATTCCAACTTCACTTGTCAAGATTCAAGCATAATCTCCATCGGCACTATTTGTATCAATCACATCACCTTTAATAGTAACTCTTAATTCAGAACACAATTACCACTTCAATCAATATCCAATTTCAAAATCTTTTAATCACTCAATTCACTCCTAAAACTTTTCTTACTGACCAAGAATTCCAACTTTCACTTGTCAAAATTCAAGCCTAATCTCCATTAGAACTATTGGTATCAACCCATAAAATCACATCACTTTTAATTGACCCCCTTAAATTCAGAACCCAAGTACCACTTCCATCAATATCCAATTTTCTAAATCCTCAAATCACTCCTAAAACTTTTCTAACTGCCCAAAAATTCCAACTTCACTTGTCAAGATTCAAGCCTAATCTCCATTAGCATTATTGGTATCAATCCATAAAATCATATCACCTTTAATTGTCAACCTTTAAATTCAGAACCCAATTACCACATCACTAGAACCTAATTTCCACATCACCCTTAGAAGGATAGAATACATGAGAATTTATTGTAAAGTTGTGGAATAGTAAAATTCTGCTCCAAGATGAACACACTAAAGAAAGAGTTTGTACGCAAATATATTGAAGTAAATTAACTTTAACAAAAATGGTAACGGGTGACTAGTTCTCAAAAAGTTATTAAAATGGTGTGACATAGTAAAGTTAAAAAGGAACTTAAAATACTTAAAATTTGTTGAAAATGTGTGGTAAGTGAAGTATTGATGTCACTTGAAGACACTAAAAGAAAGATTTTATTTGCAAGTACATTTAAAGCAGTAGTTAAAAAAGGCAACACGTCTTATTTTTTTCTGAAGGGATGTGAACTAGTAATGCTTTAGCTTATCATTAATGGAAGATGTTTTGCTCAAAAAAAAACATTTGTGAAAGGATATTAAATTTAAGAATATGTGAATAGTCTTCACATTTAATAATATGCAAATAGTCTGAGCTATACAGAATCCAACACTAAATAATTTGCAATACAGTAAAATCATCAGAAGGACCCGTACCTGATCAATGTTGAAAGAACCACAGCTCCCAGCTGAGTAAGAAACAGAAAACCGCAGAAAATAGACTGCCAAAGCAAGCCATGAGATTTAGAATAGTGAGATTTGATGATAATAATCATGAAAATAAGAGGAAATTGCATGATAACAACTATTTAATTAACATTAAAAAATATTGACCTGATCCATATGTTCACACGTAAAAACACCAAATATGCAAGGGACACCTGCAAATTATGGTCAAACAAAAGTTAAACCACCATAGAAAAGGTGCAGAAAACCAAACCCACCCCCTCACTCAAGTGAGCTCATTAATATCCGGAGGGTAAAAATGTTACCTAATACGCCTTAGAAATTCGAGCCCGTCCTGTGGAGGAGGACCAGAATCAAAATCAAGTTCTCATGTAACCACAAAGGCAGGCTTCTGAAGGCTACTGTAATCTTCATCACTGTCACCGTCTTCGATGAACTCTCCTTCCGGATCTATGCAGCCTGTTGTAAGGACAAACATCTTTATAAGGACAACCAGCGAATGTTTCACTCATGTTTGCCACAGTGGACAGTGTGTGAGAAATATAGAACCCTGAAACACCCAACATTGCTACTTATCTTGTTCAAGCAAGCAGAGTTTTACTTTCTGGTGTGGTCCCTATCCCCCCCCCCTTCATATTCAAGAGAGAAAAAGAAAGAAAGAATGCTTACAAATATATTTAAGCATTGAACTTGAATATTGTTTATATTTTTTGGTTTGCATCTTTTACCACAATCTTCTTACATAAAAAACATTCATAATAAGCTTCTACTTTCAACATATGTGTTGAACAATCCTGGTCTATTAGAAGTTTAGTGTATCTATTATTTTCAAAGCTCTACGTGCATCAAGCATCATCATGTGAGAGTTTAGAGTCTGAGACTGCCTTAATAAAAAACTTGAAGAAAACAAATGAGAAATATGTCACACACAAACAACACACAAGAATGAAGAGTAGATGGTTTAACATCTCTAGAGCTTTGAAATAGAATATATAGAGGACATAATTGAATTGAAGAAGTGATGAAATGAGTAAGCTTACATGATTTCATTTGGCAACAATAATCTGTATTCCATAAACTCATTCAATAGATGTCTTACCTTAATTTATACCAGCTGACGGCACTCCGGAGGCACCTGAGTTGGCCACAGCATTATAGTGGGTTGTATAGCCTCTCTAACCTATAGAACAAAATCAGAGAGATGTATGTAAAAGCAAGCTAACCAATATACACCGTATACAAAACACAAAAGAATATATTCAGCTCAATGGACATGGATAAATACATAATGAACACATTGCAGGACCGAGGCTGAGCGAAAACCCCACAAAGCAAATTGACAATTGAATATGTGAATAGAGAGCATACCACAGCTCCAATACACACAATAGCTTGATACTTCCGAGACTTCCCAAGCTTCTCAACAACAATGTCAATTTCAAAGCTTCCGTGTACCCAGACAACCTAGTGGATGGTTCCGAAAAATGAACATTTCAGCAATAAAAAATTAAACATTGATGGCACATGTTAAAATAAGGAACAAAATCAATCTGCGAATCGGTATCAACAGGACCACTGAATGCACTCTAACCACTTTCAAAACTGTTAGTTTTCAGACTAGTTTTCAGACGCGCATTTCCTACTATTAGAAAACATAAACAGATGATATGTTAGCATGTTTCACCTACTTGAGCAGGTTTTGTTTACAATAGTGCATTTTGTACTATGAAATATGCAATTACAGCACCATTGCTCCGATGCATAGCATTTCAGAAAAGACACTAGCAACATAAACACAGCAACAAGACCATTAGCTTATAGCGATGTGCACAAAATGACTTGTTAATTCATATCATCAATGTATTTATGTTTAGTGCGAAGGATTAAAAACAACAGATGAATGAATCCCCTATACCCCCAAACAAGATAAATTAGGGTCCATGGAAAATGAAATAGTCACAACTTATCCAGTTGCAGCAGATCCAGTGAAACCCGACTAGAATATGAAAGGAAGTCCAGAAAACAAAGAAGAAATGACTTACCAACAACAAAACACGACATCCCAAAACCACCGTACGCACAAAACGCGGCCCGTACCTACCTCTATGTTGATTCAACAGTCTACACTCTAGCATAAGGAGAGTAGATAAGAAGTAATATTAGCAGTATTCATCACGTATATAAGCACAAAGAAGCATATAACACAGACTGACCAAAACGAGAGAGAGAGAGAGAGAGATAGAGAGCAGCCTTAAAAAAGAAGAGAATAATGTAACTTACTACTACATGTTTTCCAAAACAAATCCTTCATCTGTGCAAAGCCATGACACCGTGACCCGAAGCATACAACACACAGCAATCCAGTCGGACCTATACAATCAGGCAGTTTAAACAACAGAACAGAGAGAGAAGCCTTAAAAAGAGAAAAGGACAAGCATAATGTAGTTACTTACTTCATGCTTTCCATCGAAATCCCTTATCCGTGCCAGCAGGTTGTAAATCCCCATTATTTTAAAATGTTGTGGTGAATATTTAATTCCACATTCATGACACACACTAATACTACCCAACATGCACAATCATCTAGAAATCCTTGAAATCCAGTATATTAAGATTCTAATGCAACATATCCAATTTCAACTTCACTTGTCAAGATTCAACCCTAATCTCCATTAGCACTATTGGTATCAATCCATAAAATCACATCACCTTTAATTGTCAACCCTTAAATTCAGAACCCAATTAACACTTCCATCAATATCCAATTTTCTAAATCCTTGAATCACTCAATTCATTCCTAAAACTTTTCAAACTGTCCAAAAATTCCAATTTCACTTATCAAGATTCAAGCCTAATCTCCATTAACACTATTAGTATCAATCCACAAAATCACATCACATTTAATTGGCAACCTTTAAATTCAGAACCCAATTACCACTTCCATCAATATCCAATTTTCTAAATCCTCGAATCACTCAATTCATTTCTAAAAATTTTCTAAGTGTCCAAAATTTTCAACTTCACTTGTCAAGATTCAAGCCTAATCTCCATTAGCACTATTGGTATCAATCAATAAAATCACATCAACTTTAATTGTCAACCCTTAAATTCAGAACCCAATTACCACTTCCATCAATATCAAATTTTCTAAATCCTTAAAATCCCTCAATTCACTCCTAAAACTTTTCAAACTATCCAAAAAATTCAATTTCACTTGTCAAGATTCAAGCCTAATCTCCATTAGCACTATTGGTATCAAAATCCATAAAATCATATCACCTTTAATTGTCAACCTTTAAATTCAGAACCCAATTACCACTTCCATCAATATCCAATTTTCTAAATCCTTAGACTCACTCAATTCACTCCTAAAACTTTTCAAACTGTCCAAAAATACCAACTTCACTTGTCAAGATTCAAGACTAATCTCCATTAACACTATTGGTATCAACCCATAAAATCACATCACCTTTAATTGTCAACACTTAAATTCAGAACCCAAGTACCAATTCCATCAATATTCAATTTTCTAAATCCTCGAATCATCACTCAATTCACTCCTAAAACTTTTCTAACTGTCCAAAAATTCCAACTTCACTTGTCAAGATTCAAGCCTAATCTCCATTTGCAATATTGGTATCAATCCATAAAATCACATCACCTTTAATTGTCAACCCTTAAATTCAGAACCCAATTACCACATCACTAGAACCTAATTTCCACATCACCTTTAGAAGGATAGAATACTTGAGAATTTATTGTAAAGTTGTGGAATAGTAAAATTCTGCTGCAAGATGAACACACTAAAGAAAGAGTTTGTACGTGAAGTAAATTAACTTTAACAAAAATGGTAAGGGGTGACTAGTTCTCAAAAAGTTATTAAAATGGTGCGACATAGTGAAGTTAAAAAGGAACTTAAAATACTTAAAATTTGTTGAAAATGTGTGGTAAGTGAAGTATTGATGTCACTTGAAGACACTAAAAGAAAGATTTTATTTGCAAGGACATTTAAAGCAGTAGTTAAAAAAGGCAACACGTCTTATTTTTTCTTATTTTTTTCTGAAGGGATGTGAACTAGTAATGCTTTAGCTTATCATTAATGGAAGATGTTTTGCTCAAAAAAACATTTGTGAAAGGATATTAAATTTAAGAATATGTGAATAGTCTTCACATTTAATAATATGCAAATAGTCTGAGCTATACAGAATCCAACACTAAATAATTTGCAATACAGTAAAATCATCAGAAGGACCCGTACCTGATCAATGTTGAAAGAACCACAGCTCCCAGCTGAGTAAGAAACAGAAAACCGCAGAAAATAGACTGCCAAAGCAAGCCATGAGATTTAGAATAGTGAGATTTGATGATAATAATCATGAAAATAAGAGGAAATTGCATGATAACAACTATTTAATTAACATTAAAAAATATTGACCTGATCCATATGTTCACACGTAAAAACACCAAATATGCAAGGGACACCTGCAAATTATGGTCAAACAAAAGTTAAACCACCATAGAAAAGGTGCAGAAAACCAAACCCACCCCCTCACTCAAGTGAGCTCATTAATATCCGGAGGGTAAAAATGTTACCTAATACGCCTTAGAAATTCGAGCTCGTCCTGTGGAGGAGGACCAGAATCAAAATCAAGTTCTCATGTAACCACAAAGGCAGGCTTCTGAAGGCTACTGTAATCTTCATCACTGTCACCGTCTTCGATGAACTCTCCTTCCGGATCTATGCAGCCTGTTGTAAGGACAAACATCTTTATAAGGACAACCAGCGAATGTTCCACTCATGTTTGCCACAGTGGAGAGTGTGTGAGAAATATATAACCCTGAAACACCCAACATTCGTGATCAAATACCAGTTCATGAAATTAACTAATGCTACGTCTAAATCACATTCTTACCAAGTACGTATCCTTTACAATTTCAACTGTTGCATTCACAACTTGGTTAACTTCCAGATCTTTATGTGCTTCTCTTTTACGTTTCTGTGATTGGACAACCAATCAAACATGGAATGAATCTCAACTCAGGAGAACTTTTATAATAAACCCACACAAACAGAAATAGGTTGTCACAACCTCAGGCACAAAAGAATGAGAATCAAGTAAAATAGGCAATGGATAAAAGATGTGGACAGCGTGGCTGAATTTCATGATAAACAATGCAGCGATTTAAGGCTGACCTTCTTAGGAGTCTGAGAACTAGAAATCTCCTTCTTTGATCTATGATTGACGAAGTCCGGCTTTAAAGCTAAATCGACCAGGCGATCAATATTCGAAATCGAGAACTGCAGCTCGAACAACAGAGTTGGACTCCATGGTGCTGTTGGCCACTACACACAATTCGCATAAAATATTGCATTAAAGGGACAAAATCTAATGTCTGAATCTAATTAAGTTTTATAGGATGACTTACACTGATAATGGGAAATGAATCCGTAGACATTGCTGTAATTCTCAAAGCTTATAACGACACCAAATTCCTTAATTTCATGGACTCTTCCTTCAACAATGCTGCCAATACCAAATGCACTGTTCCAACTCAGCCCATTCTCTTCAGAGTTGGACAACTGCAACTCTGCAATCTGCAGAATACAATGATGTAACTTGTAGGTAGTAAAATGTTAAAACAATTACTACTTCATGGCTTCATGCAGGGAGTGAGCAAATAGAGTAACCAATGCAGGTCCAAACACTAATATTAAATGACCAAATCTATCAATATGGGGCTTAGCCCACGACACCCCTATGATAGAATGGGGAAAAAATCCATATAGGGAAGTCGTAAATAATGTTTGAAAGACCTGAGAACTAAAACCATAAATCAATGAAGAAAATAAAATTATCAGAGAAGTATCTGATAAGGTCATACGATTTATTTATTTAGAAGAACCAGCTGAGTAATGAAAAATATATGTACTTGCAAAAGGTGTTAGTTCAGTTTCTAAAGATAAAACATACTATTCCTGGTGTTACCTTCTCTTCCAGAAGAAAATACTCTTGGATGAATGAAGCATCAGTTGAACAGCACAATGACTGCCTTAAAGACAATGTTATTCTTCTTTTGGCACTACTAATCTGAGAAGATATTGGTGAGAAATGAGATCATAAAGACCGTATATATCTGAGTTCTTAAATACAGTCATAAATATGTGATCAGGAACCTACATCCACCACATTGCTTCTGACTGACTGACGTAGAACATCTCTGATAGGTCTGAGCTCCAGTCATCAGCAGCCTTCAAACAAAAATACCCAAAAGAACTCAAAATTCCCCAATTAAGATTGAAAAAAAAAACATATGCTCATACCTCACTACAACATGGGAACTGTGTAAAGCACAAGTAGATGATACCTTGCTTTTAGGAGCAAAGCCAGTCAGACGCCCAATATAGCGAACAAAGCAGACAGTTTCAATTACATTGCATATGTAACCCTGATAAAGAAACTTGTATTAGCAGTCAAGGAAATGAAATGATTATTGGAGAAGCACTAGAGTGTAAAGAATTAATAATAAAAATAAAAAATCACAATTTCAGACTGTTACGAAGAAACATAGTGCACTTCCATTCGGGGGGGGGGGGGGGGGAGGAGTTGCATCGGCGAGGGAAGGGGCATATAGCACCCTTAAAGGAGCATAATCATCTTACATGCACCGCAGAGTGAGGATGGATTTGGCTAATATCACTTGGAAGTTGTTGGGCCGAGGTAACGAGCGAATGCTTAGCTGTGAGGACGAGATTGTTTCCTTCGACATCTGCATGATTTATATAGTAAGACACACACTCTAAATATGTTTTCAGCGGAGAAAAGATATGAATTGTTGGATGTTACTCCCCTTCCTCGATTTGTAAAGATGACTCAGTCACTCAACACAGTGTCTCATTATTTACTGATAAAATTATACTGTTACACCTAGGTGGCATGGTTGTGGGTATAGTAGGACACCGCCATGCCACCGCCAGGGGACTAGAAATCAAAGCAAGGAAAAACGATACTACATTATATGGCGAGGATGCAGATATATATTTTATATTTTCTAATTTTTTGTAGTAAAAAATATGGAAGTTTACAGGATATATAAGAGTACTAAAAGGGATATCATAGAGTATTGACAATCTTCATCTATTCATAAGAAATATAGAGATATGTAAATTTGAAGATTACCGAGAATCAATAATGCATCAAATTGATATCCTGGCTTCAAGCAAGAGATCAGCAAAGCAGCAAGGTCTGTTGCATCGTGAAACCAAATTAAAATCTATTGGCACGCAAATGAGAGAGGAAATGGATACGGAAATCTAAGATATAGAAACTAAAGAAACATAACAAGCAAGAAATTTTTTAAATTATTCAATAAACTCTATATTAGCTGGCAAGTATTAAGATTATTCATGATAGTCTATGTTAAACAAGGTTCGCGAATTAATTATTTAAAAGGCACATGGTGTATAAGAACAAATTAGGTCGTTGAGTACCATGGTGATCGGACAAATGTTCGAGAGCAATTGTGCCTTTCATGCGACTTGCGGAATTGATGTTCACCACAACTGCATCTGGCATAATCTTCTCAACCACTCCTGACACTTGGCTTCCTGGTTTCACATTCTCATCCGCCGATGCCCTATCAATTTTTAGTGGAGAAGGGAATAAGAACATATAGCTGCCTCTAGATGAATCAAACTTTATTCTTTCGCTTTTTTTTTTCTGGGGAAATTTTGGAGACTGCACAATACTAAATCCCGCACAATAACAAAAACATTTACACATACATGAGAGCTCATGTTTGCAGTTATTTATTTGATTAAATGATTTACCATCTAAATATTCTACATTGTAAAATCCTCTAATTATATATAATTAATTAAGTACATTCCTGGAGTGGCGGAATAAATTCTGCACAAAGCAAAAGCTGGTAACAGTTGGAACTTGGAGAGTATCAAAATTAACACTCCTGTGATTCAACTCACTAACAGAAAACATGCAATTCCGTGATAATCAAAAGATTTTATTTAGGTATTTAGAATATCTATTTGGGTATTTCTTTGATAATTACAATGTATTTTGTTCATTTTATTGTTTCCTGTAGCCCACAACTCTGATTCTTCCTCTCCATTTCAGAACAGCAATTATATTTACTGCATGCCATGATTGACTGATATATATGCTAGAAAGCAAACAAAAAATAGTTCACATACAAACCTTATAGAAGACATGTTGAAACTAAGATTTATTCGATGTGAAGCAGGGATACATTTTACTACTCTGCACTTGATAACTTGCTCAACATGATATGTGGAACTTATATCAGCCCCTGGATCCAAACCAAGTTCAGACCTGCAAATGGTAAGAAAATTTTCATACAATATGAGACACAGGTGACATATAGACACAAGAGAAGCACCATATATCCTTGGAAGTACACTATTGAAGAGAACATGAATACTCAGTAGAATGCACAAAATATTATAACAAGAACAGTAGTAGTAGTACAAGTTACGGAATCAGTACATAGCCAATACACCAAACTGTAGTACTCATCAAGATGGAGAATACACAATGAGAGGTAGATGCAGTGGGATAGGATGAAAACATAGATACTCTCATAATAGAGTCTAAGAAGTGAATAATGAGCAAGTGAGAAACCTTACCCAAACTAGCAGGTTTCAGGAACTGAGGTCGACAAGAAGCCCCTCATCATACCTGGCCAATCCATCATACTCCTGCAGAACCACAGGATTAAGCCCACCATACACCTCAGCCCACTTCTTCTGACCATCCAAATCCACAAACCTCAACGCCAACATCTAAATCAACCCTTTCTTCTCCCTCTTCACCTCCTCAACTTCCATACAACGGTTCGGCAAAGGTAAAGCGAACTCGGTTTTCGCAGCTTTTCTCTTCCTCCGTCTTCTCCTTCCTCTTCCCCTCACTGGCCTCACAGCCATCATTTTCATTCCTGTTGAACTCTAACGAGCATTTCGTCGAACACCTGGTCTGCACATCTAAATCCTGCTGCATTACAGCTCCTACTCCTTCCGGAACGACACTGTGCGGCTCAGATTCTTCAAGGACGCCGAGGAAGGTGTCTGTTTGACCAGGAACGACGTCGTTTTGCATCCCGAAGCTCTCAGACTGTTTTGCTTCGAGAATGTTCATCTGTGATTCCGACTCAAAGTGGTCGAGCTGTGAGAGAGTCGAGGGAAAATCGGTGGCTGTAATATCTGTCGATTGTAGAAATTTGGAAGTAGGGAGTGAGAGTTGAGGAGAAGAAGAGAGTATGAGAGCAATTGACGCGTTGATGGTAAGCAGATGGTCCATCTTGGGATATTATTGCAACCCATAATCAGTCCACTCCGGGTCCCACAACTGAACAAAAGTATACTGTGGCTATGTTTCTTGTTCTCAGACATGGACAAGGACAAAAGCACAAAACCATCTTGGTATTTCATTACAGCTGTCCGGTTTTTTTATAGTTTTATAGTATTATAATAAATGATGATAGTACTAGTAAAGTTGCTTGCAAACATGGTTCGCCAGATAACATAAAAAGTAGTTTCTTTTTAGTCTTTCATCAACAGCTCCGACCAACTCCAAATCGAAGCTGGGGACGTAACCTAGCTCCGATTTGGAGCTCTTTAAAGCTCCAATCGGAGCTGTAAAAAGCTTCGATCGGAGCTTTAAACAGCAAGCTCCGATTGGAGCGTGCCCAGCTCCAATCAGAGCTGGGTTTATGGAATTTCCGGTGCCGAAAAAATTCCGGCATCGGAGGTTGGAGAAAAGAGAAAGGGAAAAAATAAAGGAAAAAATAAAAAAAAGAAAATGAAAAAAAGAAAACAGAAAATTAAAGAAAAAGGAGAAAAAGAAAAAAATTAAAAATCTGAAAATAGCATAAGGGTGTGTTTGGAGAGAGAAAAAATTAGAATTTTCTAAAGCTGGTCAACACAAATGGGGCTAGATGTAATTGTTGAACTAATAGGGAGAAAAACGCAAAGTTAGTCTCTAACAGGAGGAGTCTGAGTAATTTTCCCTTACTAAAATTAAATAAAGTGCTCCGTTATTTTTTTTTTTCATTCAATCCGGGAGAAAAGTTGGTGTGCCATATTGGTTTGCAATTTTTTTAGTTTTACTGCTTGATTGCAAATCAAATTGGCAGTCGATAATGTCGACCAGATGTAATTATAAAATATATTGTAGAATTATTAATACCATTGTCTTAATAATGATACAATATATTGTCAAATGTAATAAGCGGGTGTCCAAAGTTTTAACCGCGGATGGTTTTTTAATAAAAATGTTAACCGTCAATTTTGATTTGTTTGCGGGCGGACGACTTTTATGTACACCTCTAGATAATGATCGGATAGCCCATGATGAGATTAGTTGAGGTGTGTGTTATGTTATACACTATTGGGCTTGGGCTTAGTGCATTAATAAAATTTGGCTAAGATAGAGTAGTATGATGATTGGTGATGAATAGTAAGATAGAGTAAGATAGTGTGTATGAGGGTGGAGTACTAGAAAATAGAAGATGTTAGGAAATCTGGTTTTCTTGATTCTGGTACACTGAGATGAAGTAAGTATCAGAGCATGCTACATGAAGTTGCGATGAAGACCGCCAAGAAACGCAAATCAATATGATGATTAGTTCTAATTGTCAACTCAATATAATGATTAGTTCTAATTATCAACTTGTTGAACATTTTTTCATAACATCAAAACAGAGAGACCAAGTAGGCAAGAAAGAAATAGAGCAAAGTCAAGCTAGAAAGAAAATCAAGGAAAATGTATGTCACAAGGCCTCTTTCCCAGCTGCTCAACTCTCCAGATTTGCTATTTGCACAGCCTGAGGGTCCCAACTCCGGTTTCTTGACGACTCAAGATAAAGAATCTGAGACGTATTCGTGCTTCGGGTTGTGCAAGAACAAGACACTCAAGGAACTGCATTTCCAACATAACAAAGAAGTGATTGTTCAATATGTAAGAAGTACCGGTCAAACCACATATGCAACTCTCGATCCAGTTTTCCTTATTCCGGTTCTCAATCACCCTTTGTCTTCTAATCTATACTATGCCATTGATCCACACCGCAAACACATTGGGTATGTAAATATTCATCGTCTCTTAGTCATTGCCACTATCATCTTAATCAAACATTTTTTTTAGGAGAAATGATTCAATCTACTTTGCTGGACTTATTTTGTGTTGAATTTCAGGAAAGCAGTCACTCGCTCAAGGGAGGAAGACAAGGTCACCTGCTGTTTCTGTCGTCATGTTAAAGAAGTGAAACCGAAGCCATTAGATCCTCGTGATATTTACCAGCAATTTGAGATGGTTCCTTATGAAACTGCTTGCAGCTCAGGTGGTAATTTTTTTGCCAGATCAGTAGCACCGGATGGTTTCCCTCCGTACTTCCTCATGCAAAAGGGGTGGACTATCCACACCAAGACCCCCGAAGGTCACTTTAAACTGGACGAGGCACAAGGAGTTGATTCAAATCTCCGTGCTCGCCTCCCACAACTTGAGAGTTCCCATCCTACTGTGGTCGGAAAATGGTATTCTCCATTCATGTTTGTGAAGGAAGGGACATTAAGAGATCAGGTGAAAGGAGCGTTGTACTATGAGGTTACCCTCGAGCAAAGATGGGAGCAGATTTTCTCCTTCCATAAGAAAGTTTCTGGTCAGCAAGGAAACTCAGTGGTGATTAATGCATTAGTCGAAAAGGAAGAGTTTGTAGTTCACTCAGAGTACAAAGGTAAGTGGAGCGACAAGAACACGAGTGATGGAGTGGTCTGGTTTACAGGTTACGGACCTGGAGGTGGAAAATCAAGTGTGGGATTGAGGCATGAGGTTGTGGATAGAATGAAATGGGAGCAAGAGATATTTGGTTGGGTTGGTGGGGAAGAAAGGCAAGTGAACATTAACCGAGTCGAAGAGTTCAAGGAATTGGGGGGATGGAGAGAGCTGAAATGCTATGTTTTAGTTGAGAGATTCAGTTTCAAGAGAATGTGTGGTAGTGTGGTGATGGCATATGACTTCAAGCATTGTCATCAAATGAAGATAAAATGGAATTAGCTTTTTTGTTGGTTTTTTGTTGTATACTACAGACTGGGTTTAGGCTTGTGTGTATTTTTATTGTACTTTTTTGCTATGTAATTGTTGTACCATGCTAAAGGTACTATTGCTGCTACCAAAAGGGATTAAATTCCTGTTTGAGATCACATATTTTGAAGTTGATTTTGTTGGTTTTCTAGATTGGTTTGGCAATTATCTCAGGCAAGTTTCTCCAACAAAGTTGTCCCAAGTCTCTAACTCAGGTCACTTCCCAAGATTCTGAAAATGCTCTCAGTAATTTCAACATTAGGATTAATCATAAAAATGGAAGTATGTTGCTCAAGACTAATGTCTTAGTTTTACACAAACTTTGCCTTCTCCCTTTTATGAAGAACGTTAAGGAACTTTGTCTCAACCAAATAGTTACTTCACTAGGACTGCTATCTAGCATTTTGCTTGGTACTATTTTGTATTATCAAGACCTTGTTGTACTTTGGCTCTTACAAGCCTCCTTAATTTATTCTATAAAATGATCTCCTAGTTCACCCTTTATTTATAAATAGTTAAATAAATAAATAAATAAAATAATAATAAGAAGAAATTAGTCCATGTGTTTACCATCCCGCGGCTAGAATAACAGATACAGGTAGATAGAGCATGGATTTATAACTCCGCCACCACCGGGGATCGAACCCTGCACCTCTCCTTCACTAACCCAACTCATTACTGTTGCACCACCTTATGACTGCTGCACCACCTAAATCAACCTTATAAACCAGGATCGAACATTGCACCTCTCCTTCACTAACCCAACTCATTACTGCTGCACCACCTTATGACTCCATCTAGTAGTAGTTGTTAGTCTTGATTGTTTTTAAGAAACAGTCGCTACCCCCTGGTATGTGATTGTGGCTAGTCTTTTACTTGATTCGGCTCGTTAAGAAAATGATTATGTCCAAGATTGACACGAGCTCCACGACTCAGGTTCATAGTCGACTAGTTGGGCCGATAGCATTATGTGCAGTGTGCTACACCGAGTGTTGAATATTTGAAGCCCGGATTCTATATTCGTCCCTATAACCAAAAGAGAAACAACAAAAACCAAGATTTAACTTGATATTGTAATTAAGAAAATGGAATATAAATTCGGAAAACTGAAAATTGTTTCCCGAGATAGAAGATTGATAAATATATACTGTATTGTATACTACTTCAAGGCCCAAGGGGAGAAGAAAGAATGGCAGGTGATTGCTCTTGGGCCGAGCTCAGATCTAATATAATAGCTATAATGTTGTTCAAGTGGTCCATTGTGGAAACTTGTCCAGATAGCTCCCCTATAAGTATGTTGTTTTCTTACCGTCCATAGTTCTGGCACAAATGCACCTTCAATATTTCTTTTTGAGAGTAGTGATTTTATAACGAGGTGATTTTTTTTCTTCTTTCAAGCGGCAAAGGAAGTTTTATTGACCGGAAATCTCAAAGCTGTCACAACGATGACATAGGAAAGTTTGCAAGAGATACACTTCACCAAAACTGGCAAAGCACACCATGACCATCCAATACAACAGTATCCAAGTTAACGGTCGGATTTTACAAGTATAAATTGATTATAAACGCACAACCACTAAACTACTATGGTGCTCCTATTAACGGAGTGCTTAGTTGGTAATCTGCTTCAACTCCAACCAACAGGTCGAGAGTTAAGTGTCATCATGGGAGTAAATGGGAAATCATTATTAATCCTCTATCCTGCTTCTAAAAAAACTATGGTGCTCCTATTAACAGTGCAGACATTATTCCAACAACCTTTTTATTCAAAATAACAGTAGTAAGGTTACATGCAAAGTAGGCACAAAAGATACCGGTCGAACACTTAAACCCGTAAATCACACCCGATTTATGGCAAATAGAAATCAAAAGAAAGCACACGCGAACATGAAAGTACAACGATATGCAAACTCGATAGAGAATAATGCTTTCGGTATGAAAGACCCTGACAAGTGACATCTATATAGAAATGCTGTTTGGGACACCCTTTCCTGTCAAGCCTGATTCAGGTGAAAACGGCTTCAAGAGCTCATATGGCACTATTCCAGCACCAGTTCTGTTTGTATTGTTGGAATCTGCGTTACGAGCATCAATTATTCCTTCAATCGCTTTCAACCTTCCACTAAATCTCTCAAATGCAGCCTTTAAAACTTCATCTCCTGCCCAGTATGGTTGAATGACCCCACCAATATACTCCTCATCAGGATTATGGTTTGACAGAACATTTAAAACAGTCGTAACAGTTGCAGCTTGAAATTTTGATGGGAACGAATCTAAGAGGAAGTCACCAGGCTTCTTCAAGAATTGGGCCTCCTCTACCTCACTTGGATCTTCGGTAGGCATTTTTGTACGGGCAATTGTTGGCCTGTTAGGGAAGTATCCTCCATAATGAAACTGGCCAAAGTTTACTGCAGCATGATGGCATGATGATACCCACATGATAGTTGTTACGATTCCAACCAAATCAGCTGGAGTTTTGAGCTCGGGCCACCATGATGCATCTTTCTTGTCCCCATGGCCAACTGTTTTGATTTCTGTCCACCATGCCTGAAGCTCGGTATCTGATTCCACGAGGCTTGCTTCAGAATAGTAGTAATTGACATAGTCAGTGACCCACTGTTTAAGAGCATCCCAAAGAAGCAAACCATCATTAGCATATGGATAGTCTTCTATTGTCAGCTTTAGGCCATTTGGTGCAGTTTCATCCTCCACAGCCATGCCTCTGATATTCCACAACAAAGTTCGAAACAGTTAAGGGGTAGTTTTTAGTTTTTAGGTAAGGAAACGAGAAGGCTTATGTTGATTAATGCACTACATACTTTCCAAATGCAATGAATCAAGATGCACTATATTATGAAGCCAATGTGGTTTCACATATTTGCACAAGATAATAGTACTTCAGCGTACCTGTTGATTAAATCTGCAGGAAGTGCTTGAAGGTCAAACTGCCATTGTTTGTCATAAGCAACAGAGCTCAACTCCATCGAATATTTGCGAGGAGAAAATGTCTTCTCAATGATCCCCTCTGAGTTAATAAGGGCAAGACGGGCCAATGCATTTATCTCCATTGTGTATCGGAAATGGGGATGCAATAGTCGGTAAATAGGATGCATTGCACTGAGTTGCCTATTTGATGCAATTATAAACGGCTCTATGCAACAATGAGTTCGTAGCCTGCAAATATCCAAATGCGACGAGGTTAGAAAGTTAATGTTGCTGCACAGTTTTAGATGATTGCAATGTAGCCGAGTACAAACATAGATAATTTTACTTTACAACTCGATTATGATATGATATTGTAAGAATTTGTACCAGTGACTGACGAGTTGATGATAACCAGAGTCATGGGCAAGAACATGAGCTTTAGCCAGCCGCCACAACCAGACATCAGTAGGATGCGAGGTTTTTTCGAATACTTGTTTCCACTGGGGCTTCCCATCAACTGGTGGCCGAGTTAGCTCAATCATCAAAGGCTCTAACATGCCAGTAGGTGTTAAGAAAAACAATGTTCTTGATCCATAGAATGTTGTCCCTTTGATCTCTCTTACTTTGTTCACGTATGGCAAATATACATCATGATAATCCAAGAGAAAAAGCTTCTTTTGTTCTAAGGCCTGCAATTTGTCAATAACATAATTGGTCAGTCAAGCTAGAAAAGGTACATCATATTATAGAGTTTTGAGTTTATCAGAACTTGCCTCGTCAAATGTCATAACACCCTCAATGTGTTTTTCCACCAGCTCCCTTGTAATTGCTGATTCTGCAGGTCCATACACCTCGGTGTCCAAATTGCTCTTCAGCGGCCACTCCTACAATCATATTTCAATATTAACTATTCGCTTCTTTTATATCCTTAAGAATTTCTTAAGTTTCAAAGACAAATCAAAGCTTAAATGAAATGTTCTGTTCTATAGTAACAATTAACAAAAGTTTCATTCTCGCACATCACAGATGAACATATCAATAATTATTACTGTAACACAAAGCTTGTGATCATTGGGTTTGTTTCTTCGCGCTCCATTATATTATTTTCCCAGTTGTCATGTGATTCTGAATCACTTTGAAAATGGAATGGAATGGAGAAAAAATCATACCGTAACTAATGTGATGCAGCAAGGGTTCAAACCAGCTAGAGTTTCTCGTGCAAATTCAGTATCGCTGAGCCAAGCAAAGTTATCTCCTGCAACAACATAATAAGGTCAAAATGGAAGTTACCATTTCCAAATTTTATTTATGCGCCAAGAGTTCTTTTAAAAAGAAAATGCCTAGAGAAGTTGGGATTTACTTTCAACCAGTTCGGGGTTATCAAAGTGTAGGATTTGATTCCCTGTGTCAGCAACACCCTTCACTAAATTGGGCACAAAACTCCCTAACAATCCGGCTCCTGAAGCACTTGGCAGCTCATATCCTTCGATATACAGATCCTCTATAGCATTAAAGTTTTGAAATCCTAGATCAGGGTCTAAGAATACGGTCTCCAGCGTGGGAACTATTGATTTTAGCCCTTGGTACACCGTGGTTGTTGCAAATGACGCCAGCTTCCCTTCAGCAAACTGTTCATCCCTCGGAACATATATGTTGAGCAAGGCCCTCGACTCCGACAATGGATCTAAAAATTCCAAACATGACTGAGATCAACCTAAAATGTTACAAAAATCACAGCTACAAGAAGGACTTTTCTAATTCAATGCACCTCTTCAGCATTAGTGTGACATAAATCCTATCAACCAAGTAATAAATATATCATTAAAACCATTCCATATGATTTTCCAAAACTCATTAATTTAACTTCAGTTGAAATGTCTAGACTCTAGATTATACGAAGAGAACAAAGCCTTGCAATATCAAAATTCCTGAAGTCAAATCATAATCTACCACCTCAACGGATTTATGTTAAAATTGGCATTGCGAAATTGAAATTCAAACAGATTTTAACAAAATTAACAAGTAACAAACTAACGATTGAAAAATTTGTACAAGTAGATGATCGAGATGAATGTAGATAGTTTCGATCGACATTTAATTTCAGAAAACTGACCTTTCTTAGTTTTAGATCGTCCAGTTCTGCAGCGACGGGGATATGGGTGCTCAGCGCCGCCGAGCACCGGGCGAGCAAGGTCGTCACTGGAGTCAGGGTCTCCGAGATCATTGTAGACGTCATAATCGTAAATTCTGTCGTAACTTTTTCGTTCGCCAGTGCCGTCTCCACGGAGGTTTTTCAGCTCTTTCTCTCTCAGTGCTTTTAGGCCGTTTGGTGTTTGGGATGGCAAGTATGACTGTCAATAGTACCCAAATTTATTAATTAATGATTAAAAAAAGCCTAGGCAATCAACTAAAATAAGTACTAGTAGTATGATGGTAAATAACTAAATATGACCTTTGTGGAACGTGGCCATTAAATGATAAGTTGTTTAACTTATTATCTGTATAGCTTAATTTATTAATGATTAATGATTGGTGAAAATGATTAATGGAGAGATGATATCCATACCGTATTGGTGAAAAACACTCTCTTTTCAGGGTTGTCAAATTTGGAATGAACCCAAGTATTACAAGTGACATCAATTGAGCCAGTTGAAAAACCAGTCAGAACAATGCTCTTGACGAACATTTCCAAGTGATGTTCATTCTCAATCAATACCGCACCAATCTCACCGAATCCTTGAGGGACCTTCAGATTGGCCTGGTACGCAATCTCCTTGTCGCTCAAACTTATGTCCGATAACCGAGCATACGCTTTGATTGTTGCCTTCTCCTCCCCCGTAGCTACATTTGTTAAACATTTCAACACGGTTAATATTTACGACTAGCAAACACTATTGCGCTAGTACTCTGGTTGTGAAAATGCGTAATGTAGACGGTGAGTTTGTGACATATGAAAAAAAATGGTAAAAGTGGTCCATTGACACATGCAATACAATGTTTGTAATTAGCCATGATAGTTTTAGTTCAAAGTTTTAAAATCGTGGCAAATTCGTAAATTTAGTTCAAAGTTTTAACATAGTGGTTGCAATTTTAGTCTTTGCTTAAAAGTTTGAAGGACTATTCAATACATGCCCACGTCAACACTGATCGTTCTAAAGTGACACCTCACTTATCATATACTATCTGAAAATGAATTAGATCGTGACTTGGATCGATTTGTACAAGCAGAGATTGGATATTCATCTAAATTAGTGGATGATTTTTATCTTTTTTTTCACCGATGAATAAATTAATTATTTTACTTTAGCATGGAAGGAGGATAAAAGTACTTAGTAATATCAATTTGTGATACGGAACGAGTACTTACTAGGATCAACCTTGGCAGCAACAAGCTCCACTTGGAGAGTCTTACCAAGCACGTCGGCGGTATTGTCAAGTCCTTGGGTTATGCTGGTAAGTTGACTGACGGCATCACCAACAGTTTTGACCACTGTCACGGTGGCTTTAACATCAGTCGTTGTGTCACTAGAGTTCGTAAACAAGGGCTTAATATGGATCGCACGTATGATCACATTCTTTTTTTGTGTTCTTGTTGCCCTTGATTGCTTCGATGTTCTTGCGAAGAGGGAATGCTGCTTAGGGGTTACAAGAGAAGAAGCTCTAGTTGAGAGCGAAGGCTTGTGGAGTGGAGCTAGGGCGTGAGGCTTGTGAGAGATGCTGTACCTCAACATTTTTGTGTCAAAAGTAGTGTAAAGGCCAGCTATCTGTGGATCAGATGATGAGAAATGTATGTGGAAACTCGATCTTTATATAGAGCAAGTTTGCAAAATTGGATGGTTGATTAGCACTCAATAACTCTAAAAAAAAATTAAAAAATGCATTCATTTTATTTAAATGTCGTGTTAATTAACTAGTTTCCAAATTGTTCAATTAATTTTCGTTATTTGTACTCACCTGAGTTGCAGATGTATAATAATTAAGAATGTGACTGTTTGGTGACTTTGGTCACCTGATTTATTCAACACGAAGTATATGATATTTTCTCTAAAAAAAAAAAAAAGTTCTAGGGAATAGTAATTCCTCCGCTCCATTCTAAGTTTGAAGTTTTATTTCATTGAATTTTGTAAGAGTTCATCCGATTTCAAATAATTACGGAGAAATAATTAAAACGGTTATATTATAAATTATTACAATGTTTATAATAAAAAAATAAATTGTTAAACATAATAAAAAAGAGACTAGGAGAGGGACGGAGGAACAACTAATAAAAATATACTTCCTCCATTTCATTGGTAACTTCCTCTTCGGTCAACATGTTTCATGTTTAACCGCACATTACTCCTAGATTATACGATACAATTCTTTTTTAAAGTTATATGATTAAAGTTCATAAGTTAGTAGTATTTTAAATATTTTATTTTAATTTTTTTATCAATATAATTTAAGTGTAATATACGAGTCAAACATGACAGTCGTTGACCAAAGAGAAAGTTTGTAATGAAATGGAGGAAGTAGTACTATTTAGTGTTCATCACGTTTTAATTTCATTAGAACCACAAGAGATAATTATACCATCATGTACAAACGCATGCTGGCCCCCAAAAGCCTAATACTATCAGGATAGCTAAAATACCCAAGAAGTTCAAAACCCTACCCATATTCACATACAGTAAACAGATAAATAGAACAATAAAGCACAAATACTCACTAAGGCCTACTACAAAAGAATAGCAATAACCTGGCGTGGTCGAGACACTCGATTGGATCACCAACGTTGGCCTCTAGTCGACTCCTCAGTGCACAAGAACACCTCGAAACCCTGAATACTTTAACGTCAAACGCGACATGCCTAACGAGACAAACTAGAGCCCGATGGGGTCGGTTTCACCGAACTCTTACTGTTCCATTGCATGAATAAAAGTGAATGAAGTACAATGCTTAAATAGTAAACGACTGACTTGCTACCTAAGAAACTAACTTGCGGGCTAAGAAAAGACTAACATGTCATATTACTAACTATGGGCTAAGCCCAACTAAAGGAGTGTTATAGAAGAAACAGACAACCTAAACCCTAACTTATTGGCCAAGACTCAACTAAATAATTAAATAACTAATTAAATAACAAAATAAGAAGATGACGAGCTCGAGATTCCATCAACGCACAAGAGATAATTAATTATATACCATCACAGTTCACAAGTACAAACGCACAAGAGATAATTATACCATCACAATTCACAAGAGTAAAGCATAAAATCCCCTCCAATTATCTTAAACAAGCGCAAACCACCCTCAATTATATAAATTGCACGAAACCCCGACTTTACATTAAACCCAGCCTCAAACCCCCTGGCTGTCCAAATTCACATAGCGTGTGCCATACTCGCTCTCGTGAGATTGTTTCTTATTTTATGGGTTTTGGGGAATACTCCCTCTATCTAATAGTAATAGTCTCATATTTATGTTTTTTGCTATCTATCACTAATGTGCTCATTTCCATTTTGGGACATCCACTCATGATTTTTATATTTTAAAAACAACACTCATGCACATGCACACATATTGTACACTCTCTCTCTTCCACCTATCATGGTATATTATTAAGTATAATAAAATTTTAATATTTTGACTCAAGTCAAAATGAGAACAGAGGTGGATGGAGGGAGTACATATTACTACTACTAGTACTAATTACGTAATTAGTTACTATTAATTTAAATAAAGGCACCGAGTTTGAACTCTAGAGGAAATAGGTGTATTATCCGCGCCTGTTATCAGCCATCACTTTTTTGAAATAACCGTCGATGTTGAGTATATTAGCGATGCCTAATAACGTCGGTAAAAGTCAAATCGTTTGTAGCCGAGTGACAAGCTGAGACACCCCGTAACCAAGTGGTCACGGGTTCGATCCCCGAAATGGGTGATTATCTGCTCTGTATAGAGATTATTGAAATGAGGTTGATTAGTAATTTATTGATGCAAATTTGTAGGCCAAACATTGTAATTATAATAGTATCTCAAAAAAAAAAAAATAACGTCGATAAAAACATGCGTCGCTAAAGCCCTCAGTTGTAGTGTTACCCTTTATTAATTTATTTGTTTTCGTTTCTATCCAAATTCCAAAACTCTTTCCTGTTCAGAATAATTTCATATTTATTCTGTATAACTTTTTTTTAATGTTTATTCTCACTTTTAAAATTTTCATTTATTATTTCCATTGTTAAGTTTTATGTTTATGCTTTTATTATAGCATTCTCTGTCAATATTCTAATGTTTCTCGTATTTAGTTTTGTTAATTTTGTTATCGTAAACTTAACAAAATTATCATTATTCTGATATTCCCTATATCAGAATAATGCATGATTTCATGGACCCATAATTTTATTAAAAAATTATTCAGTATAGTTTAATTTGCGGTCAAAGTCGACCTAAGAAAATCAAACAACAAATCTTCATGCAGTAGAGCCGTATAGGGAGTTTTTTTTCCTTTGTGATACGGTTTAATAATTTAGGAATAATTAATCCGAAACTGAAAAAAATTATCACTATAACTAAATGGGAAACATGTGACCGAATATTGATCGAGATTACTTTATTTTATGAATTTTATAATAAAAATATGTGAAAATATACAACATCAACATATTTGTAAATTGAAAAAAAAGCATGTGGAAAAGAAAGTTGAACAAATAATTGGAACTATAGGAGTAATTAGCAATTAACAAGCAGTGAATTAACGGTTAATCTTCATATATTAAGGAACAACGTCAAGTAAAAGCACGGTATAGACACGAACATAAAAAACAGGGCAAATTACTTTTGGTACCCCTGCTATTTCCGCTATTACAGATTAGTCCATCTATATTTTTTATTACGTAATCTTCCCTTGCTATATAAATGTAATTACAGATTAACCCACGACTTTGACTTTCGGCGCTCTAAGCCTTGGAAATGACCTTTTCGCCCTCGTCGGAATTTGTAATTCTGAATTATTCCAAACAACATGAAGTTTCATTTATTACACATTTACCCAAATGTTTTAATGTTTACAATATTGACACAAAATACTTAAAAATTAACACACATAATTTAACTATAATTCAAAATAGTCCACAAAACTATTTGTAAACAAGCCCTTAGAATTATTATGAATAAAGAAAATGAGAAAACAATAAAACAAAATGAAAAAAGCTAAAAAATAAATTAATTAATTAATAAAAAAATCACAGCTGCTCCGATTTGCTGAGATCGGAGCAGCAATCGAAAAATCGGAGCAGCTCTGCTCTGCTCCGATTGTCCGATCAAAGTCGGAGCAGAGCTCTGCTCCGATCTTGAACGGAGCAGAGTGTCTGCTCCGTTCAAGATCGGAGCGGAGCAGCTCTGCTCCGATCTTGAACGGAGCAGAGTGTCTGCTCCGTTCAAGATCAGATCGGAGCTGCTCCGATCTGCAGCAGTGATCGGAGCAGAGTGTCTGCTCCGATTTGCAGATCGGAGTCTTCGATTTGCAAATGGAAAAAAGAAAGAGGAAAAGAGGAAAATAGAAAAAAGAAAAAAGATGTTGATGGTAAAAAGAAAAAAGAAAAATAGAAAAAGAAAAAAGAAAGAGGAAAAGACAAAAACAGTAATTTAGACATAAGGGCGTGTTTGGTTGGTAAGTTTTGAGGAGAGAGAGGGCGCCGGAGTCAATGCCGGACGGTGACTTGGGTTTATTTGTAATTTTCCGCAGATGGACTAGGATGAAAAGTAGCTGTTTAGTGGGGGTATCAAAAGTAATTATGTCTAAAAAATATTATAAATAAAGATTTTCCATTTAATTTATTTTTCATGAGTATAATCCAGTATATATTAGGGTTCACTATTTATTGGCATAGTAATTAATTAAGTACACTTTGGCATGTCTTTTATTTTTCTTTATAAGAAGGAATAGCACTTGTCATATTAAATTATGTGGGTGATGGGCCATGATTCTGTTTTAACTCTGTGAGCTACTAATTTAACGGAATGGTAGTAAAGGTGTGTGATGCAACATTTAAAATAGTTTTGGGGATTTGGTGCATTTTAGATAATTGAGGGGGTTTCGTGCTTGTTTGTGATAATTGGAGGGGTTTTATGCTTTTTACCCCGTACAAACGCGGGATGTGTAAATCATATGTTATGGTCACGAAGGTACTTGATGCCTTGTTGGATTACTTGTTCCATCCATGTACAATTGTGAGCTGATACAGCCATACAGGTAGGGTATAAGATCCAAGAAAAAAGATCTTAATAGTTAAGTGGTAGTAAAGCTATTTACATGGTTATCGATGGATTTCTATTTTCTACCATGATTTATGATCATCATCTTTAAATTAAATTGATTGCAACTCGCTCCCGTAGTAGATTTCGACACGAAGTAGTAGCAAACATGTCCACTTCTCAACAGGTTCAGATAGGTAGTCGGCTTGGCTCTCTACTTGTTTTGTATCTGAGATATCCGGAGTGACCTTCCGACTTGTGGGTAAGGCCCTTGATCAAGTCATGTACATCATTTCTTAAGGAATAAAAGTACTACTTCGTAAAAAACTCTGCTCGTAGTGAAAATAAGGTGGGTAAGGATGATTTAGTATAGTTTTTGGTCCTATGGAGTGGTCGTGCAAGTTTCCGGTATCATGGATTACACTAATGAAATATTTGGTTCTTTTGTGCATGGTTTTACTGAACAACGAATTATTGAAGGGTAATTACCATGCAGTATTGATGGAATTTTGGAAGAGCATTTGAGTCTATGTAGCAGTGTCAATGGTAGTATTATATTTATTGGTGAGCTTTAGATGATTGACTTATTGTTTGGTACAGTATGGTATGTATGGGAAGGATTATAGATTGTTTTTATTTTTTTATAGTTTTTTTTTCTAACAGCTAAATTTAAATACCATCTTCGTACTCTCCTATATACAACTCATTTACCGCCTTATAACTATTAATACTCCTAAACCACCTTATGCCTCCGTTGGAGTTCGAATTTCCAAACTCTCATTGCTATTCCAACATCTTTACCACTCGACCACTCTTATAGAAGGTCTCGATTAGGAAAGTTGCTTTGATTTATGTATAAGGAGTTTGTGGGTCGAATATATAATCGTTTCATTTGTATATTTAGGAGAGTTGTGTATATCTTTTGTACGTGCTCTTTGTAACTTTTTTTTCTTCTAATTAATAAATTTTGTTGTTTAAAAAATAATAAAATCTACGAACGCATAGTTACAAGTTAATGTAACTTGACAAAAGAATGTTCGATATAATCTGCGAACTTAAAAATTACCCTTAACAAGATGCTAGCAGCAGGGCCGGAGACAGGAGGTATATATACTTTTGAAAATTTTAGATTTCGCCACCCCTAAATTATTTAATTATTTAGATTATATATATTTAGTTGACTTTATAACAAAAATAAGTTGAGAGAATTTATAAAATTTGATATATTTAAAATAAGTGTATTTATCATACAAATAAAACAGATATTCTAGTTAATAATTAGTTTATGGGTGGTATATAGGCAATTTTAATACTTTTAGTCCATTTTATTAATGAAAAAATAGTTTAGTAAATTCACTTACATCTTCCTAACCTAATTCAACCCTTCCGTTTTTTACATGCTTAGATTTAAGCAAGTTTTAAATTTGTGATAATGTAATTGTGGCTAGAAAATTGTAAAGACAAGACTCCATAGCTGAATATGAATGATGAATTCTTGTCTAGCAATTTGATAATGCATACTTACTCCGTCCCATTGTAATTTATCCAGCTTGACTTTTTTTCGATTAATTATTTTGAATTTTGATTCTCCATTACTCTTAACGGTAATGATAAAGTATTTAACGAAATTATATTATGAAAATATAGCACCTAATTATTCATAATATAATTTTATGAAATATTTTATCATTATAGTTTAAGAGTAATCGCGAGTCAAAGTTGAAAGTTGATGACCGAAATAAGTCAAATTGGATAACTTGTAATGGGACATAGGGAATGTTCAAAAAGAAATTACCAAGGTTTTGACATTGATAAAAGACATAATTACGTTTGGTACCCCCACTAAACAGCGACTTTGCATCCTAACCCAACTATCGCGGAAAATTACAAAAAAATCCAAGTCACCGTCCGATGTTGACTCCGGCGTTCTCTCTCTCCTCCAAAGTTAACATCCAAACACGGCCTTAACTATTTAATTTTTCCTTTTTCTTTTTTTTTTCTGTTTTTTTTTATTTCCTTTTTCCTTTTTCTCTTTTCTTCCTTCTTTCTTTCTTTTCTCATTTTTATTTTTACTTTTTTTTTAAATCCAACTCCGGTACCGGAGTTACACAGCTCCGATCGGAGCTGTGCTAAGCTCCAAACAAGCTCCGATTGGAGCTTCGCACAGCTCCGATTGGAGCTGTGTAACTCCGGTACCGGAGTTGGATTTTAAAAAAAAGTAAAAAGAAAATGAGAAAAGAAAGAAAGAAGGAAGAAAGAGAAAAAGGAAAAAGGAAATAAAGAAAAACAGAAACAAAAAAATTATTTGGGACTGATTTTGAAATTTAATTTTTGTAGGGTTTGTTTTAAAATACTTTTGTAGACTATTTTGAAGTATATTTATATTACATGGGTTAATTTCTAATTAGTTTGTGTTAATATTGTAAAAATTAAAATATTTAGGTAAATTTGTAATAACCAAAACTTAATGTTGTTTGGCATTTTTTAGAATTAGAAATTCCGGCAGGGGCGAAAATGTCATTTCTAGGCCTTAGAGCGCAGAAAGTCAAATTCGTGGGTTCATCTGTAATTAGGTTTATATAGCAAGGGAGGATTACGTAATAAAAATATAGATGAACTAATCTGTAATAGCGAAAAATAGCAGGGGTACCAAATGTAATTTGCCCTTGATAAAATCACCGATGATTTTGAGAAGATGAAAAGACGTAGAGTACAATTTTCATTAAAGTGAGTCTTGTCGAAGTATAAGATATATTTTTTAAAATTTGAATCGTTTAATTATTCATGTTTTATTTGTGTTTATCGTGATGTTGTTTTTCCTTTCCTTTCATTTTACTTTGATAGTCATATTTAAATATTTATTATGAATTTAGTATAAAAAATATTGACCCGACACGACTCGAATAGCGTAATCCAACTTAACCAAATTACATATAATGCTCGTATTATAATAATCCGCTCCCACTTTAGAATCTTGGCTCCGCCCCTCATGCTAGTCAAGAAAAAAATTCATCTTGTATATAAAGTACGAACCATGTTGGCGATGTCGCATTTTATGTACTATGAGAGAACTCGTGCATGTATTTGATATTGTATGGATATCGGATATATCTGACATATTTCACGGAAGGTTATAATTAAACGTGCAAAGATATATGGTTAGGAAATTCACGTTAATCTCAAAATGTTAATTAGAGTATCAAGTTACAAGACTACATGTCTACATCGAGTTACAAGGCTACATTGAAAGTAAAAAAATGAAAAAAAGAAAAAAAAAACCTATATACATCGTATCAAGTTAAAGAACCAAGGTAATTAATTATTCATGTTCACGACACGGCCATTGGAAGTTAAAAGTTAATTACTTACTCCATGAGTAATTGTGTTAGTTTAACTTTGACTCATCAATTGTGTTTGAATTTGACCACAAATTACTCTCATATGCTAATAGTAAAATTTATAATAAATTATATTATTAAAATTTAAGGTCTATATTTTCATAATATAATTATGTTAATATTGTTATCACTATAGTTTAATAGTAATTTATAGTCAAAGTCGAACGCGGTTGACCGGTCAAAGTTAAATTGAGACAATGAGAAAATTGATTTTTAGACCTCCTTATGAAGGCCTTTCTAAAAAAGGATACTCTTATGGTATCAATTACATTTTGGTCCAAAATGAAGGTTTTTTGAGTTGACCATCAATTTATTATTTCTATTCCAAACATGCCCTAACATTTATTTATTTTTTCTCTTTTTTTTTCTTTTTACTTTTCTTATTTATCTTCTTCTTCTTCAAGTACTCACCGGAATCCGGTGACCGGACTTGAAGATCTGGGAGCTGCAAGTTCCCGATAGGAGCTTCTCCGATCCGGAACTTGCAACTCCTAATATGGGAGATGCACAAGCTCCCAGACCGGAGCTTGCTTGCAGCTCCCAGAAGCTCCGATCGGGAGCTGCAAGCTCCCGATCTGGGAGCTGCACAAGCTCCCTGATCGGAGCTTGTCAAGCTCCAATCGGGAGCTTGCTTGCAGCTCCCGATCTGGGAGCTACACAAGCTCCCTGATCGGAGCTTGCCAAGCTCCGATCTCGGAGCTTGGATGATCCGGACACAGCTCCGTTCATCGGAGTATCTCCGGTGACCGGAGTTGTGAAGAAGAAAGAGAATTAAAAAAAAATGAAATATAAAATTTTATTTTAGTATTGTACTTAGTTTTTCTTTTAATTATTTATCTTTTTTATTTGAAATCACTAAGTCTTGTTTGGTTCCAACAAAATTCAATTTTGGAATAGTGAATTTTTGTTGACTTTGGACTAAAATGTAATTGATAAACTAAGGAGGTTCATTTCGTAATTAGGGAAGCTAAGGAGGTATAAAAAATCAATGGACCCTTGAGACAATTAATCATAGATGGAGGTAGTATGTTATACTATCCCACATCAATTATTGTGATAGCTATAACTAATTCATATATAAATCCAATAAGACTCTATTCTCTATATCTGAAAATTTATTATTTTAAATTCAGTTCAGATCTGTTCAGTTCAGATTTGTCTAATAATATTTTCTACTACAAATAAGTTCAGTTCAGTTCAGACTTTTTCAGACGAAAAGAACAGAGCTTAACCTTATTACTAGAACCAGGGCTACCTAACAAATTAATAATAAAAATTTTACACTGGAAAATTTTGAAATTTAAAAAGGTTGGAACCTGCTTATCACTTTATTAAGGCTATTTAAAGTGTTATTGATCCAACTTTAATATGGTATCAAAGTCTACCAGCTGAAAACTTTATTTTAGACGGAAAAAAAAGGTCATATATAGGAGATGTATATGTTAACCCCAAGCAAAAATCAGAGAATGTTATGTTGTTTAACGCTTACAATATTACATTGAATTCAAGTCAGACGGTCTGGATTAGTATGACGCAGTCGCGACCCTGGGGCCTTAAACGCGGGCTAACCACGTTTTCGGGCTGCTCAAAACGCGGTTAAGCCCGCGTTGGAGGCAAAAAACAGAGCCTCCGCGTTTATACAAAACGCGAGGCTTAAATGTGGCCCAGCCAATAGGCTGGCGCCACATGGCCCTCCTTATATATATATATATATATATATATATATATATATATATATATATATATATATATATATATATATATTTTGTTATTTGTTTTTAAATCCGTTTAAACTTCAAACGGTTATAACTTTTAAAATAAAAATGCTAAAAATAAATAAAAATTATCAATGGTCATACTTTTCGAGATCTACAAATAAACCCCAATTTTGGATATGTTAATTTGCTCACACCTTCTCCAACACATTTTTCCCTTCTTAATTAAACTCAAAACAATCTTAACACTCCAAAATCCTTTACAACAAATCTTCATTCTTATTTACCAAAAAAAATAAAAAAAATAATGATAAAAAAAATGATGTGGTAGGGTAGCTTCGCCTTAACCGCGTTTAAGCAGTGACTGATGTGGACGAAAACTGCTTAAACGCAATTAAGACCAGTTTAAGCTCTTAACCTTGCCTTAGCCTTAAACCACAAATGCATGTGGCCACAGCTTCAAGTAAAGATACAATGATATAGTCAATTGTGTACATGGAAGTTCATTCTGTACTGATTATTTTGTCAATTAACTAATTTTTGGGCGATGAGGTCAAGCGGCGTTTTAGACCGTAAGTGGTGTTGAGTAGCAAAAATAGTACCTTAGCACCAATTCACGTCATGTATTGAAGCTCCAGACTCCAGTTAATTTCTTCATAATTCACGGTTTAGAATTCAGATGCACTAGTCATATCATGTGTTCACATTTTGGCGTGTTTTCATAATTACTTAATTTGTTGGGCGCTCGCGCTACATATTTAGTTATATATTTATTTAGTTTTAAAATTTTAATACTTGCAGTAAGCCAGTAACCATTAGTTCCAAGCTATAGACATATAAAATTTTCGAATTAATTTCTATATATGGTCATAGCGGTTATAAAACTGTCCACGTTAACACATCAATAGATCGTATATGAAGTAATAAAATAACAAAAACGTTTATAATTTGGATATTCTTTTCTCTATCTCGGTGCACAAACAAATAGGGAGGACAGGACATATATTACACTATTACGGTTGGCATTATGACCTCGAAGTGGGCACCATATAATTGCCACATTGTGGTCATATGTGATTGTAGGTATTTAGATGGCCATCAGGCCATCACATTAACTCTGTCAATTGCATTGTGAAATTTAATTTAGAAAATGGGTGCAACTGCAAACATGCATGTGGATTGTAAGGATGCAAGATTATTAATAATGAGTCTGAGTATACATTAGGGTGAGATTTCACCAAGCGGCCGGAGAATCAATCCGATCGACTTTTTTGGAATCAGCAAAAAATTTATTCATGAACACAAGTATAATACAAGAATGGGACTTAGAAGAAATAGTCACGTCATAATTTATAATCCACCAGGTTTTTAACTTTAGATACATATTGGGTTGTTCCGGAGGAGATCGGGAAATTTAATGCTTTTGATGAAACTTATCAAGAGAATTGAACACCAAAATAAGTTAATAACTACAGTGGAGTATGTATCTCCACAATTATTAAATAACTCTACCCTACAATCAATACCTCTAACATATAATTAAGTAAACAAACGCTAATATTCAAAAACTAAGGAGAAAATACAGGGAGATTGAGATCAGATTAAAAATTACAAGAAAAAAATAATAGAGTTATAGAGAAAACACGTATTTTTACCGTATGTTATAGTATTTGAGCGACATACGTTTTAAATACGAATACGCTGCCTAAAAAAAGAGCGGGTGCTACATAGGGTATAAGGTGGTATATGCATAATTGGAGTTATAAGGTTTGTAGAGACAAGGAGTAATTTAGGAGTAGATAGTTAGATTTGTCATTTCAAAATTTCAAAAAGAAAAAAGTAACCTAACAAATAAAATTAAATAACTAAAGATAGCGCGGACTGGGCTACCATTCCCCGCTTAGGAATGATATGGCTATCCTCCTCTCGGCTGGAGCGTCACTTGTAATGTGAACTTTATACGCTGGAATGTTAATTTTGGGCGATAAAAATATAAAATATAACACTCTCTTTCTTGATCGGATAGTGTACGGAGAGTCCATGTATAAAGTTCACATTACAAGTCACAGCAATATATACAAGTACTGCCCACGTTGGTTGAGATCGACGGGAATAGATTGGTATCCAATAAATATTCACAAACTTTTGAAATCAAATTGGAACACTTATGTAACAAAAAGTTTTAGCTTAATTTCATCGTGATTGCCGTCCTGCATGTCGTAGCTGCACATGCAATTCATTGTTAAATTATTGACCATGCCGTCCATGCGGTCCATCGAAATAATTGCAAAGTTACCATTAATCTGCACAAAATTACAAAATGTGAACCCACAAGAGGGCCACACACAACTATAGCGACGTCTGACTAAACACATTGCATCCAGTATAATTTTCTTAAAACTCTATTTATCATTTTTAATTACTCTTTAAGATAAGATAATTGAGCACAGTTTCAACTTACTCTGCTATATTTTATATAAACAAGGTAAGCTAATTTTGCCGAAAAAATGGACCCAAAAAAACTATTTTTAGCTTTGGGCTACTTTCTTTCATCCTACTCCCACCATTTTTTTTATTCATCACGTTTTTAACCAGTTTTTTTTTTAAGGTTTGTATAATATAAGTGTCTGAGTGGTATCTGGTTTAGTGGTGGTACGTACAACCAGACCCACAATTAAAAGTGTAAAATAAAATTTTGTCAGAAAAAAAATGTTAAAAAAATTTATTGAAACAAACAAAAAAATTAATACGTAAGCAATTTATAAAACGAAACCTTTACATTTTCTGTGATGGCGCGGAGCTGCCTGAGAGCGTGTGTTCACAAACTAAACTACTTCTAAGTTCTAGCCAATCACACAAGTAAACAGTGCGACAGCTCTATTTTACCAAGTAGGCCAGAATTGTGCTTAAATTAGATCGAAGAGATAAAAGAAGAGAATAGAAAAATGACAAGGTAGGATAAAAGCTGGTGAGAAAGGACAGCGCGAGATCGGATAAAATCGGATATGTTTGCGACAGACAAAGTTATGAAAGTAGGTGTGATGATTGTAGGCATATATGATCGCGACGAATATCGGAAGACATGTAACATGTGTAAGGATTACTTAATTAACATGACGTGACAAAACTAGGCTTTCTTAATTAAGTCTTAAAATAACTTCAGGTATAGGCCCTCTCAAGACATGAATCATGTGTAAAGGATTCATATGAGTATCACTAAATATCGTTGAAGTTTAGCTTCAAATTCAGATAAGTCCGCGACAAATCGAGTATCACTTGATTTTATATGTTGTGCGGTATAGTAGATTATGAACCATCCTACTATGACTATGAATCAGATTGGCCTAGTGTTTGGCATCAATTAATAGAACTGGTTTAAACTTGAATTTCGAGAAAGGTGTTCAGATTTATACACATTCCATTTCTATGATACATTTCATTTCGATTGATTTTTGCAATGTCTTTAAGAAATATGAGTTGTATAGCTTGATCATCTCAGAACAAAATTGGTGTTGTAATTACTGTAGAGTCAACGTCGGCCAGAACATTGAACCAGCGTCCAACGGTCAAAATTGTATCTTGTACACTGTACTATGATCTTGTTAGGGGATTGTTCTATCATCTAAACTAAACCACGTTAAATCTATCTGCAATTGATTGTTTGTTTAATTCTTCAATCGATTGTTGCGTTGATCGGAGTTGGGGTCCATAGGAAGTTGAATTGGAGCGAGTTTATGTAGACCGTGTAGCAGTTCATAAAATATACTACTTCCTCCGTCCCATAACAAATGTTACACTTCATTTTGTTAACTTTTCGAGAGTCAATTTGACCTCGTATTAATCTCAAATTATACAATAAAAATAATTAAGAATTTTATATAATGAAAATATAAACATTCTAATTTTATATTATAATATTTTTAATTATTTTTATCATATGATTTGAGAATAATTTAAGGTCAAACTGACCCTAAAACAGTCAACAAAATGAAGTGTAACATTTGTTATGGTTCGGGAAATTACTTCACTACTTGGGGATAGGGATGGTAGTTTGGGCTACCCGGCCCGATATACCGGGGCCCGGTCATAAGAAGCCCATGGGCCGGGCTTGGTCTTATAGCTAGGTCCATGGGCCGGGGCCGGGCCTAACACCTTGACCCGTAGGCCCGGCCTGAGCCCGGCCCGGCCCGTGATTATATATAGTATTTATATTTTATATATATAAATATGTATATATAACTATATAATTTATAATATTTATAGACTTGTATTATTAAAAGATGTTGTAGTTTATACATTTGTAATACTTTTCTATACTTATAAGATTTTCAAGTGATATACAATCATTTTATATACTATATTCTTAGTATATTTATATAATTTATTAATTATTTTAATATTAACTAATTTCAATATGTCAAATAAGGAAGTTCATGATAAACTTCAAATGATATAAAGTGATATCAAAATATTTGATCTCAATTAAAAAAAAAAAATTATATAGATTCATCATTCTACTAATACTAGACCACATAACTAAAAGAACAACATTTAGATTACTAAATAATTGGCAAAAAAAATAAAAATAAATAAAAAAAATCTAAGGCCCGACCGAGCCCAGCCCGGCCCACGACGGGCCTGGGCTTGGGCCTAATGTTCAGGCCCGCCCTGGGTCCTGGGCCGGGCTTGGGCTTGGTGCTATTCTTCCCGGGCCCGACCGGGCCTCTGGGCTTCCAGCCCGGCCCATTGCCATCCCTACTTGGGGAAGACATGACATAAAAGAGTTGGGAACAGAGAGTTAGAGAAACTTTTTGTATTTGGTTTGGAGTTGATAAAACTAGATTACAATGGATTGATGATGGCATTAACAATTAATTCTATGATAAAATCTGATAAATGAAGTGAAACAGTTGACAAAAGATACATCCATGTCTGGCTGGTCTGATCAACCCAGTTGTTATTCAAGGAAAAAAAATTAACCTCTCAAAGCAACAGCAATTATCAACATTCAAGAAAACATATACTACTTCAGCATACATGTTTTATGAATTATGATGCACCTCACCTGCTATGCAACACACTGAATTAAATGGAGATGCTGTTTGGGACACCTTTACCAGTCACACCGGCTTCTGAATATGGCTTCAGAAGCTCATACGGCATTACACCAGCACCAGCCCTGTTCATATTGTTCATATCTGCGTTTCTAGCATCAATAATTCCTTCAATCTCCTTCAGCCGTCCACTGAACCGCACAAATGCAGCGCTTATGACTTTATCTGCAGCCCAATACGGCTGAATTTCCTCTCCGATGTACTCTTCATCAGGAGAATGATTCGACAGTACATCTAAAATTGACATTATTGTTGTAGCTTGAGATTGCGAAGGAAAGCAATCTAGAAGGAACTCATCTGGCTTCAGCATGAATTTGGCCTTCTCTTCCTCTTTCGGGTCTTCTGTTGGCATTTGGATACGGGCAATTGTTGGCCTGTTGGGGAAATATCCCCCAAAGTCAAACTGTCCAAAGTTTACAGCAGCATGATGGCCTGAAGTTATCCATATAATAGTTGTCAAGATTCCAATTAAATCGGCTGGAGTTTTGAGTTCAGGCCACCATGGCTCGTCTCTCTTGTCCCCATGGCCGACTGTTCGGATTTCTGTCCACCACGCCTGAAGCTCATCATCAGATGGAACAAGGCTTGGTTCTGGATAGTAGTAACTAACATAGTCTGTGACCCACTCTTTAATACAATCCCACAGAAGTAAACCATCGTTGGCATAAGGGTAGTCTTCGATAGTTAGCTTCAGGCCATGTGGTGCAGTTGGATCCTCAACAGCCATACCCCTGTGATGCCAAAATACCATAACAAGATCAAACTGCATATTATGAAAAGGTGAATGCCGATAAAGAAAACTACAGTTTTAAGGCCAAAATAATTTGAGCCCTCAATCTCGTCAAGATGTAGCACTTTTGTCCATGCTTTGACAAAATGCAGGAAAACCTGAAACATTTCTTAGACAGTGCATAAGTTGGATATACTTCCCGCTCCGTTTACTTAATGTTCAGGGAAAGATTTGGTGCACACAACGACCTAATGAGTGTAACATTTTCTGATATCTCAATAAATCTCTACTGTTTTAGTGCAGAATTTAGAGCCTATTATTTATTCCAGGTGAATTTATGAAATTTTGACAAATAATACAATTTGAGGACAACTTAGACCCAGTGTAGATAAGAGGTCACATTTGGGATATTTTGCAGCGTTCTAAGAAATTGCCCAGTGCTTTAGATAACTTTTTAGATGTGTTCTAAAAGTGCTAAACATCCCCAAGAGGTGGAAGGTAAAAATCATGAAGGCATAACTGAGCGCATACCTGTTAATCAAATCTGCAGGCAATGCTTGTAGGTCAAACTGCCACAGTTTGTCATAGGCTACAGAGCTCAACTCAATGGAGTACTTGCGAGGTGAGAATCCTTTCTCGATAACCCCATTACAGTTTATAAGGGCCAGACGAGCTAAAGCATTTATCTCCATCGTGTATCGAAAATGGGGATGCAATAATCGGTGAATTGGATGCATTTCGCTGAGCTGTCTCTTCGTTGCAATTATGTAAGGCTCTGTGCAACAATGAGTTCGTAGCCTGCAAATGAGTTGATTGAGGTTAGAAAAGTATTGTTGTTCTATGATTACACTAAGGTTTGAAAAATACATTCATAATGTTGCAAAGTAGAAAAATTATATATATACCAACCCCGGAATATATAGATAAGTACTTGCAGAATTGGGCGTCAAGTGAATTCTCACATAACAAAGTAGCAAAACACCATTCAAAATCTATAAAAATAATTATAAACACCACATGTAGCAGCAGAATGTAGCATGTGTATCGAAGCAGAAAACTTAAAACATAATAGATCATATGAGCAATTGAATTCCAAATTTCATGTTTAACTTATGATGTCATGTCATAGTCTTATTATGGGCGATTGCATAAGATGAGAAAGTTACAGCAAGTGCATTTATAAGATTAAATATAGTCATGATGTTGAACTTCAGATAGCCAGTGTCCAGGTAAAGAATTATTTATTTAGTTATCATATTATGATAAATCTCATGTTTCCATTTAAAGAGACAAACGATGAAAGAATGTTAAGAAATTATACCAGTGACTGACTAATTGATGAAAACCAGCGTCATGAGCAAGAACATGAGCTTTAGCCAGCCTCCACAACCACAAGCCAGTGGGATCCCAGCATGGTTGGAATATTTCTTTCCACTGAGGCTTCCCATCTACTGGTGGACGAGTAAGCTCGATCATCAAGGGTCTTAATGTTCCTGAAGGGGTTAAGAAAAACAATGTCCTGGATCCATAAAAGGTTGTCCCCCTGATCTCTCTTACTTTGTTCACATACGGCAAGTACACATCATGGTAATCTAAGAGGAAAAGCTTCTTTTGTTTTAATGCCTGCAATAATTAGTCCAGAATAATTGATCAGATAAGATGAAATATTGCATATCATGCTGGGTTTTCAGTTGAACAAAACTTGCCTCCTCAAATGGCATGATACCCTTAATTTCTGCTTCCACCAATTCCTTTGTGATAGCTGATTCGGCAGGTCCATAAACCTCGGGGTCTAGATTACTCATCAGAGGCCATTCCTGTGTTCAGTTTTCATTAGCATGCACCATGTGCTTTTTTTTCAATTATATGTGTTTTTCTAAATTCTCAAACAAGACTGCATGCTTTTCAAATACCATCCATATACTCGTATATACATATGATCAAACATTGAAGTGGGAAATATTGATCAAAGGCACATAATTTTGAATAACTATGAGTGTGTGAAATTCATGTAAAGAGTTTAATTTGAGTTAGAAGATCTAATTGTTAGATAGGTCTAGACTCTAGATTATGGGAAATTGGGAATGAGCCTAACACTTGTATGGGTGGTGCATGGTATAGTTGTAAGGTGTGTCTAACAGAAGTTTTTGCCCTATTAAAATAGACCCCTGCATGAAATATACAAATCATACCGTGACAAGTTTGATGCAGCAAGGGTTAACACCAGCAAGAACTTGCCGTGCAAATTCAGCATCCCTGAACCAAGAAAACTTATCTCCTACAGCAATAACATCAACAAGAAGGAAACAATCACATTGTGCACAATGAATCAACCAAATAGAAGAAGAAAACAAATTGGAGGGAGAAAATGGTATTTACTGCCAATCAGCTGAGGGGTCTCAAAGCGCAAGACGCTGTTTCCTGCATCAGAGAGGGCCCTGACAAGTCTGGGCACCATATTCCCCAATAAACCTGTTGTTGGGATATCTGGCAGCTCAAGTCCTTCATCGAACAGGGTCTCTATAGCCGTAAAGTGTGGAAATGCCATATCGCTGTCTATAATGGACGATTCAAGTGATGGAATTATCGAGTGGAGCACCGAGTACACTGTTTTTGCAGAGAATGTCATCTGCTTTACTTCTGAGAACGCTTCGTCTCTTGGAACATATACAGTGTTGCTCCTCGACTCTGACAATGGGTCTACAAGTTCCCAGGACAAGAATGAAATCCATCAAGCAATATACATTAACAAAATCGAAATGTACATTCACTTTCACAATTATCCTACCACCAGGTGAGCCCCAAACTTTTATAGTTAATATTTACGATTTTTCAAGTTTTGCCCCGAAATTCTCGAAATAATCATGGTGTATATGTAATTTCATTTCAATCCCTAGCCCCAATTCCTGGCAGATAAATCACTTATTCACTTATAGAGCAATATTACCAAAAAATTTCAATGAAAATGAACCCCCAAAAACAATTCATTTCAAAATTATGTAATTTTCTACAGTAAACAAAATTATGTAACAGACTGACCTTTTTTGGTTCTAGGTCGTCCAGTTCTGCCGCGGCGAGGATAAGGACGGTCTGGGCCACCGAGCACAGGGCGAGCCAAGTCACTGTCTGCGTCTGGATCTCCGAGATCATTGTAAACGTCGTAATCGTAAATTCTATCCAGGGTTTTCCGTTCGCCGGTGCCATCTCCTCGAAGAGTTTTCAGCTCGTTCTCTCTATGTACTTTCAATCCGCTCGGTGTTTCTGATGGCAAGTATGACTGACCAAAATAACATTAAGGGCCAAAAAGGTAATTTTAGTTTAAAAACATATTTCTAATGTTTATAAACTCAAGTTCAATGTGCTACCGAGATGGAGTACTATTTATTCATATTGCTCTAACAGAACATACGTGAGTAGTTGCAGCAGGGTATTACGTACGATTCATTTTTCTCGTCTTATTCTCTTGTATCACAACATGAACCATGCATATGAATAGTAGTATTCAGGGATATCATATTTATATACCTTATTACAGAAAAATATTCTTTTCTGAGGGTTGTCGAACTTGGGATGAATCCAGGAATTGCAAGCAACATCAAGAGGGCCAGTAAAAAGGCCATCAAGAAGTATATTCTTGACGAACATCTCCTTGTGGTGTTCATTTTCTATCATTATTGCTCCGATCGAACCAAAATCCGGAGGGATTTCCATTTCACACTCGTAATATGTCTCATTTTCATGTCCGCCAGCCTTATGTGCATATGATTTTAGTGTTTTCTTCTCCATCCCAGTATCTGTTCTTTGCCAATTAAGAACAGATGAAAAAAATATGTGAGTGATATTCAAGTCGAGTTCGAAAATTAAATTGAAGTAACCTCTGAGAATATTTCAATTCATATATAATAATGCAAAGTATTATGCCTAATTAAGATAAATAATGTTTGTTCTCTAAAAGAGCATTCGGGGTGTGTCTAAATTTGGTTTTTACTTTACATGCATATAATTTAAAATTAATTCGTAATTAAAATTGAAACTCAGTGAGCTATGGAGGGTTTATACTTTATATACTCCATTATGAGTCGAAGTTTCATAGTGGAACTGAAAGAAGGCCTGCATTCATGAGGAAACTAGAGGAGTGTTTACCAGGATCGACCTCGACAGCAACAAGTTCAATAAGGAGTGATTTACCGAGCAAGTCGGCTATATCATCGAGCCCCCGACTCAAGCCGAGGTGGGTGAGAGCCCCACCCAAAGTGTGAAGCACAGTCACGACTAGTTTAACATCCGTTGATTTTTCAACAGAAGTTAACACGGCCTTAACGCCAATAGAGGGACGATGACCGGTTTGAACACCATACTTTCTTGACGTTGATCTTGTCAAGAAGGAACAATGTCCGAGTGTTACAAATAAGGCAGCTGCTCTACTTGAGAGCAAATGCCTGTGCAATGGAACCAGAGATTGTTTAGTGGCATGAGGCCTGGGGCAATTGTACTTCAACATTTTTTATTATTTTTTAACTCTAGCTCTGGCTATCAGTTGTGTGGATTGCATGGAGGAACCACTTTATATAGGAATTAGAAATTCAAGTTTAAATGTGAAACTGAATAATGTCATGCAACTATGTGAGTGAAATCTCTGTGGATTGAATGATGCCAAAATAAATATGTTACTCCCCCATCCCTCGTGGATTAAAACAAAAAAAATTAAAAAACTGTTATTTTCGTTTGAACATAACTGAATTAAATTGACCTGAATTTGTTTAATTTGTAATATAAAATACAACTAAACAAATCTTAACAAAATTGAGCCAATCTCATCATAATTAAATTGAACTAAATTAAAATTAATGAGTTTCTAGACAAAAATAACATAGGCTTAATACCTCCTCCATTCTCTCAAAAACTTTGTCATATACCAAGTTTCTAAAAAGTGATTTAAAATAAATGAATGGTTATTTTAGGTGCATAATATTGTTAACCTTTATTAAAAAACTGTTCTGAAAATTTTACAGAGAACGGAAGGAATAGAAAATTTCGAGCTTCCCAATATCCTATTTTCATTTTTTTATATTTTCTCATAGTTACAACATTATCAATCTACTACTCTTTTCTTTATTTATTAATTAGTTTGTATTATTTCTACATATAATCAAATAATAATACCAACTATTAATTCTTTATTCATTCTTTCTTTAAGTGTTTTTTTAGGATTTGTTTTACATCTAGCACCCCTACTAGACAATTCAATTACGTTTGGGTCCCTGTTAGTCAATCTATTACATATGGGTCCAAAATGAGTTGATTTCGTTGACAAGATTATAATTTAATGTTGATAATTGTCCATCCAAACATGGCCTTAGTTTTTTTTTTTTTTTTTCTAACTCTAGCTCTGGCTATGAGTTGTGTGGATTGCATGGAGGAACCACTTTATATAGGAATTAGTAATTAAAGTTTAAATGTGAAACTGAATAATGTCATGCATGTGACTATGTGAGTGAAATCTTTGTGGATTGAATGATGCCAAAATAAATATGTTACTACCCCATCCAAGTTGTGGATTAAAATAATAATAATTAAAAACTGTTATTTTCGTTTGAACATAACTGAATTAAATTAAATTGAATTTATTTAATTTGTAATATAAAAATACAACTAAACAAATTTTAACAAAATTGAGCGAATCTCAACAGAATTAAACTGAACTAAATTAAAATTATTTAGTTTTTAGACAAAAATAACATAGACTTAATACCTCCTCCATTCTCTCAAAAACTTTGTCATATACCAAGTTTCTAAAAAGTGATTTAAAATAAATGAATAGTAATTTTAGGGGCATAATATAATCTATTGTTAACCTTTATTAAAAAACTGTTCTGAAAACTTTACAAAGAACGGAGGAATAGAAAATTTCGAGCTTCCCAATATCCTATTTTCATTTTTTATATTTTCTCATATTTACAACTTTATCAATCTAATACTACTCTTTTCTTTATTTATTAATTAGTTTGTATTATTTCTGCATATAATCAAATAATAATACCAACTATTAGTTCTTTATTCATTCTTTCTTTAAGTGTTTTTTTAGGGTTGTTTACATCTAGCACCCTTACTAGACAACTCAATTACGTTTCGATCCCTGTTAGTCAACATATTACATATGGATCCAAAATGAGCTGGTTCCGTTGACAAATTTATAATTTAATGTTGATAATTGTCCATCCAAACATGGCCTTAGCCTTTTTTTTCAATTTTTTTTTTCTTTCTTTCTTCCTCTTCCTTCTTCTTCTTCATTAATCGCGTGATTTTACTTCCTAAACTTCGCTCGATTGATATTTATCCCCTGTATATGGTCTTAGCTAGAGTTCATTATCAACTCATCATCACTTTTTAAATCTTGGTTCCGAGTATACACTATATGAATGAAGAATGAGGGGTAGTTAAGTTGTAGTCCAACCGTAACAATTATCGGTATTCTCCTTATCATCATGGTTTGGAATTGATGTTGGGTTGTTGGATGTAGTACTGCAGTGTCAGGTGTACAAGTTTTGTGCACTTTTCTACTTGTAATTTCCTCAACAGTTGCATTAACAAATAATTTTTGCCTTTTCCAAAAGAAATTGGCGGCCGTGGGAGTACATTATCATATCGTACTCCCTCCGTTATATACAAGTTTACCCATTTTTATTTTCTTTGTCAACATTCAATTTTAATTATAATTTATTCTTAAATTATAATTGTAAAATATATAATAATATTACATAATGAAAATTTAATAATAAAAAATTAGAAAGTACAGTTTTATGATATAATTTCATTAAATATTTTATGAAATTTTATAAAAATAATTTATAGTTAAAATTAGAAAATCCGGAAAAAAAAGTTAAAGTGGGTAAAAGAAATTTAAAGGAATGGAGTACTACTATTATGATTTGTGTGGGAATGTTAGCAAGAAAATCACCATTTTTTTAATTTTTTTTTTCAAACCATTACCCCTAAGTCCTAACTCAAATCTAAGTCCATATAGAATTTCACCACATTTAAAAGCTCAAACTTTCTTGTATTCTCCGATGTGTCAATTTAATTGCATGGAGTTCAACTGATGTTTGTCGTTTTTAAAACAAAATAGAAAGAGTTTGTAAGAGTGATGTCTCTTTTATTGATATAGTGTGGTATTTATTTCCAAAACACATTTGGTGCTAATTATTTATTATTATTATTATTATTATTATTTATTAACATAATAAATGTTATGATCAACGGTTGTTAGCTCAAGTGGTAAGAGAATTGAGTTCACTGAAGCAAGGTCTTGGGTTTAGCCTTGTAAATGTAAAAGACGCTGTTGGGAGAGTACTCTCAAAATGGACCCAACAATGTTCGGTATGATTAGTCGTAAAAGCATAATATAAATAAAAAAGAAAAAATTATGAAATCATAGCGTGGTACCCATACTACATTCATAATGTAGCTGGATATTTCCGAAAAAGCCACAAGGCTAAGAAGGAGACGCATGCATACCCATTGGCCATTAGGCCATTATTAGACATGAATGGAAACAAGAGAGGATAACGGAAATGAATACAAGATAGATGATATCCGTATGCAATCTTTGTTTGTCATTTACAGATACTATACCATGTCTTATCTAGTGTGAGATGCTTCGACACGCATTTCACTCATTTGTTCCTTATATTCATTCATTATAATAACAAATTATAATTAACTAATACATGGTCGAAATTGGCAATTGCATCATAAAAAAATCTCATCAACGGGAAACAATATCCGTCTTCCCATGATTTCAAATAATAATATTCATTCCAAGATTTTGTTATTCACATGTGAATTTTCTGAAATCACCTCATCGTCCATGTATTTCCACTGCCATTCACGTTTCTAATTTCATATTTGTAATTGTAAGTGTTTCACACTTTTCTTATGATCGAATTCAATCCAAATAATTTACTACTTAATAGTAGTTGCATGGCTTTCTTCATTAACGTACCAGAAGGTCATATATCACATTTTACAGTCGATTCCCATGTCCCAAGTTGACGTTCAAAGAACTATCAGTTAAAGGTAATCTTACGAGAAAATTATCAGTTCGAGTATGCTAAATTAGAGGAGGAACTTTACATAAAGTAGATAATCATAGATATGAACTAATTCCCAAGTAATTTTCTTGAATTGCATAGTGTTTTGTTTAAGTCGACAGAGAGTACTGAAGTATTTGAATTACCAAAATCTCCAACTCGATTTGTTACGCACCCCCAATTACCAATTTCCAAAAATACAAATTTGATAGTGAACCAAATAATTATCACTATAAATATGTGTGGCCATAAATTGATACACAGCACACATAAAACAAAAAATAATATTTTACATAAACCGCAATGTTGCAAATCATGCAAAACTGGATAGTTGCCAACTGATTCTGCGTTAGATTTCAGAAAACAGAATGCGGTTCATATAGATTTTTGAATAAAAATCCATTCACTGGTTTTAAAATATAGAATTTTCCAGTTGCATGGATTAATCTCTCGGGTTTGAATCATATTTCGGATATTAAAGAAGGAACTGTTTAGGTATTTTCTGGTATTTTCCGAAAATGATTTTTTTTTAAAGCAACAAAAATGATTTTATTAATAAAAGAGTATAAGAAATGCTCCAGAACATTTACAACTCAAATACACGTGGAACAGACTCCGGAGTAGCAAATACACAGATAAAACCAAGGATATGTAACCAGGCCTAGTACTTCTATACGGCCATCCAAACCTCTACAAATTATCAACCTCCCAATTAGTCTAATGAAGGGAAAATTAAAGTAATTAATTAAAACAGCTTCAAATCGAAGTACATTCCATCTATGGGGCTGAAAAACCTTATTGTAGTTTCAGTAATTTTAGTTACACATTTTTGGAAGGGTTTTTTTTTTTTTTTTTAGCGGCTAAAAAATTTTATGACTCAAATTTTATTGATCACACGGAGCATAAGAAATGCTCAAATTAAAAACTTCCACGAGACAAACACCTCTAGAAATTAGTTACAAAAACACCTAACAAATGGAGTAAAAAAAAGAGTACACCCTTTAACCGTCATGATCATAGCAAAACGTGACCCTCCCCTCGTCTAGTATGTCCAACGTTCTAGCACAAGGCCAAGATCCGGGGAGTTTGCAAGTTGTACCACCAACTCTTAGTCACGTCCAAAGGGGTGGACATATCTTTCGTAGCAAGCCTAGGGAACTTAGCTAAAAACGAAAAGATAATTGTCCCTTTGGGCCACGGGACACTCATGAAAAAGGCGGGTGACTCAATACAAGAGATAGCAAAACCTCAACCAAATCTAGGCAAGAAGTAAACAAAACCAACTTCTACAACAAACCAAAAACACCTAAAAACTCTCCCCACCAAGCGGCCTAAACCGTCGAGTGATCATACTTCACCACACGTAACGAGCCTCCAAAAGCAACGACAATGGAAGACAAGAGTAACGGTGGGAGCATGAGAACAAGGTGGTATTCGAAACCCACCAAAACCGCAAGGCCTCATCAAAATGAGCCACGCCAAATGATGGAGAGCCGGAGAAGAACAACTCCACAATGGTAAAAGCTCACAAGCACCTCACAAGAAGCCAACCTTCTCTAACAACACTAACTCGAAGCCTTAAGCGATTACGCTCCTACACCCTATGTTGGAAAGTGAACTTAAAACGAGCAACTTTAAGATAGGAACATCCGAAGCTTCATCAAACGCCAAGGTCCATCCTTGTTAATGCGGGATGACTACGACTTATGTTAACCCTATCCCTCCTCTTAAGTTCACACAACCGGAAAGTGGCAAGCAATTTAAGGCCACATCAACAAAAGACTTCTAGTTCTCCGAGCTTTTTAAACATGACTCAAGAAGCTCAAGTCCTCGGATTACAATCCAATAAACGAATGATCCCAAGAGGTTCAATTTCCTTTGCGAATCTACTCACCAAAGTAAAAAGGTCGTGAAACCAAAACTATCACCGGCCGCCACAAGGAGGATTTGACCTCTATGTACCTACACAAGACAATAAGTCATTAGACAAGGGAATAAAGCTTATTAACCGTTAGATACCCGAAGGAAACACTTAGATGTTTAGACAATATCTTGGTTCCAAGAGCCAATCCACTACTCTAGCATTAGAGTTCAAAATGCCCTTCCCTCTTAGCCACCACCAACAATTCATCTTTATCTTTTCAACAACTTCCCAATGAGAGGAGATTTCATTTGAATAGGAGAGTTTATTTCTTGCCAACCAAAGATTCCATAGGATCCCATGCCAAAGATTTCATTTGTCATACTCTCTTTTTCCCTCTTGGAGCTGTCCCAACAAAAGCTTCTAGGCACTCCTCCAACGAAAGATTTAAAGGAAAGCTCATTTGAAGCCAAATACCCCTCAAATCCTACACTTGACAAGAAAAGGAGCAACCCCATAGGATATGCCACGGAGTCTTTTCTTCCCTCTCACACCATTTACAAAGATACTCTGACTCACTAAAAAAAACCCTTCTTTTCTAAGATTTACCTTTGTGGGTGACCGATCTTGTAGTGCTTTCCGCACAAAAGCATTGACCTTCGAAGGTCCACACAAAAGCATTTTTGGAAGGAGGTTCTGAGGTCATTTTAGCGTCCGTGTCAAGTATACAACAAATTTACATACGCAAGCATTCAGGGCCTCGCGAAATCGGTTTATGTAATAATTTACATACGTACACTAGCACTGAAGCACACAAGCACATGACTAAACAAACATCGCCGGTGGCCAGTGCAAAAGAACAGTCAAGACGGGGCAAATAATCACAAGTTTTTGTCGATTATCTTTGTTCTGAAACCCCACGATAATCACATTGCATCTTGTATCATTTTCTTAAAACTCTATTTATCATTTTTAAGTACTAAAATAATTGAGCTTAGTTTCAACTTACTCTGCTACATTTTCTAAACAAGACAAGGTGATTTTGCCCAAAAAAATTATCCAAAAATACTATTTTAACTTTGGGCTTGTATCTTTCATCCTATTTATTCTCACCATTTTTTTTATTCTTTGCGTCTTAATCGGATTTTGTAAGGTTAGTATAATGTGAATAATGTTTATTGAGTGACTATCAGTCTTATCATATTCACAAAGTAAACTAGCTTCTTCTAACCCACCACACAAGTAAACTGTGTGAAAGTTCTATTTTACCAATTAGGCCATAATTGTCCTTAAATAAAATGAAGTTAATCGGAGAAGAGAAGAGTTGAGAAGAGAATAGAAAAATAAATGAACAATTAAATGACAAGCTAGGGTAGCTGGTGAGGAAAGACAGCGAGATCGGATAAAATTGGATATGTTTTGCAACAAATTTATGAAGGTAAGTGTGATAATTGTAGTTGTGATCGCGACGAATATCGAAAGACATGTAACATGTGTAAGGATTACTCATATAATTAACATATGACATGACAAAACTAGGCTGTCTTTATTAACTCTTAAACTAGCTTTCTACTAAAACAAAAAAACTCTTAAACTAGCTTCAGATATAGGCTCGTAACTCGTAAGACATGAAGCATGTGTAAAGGATTATTATCAGCTGGCCTTTTATAAGATTGGCCTAATGTTTGGCATCAAGTAATAGAACTGGTTTAAAACTGGAGTTTTGAGAAATATGTGTTAAGAGTTTTAGTTGATATTCGTTCAGTTCCAATAATTTTTTACATTCGATTTTTACACGGTTTTTAATAAATGTGTGAGCTATAGCTCGACAATCTTGGAATACACGGTTTTTAATAAATGTGTGAGCTATAGCTCGACAATCTTGGAATGAAATCCGTGTTGTGCACGTGTGATCACTATTGAGTCAACATCGATCAGGACATTGAATCAGCGTCTAGTGGTCAAGATTATGCATTGATGTTGAACAGTTACAAGAAAACAGTGTACCAAACTCTGGACTGCTTTCCTGTCTCAGGCTCTGAGCTATCTACTTGATTGCTTGAAGTAGGCTTAGGCGCTTAGCTCTTTTCAGATAAGAATCAACACACTCACCACTCTAGAGAGATAAGCAATCATGTGAGTATAGAGAGCATCGGTGAGATCAAAATGGAAAGAGAGAGTGAAAGCTGAAGATTGTCCATATAAACTGTACTCTGATTTTGTTACATGATTGTTCATCATCTACCCCATGGACATAGGCTTGTTGTAACATAAACCACGCTAAATCCCCATGTAATTGTTTGCTTGATTGTTCAATCGATTGTTGATTGGAGTTGGGGTTCATAGGAAAGTTGAATTGGGTTGAGTTTATGTAGACCGTGTAGCAATTGCGAGTTTTCATCAACAGTGTAACAATATATTTGGTTGGTCATACCCATAATAAAACAGTAAAGGGAAAATAAAGAAGAAATAAACGGTAGTAAAAAATTAAATGACACGGATATGAAATAAAAATGTGAAGGAAGAGATGAGTGAGGGAGTACTAATACACAAGGTGGATAATAAAATAGCTTGGATATAGGGTTTGGTTTTGAGTTTATAAAATATAAAATATATACTACTTCACTACTTTGGAAGACCGGACATAAAAGAGTTAGGATCAAAGAGTTAGAGAAATTTTTGTGCTTATTTGGTTTGGAGTTGGAAAAACTACTCCTTACAAGGGATTGATGATGACATTAACAGTTAGTTATATGGTAAAATCTGATAAATAAAGTGTGATAGTTGAAAAAAAAGCTATATCATCCATGCCTGGCTGGTATGATCAACCCAGTTATTATTCAAGAAATATTAACCTCAAGCAACAACATTTATCAACATTCAAGAGAAAACATTTACCTTTAGGCAGTACAAGCTGTAGAAGCGTTGATGGATGGCATTAAAAGAAGGAACTGTTCAAGTATTTTCTGGTATTTTTCACAAACAAATCAAAACCTATTAAGAGTGATCTTTTGCATCATTAACAAACTCCTACTAGGTCCTAACTCCTAAGATCCAATAAACAATATCACAACTACACATGTAGCAAACAACTCAAACAAAAATAAAATGAATACTACTTCAGCAAATAAGATACTACTATCCACCGACAAGACTAAAAATGAACTGGATAGAATAAATGTGCTTATTATGTACCCTAGCGTCCGCATAGACAAGCATACAACAAATTTACATACACATAACTACACAAGCACTCGGGCACAACGTGATTAAACAAACATCACCAGTGCAAAAGAACAGTCGAGACGGGGCAAACAGTCACAAATTTTTGTCAATTATCTTTAAAAAACCAATTTGGAATAATATTATCCGTATTACAGATGATGAAAGGCTCTGACCCAGAGTATATAAAAAAGTATCACTACAGTCTACAGATTCCTAAATTTCAGAAGAAAACCAGGAGAATTTAAGGTTACCATCAGAGGTTCAAGTTTGCATTTTGGAATAATTTAACAAAACAACGCCATGCATTCAAAAATTGCAATTCAATATCCCCCAGATATAACCTAATATGACACCTTAAGCAAAATCTCAAATTGACTGATAAAAGACGTTACATAGATGTCTAACTCTTATAGAGTTATACTACAACCAGATCAAACTCACTTCAGTTTCAGGTAAAATCGTATGCTCAAGTGCAGTCAGGCGGCATAGATAATACTAATATTCATCATCAAAAAACCCATAAGTACTGCCAACACAAGACAAAAACAATCCACATACATAATAAACCCATATTCATAATCATAACATGTGATAAACAATCTAGATGATAACATAACATGGCCATTGTCGAACATGAACATTACTGAGAATCTCTCAAGTCTTAATAGCAGAACTGATAAACTCCAACCAAAAAACTGTTATAATTTGCACTACATGATTGCAATAAAGCTCGTAAAAACGAGGGTAAATCAATCAATCACCCTTTCTCCTGAAAGAGCATCCCTCAGTGAGCCTGGCACGCCCACCGGTGGGTTGGCACAACACAGTCTGACAGCCTCCACAAACCACGACCGTCTGGGAGTGGCTAAACACGGTGGTTCTGCACACAAACAGATAAGCCACTCAAATCTCAATAACATAACGGCGAACAATAGAATACAATAATACTAGTTCAAAACCAAAATCAATAGTAAGAGTTAATAACAGAACTCACATGCTGAAGCATCCTTGACACTTGACATCCTACAAATTATAAAACAAACAAACAAACTCTTAAGAAAACGATAAATTAAAGCTCGTGGTGAAAGGGGGAATATATATATATATATATATATATATATATATATATATATATATATATATATATATATATATATATATATATATATATATATATATATATATATAGATGTATATTGATACTATGAAGAAGGAGTTTGGAGATCGATTGGACGAGACGCTTGAGCTTGTGCTTCCTTTTCTCAAGCTCTGCCGGTGGGTTTAGCAAATCGTAATCGTTTGACAGAACCTGAAATCTTCATCGGATCAAAGGAAATCAGATTTACAGAAACGAAATTCATCATGCTGAGATAGAAATTAGACAGATAGAAATCGGAGAATTACCATGGTTGATTACGATGCGAAGATTGGCCGCTGTGCTAGGTAGAAGACTGGAGTCTGGAGGAAGAAGAGGCAGCCGCCACTCAAGTGATAAGTAGGATTTTCACAAGTTGAAGGGTTGGGCTGGCTTGGCCCAATAAGAAGTTTTGGATTACCTGGAAAAGGCCCATATGAATAGATCGGTGCTCTCCCCTCAGATCGTGTATCGGCCTTAATAATCTTAATTTGGTCAACGAGATGTTTCTAACAAAAGTTACCCCAAATTTAACAAAGAGATTATTATCCAAGTTATTATATATACTTAATTACTTAGTACATTTCTCACTAGATATGTTCCCATAATTCTTTCGTAATTACTCTCTTAAATAAATAGGTTTGCCCTTTTCGTACACAAAATCAAAATCACGTAGAACATAAAAAAAATACTTTGGTAACATACATAGTTAAAGTTGCACTAAATTTTAACTTATGCACATATTAATATTGAGTCTTATCTTACCGAAGTTTGTTTATATCGATATATGGGATATTGGAAAGCTTTGGCCAATCGGAACCTATGTTTTAAAAAACGGAGCCGGAGGTTGAACCGGACATCCCTCAAAAAAGATCCAACTGGGGTCGGACCCGTTGAGCCGTTATGTGAGCCGGATTGAGCCGGTATACCATTATAATAATATTAATTAATACTATACCATAGAAACTCCATACATACAAATACAATTTATTTCTAAACGACTAAACGTAATTCTTCAAAGGGTTTATTCCTGAGTCGGATCGTAAATTATTTATTACTATAACAATTATATATATTTATTACTATTAGAGAGTCTACCTTTTTTCATATACTAACAAATAACAATCATAATATCACTACTAGGAATAAATAATGAAGATAACGAAACAACATAAAAAAGAAAATAAATATAGTAGTAGTACCTACATCACCGCGACCAAGAGCGCGAGCGTGAGCGCGGGCGGAAGCGGGAGCGCAAAAGCGCCAATTTCCGAAAAATGTACAAAGCGCGGGCGGCTTAGAGCGCCGAGTATTAATTATGTAAAAATATATTTTATATATGAAATTAACAATACTAGTAAACATTATCAGGCTAATCAATCTATTCTGCACCCAATTCCGTATAAACAATCTAAAACTGATCTTAGACAACCTCTAGTAAACATTATAAGCCTTATAATACAATCAGCAGTAGCCTGCTAATGAATTAGGCAACCACTTCAAATCTGCAAACTAGTAATATAATCAGCAGTAGCAAACTAGCAACAAAATATATAGCCATTTAACTAAAGTACTAGCAACAAAATATATACTAGTATCTAAATTCCAAACATAACATTAGCATATATAAATATAACAATACTAGTACTCTAGTATATATATAATCAACATACATAGCTAGCAATACATATATATTAACAATACTTCAAAAGGAGCCAATTCAACCTATGTTGCTGTTCCAAGTTCCAAACAAAATTAAAAAATTCAGTCACGGAGATAGGGTGCCGGAGCAGGAGAAGGGCACGAGTTTCATAGTTAAGATGGGAGTAGAATATGTACCTCGATCACCGGAGATAGGGTGCCGGAGCAGGAACCAGACAATGGAGAGGGTTTGAAGATGACGGGCGATGGTCTGATGATGGTGTGCGTGAAAGTGAAACGATGAAAGAAAGAGGATTTAGGTTTTTTTTATCACATTCAGATCTTTTATGTTATTTATTAATATTATGTTTTGTTTTAAGTTCGTCTTAGTGCGCGAACTGTCGTCAAACCGCGAGCTTATGTAATTAAGTTCACGTTCTAGTAGATTTTCTATGTAGAACTAAACAGAATCTAAGCCGCGCTCTAACAAATATTAATCCGCGCTCTAAAAAATTATAGAGCGCGCTCGAAGAGGCTCCGCGCTCCCGAAGCGTTGGAGCGCGATTTGAGCGCTTCTTTTGGCCTTAGGAGGCGCTTTAAGGTGATGTAGAGTAGTACTATACTGGAGTAGTAGTAGTTTAAAGAGAGATGTTTTACTATATAAAAGAAAACAAAGAGGGGGTTTCTTTTATTTCAACAAGTCAAAAGTCTCTGCATCATCTAATATTCTAATTTTTCTTCCCTTTATCATCAGATCGGATTGATTGATGATTGTATCTCTATCTCCTCATCATCATCATGTCAAAAAGATGGAAAACCTTTATCAGATCTGAAAAATCCTCTCCAAAACTAGATCTAATGGCGTAGAATGTGCACTAAATACCTTCTCCATCTCCATGAGCAGAAAAACTGCAGACCACATCAATGAGTATTGCTAATAACGGTGAGTAGGGTTTTGGGTTTTCTTCTTTCTCTTTTTGTAAAAAAGGGCTTTTCTTCTTTTTTTTTTGCAATTCTACCCAAAAACGGTTTAAGCTCCGGCCCACCAGCTTTCCGGTTCACCGATTTTGCCGTTTTTGGGCCGTTTTTTTGGGGCAGCGGCTTTTTGGCGTTTAAATGATGACTTTAGACCGGCGACATCCGGTTTTCACGGTCGGACCGGTCCAACCGTGAGGTTCTTAAAACATAGATCGGAACAGCACCAATCGAAATTGACATAATGACATCTCCTTGTCTGAGTAAAGGTCTTTTGTAGGATTTTATTTTCTATAAAAGTTAATGACTCTTAACATATTTTTTCATAATCGATGCTTAAATTATTAAAATGGAGTTTGCAACATAAATAGCTGAGCTTACGAGAAAGAAACTGAAAGTAAAAGAATAAAAGAAGAAGTAAAAAATTGATCAAACCCCCCAAACTATTAATCAATATTAATCAATCGTTTGAGATTATGCCTCCCAAACTAATAAGTTTGGTGATTAACCCCCTCAACTATTATACTTTTGAGACAATGCCCCCCGAAGTGACTTTTTTGGTTACATAAATAGATAAAATAACATTTGTATGTGTTTAAATTTTATATATTTAAAAAAAAAAATTTATTCATGTTCCATGACTACGAAGTTATATTTCACATGATATATAAAAAATTAAAAAATATAGTTCATCCGTAATTACTTTATAGTTCGACTTTTCGATTTATTTTTTCCACAAATTACTTTAAACTACATTGAAAAATATATAAATAATATTATATGTATCATCGAAGTATTTAAGTATAGTTTCACAACATTTTTATATATTTGTTTACATTATAAATTAAAAGCAATTTGTTGTCAAAATGTTTTCAAAACATTTAATAAAAAAAATTAATAAAAGTAATGGATGATGGACTAATTATAAAGTATTTTAAAACTATAAAATAAAGTTTGAACGACACTTAAACATCATGATAATCGACAAAAGTGAATTTTATATCACAGCATATAAAAATTAACATATTTGGTTGATTTATTAAGAGTTTATCATTAAATTTATTAACTCGGGGGGCATTGTCTTAAAATCATGATAGTTGAGGAGGTCAATCACCAAACTTATTAGTTTGGGGGGCATAATGTCAAAAGACTCAATAGTTCAGGGGGTTTGATCCATTTTTTCCAAAGAATAAATACAAAAAATAATTAATGAATAATTTCTACTCCCCTAATATACTAATTAACTCCAATTATGTGTAAAGATATTGTTTGAGATATTATTAATCCTGATTGATATTAATGAATAAACCATCATTAATATTAATAAATAAACCATAAAGATACGGGTTAAATAGTATCTCTTCAGGATAAGACATCGAATCGTGTAAGTCTTTCCATGAGGGGTATTGGGATTACCCTTGGAACAACGAGAATCGGAAACTACCATTAGAAGAAGAAATATCGGAAATGATCATTATAGACCCTCGGAAAGACAGAAACTCTAACCACTTTGGTCTAATGCGTGCTCTAATAGCTCTGACATCCGTACGGTCGATCAGACGGAGATTAGAAGTAATCATGAATACGAGAACAATCCAAAAGACGGTATTTTCCTCGGAATGTCAACTACTCCAACAATAGAGTACAAAAGCACACTGCTACAAAACATAAATCACGGAAGACACTCATGATTACCTAGATGACATGTCCAAGGATAATTTTTCACCTATAAATACGAGGATTGATCAGATAAACAAATAAATCTTCTCACGCCGCTTATCATTTTACATTTCCCGAATCTTAAATACTCGGCATCCGACTTGATAGAGATAGGTCGGGACTCGGGATACTCCTCTAACGGTAACCATCCTCCTTTGTGATTAATAAGTTTCCCACGTTACCTTTTTTTTTTTTTCCGGAACGGCAAATATAACTACTATACTCCTACTCCTACAGTACTCATTTACCATATTATAACTCCAAATACATCTAAATCAACATTATGACTCCGTCAGGGTTCAAACCTCAAACATCTCTTGTACTACTCCAACACTCCCTTACCACTTGGTCACCCTCTGATATAACTCCATCACTCTAACATTAATGTAGCTTGATCCTGCCTTAAGTACAAGAATACGAAACTTAAGGACACTAAAAACGTCCTCATTAAGAATAGGTTTTTATTTATTTAATTTTTTTATCATTCCCAATTTCGTGCAACATCACATCGGTATCACATATTTGTCTTCATCTAATGTACATACCACTGTACCACCAGCCATATTGTAAACTACTATCCTACACAGAATGTCACAAATCAAAATCGTATATATTCATATGTATGGAGATTGGAGAACTGCATTCTTATTTCATTCTTCCCCATTTCATATAGATTCTTCCACTAGTAAGTTCTCTGTACGCATTTCCAGGTGCATTGGAGGTGGAGTTGGGTCACAGAACACAAGGCCCAGTAAGCCATATTGGACCGCCGATCATCAATAAGATGGACATCCCATGTGCAGCGGATCACTAAATGATTTAGTCTAAATACAAGGACCAATTGAATATTCCGCACGGCGCGGGTCATTGGCGAGGTTCCATCACCGTGTCCCTCGTAATCTCGTACGACAGTGGCGTGCTATTCAAGTCGGCATGGTGGTTCCATATACTCCCTCCGTTCCAATAAGATATTCATGAATCCAAATTACGAGCTCAACTTGTTAATGCATTAGTAGAATTTCATTAAGTTTGATGTATGCTAGACATTGTACTTCAAATTCAATGCATATATTGTGTGTTTATGCACAGTATGATGATGAAAATGAAACTTATTGTTTAACTTTTGAGTTTTCCTGTGTTCGAAAATATGAAAAAAAAAAGAAAAAAAGTAAATAATGTATTATGTAGTTTATTTACATGGAGATTATTTTTTAATTATTGATCAATTAGTTAAGATAAAATAATATATTTGAAAACTACTCCGTAAGAGCTTTGAACGGATATATTGTATTAGAAACTCATAACGAACTTTGAATTAGTGAGAAATTAGTGCGTAAAGTTGGAAGGTTGGGTGGGTTTGTCCCACATTGCTTGAGATAGAGTGAAATCTCTAATTTATAACTTATTAGTTCCTACTTGGTGTTCAAGTTGTGTAGCTAGATGTGTTGAGTACAATCTTAATCAAATTGGTACATGAAACTAGTGGACTTGTATATACGAGTGGATTATGACCCTCGAATGTGAATAATGAACCAAACCAAGCTCAAGTGGTGTTAGTCCTTAAGGAGAGCTAGGGTTTTGCTAGTTCAACCTCTCAATACCTAGAAGTTTGTTGTTTCATGTTGACATTTATAACCCATGGGAGTTAAAATTCTACATGACATTTGTTGTCTTTCTTAAGTTACAAAATATTTTGTAATGAAAGACAATTATGGACATGGAGAGTTACGTATTCCATTCCTCACATATAAAAGGGTCTTTTTTGTGTTGGGAAACGCAAGGGAGAAACCCCACCCTATTCTCTTATCTCTTGCTTAATTTCTTCTCCTCTTCCTTTATAATCCGGGCATCAAGTTCTTGTTCGCTAGGGTTCTTGTGCTGCTAGTGATCTTGAAAATTCATTGTATCTTAGGAAGCAGACGCTAAACGTCTCAAGCACCATAGTGAGAGGGCGTATTTTTCTTTAAGAAAACTGCGTTGGTGCAGGGCTAAAATCCCTTTTTCTTTTGCAGGTTTAATTTTTATTCGCTCAAGTTCAGCAGAAACAGAGAGCCAGCCCACCCAGGCGCCTTCCTGATTCTCTGTAATCGAAATTTACTGGAAGATTTTCTATCTTATTTTGTATTTTCTTATTTTACAAGTTATATTTTTTGTATTTCCTATCAAATATATGTAACATCCTATCTAATAAAGTTAAGTTTGCCTAGTTGTTTCAAGAAGGAAAAAAATTTAAGCTTATCATAGCTAGAAGACGCTAAAGTTATGTTCTTTTCATGTGAAAAACATTTCAATTCAAATTTATTTGATTGTTTTTAAATTGGATATAAGTTAAGTTCTATTTAAACGAAAATAAGAAATCCCAAATTGTCCGAATTCAATGCATGGGAAACAAATACCAAATTCTGGCATGAGATGAGATCAAACGGAAACTACTAAAATAAAATCTTATGGTTGACACATATTAGTGGAATTGATTTAGTAGTTCCTATGTTCTTATTATAGATTTGAGAGTAGTAATAAACTTGTAGTACTAAACATAAAGAACTCAATCATAATCATATACTTGCCTAACGACAATTTAGTTTGAATGATAAATCTCATTTTAATCAAATAACTAATGATTTGATATTTTGATTTAGACTGTAGACGGCTCAAGTAGCTGTCGAAATTCCAAAAAAGTGATTCATGCTGGATTTGATTGAACTACAGCTAGCTTACCCACCATACTTGTTGTTCACCGCATACACTTGGGGTCTGGTGATCAATAAGTATGTGACTATATATTCCTAATCCTAAATTAAATAACCTTCTGTCCTCCAAAAAAAATTATCCATCAGTTTTACGTTGCGGATACAGTAATAAAAGAAAAATAAATATGGATCAGTTATGTTCAGTATTTGTCGGACTCACTCGATCAAGTACCTAACTCGTGTTAAGTGTCGAAGTCTTTATAGAAATGCTAATTTACAACATGATAAAAACCTGGGTTTAATTAAATTTCCATATGATATGAATTAACTAATGTCCCATTTGAAACAAGCAAGAAACCGACCCTCACACTATGTGTTGGACCGGAACCAGACGTGTGATCAAAAAGTCGGCCATACGTGTAAAATGTAAATGACCTCCTTGGTCCCCATACAGTACCTTGAACTTGAGTACATTTTATATCCACACTCAAACCTCCAAGAACATGGGTGAAAAAAACATATTAACAAAAAGAAAAAAAAAGTATTACACCATGTTTGGAGCTGATTTTGGAGAAGTTTCATCCCGTTTCTAAATTAGATGTTATGTTTGATAATAATTTAGTCAATATTTTTATCTCTACATATTAATATTGTATTTCCCCATTCTTTTTTTTCTTTTTTTTGTTAACTTCCTAATGTGTGTTGATATGGACTTCTCAATAAATAAATAAAGGTTAATACAGAGGAGGGGATTTTCTTTGGAATTTGATGTTCCTAACTAACCGTGATATGCATGCGTTCTTTGAAAGCTGAAACTGAATCGAGATGCCCGATAATGTGCATGCACACTCGGTTTAATTTCAAGCTGTTCCATCAGAACTATACTAATGCGCGCAGTACCCCACACTTCCCAAAAACTAATTACTTCAGTGAAACATGTAGAGTTAAATCGGTTATACCGATTCGTGAGTTGTACGTAATAGTCGCACTCGCATGTTCAAGTTTTCATAACATATGCTATTTGTGTCTCTTTGTACAAAAACCTAAAGAATCATTCAAAATTAATTAGCATTTTATTAGTTGTTAAACTATCATGTACATGAGTGTAACAATGTACAAGTATGTTATAACTTATAAGCTACTATCATTATAAAACTATATATTGCGAAAGTTCTTTAATAAAATTTTCATATATATTATAATTTATAATATTAATACTATGCACTTTTGAGAATTTTACAGTTTATTCAACACTACAGTGTAGTATCGCTAATTGAATAATTTTTTTTTACTTGGGCTCTCTGATCGATTAAAACTCCGATTTTAGGAGTATAACACTTTTACGCTTGTTTGCGGGACAGGGTAATGATTATGAACGTTATGTTATACTATGTATCCATCCCACATGTATAAATAGTACTAGTCGATTGCTTGATGCACCAATATTCCTATTACAACCACTTGATTCTTGATACATAGCAAACCAAAACTAGTCCACAAACAAAACAAAAAAAAAAAAGAGTCTCTCTACAAAACCAAAACAATCTCAAACTCTTCGCATCATCATCAACAGATAATACATTCATTGTACTAAACATGGCTTGTTACGAACAAGAGTCACCAATATGCAGATACCACCCGAACAAAAATCCATCTCCTGGGATTTGCCCATCTTGTCTCAGAGAAAGACTAAAAGCTCTTGCTATGACTACCGGAGGAGGAAACAGAATCATTTCTTCATCTTCCACTTCATTTTCACATTCTCCAGTTTGCTACATCTACTCCTCTGACTCATCTGGCCGTGCCTCGCCACGTCGGCATCAAAGGGTTGCTTCGGACATCATGGGGTCGATTTTTTTTGCGGTGAGTGGAAGAGATCACGGGTTGATGAAGAGCAGATCAGTCGCTTTTGCTCCCAGGAAAGGCGTGGTCACGGATCATGGTGTGAATAGGAAGAAGAAAACTGGGTTTTGGTCTAAGCTTTTGCATAGGTCAAGTGGTAAGAAGCTTAAGTTGTGACGGCATTAGGCTTGGTTTTATATGTAATGTAATAAACGGAAAAACAGGTCCAGTATCTTCTGTTCTGTTTCTTCCTCTGTTCTATAGTAGTTTGTAAAGAGAAAAGTGTGTCCTAATTTTTATATTTTTTATTTTTCTAAGTTAAAGGTAAGAAAACCCCGCCGATTATTATGATGAGCAAAAACAGTGCAAACTCGATTATTAAAATTGCATTAGAATTTCTAAAAGATAATTTATAAATATTGCATAAACCCCAGTCTAGTTTCTATAGGTCATTAGCCAAATCGGATGGGTTTCAATTTTTGTTTAGCATAATCGGGGAGTATTTAATTAATTTCTAGTATATTGTTTACCGGTCCAGTCCACACGAATACAAATTACAATGATGCTAAGGACTTTTATTTTTCCCTGCTAAAGAACTCAAAATAAACGGAAAGGAACTAAAACAGTTAGCTCATCTTCTTGTCATCTTCCAGCAGTGTAGTGGTGGTAGAGAACGAGGAGGATCCAATCAAAGTTTGAACCTTCCCGTTAGACCATGCCTCATTTTAGCAAGTGAGTCGGACAGTTTTATTTTCACAACATAGAGTACTAGATGAGTGTTCATCTCATCTATTCATGTTTTATGTCATTACTGAAGAAAAAGTTTTACTAATTACTTTGTATTTTCAAAATTATCATGGTTAAAAATGATAGGAAATGTGTAACACCCCATAGAGTTTTAGAGAGATTAAAGGGGTTAAAACGCTACTAATGTCAACAACGTATACCATTCTTTTCGGAAAATTCACATAGAAGAACTTCAGAGTTAATCGTGCTTACTTTAGAGCAATTCTAGGATAGATAATCTACTGAAAAGTTCTCAATGTGCGCACGAGTGAGGACAAAGTATGCGGATTCATCATATCATCCCGAAGAGCAGTCATGAGTAACCACAGCAGCCCAAAGGGTCGATTCGTGGCGGGTGCGCTACAAAATAAAATATATTATTTGAGCTTTTTGTAAACATAATGGAGATATTCTTATATAATGAAGTATGTGATAGGAACCGTACCTTGTTTGATGGAGTTCTATGATTTGCCATTTCACATTTCAATAATCTCAGTTTAAAAGCTTTAATTATAGGTGTTCAATTGGTACTACGTTTCAATGCTTCTTGGTTGTATAGGTCAGTTTAAGAATCTTATTTTATGAAAGTCCGTCTAGATACAGTAGCTTATAGTAATGAAATGTACGGAATAAGAAGCACAAAATTTCAACCCTCCCTATCTGTTAAATGAAAATTACCATTTCCACAATTTATTTATGCACAGAGTTTTAGAAAAATGTGCACGGAGAAGTTAGGATCTAGTTTCAAGCAGCTGATCAGAGTTATCAAAGTGCAGGACACTTACTAATTTGGGCACACCATTTCCTAACAATTAATCCAGTTTGTGGAACTCTCTGGAATATTTGGCAGCTTTCCCTTGACAGTTGACATACATACAAGTCATCTAGAATAACTCAGAATGTGTGAAAAAACATGTACTCCATCCTTATCAAAATGTAAGATGTTTTGTGTTTTTAAACATTTGCAAAATATAATATGTTTAGACTCTATACTCTATTCCACCACCATTAAAATATTTCTTTACTCCTCTAATCATCTTTTTTTATTGTTACTTTTTTTCATGAGTCTATTTTTTTCATTTTTTTGATGAGTTGTTTGAATTAATTATGTTTGTTATAGGGTAATCATTACATTTCTTAATCTTTGTGATTTTGCCAAAACATCTTAGCGGCTATTTGGCTCTATTTTTGCCAAAACGTTTTAGAGCTCTAAAAACGTTGTTGGCTTTGTCTCTATTTTTAGTCCCTCCTGGTTACTGTGGCGTTTTAAGCGTTTTAAGCGTTTTAGAGAATTATCCTTTTCTTATTTTCATTTGGACATTCTCTCAATAGCCTTTGTCAGACCAGAGAGAAATGAACCCCAAAAATACCTCCGCCGCCCGCAACCTATTTCCGCCCATATCTCCGTCCACACCGCTGGAAACTTGAAAAATTTCACACCATTGTCATCGTCTATAGACGATCTACGACTCCATCGGAGCCGATTTCGTTTTGGCCGACTTTGGATTTTCCGGCGAGTGGTGACTTTGTCCGATTGGGCTTCGATTTGGCTTGCGAAGGTTAGTTTGGATGATTCTTGTTGATTACTTCGCTATTTCCTCAATTACGATGCCTTTCATTCCAAGATTTTAGCTAGGGTTTGTGTTTTGGGGGTCTTTTTTCTCTGGCCGGTTTCTTGGTGGTCGATTTGTTGTCTGAAAGTAGATTATACTACTGTGTTTGGCTTGGCCCATATTTATGTTTTACTTTTCTTAATTTCCGGCCACTGTAAGGGCGGCGACTGGTGGCGGAGGTTGACTGGAGGCGCGTGGCGCGCGTGCGTCGGCAACTCTGCAAGCTGCTCCTTCTTCCGCTTAAAACGCCAAACTGCCGCAGGTAACAATGCTCCCTTTTTATTTTTTCCCTTTTCCACTCTCTGCCAACAGGTTTATTTCGACCCTTGCATTTTTTGTTTTATGGAGCTTTTGTTTAGGGTAATTTGTTGTTGTACTATTAAAACTGGTTGGATAAATCATTACGTTGTTCCATTTGGGGCTTTCATGAACTGTCTACTGGAGTAGAACAATTGGAAAGGAAAAAAAAGGGCTTTCTTTACAGCTCTACCAAAAATATTTCCATCTGGATTTCATGAGCTAGTGTTTTCGTTCTTCGTAGCCCTTCGTAGATAATGTTGAGGGCCTTCATGTTTATTTTTTTGGCTAGTGATAAAAAGATTGTAGTTTCATTTATCACAAAGAGGGTTATAGTTCATTTTATTCGTAATTTTTTTAACCCTTTTAAAGGTGGTGGACTGAATTTTGGTTGTTAAGGTCATTTTATAAAAGTTCGTTAAAGTTCTGAATAATCGAAATATTTTTATATCGATAGAGGTCTAACTAGAATGGAGAATGTGGGAGATGTATACTAGTAGTTGCACGTACACTAGTATTTCCTTATTACCGTCAAATGGGGGAGATGTATCCAAGCGAGTGAATATTTATGGCAAGTATTATGCGAACTAAATAAATAAGGTACACCCAACCCCTAAACCTATGTGTGCTATTGTAGTGTGATGAACTTATTTTTATTCTTATGGGATTTATTATGATGTAACAAACATGTGACACCCACTTAGGGAACATTGGCATTCCTGCGTTGAATTCATGTTTGTTCACCCAACCCCTAAACCTATGTGTGCTATTGTGGTGTGATGAACTTATTTTTATTCTTATGGGATTTATTATGTTGTAACAAACATGTGACACCCACTTAGAAAACATTGGCATTCCCGCGTTGAATTCATGTTTACTAACGTTGAAATCGGATTCTATATTGATTGTTATGTTGCTACGTTGTTTGGCTACGCAGTCATTGTTTTGCATTCCGTATAACTTAGTATGTGTTCACCAAAATGTATACTATTGCAGATAATGGCAGCCAATGAAAACCACGTCCTCCCGCACGAAGTTGGCGGAAACATGTGGGACGAAATGAACAGGCGAAAACAGATACGTGCAAATTTGAAGTCGGAGTTGAAAAGACTTTTACCCCGAATAAGGCCGAACTTGCAAGCGTACATGCACGGATCAGCGCACCTAATGGAAGATATTGGGGAAGCTGAGCTTTGGTTGTCTTATAATGATAACCACAAGATTGAATGGATTCTTCTACACTCCCAGGCAAGAAAAGTTTAATAAAAGGGACGACATATTGCATTCATACGGGGGTTTACATTTTTCACGTGTGCCTAGTGTGTTTTCCATTAGCGCGAACTTCATTTCCACAAATAATTAACGGAATCCGGGCTTTTGTGTTGTACCGAACTGATTTGGCTACCTTGTTTAACTGCCCTTTGTTTATTCATCCGAATATCTACTTGCTAAGCATATAACTTGTTGCGTCATTTACGTTTTCATAAAAAACAAATTCCGATTTTATAGAAAAAAAAAATAGGAAGAAAAAAAAAAAACGGCAGCCATCAAGATGAATGCACCCCCCCCCCCCCATTTTAAAATTTTCTTTTATTTTTCACATTTCATAATTATATCATCCAACACATCCCCATTAATAAAATATCTCAACCCCACAAAGATTCTCCTCAATTTCCGTTCCTAGTACCAAAACAAACACATTCTATTCCACTTATCATTATTATCCTACCCTATACATCTATTTTTCCTAAAAATACATCCAAACACAATTTTTTTCATCTCCTCTAAAACACTCTCCTATTCATATTTTAAGCTCAAGCTTAAAAACACCCCCTAAAAATAGAGCCAAACAGCCTCTTACATTTTGATAAGGAGGGAGTACTAAAGTGAATAACTTGGGTTGCAGGACTAATGGTTAGACGGGATGTAAATTATGAGAAGGGATGTAAATTATGAGAAGGAGATTAACAATTATGAGAAGGAATAAGCAATTATACAATTATGGTTAGACGGGATGTAAATTATGAGAAGGGGCTTAACAATTGGGTGGGGTGATTACGCTTCTAAATGGGTTGGGTTCAACCAAAACCAATTCAGTTAATACCCGATCTTCAATAATAATTGTCGAGTACGAGATCGGGTTAAGACCCGAACTCATAGTATGCCCGCATTTAAAATACCTGACCCGAACCCGACCCAATATTTAACTTGGACCAGCCCCGGACAAAACCAAGACCCATCCAGACCCGCCATCGACCCGGCCCCAAATATACATCCAGATCAGATTTTTTAACAACTGAAGAAGCTTGGCACCGTCTCTCTAGAGTACATAACAAAGATGGGACATCACCCATTGATGTACTGCTTCCAACTCAAGTAGACTAGTTGCTGCATGACTAATGCTGCCCCATAAGATACAAACAAAGCCACCAGGCTCCAACGCATCACAGACTCAGTTAATGTAAGGCTATCAACTCCATAAATTTCATTGTAAAACTCAATAGTCTGCATTTTGAACATGGGGACTCGGGTCAAGCATTGTGGCATTCAATGTTTTAAAAGGCAGTACTGGAATGCGCCCCGACGCTCGCCTCGGGCAATTTTGCACTTAAAATGTCCAAGAGCTCTTATATATTAGGTGTGTACGCCTCGGTGGCCGGGGAGTACGACTTTTACGTTCCGGTGGCCGATCCAAGGAGCGATGTATACGCTTTTGAAATTCTACTATTTTTTCCTTACGGAAAGATAGTGTAAATTTTGGATTTGAATAGCATAAAATATATTTTTATTATTTTATTTTATTTTATTTTGTTTAGAACATTTAATTTTTGAACAAAAGTTCACAGGTTTTACATGGATATCTAACAGTAAAATTCTAATGGATAATAAACTGGTCCAATTCAACAACAGAGATGTTAAATTAAGTTTACATTCCACATCTTTGCTATTGACGTCCATGTGGACCATGACCAATTATCACTTTTGTTTGTGCAAGCATGTGTCTGGATAAAATTACTGAAGTCCCCAAAGGCCCAAACTAAACTTACAAAAGTCCTTATGTATTTTCTACCCAATAAAAATAACACCATACCAAATCTATTGCATTAAAATGTCAATATATTAAAACGTCAATGAAATGTACGAGTGATTATAATCATAGTGTAAACTTTTCGGATCTTGGCTTCCCGCTAGTGGGATGAACATACTAGACCGGGGGGGGGGGGGGTCGAGTACTTTGCTACGGTCATAACGGTTTCGGGGTTTTGCTCTCGTCTATTACTCCTCCCTAGTTAGGTGATTTGGTTCTTGAGATCTTGTATCGGTGTGCATCACTTATACACTTGTTGTACATTTTTTTTCTTGGTGATCAATAAATTTTTAGTCGTTTAAAAAAAAAAAAAAGTCAATAAAATGTACGAGTTATTATAATCATAGTGTATGGTGACAATTTGTTTGTTGATAAGAAATAAGACGATATAATTTAATGTGCGCAATGTCGACAGTCGACAATGATGTTATGATATACAGCTCAACTTGACTCGTTAAGGCCCAAACTTGACTCGTTCGGTAAGTATTTTGAGTCGAGCTCGAGCCTAACGTGAAGTGGCTTGATAGTACATTCGATTATGCTCATTAAGCTTTTTTTCATACCCAAGTGTGTTGTTGTCTTGTCTTGTTCCAAATATTGCCTTTGATATTATGAGGTTATGTTTACTTTAATTTAAATTAAGTGATATTCGACTCGATTAATAACACTAAATTAAATGCAGAAATGTGAAGACTCGTTGGAATTTGGTTTTGGAGCATTGACCTTTACTTTCCACGACTAGTCCTTTCGTCTTCCACCGGAAATGGACTTAATTGGTACGTGCATTGAAGTTGACTTCTACGCTCAGTAAGTGATCCGAGGAGTACGAAGTATGAACTATGAAGATATTCATCGACTTCTTGCTGACTCTAGCGCTGCGTGGAGGGTGAAAGAAACCCACCAATATTGGTTTCTCTCTAGAGAGGGGGGTTGGAACTTAGAAAAATACTTCTAATCTTGACCAAAGTATCTGATTACTATAAAATATTAAATTAAAAAAAAAAAAAAAAAAAAAAAACAAAAAAAAAAAAACAAACAAACTGCTACTTGGAATAAGGACTTTTTAAGATAATCCAAGAGCAACATAATTTAAATTGAATTTTGAAACTAGAGTACTGCTTGTATATGGAATCATTAAAAAATTTGGACCACATCAAAATGACGGACCACTCTGATGATTGATCATAACCTGATAGGAGTTTATCACTTGATTGGAGTACCAGATTATAGCAAGGCCTGGATAATTGGTTTATATTCCAGATGTTGTATTGCTAGTTCCAGATGTTGTAAAGACGATTTACCCATTGATGCGTTCCTATTTGTTGCACGTCAGTTGTCACAGTTCCTTAGAAATAAATCAATATTGAAACATTTCATGGAGCAAAAACAGGTTATGGAAAGAAACTACAGATAGATTTTTATTTTTTAAACGACAAATATTACTACTCCTACACTAATACTATATAAACTTTTTAAAATCTAAATCACCTTATTTCTCCACATCTAAATCAACCTTATAACTCCGCCACCGCCGGGGATCGAACCCGGCACCTCTACTTCACTAACCCAACTCCTTACCGCTGCACAGCCTCATCACTTCAAAAAATTATAGCTAAATAAAAAAGAAAAAAAGTTAGGGAAAAGATTAAAATCATTAAATGCTACACATTCGTTTATTTATAATATGTCGAATGAACGAAAGTCGATCAAATAGAAGAAAATACAGGACAACATGTCAACATGATACCATTACCAAGCATCCAACTGGGGCGAATACCGTCAAGTTTCATATTTGTGTGTCACTCATGTTTCAACTGTAAATTGATATATTATACGAAGTACTATACTATACTATATGACATGAATGTTTTCATGGTCCTTATGAAATAGAAGCACCTGCTATTTAATAATATGCTTTCTTTCTTAGTGAAGTGAATTAGTGAAGCAACTTTTTGTTTCTCGATCAAATAGGAAAGAGAAGTATGGATCCCATATTGCAATTTTGAATAGTGAGGACAATCCTTTTTCCCTTTCAATATGGATGAACTTGGCCATGGAAATGATGGAATTCACAAAGAAAAAGTGGTGATTTTAAATCAACTTTAAAACTTGTTTCTTTACGAATAATCATTAGATGGGCACTTCGTGATCCCGTCTGTTTTTTCCTTTTCTAACTCTCTTTTGAGTTTTGACTCTCAAAAGTTTCCATTGGCCATTGACATTTTCAACGTTTGTTAAACACACTAATCTGGAAAAGTTCAAATATGTGGACTTTTACTTCATAGTGCAATAAGCTAATCATCTGTTTTTACTATTACATGGTTATAATTTTGTAGTTTAACACTTTTTTCTTTTTTTTTTATTAGAGTTGGTTTGACCTCAAATTATTTTTAAATCATACGATAAAAATAATTTAAAATGTTAATTATGAAAGTGAGGTCAAACCGAAAAAAAAAGTTCAACAAACAAAATTTTTTAAACTTAAGGTTAAGGTACGTAAAAGTAGGACCAAGAGCTCCTGGTACCGTATATAAGATTTTATTGTGAGAGCTCATTTGATAAACTTAGTTTCGTGTAATTTAGAAAATTATTTAAAAGTCAAATATGAAATTTTATTTTGGAGTAGAAATTTTTAGTTTAGTAAAATCGACCCGCACTATTGTGAATTGTATAACTTGATCCTTTATTCCGGAGTTGGTGTTATGGCCACTGTTGCTTCAACATCATCAAGAACATTGAACCAACGGTCATAATTATATTTTGAGGAACGGTGGAGATTAATTCAGGTAGTTAGAAAGAAGTTAGAAGAAGAAAACACAATAACGAACTCTAAACAGTTTCCCGCCTAACTAATTGGAGGCTGCTATTTTAATTTTTTTTTTAGAGTAGTTGATTACTTGAAGTTAGAACTTTTATTTAATTACAATAGCAACGACAACAAAACACGCATATATCATTTTAGGAAGAGAGATAATCCAGTTAAATTGTGATTCTAAAGAGACAGTGAGTTCAAAATTGAGAGAGAAAAGTGAAAAATTGTCAATTAAGTTGATTGATCTAGTATACTGCAATATGATTTTGTTAGTGGACTGTTCATGATATCCCTGTGGACGTAAACTTATTGAAGGTCGAGCCACGTTAAATATCTATACAGTTGTTTGTCTAATTGGAGTTATAGTTAATAGGAAGTTGAATCGGGAACGAGTTTCAGTTGATTGAGAGACGGTTGTATGATTTATTCAACAATTATGAAATAAACAAAATCGTATAAAGAGTATGATGCCTCAACTGAAGCTATGCATTTGGACCAAATATGAATCTTTACTACTTATACTAATGGTTATTAACTTATTATCCCATAGTAAATTTTAATTTTTAACATTGTTAAATAGTGATGTGGATTAAACTCTATCTATGAAATAACCATGTATGAACTTTGTATTATTGTGTTCATAATAAGTGATAGTGTTATGAAAGTATGCAGGTAAATAGGTATAGGTGTACAACCAAGTAAATACTTACTCCGGAAACTTTAAAGGTTTACACTTTATTTATTTTTGTTGACTTTTCAATGTCCAGTTCGACCTCAAATAATAATAATTCGTTAAGAAAAAAATAATTTTAAAAGTTATATTATAAAAGTATATTTCTTATATTTGTATAATATAACTTTTAAAATTATTTTTTTCGTAATCAATTATAATTAATTTGAGGGCAAACCGTACATAAAAAGTCAATAGAAACAAAGTGTAAACCTTAAAGTTTCCGGATGAAGTAGAATAGAATGACCCGAACAGTTCGGTGGTCGAAAAATCAACCGTAGGTGTTACTTCTATTATATCAGAGGATTTTTTTCAGAGTAATAGTGTAATGATCAATATTGTTTATGTTTCTTACCAAGATGATTTTAATAGAACTCGTACAGAACTCGTACTACATCCAATGGTGTCATGCCAAGTGTTATTTTTTTAACTTTTACAACTTGTGTACAATGTATCTTTTCGAGTGGCGTCTTTGTGGGCCAGACCTTTTGTTGGTCACTTTAAACAACAAGAAAATACTAGGGGGGGTGAATAGTCTTTTTAAACTTTCGTCGTTTAAAAACTTTCTCAACAATTGCTTATTACTTCTCAGTAATGAGTTTGCTGGTACTTAACTTTCTCAACAAGCACTTGTTACTTTTCAGTAACGAGTTTGCAGGTACTTTAAAAACAGAGTGCGGAAGACTTTATACAATAAGTGCTTTTCAGTGAATGCTAATTTCAGCAAGTGAGCAGAGTAACAGTGTACAATAAGTGTAGCTTGCTGAAAACTAAATGCGGTAAAGTAAATCACACAAACACTTTTATAGTGGAATTTGAGAGTGGCGTAATCTCTCAACTAATCCACTTTGTCCTTTTTAGGACTGAATCCACTAAGATAAGATTGAGGTTCCTTACAAATTCTATCACTAATGATTCTTCAGAAACCAAAGCACACTTGCTTCGTTTCCAACCTAACTAGAAAACTGTAACCTTGTTCTCCACCAAACTTGGGACTTATAATCAGCAAAACAATGCTTGATTAATCCCCCTGAATTTCACGCCTAAAAAACGGTGTTTATCAGTTAGAGAGGTTTGGGATGAGATGACTTGAATATAACTTTTCAGCTATAACAAGTTATCCAAAGAAACACAACTTGTAATACTTTTCAGTAAGCAAGTTAAGTTGTTTCTGGTGTCAAGACTTGTTCTTGTTCAAAAGAAATAACACTTAACTAATTTCTTAGCCGTGAATGTTCTACTTCTTCACAAGAAGCTTTTGTTTCAAACTTAAGTCTTGAAACGGATCAATAGGCAGTAAAGAGTATAGAAGATTCGAGTGTTTAAAGCACAAGTGAGAGTTTGATCACGTTGTTGACACACTTCAACTCTTTGCCAGATGCCCTCTATTTATACTGTCTCAAGGGAGTCGTTTGAATTTCAAACTCTAAGACTTTACACCTTAAGATGTCACTGTCTTGCTTTTGTACTTTCAGCAACGTCCTTCATTTGTCTTCTAGTCTTCATGTTCTTTGCGTGCCTACTTTGCATTTAATGTTCATTTGAATCGAATTCAAATGTGAACGTTGGAGCCAAAATGCAAGTACTCTTCAACAAGGAGGTCACATATGTTTTTCAGCAAGTGGTCAGTCTCAGTTTCAGCAAGCACAACCTACTCTGTCATATAGATTTTCACTTATGCGAGTTGTTGATGAAAATCTCACTTTATGAGCAACATGTGCCTTTGTAGATACCTTTCTCAGAATTCTTCTAAGTCTTCAGTCTTCGAATCTTCAAGTTTCTGAGCGGTTCTAGTGCTTCAATAGTTCATTTGTAAGAACAAAGTACATCATCAGCAAACTAAAGCACCTAACTAGTACCTACACTAAGTTTTCAGCAAACGTTCCTCTTTTACAATGTCCTTAAAATTCTAAATTCCTATGGACCTTAAGAGTACTAGTTACTGGACTTTCCTTTATTTAGCATGGTTAATTGCTCATCAAAATTACAAGTTTCCTAACAAATTCCCCCTTTTTTGATGTTAGCAATTCATGGCTAAATTAATTGTTACCCTTTTAGAGGTTTCTGATGTTGAATAAATCAGTTGATTAGTGCAAGCATACTTGAATAATAAAACAGTAAACATAAATAGTTTGCATAATCAAAAACCAATAAGAGTAAAAAAAAATCATTGCTGATAGTTATCTTTCAATAAGTTTACAAGAAAGATCATAGATAACTAAAGTATTCAGCAACCAAAACAAAACAAAGATTTTACAAGGGACTAATCTATTCCAGTAGAAGATTTTCTAACTATCTTACGATAAGCTAAAAGATCTATCTTCGATTTTTATGCATTGCAAACATATATATATAGAAACAATGTATAAATTTGGGGTCCTAATTTTTCGGAGGCACTTAGCGCTCGGGCAGCCCACACACCTTCAGGCTCGGACATGTTGGGAACCCACCCGCAACCCGCAACCAGTAAGCCAAGTTCCGCGCAACAGATTACGATAAACTCAACTTAGAATACATAAATTCCATAAATTTATGTCCGATAATATTTGAACATGTAACTAAATCCTTCTTCCATTTTAATTAGATACAAACAGGAAATTTAGATTTGTCAACCTACGTCTTGGACCCGCTTAAGATTGTGGAGCGGCAAAGAAGAGACCAGAGTTTGAAAATTAGTAATTCTGGGAAACATAAGTCCAAGTTAACCACATAAGATAAGCCACGAGACAAAACTTTTCCACCTAATAAAGCAGAATAAATAAACGACCTCCATTGAATTTTGGGAAAGCAGATTCTACTTACTACTTATAAATATCCCCAAAAGTCCCAAAAGCTATAGATAAGAACTTGGCGACACATAATCAAATATTTTCAGTTTTTAAGGATGGCATGCCTTTAAGGATTAACCACACTTATTCATTAAGCAATTAATAGACTTAGAAATTCAGTTTAGAAATTACTTTGTAAAGTTTTATTTCATTATCATTAATAAAATTTTGACATTTAAAAAACATATTATTGGCATCTCATAATACTGCTCTTGATTTCATTAGAAAACATCGATTATCTATCTGTGTCAGTGTGAATTGGTCAAAACAGCTCCACTTAATTAATTATTTTAACGTTTTATTTTAAAATTTAAAAAGTCAATAGATATTCTTCCATGTACATACTACTACCCTATACGCAGCATTATGTATATGTATAGTATAGTTGGTATTGTTTTCATTTGTGCAACGCCCCATGCATTAATTGGTTAAAGTCAAGATCGAGTCAGCGCGATTACTCTTGAACTAATCTTCAAAGTTATATACTAGATTTACAGACAAACACGTGTTTTTCGAATTTATATACTAGACTCACAGACAAACACGTGTTCTAATTCGCGCATTTTGATCTCAGTTGTGCGCGCACTATTTAACTCTCGAGTTATTTTAGATAAATTAAAAAAATAAACAAGTTGTCAATTAAATTCTTGAATGATGTTTATAGTTTCTTCCTAAAATCGAAACTCAAGATGAGATGGATTAATGGAGATTCTATTAATGACTAATTAATGAGCCTTTACGTACCAACTAAAATTCTTGAATGATTTCATTAATCGATTGAGTACTGTTTTGACCAGATAATGATGAACGTGAGCAAAGCATACAATATTTTTCTACTTAATTTTTAAAACAAGCGATATGCAAAAATGTGCTGTAAATATTGAACATACACATTGAAAAATAAAATAAAAAATAAAACATAAATTGAGCCCACAGGCCCCACACCACACCTCTCAATAGTCAATACAATACAACCTACCTGTGTTGTCCTTCGCACGCACATACTCCCCCGTCTTCTCTCTCTCACACACAAGGAGGACTCCTCTCACCATCTCCACCGCCCAGTCACGCCACCTCACCGTGCACGCGCCGCCGTAGAAACGTAAACCGAGAGTCATCAATCAGTCCAGAAATGCCAAACTTAGTCAAACCTGGACGCAATTAATCCAGCGTTTTCCTCTTTACTGATAAAATTCTGAATGTCGAAAGAGGAAACAGCAACAAACAAGTTCCGAGCTCTCGCGGAGAGCGCGGAGAAGAAATTCGCGCGTGTGCGCGACACGCCGCTGCATCCTTACGGCGGCAGCGGGTCGCAGTACGGGCACTTGTACCACAAGGCTTTCAAGGCGTACATGCGTCTATGGAAGCATCAGCAGGAGAATCGGGCGAAATTGATGGATTCGGGACTGCAGAGGTGGCAGATTGGAGAGATCGCTTCGCGAATTGGTCAGCTCTATTTCAATCAGTATTTGAGGAGCAGTGAGGCGAGGTTCCTGCTCGAGGCGTATATATTTTACGAGGCGATTTTCTATAGGAAGTATTTTGAAGGCTCGGAGAAGGATCGTGGTGTTAGGTTTAAGGAATTGAGGTTTTGTGCGAGGTTTTTGATGGTTTCGTTGGTGTTGAATCGAGTGGAAATGGTGAAATTGCTTGAGGAGAGGTTTCAGGAACTCGTTGACGACAGTAGAGTTAATTTCCGGGTATGATTATTTTTCTTCTTCTTCTTAATCTATTAGTCCATTACTGTTTGCTTCTTATGATTAGTAATTAGTATGGAACTAAAATGTTCTGTAATTGTTGAATCATTTGATTTCATGAGTTGCTAGACTGAGGAAGAAGTTGGATAGTTCATTTTGCTAGTCGGTTCATAACTGATGTTTACAGTTTACTAGTATTAGTCAAATAGTAGCTAATTTGATTATGAGATTAAGATATGTCTAATTTCTTAGATTATACATACTAGTTAACATCAGACTAGATTTATGATTATATGGTACTAGTATTTCTCTGGTGAACACGTTTTTCCTCTTTTTATCAATATCATTATATAGTTGTCTTGTCCACTATCATGTACTATATCAGGCTATACCAGCTAGATGGTTGTAATAGTGGCAAACGAGCGAATTAAGTTATTTATTCTTCTTTTAGAATACTGTTGGCTTGTCCTGTTGTAATGTCCTCTTGTGCAATAGTTCTCTGTTTTGATTGTGAAATTTCTAAGTGCTTGGATTCACCACAAAGAGACCTGTGTTTACAGGCTACTGTACTACGCAAACACATTCCTTTAAGACTTGTTCACTCCTTCAGGCTCTCACAGTGTAGCTGATCTCCATCCAAAATGAGGATTAGAACTATATGCCAGATATTGCGCTTAGTTTTCCTTCGAGCTCCCTTTATGGCTTGTTCTCTCCTTGGGTATGGGAGACCATATTATCATCCCCCGGACTTCTTTTGTTCGATGCCTCTTAAAATATTATCATCCTGATACCTGACATTATTTTCTAATTATATACAAGAAAATCAGCAGATAAAGTTGGACTATGGGAAATTGAAGTTGGCCTTCCGAAATGAGGTACAAGTGTATAACCACATGTCCGGCTTGCACTTGGGCAAGTTGTACCTAGAATTTTATTTGATGAGAACACAGATGATAATTATCATTATAGGGTTTGGCGTTCAACCTTTTATTTCAAATAATTTGTAAAAATATAATGAGAAAACCATTTTTAATAGAGATCATATAGCAAATATATGATTGAGTTCTTCTGATTGAAAAGACAAATAGCACACTTTATTGCTAATAGCACAGCAAGGTGCAGTCGTCTTCCGGAGATGCAAGGAGTACTAGGACTATTCTGCTGTAGCATGACAGGTGCTGTGAGATACTATCTCAGAGCAGTCTCACAGGACATCGTCTTCCATATTTTCTATCTCAGTATGAAATGATAATATTTATTAAAACGAGGAACGTAGTCATCCACTACAAATTAGGGTAGCTCTTATAGAACATTAGATACAAGATCATAGTCAAAGGTAGTCTGGCCATGTTCGACTTAGACGTAGTCACATAGGCCCCAAGAAGCACCAGCTCACCGAGTACAGTGGTTTAAGAGTTCTGGATTTTAGAATAGTGTGTGGGTGACCGAAGAAGACATGGCTAGAAGTTAGGGCATTTGCAGTAGTTTCCTTATAAAAGATTCTCTAAATACTCTTTTAAGTTTATAACTCACTACCTATAATATTTTGAGGATTTATTCAATAATTAAGTAAAATCAGATTTCTTATTTCATAATCTTTTTTATATATAAATTATATTTTTACAAGTTATAATTTCTAGATATAATATTTTAGTTAATAATTAATGGACTGATTTTTTTTAGGCATGCATAGAATTGGGCATGTTAAGAAGATCCCTATTTCTTGTGGTGGGCCTGGGCCATACTAATTTTAGGGAATCTGATATTTTAGCTTTTACGTATACACGATGATATTTTTGCTAATATTTAAGCAAAAAGATTGTTTTTGGGAAACTGTTGCAAATGCTCTTCTTACACACAAGGATATTGAAATAAATAAAATTTTAAATATGGAGAGATACACATGGAAAAGATTAATTGTTGCACGTGACACTTCTGGGTTCATGTAGTCTACCCCGATTTTACTGGTATGAACACATCCCTGTAATACTAACTAGATTTTTTTCAAGTTCTGCTAAAAAAGATCAGGTGATCTTCCATGAGTCATGTATGAATTACTGTCATTGGAAATTGTATGATTATTGATGGGCATCAATTGTAAACGCTTGTGCATTTACTTTTAAAAACCGTGCACTTCCCAATTTTGTATGTGATACCCAAGAGTTTCTCTGTGCTTTAGTGCAGATGCAGCATTTATATAAAATTATAAATATATGATTTTGACCATGTCCTGTCCTGTGCTTTGCTATGTCAAGTAAATGTGTATACTCTCTATTTCGTGATCAATTCTAACATCTGTTCACCTTTCCCAAGTTAATTGTATGACCAACAGTATGTAGGCTTTTTGTCCAGGGTACCAACTTCAAGGAATGGAGGCTAGTAGTACAGGAAATTGTGCGATTTACAAAAGCTGACTCAGCCATCCTGAATGCTAGACCATTACGTTATGTTGCCATGTTTGATTCCTACCCAGCCTCAGTCCCGTATGTCGCCAGGTTCCATGCCAGGAGACTACTGAAGTTTGGAGATGCTCTATTAACAAGCTATCACAAAAATGAGGTTATCCTTAATTCCGTCTACTGTTTTGGTACTTATATTTTGTGTTGCACGTGTTATTCAAATGACTAATGTTGTGAGGAATACTGTATATGACATATGGCATTTCAGGTGAAATTTGCAGAGCTTACTCTAGACACTTTCAGAATGCTGCAATGTTTAGAATGGGAACCTAGTGGATCTTTCTATGGAAAACAACCAGTTGAATCAAAACAGAACGGCACTCTGGCTGATCAGTCTGTCACTTCAGGGTTGATAGATATAAATTTGGTGGCAGATATGACTGACTCAACTTTGCCTCCAAATCCTAAGAAAGCCATTCTCTATCGTCCATCAGTGACACAATTGCTATCTGTAAGTATCAAAAATTGCATTTTTATGGAGAAAATTGAAATGTATTGTTATTTGCATTAGTTAAGAAGGGAACAACCCAACAGGCAACATGAACATCTTATGTCCAAAATCCATTCAAAGATCTCTAGATGAATTTCTAACAACATTCACTCAGTAAAAGCTATAGCATTAGAGGAATAAGTTATTTTTCCACCCTTCTAATTACAAAATCACTGCTGTAAACTCCTTGAATATAAGAACTATTTTTATACTCCCCCAGGTGCTGATTAATTCTTCTTCAGCCAACATATCTGACTAGCTTTTCACATACACGCATACAAACAAAGGAATTGCAAAAACCATACCTGACACGGTTGTCAGTGAACTAGTCGTAACTATCTCACTTTCTCAGATTCCTCCATAAAAAATGCAAACACCAGTGATAAAAGGCCAAATGACGATGCACTTCATTTGTTTCTAGGATCATAAACTGAAAGCCTTGGAATAATTAATTTTAAAGGTGAACAATATCGTAAAAGTACAGTCCCACATTTCGTATGAAGGTCTGACAAGAAGCTGTGCTTGCTCATTCTTGCAGGTAATTGCAGCAGCTTGTGAAGAACTTCCTCCAGATAGCATTATGCTAATATATTTATCAGCCTCAGGTCACATTTCAATACTATATATTGCTTCTCTAAGCAGGACAGTTTCAATTCTGGGAAACTAACATCAAATTGTGCATGCAGGGAGTTCTGCTGATTGTAATACTGCACGAACAGAGAATTCCGGGTTATTAAGAAAAAACTCAAAGCTCAATGCACCATCTCATAAGAATCATGAATATAGTAATGGTCATTGTGGAAATGACATCGCTGCCAAGGGAAAGTTAAACCAATATTTTGATAACTGCTTATCGTTAGCCCCAAGCAGAAATGGAGGTATGGACAAAATTAGTGGTCCTATACTGTCATTCTGTTTGGAAATTTTGTTTATGACGTGAAGCTTTAATTTTTCCCTGTGATTCTAGTTTACAAATTAATGATGCTGACTCTGTTGCAGGTACAAATACTCTCTTTCCTGGTGATCTAATTCCGTTCACGAGAAAACCTCTTTTCTTGATAATTGACAGTGATAGCAGCCACTCTTTCAAGGCAGGTTTGTCGTTCTATATTATTGCTACAATATGCCATTTACCATTGTTAATACTTGGAGAAAGGCACTATCCAACTGTATTATGATTATCATGCTTTTGATTTGCATTGCAGTTTTCGGTGTTAATAGTTCCCAACTGCTTTGATAGTTCACTTTAACTTGATAGATTCGAGAAACTTCCATACATTAGCATTATGTTTACAAGTTTGGCAGGATATTTCCTGGCTTCTGCATGCATTTGGTTGTGAAATGCTTGAACTCAAGCATGATGACTTGTGGAGAAATTTCATCCGATACTCGACTTCTTAGGACTATATTTATTTATTTTTTTTAAAAGAAATGCCAAATGTTGTTGGGGTTGCTGAGAACATTTTGATACCCATTCTGCTGGTTATTCAGTCAATCCTGTTGGTTCATGTCCTTTATTCATAAGGTTCTATGTCAATCCATTCAGCTCCAGTAGTTCCCTGAGATTGTTCATTTCCTTTGATCTATAAACTGTTGGTGCTCGCTGTTCAGTACGCTGAAGCAATGTGATAGTACTTCATGTTCATCTGTCTTTCAATTCTTTGATGTTGTATATATGTTTGTCTTGATGCCAATAATCTTTGTCCATCAGTTTCTTTTGCCAGAGATATAACCAGAAGTAAAAACTAAAACATTTAAAGTTTCCCATGTTGGTTTTCGATTAGCACTTCAATTACTACATCAGTCTTCCCTCCTACTTATGTCCGTTGAGATATTGGAATGAATATTTTGACGGCGTTATTGCATGTCTAGATGAAGCATTTAAGTTTTATTTAAGACAGTTGATTCAAGCATTGGATTTCTCTTCAAGACGAATGATGTCATTTTATTTATAGATTGATTATTATTTAACTGAATATTAAATGTCTAATACTCGTACTGTCATTCAGGTTTTAAGTGGAGCGGAAAGAGGTGAACCTGTGGCCTTATTTCTTTCCCCCATGATGCCTTCTTCCAAGAACCCAAGTGGAATTGATGCGGCAAAGAGCGGAAGCCAGTTCACCTTGTTTCTGACTACTCCTCTGCAAGCTTTTTGCCAATTAGTTGGCTATAACTTAACCAATGATGATGTGGTTAGTGGAGTGTTGGCTGAACAAGTTTCTTCATCGTAATTCCTCTGTTATTTGTCCTTTTAAATGATTGTTTCCTTGTTCTTTCCAGGATATGTACAATGACACTGAAAGCATCATCTCATCTACATTCTCTGAATGGGAACAGATCCTTTGTACTTCGCCTGGCCTGGACATTGTTTGGGCGCAGCTTCTTGCTGATCCATTTCTACGGCGTCTTCTCTTAAGGTAACACCTCAGATTTAAGAAGTGTTACTTCCCTTAATATTGCCATCATTCCAAAATTAGTCAGTCATTTTGGGATGCTTCAGTTTGTCGGTTATGTTGACAAGAATGAACTAACTTTGATCCTCTGGAAAAAGTATTGAACATTGGGACTAAGAATCTCTAATGTTCACATAGTTGTGCATGGGTTTGTATGTGTTTGTATAAACATTTTTCAATTAACAAAGGAAAACCAAAACCAAAATATGCAGATATGACTCTCTGAGCATGTATTTGAATATGTGAAACCAAAAATGAATCTGGAATCAACTTAAACACAACTCTGGCCATGGGGTATTTTACAAGCTTCTATCCTCTGCATACACTTGGGATACGTTGAGGTTACCGGTAACATATTTCAACTCCCACTGCCAGAGGGCCAAAATTAATTGTTCTGTCAGTGGTCGTACTGGATAAAAATCTGAGATAATAGATGTAGAAATGAATGTAATGAATGGACCATTGAAATTTTCTCCTTTTACTTCAGAAGGCTATAGAAATTGGTCCAACATGTACCACTCCAGTTATTCTGGATTTCTGGTGTCCTATATTTATCATGTGTTAAGGTGATGACTGAACTATGCTATCCTACAGATTCATTTTCTGCCGCGCTGTTCTTGCTCTGTTTTGCTTACGTGAAAAAGGTGACCAATATTTGCCAATATGCATACCTGAACTCCCCAGTTCTTTAGCTGTGAACGCCAAAGCTGTTCAACCTGCAATCACCAAACTCGCAAGTCACCTCGACGTTACAGATTGTTTCAGCTTTCCTTAGTCATTCGACTCGTGGAGCAGAAAATTTACATAAAGAAATAATCTGCCTCGTGAGTCTAGTGTATATGATGCTTATTACTGGTGTTTTAGTTAGTTGCTTCGCAAGAGGCGGTTCTAGTGCTGGTTCCTCAATGTTGAATAGTGTTTTGGCAGCAGGGTAAAAATGGTTTATACCTACAGTGAGAGATTTGGGCTTCATTTTTTCTTTTTCTTTGTTCTTTCTAAATCCTCCTCTTTTTATCTTTACAGTTTTATACAAACTAGATGTAATTAGTTCATAATTTATGTAAAAAGAACTAGGTTTGTACTATATTGAAGTTGTACCTTCCTTTCTATTCTGTACATTTAATCTCTTCATCTCTTATCCTTCGTGTGGTATTGGTCTCTCTTTTTACGGGCGAGTTTACTGTGTACTTCTATCAACTAGATAGTCTGTGCTAAGACCAACTCCAATAGGAGCTGGAAATGGGGACTGAAAATTGGAGCAAGGCGTCTGAGATCTCGGATGGAGCTGAAAATTTTCAGCTGCATCCGAGTCCTATTTATAGTATATTTTAATTTTATTTTTGTTTTTCCTTTTTATTTGCAGTAGCTGACTTTTGTGCATGTTGTTTTAATTTGTCCCATTTTCTGTTATCTCGCAATCTTGCATGTTAATTTTTAGACCTAATTTTTTTCACCATATTAATTTCTATTTCCATACTTGTTTTTCTACTAACCTTTTATTATTTCATTTAATGTTTTTTTTTCTTTTTTAATATTATACATTGGATTTGTATGTTTTTTAATATAAGTTAAAATAAATATAAACACCAATTGAACAATAATTTTTTTTCGATTTTAAGTATTGTAATTTTCATTATCAACTATTCTAAATTTTATTCTAAAGTATTGTCATTTTACAAATTTATAAAAATGTAAACATTTTATTGTGCCTAACCAAAGACATTTAAAATAATATGACATTTGAAGATTTAAAATAAATGAAAAACTAATATTGTGAATTAAAAAGAAATGAGAAAAGAAAGGACAAATTTGAGTTTGATAGAGTTTTATGGTTAGAGTTGAAGAGTTTGAAATGGTTTGAGCTAGTGGAATGTTGATGTGGCGGAGCTGAAAATTTTAACACGTCTCAACTGTTGGAGATGGTAAGAGCACTAGTTACAAGAGTCCTAAAACCTCTCCCTATCCTATATGTAGGATGAAATTGAAAGAATTGTGTCAAAAACTAACAATTTTAGGACTTCTAAATTTATTGGGATCCACATAAATGTAATTCTAAATTTAAAACTCCCTAAAAAACTTTCTACATATTTGGGTACTCATCTGACCATATCTATTTTTTCTCTATCTATGTGACACCACATATATCCCTCATGTGTCATTTTTCATCACTAAAATTCTCCATGTATCATTTTTCATCACTAAAACATAAATAATAGGAGACCTCTAATTATCATCTATGTAGTTCATAGGGTTAATTACAAATTAGTGATGATCCTAATAGTTTATATCAAATTAGTGATGCATGGAAAACTTCCTACAAACTAGTGAGTATATATGTGTGAACTAATTTAACCTTATATAATTAGAGAAAGTCAATTAATTTGTAAGACTAAATTCCTAATTTTTAGTTTATTAGTTGTATCTTAAATTTTATCTATTAATAGCCGATTCAATTTCTCAATTTCTTTTCTTTCTTATAATACGTTTGAATCGATCATGTAGCATGAAGCATCCAACCCTCCAAATATTTTCATGGCTTTCACATTTATGTGGTCTCCGGCTATATTTTTGTTCAATTGTTATAATATGAAGATAGAATATTTGAGTTTAGTGTTAGGCTTATTTTTGTACGTAAGTAGTTTGCAATGTTTATGGGATGAGCGGAGTCATCTGTGCAATTCATTGTCGGCCGATTATTTGACCTTCTATTTCGACATGCATCTCAATGAGATATGGATTGTACAGTCATGCATATATGAGATCATGCATCTATTAGCAAGCAACTTCTTTTTTTCTGGGTAGCATTTGTCCTAAATTTTTGTACTAACAAGCATCAGACTTGGAACATGAATCTCTAAGCAAGCATCTATTTTTGTGAGCAACATTTGTCGTAAGTTTTTATACTTACCATGTAACAATCAGTTTGTTCAAAATCAGTGAATGACACGGTTGATAGTGATGCTTGGTTTATTAGTCAAAGTTTGACTAATTAAGAGAAACGTATTTAGTTAGAGAATATTTTAAATTTTAGTTACTGAAATTAACACTAAACTTAGCATTATCACCAAATTTAAATAAAGTTTTCATCAATTTGTAGGAAAGAATTTAGGTCACACCAATTTGATAGAAACTCTCAAAACTATCATCAATTTGTAATTTTTCCTAGTTCATATTCTAAATAATTATAAGGGACTACGTACTTAGGAGCAATATTTAGGGAAATATAATAGGTATCTCGTAAAGAGTGCTCTAATGTACCTAATATGGACATATAAACCTAATAAATTAGCAGCGTATTTGCATTGTGTATTCATACCTTAAAATGATTTTGTATATGTAAACACACCAGGTTGTTTTTGTGAGCCGAAGACGAAGTAACTTTATTCAATCTCTCTTTGACAGCACACTACTATTGAACAAAGTATGCAAAGTAATTTAGGTGTCTTGTTTCCACATCTTTTAATTTGTAATTTGAAGGTTTGTAATAGACTAGAAATTTGTACATTGGAGCTCGTTTAGAGATGCTCATCTCAATCTCTCGATGAGCGCACACATTTGGAACTCAATTAGAGATAAACATTCAACTCACAACTAGGGTAGGGTTAGTTGGGAAAAAGAAAAAAAAACATTTTTCTTTTTCATTTTTAAATTTCTTTTCCTTTGTAATGCAAAAAAAGTCATCGCCCCAAATGAAATCCAAACAGTCGTTTGATGTTTTGAATAGGAAGTTGTCCTCCAAGCAAAAATTAGCTTCTCATACCGGCTCAATAATTGACCCTTCAACTCACAAGTTGAATTAAACCCCTATCCGTAAATTATGCCAACAACAAGAAGAAAATATGCACCATTTGATATTTAAATGTTCAGCCTTCCAACCGCTGAGACAGTGGATTCCATCCCTAAACTCACAATGTATTACACTGTCATCCTTTATCTTTGGGGAAGCAAATAGTATACATGATAACATAGAGGTCTTACTCTTTGCATGGATTGCATGGAGAATGAGGAATGAATTCATATTTCAAAACAAGGCCATAAACATTGCTCATATAAAAACAAGACAACAACATCTAATTAGAGATATGCAGATTGCCCAACCACAAACAAAACAACAGGAGAAAATGCCTTTAATCTGCGGATGGAAGGCACCACCAAATGTGTATAAATGTGTAAATGTTGATGGATCATTTGATCCTATTTCTGGTAATGCTGGGATAGGTGCTATTATAAGAAACTCTTCTGGTCAATTTGTCATTGCTGGAGCAAAATATGTTGGACGTGCTAATGTTGCAATAGCATAATTTTATGCACTACAATTTGGTTTACACTTATGTCAAATGGTGAATTGCAAGAAAGTCATTGTTCAAACTGATTCAAAAAAGCTAATATCCTCACTAAACAGGCGGGAAGCAGCCACAACCCACATGGAGACGATTAGGGAGGATATCAACAAGAAGATGGATGGCATGGAGGACGTACATGTGCATTTTGTCTACAAAGAAGAAAACCATGATGTTGATGCTCTAACAAGTGAAGGAAGGAAACAAACTTTTGGATGTAGTAGTAGAAGTAGTATTGTGATCAGTCTTTTGTACATATTTGGGATAGTTGTTCTTCCTGGCTAGCTAGTGTTCTTTTGCAAGATGTGAACGGTCCTGTCCGGTTTGTAAATAAGCCTAATTAAGTAATGAAGTATGTTTTAATTTCGAAAAAAGAAAACAAAACTCACAAGTTGAATCGGTTAACACAAAGTTACAAAGCAAGATGACTTATATGGATTTTAAAATTCTAAAATAAAAATATGGGTAAAGACGTGTAATTATAAAGTATATTTATTGAACCGTGTATCAATTACTACTAAGTTCCATCATAAAACTAATGGCCAATGATATCGCATAACTAATGTAGCATTGAGCAGCAAAGCCAAGCCATAGTTGGTTACAAACCAGTTCAATGGTCTATTAGCACATCATAAATGCGGATTCAACCTGGAAATGGCAAGATTAAGCCAAAAAGATCGGGAGAGGAAAGGTTCTGGGGTACTCCTGGGAACAAATCCGGTGGGGACGGGGTGGGGCTGTAGCTCAGAGGATTAGAGCACGTGGCTATGAACCACGACGTTGGGGGTTCGAATCCCTCCTCGCCCAACATTGACCCAACAGGGGATTTTCCGTAGGGGTAGAAAAATAATGATTCGGACAGCGGACCAAAAGCTATTTTCTTTTAAATACGTAATTGTCCTTTCTTAGAAGAATCAAATAAAAAAATGGGCGCTTAAAAAAAAGACAGTTTCAAATGTTCAAGAAACTACTAAAAAAAATGAATACACTTATAGAATAAATTATAGATTCTAGTTATAGGAGTCTAGGGATAGAGGCGGATGTAGCCAGGTGGATCAAGGCAGTGGATCGTTCTATTTAAAGGTATGATGTATAAAACACTAGAATTATAAGTACCAATTTAAAGGTATGCTATATAGAACACTGGAGAATTATAAGTTGAAGAAAACTGTTACAATGTAGCCAATATGAATCTACAAGGTAGTAAGCCTTCCGAACAAAAGTATGGGTACTCTAGCATAACCTTTGTGACCAAAGGTTGGGCCCCAAAAGTATTGATTAAAAAGCACATAATACCTTCTTCCATCTCACCCTCCCTGGCGATCATTGCATCGTGGTATACTGAACACTTATCCGGTGTTGGGTATAAACAATCCCTAATGCAGTTAAATCGTAAAACTGTAAGTAAACTTGAGATTTGATTTTATTAATAAGTAAAGAAATAGAATTTCATAAGAATAGCTTTCATGTGTGTCCTTCAGTTCAGGGGAGTATTCAACAGAACATCACTAACAATTTCATAGTAACCCATCTTCATCTTCCTTTTCAGACCCTGCATGGAATTATGAGAATAGATAGAGCAGAAGAGCAAAATAACTTATAAATAGAAAAATAAGAACAAAAGGGCTACCATAAATTATACTACCCAGGCATGTATCAAGATGGAGTATATTTAATGGAACCGTGTATTAATTACTACTATATAAGTTCTATCACAAAAATAATTGACAATGATATCGCATAACTAATGTGGCATTGAGTAGCAGAGCCAAGTCATAGTTGGTTACAAACCAGTTTAATGGTCTATTAGCAAATCATAAATATGTGATTCAACCTGGAAATTGCAAGAAATAAAAAATCAGTCATTTTGCAATTTCAAGATATGCTATATAAAACAATAAAATTATAAGTTGTAGAAAAACAATGCCTCTCCTGTGTGTCCCTTCAGTTCAAGGGATTATTCAACATAATATGATAGGGATCCTTCCTTACAAACGTTTGGGGTACCCTTGCGTATCCCTTATACTCAAAGGTTGGGCCCCATGAATTCTGGATCAAGAAGTACGGAATGCCATTTTGTGTCTCACCCTCACGACGATGAGTATAGAGTGGAACTTTGCGCGCGTGGCAGGTGGTGGTGGTTCAAACAATTCCTGATGTTGTAAAAATTTGTAAAACTATAAATAAAACTTAGATTTTAATTTATTAAATAACAAAATAAATTGAAGTTCGACTGAAGTAATACCTGTCTCGTGTGTGTCCTCACCTCATCAAAGTACTCAACGGAAGATGATAGGGGAATATTGTGTTCTCTTATCAACTGTAACATCTCTTCGTAGTTACCCTTACGAACTGATCGATGGCTACATATCCTCATCTTCTTTCTTATGCCCTGCAAATACAAAATCACACTTTCACAAACTCAATTAATGGTTATACATGTATGATACGTGGACAAAGTTCTAGCTACTCTTCGTCAACAATTTCTACTTCATGTATATGTATAACTACTCAAATTACTTGCATGAATGGTGAAATAAAAGGTTTAATTACGAAGGAATAGATCATAAATGGACCTTGGACAAAACAATCACTCTCAGCATGTACCAAATAGATATATCAATCACAAGAATGACAAGATTATATTTCACAACCCATGTACACAACACACAAAGTAAAGTATAAAACAACAAACTCTATCATGCATCTCAGATTTTCAGCAGAAAAAGTAATACATAAGGTACAAAATTAATGATTGAGAATCATTAGGTATCATGTTGATTCTTACTGAAATTTTCATAAACACGGTTAAATAAAGTAGTACTAGTAATGATTAAAAGATTAGGTTGATTGTACAGATAAGATAAACTAACAATTGACAAACAGATAGATTAGTCACTGATAACTCATTCATACAACTCCATCTCCATTTCATTCTTACCTTAAATCCATTGGTTAATTAGGGATAAACACAGTATCATGAAATTAGTATAATAGGATTCATAAAGTAATTGACTACAAAAATGTATGTTTCTTACCCATTCCCCCCCCCCCAAAGATAGTGGACTCCAAGCACTCTCCTTTATCACCCCCTCTGAATGGATAGTGTCTTTACTCGAATACTCCATGGTTCTCCATATAGGTGTATACCTTCTGGGTAATTTGTAACTTTATATTTTGATTCTCCATCCGGCTTCACGATCTTAAACAGGCCATCGATGATGTTTTGTGGCGAAAGAATAGGTAATTCCTCATCGAAATAATCATGCTGGAACACGGTAGATGCATTATGGGTAGATACAAAATGCGCGCACGAGTCTACAAATAAAATGGCACAAATAAAAATTACTAGCCTATAGCCTAGCATAGTAAGTTATTAACCTTACTTTTGTTATAAAACAATAAAATTATAAGTTGTAGAAAACTATTACGGGGAGTAAACCTTCCGAACAAAATTATTGGGTACTCTAGCATAAATTTTGTGATTAAAGGTTGAGGTACACGAGTTATTGATTAAGAAGTACGGAAGTACGGAGTGCCTTCTTCCATCTCACCCTCCACGACGATCATTACATCGTGGTACACTGAGGACTTATCCGGTACGGGGTGTAAACAACCCCTAATGCACTTAAATTGTAAACCATAAATAAACTTGAGATTTGATTTTGTTAATAAGAAAAGAAATAGAAGTTCAAAACAATACCTCCCCTGTGTGCGCCTTCAGTTCAAGGGATTATTCAATAGAACATGATAGGGAACCTTTTCTTGGCTTATCAATTGTATCATTTCCACCAACATATTCAAAGTGAGCGGTCTTCATCTATTAATCTTCAAGCACTCCACGGGTCTAATTTGTATACCTACAGTGAGATTTGGGCTTCATTTTTTTCTTTTTCTTTGTTCTTTGGGAGAACAAACAATCTTCCACTTTATTCTTCCGCTAGACTTCCCCTTCACATTACTATTCCAAAAGAAATTCCTATTCAAGGAATTTAAATGTATCAAAACATTTTCAGGAATCTGAGCAATAGACATAAAATAAGAGGGAATAGAGGAAGTTACAGATTGTATAAGGACAACTCTGCCTGCTTGAGACAAGTACCTATTGTACCACATATTAATCATACTTCTAACTTTATCTATAAGAGGATTGAAAAGCTCTGATTTATTCCTTCCAAAAGGAAAGGAACACCCAAATACTTATCCTGTCTCCTATTCAAAGTAACTCCTAGATGTATATTAATCCAATTTCTCATTCCAGGAGGAGTGTTAGGAGAATAAATTATCCTTGATTTTTGCCAGCAAACAGATTGACCTGCTGCTTGTGAATAATCAAGCAAACATGTTTTAAGATTTTTGACAGAAAACTTAGAGGCCTTGCAAAATATGAATGTGTCATCTGCAAAGCTTAGCATGGGAATTATCAAACCATTCCTAGAAGAGCACAAGCCTGGAATAATACCAGTATGAACTTGAGTGCTCAAATAGGAAGTAAAAAGCTCCTGACATAGAATGAAAAGATATGAGAATAAAGGATCCCCTGCCTAAGTCCTCTTTCAGGAGTCCATTGCTGTGAAAGTGTCTGATCTATTTTAACCTCGTACCTCACAGTAGAAACATTAAACATGATAAGATTAATGAAGTGTTCATGAAATTGAAATTTTTGCAAAGCCAATTTTAAAAAACCCCCACTCAATCTTATCATAAGCTTTCTCTATATCTAGTTTCAAGACCAGATAAAATTGCTTGGACTTCCTCTTGCTAGACATCACATGAGCCATCATCAACTAATTTCGATTTAAACCGCGTCAATCCGAGTTATACACAAACATTACATCACAGCCGTTGATTGGATGGTAGAAAACACAAATTAGTTCATCCATTACCGTCAGATAAAACCACGCGGATAACCATCTCTGACCGTCAGATCATCTCGTCTTTCTTCTTCCTTTATATAACCGCCAATCTAATTTCTAAAAAGCTTTTCATTCGCCGGGAAGTGAGAAAGAAGCACACAGAAAGAAGAGGAGAGAGAAAACCAAGCTCCTGTTCAGCTGAAAGGTCAGTCCTTTGGTTCTCTCGTTAATCTACGCTCGTTTCACCTTGTTTCTGTAATTATCATTAATCTATACGTAGTACGTATTTATCGATTTCAATTTAGGGTTCTTCTTCTGTATTGTTAGTTTAGGACTTTAGGGCTAGGGTTAGCAAGGTTCGATTGACGGATTGTTTTCGCATCATCATCTGTGTAACTGTTTGATTTGATTACTGTCATGTAGCTTCCTTGTGAAATTGTTCCAATTTTCTGAATTCTATGTGTCCGGTACTTAGTCGTATGTGCGTAGTTTTGCGCAGCTTCGCTGTTGAGGATTGTGCTTAGTTGCAGAGAGGTTAGGGTTTCCTGGAGGTCTCTGATTTTGACGTACTATGTATTCTTAGGTTTCATATACGTGTTTGTGAATGAATGATTTAGGATCCATGTCAATTCCTTCAAAAAGTTATGATGATTGTTAGTTTCCCTTTCCATGAGCCTTCGATTGCTTAGTTTTTTATGCCTGGAACTAGCTTGTTGAGCGAACTGTTTATTATTTTGTCAAATAGAGAGCTACTTATTTATTTCAATGTATTGTTTGAGAACATTAGAACCTGCTGGAATTTATTCTAACAAGTTAAATTGTGTTGCTAATTACTCACAGATGGCTCGTACCAAGCAAACTGCTCGTAAGTCTACTGGAGGAAAGGCTCCCAGGAAGCAGCTGGCTACTAAGGTTTGTTGCTGTATTCTTGTTATCCTATACTTCATTGACTGTTGATGCCTGGCATTTGAGTTTGTATGCATGTTTTGTTTTGGTGATTGTGGTAACATCATCATAATGTTTTCATGTAGGCTGCCCGTAAGTCTGCTCCGACTACTGGAGGTGTCAAGAAGCCTCACCGTTACCGTCCTGGTACTGTTGCTCTTCGGTAAGCAATGGCATATCCATTTGCATCTCTATGTTTATGAGATATTTGTATGTCATTAATGCTAATTACTTCCTGTTGCTTCATTACCAATTAGTGAAATTCGCAAGTACCAGAAGAGCACTGAGCTGTTGATCAGGAAGCTGCCATTCCAGAGGCTTGTCCGTGAAATTGCACAAGACTTTAAGGTGTGTTCTTTACCAATATGTTTTATCCTTATGTGTGCGTGTGCATGTGCACAAGTGAAGCGGTATTTCAATTTGTGTGTTGAAGCTTGTTCTATTTTGAGACACCATTAGATTGAAGAAGTTGTTAAATTCCTCATTGTTGCTTTCTGTTTTTGCAGACTGATCTGCGTTTCCAGAGCCATGCTGTCCTGGCTCTGCAGGAGGCTGCTGAGGCATACCTCGTGGGTCTCTTTGAGGACACTAACTTGTGTGCCATCCATGCTAAGCGTGTGACCATCATGCCTAAAGACATTCAGCTTGCTCGCAGGATCAGGGGTGAACGTGCCTGAATTTGTGTGCCCTCTGAAATGTAGCTGTGGATATTGGTTGTGGAGTTTGTCAAATTCGTATTAGTTGAACTATATAGAACTAGGCTGTTCTAAACTCTAGTAGTATTACTCTTTTGTTTCCATGGCTTAAGGGCATTTACATTAATGTTGGTACTTTGTTGGATCAAGAAGGATGATCTTCTGGTATTATGTTGTGAGAATGCTTTCTGGTTTCATAGCACCTCAGGTGCTGAATACTGTTTTGATTGTTCCTGAACAAGTGACTTTGTTTTTAGCACACAATATTGTCCCCCCCTCCCTTGTGTATGATATTATTGGTATGAATACACTATTATACATGACATGTGATCGCATCATTTGTAGTTATTTTTAGCTGGTGCTTGAATGTAACCCATTTGGATTTGGTTACATTCGATGTACCAGATTATGGAATCAATCGGGTAGGAATAAGGGAGATTTCACTGGGGAAGGGGTGAACAAAAAATTAATCTTAGATATATTTACTATTTCATGTTTGAGTTTTTGTAATAAAAGTTTGCAGCATCTGAGAATTGTATAGTTAGTTGGGATTTTCTATTTTCATGTCACATTCGTACTGACCTAAATATAGGTCTTCATTATATATGATTGCCACATGGCACTAAATTCAATCGGTTCGATGACATTTTACATATAATTTTAGGTACGATTGATTATGAATTATTATTTTTATTAATTAAAAATGGCCGTAAACTATAAATTGGCTATACTGCCCTTATGATGAATTATTTTCCGTTAAAAATATTTAAATGATATCTTAATTTTATAAATTACACATCTACTCTTTATTAATTATTTTTTTAATCACATATAAACAATTAATTAATTAATCACAACTTCATGAATCATTTTCAATATAAAATACATCTTTCTCAAAGCCAGATTGATTTATTTTGTCATTCAAAATTACCAATTAATTCCCCATATGAAGAACCCTACTGCTACTCTTCTCAGTACTCAGCGATTTCTTCACTTAACCTTCTTAATTAATTGGGTGAAGTAGGCATGGATATCATCAATGTCTAACCCCATATAAACACATATGATGAAAACACAAGAGATGGTTATGGAGATATATTACATACATTTTAATAATATCATGAGAGCTACAACATTTCTCAAAATCGAACCAATTTTGGAGCACTCAGTGTAAATAACCGATGCAAGACATTTAAACTTTTACATTAATTGTCCCACGGGAGGTGAAGCTCTCATCGTGGAAATTAACTGATCACGATCAGATTGTGGGAGGCTAGGGTTCTTAGAGGTTAGAATTGGGAAAATCATTTGGATTAGATGATCGATGATGATAATTATAATTGGAGATTGTATCAAACTAAAGTTCCATCAAATTCAAATTATTTTAGATTAATTAATCAAGTACTAAAAGGGTATAATTGTATATTCACATTTTACTATTAATATATAGTTAATGATAATATAAATATGTAAGATCGTACCAATGCCACGTGTCAATTATCTAACGGTGACCTACAATTAGGTCGGTACGGAAAGTGACTTGAGAATAGAAAACCCCTAGTTAGTTGGCATTCGTCTTACTTATTTTGGTACTCTAAACTAGCATCGTCCGGTTAGTCCTTAAAAAATGCTGTGATTTGATTTTGTCTTGTGTTTTTTTCCTTGGCTAGAAAGCCAAATTTCCAGTTATGTGAATGAGCAATCAGAATCACGCATTTGTTTTGTTCTGTACTCATACTATTGGGCTGTGGGCTGGTTGATTATATTTCAGTGTCTCTAGATGTCCAAGTGTAGGAGAAAACAGACTTGAAACTTGAAAGCTGTAGATGGTGTTTGAGCTTTGAAGCAAGCTGAACGAGCAAAAGCAACACGGTTGATAATTATCTTGGTTTTCAATGGAGTGAAAGTTCAACCTAAGTTCAAGCAATGTGTCTGTTAACTTATTTTAACCAGTTTGAGCAATATGATAGTTTTTGAGTTGTTAGTAGGAAACTTCAGAAATCTGTACATTAATAAAAGGGAAAAACCTCATTCCCCTGAGTTTGTAGCTCTACCTTCGGAATATCTTATCCTGAATATAATTTACATTTATACGATCACAAGCATACGTGATGGAATTAAAATTTACGTATAACTGTCTCATTTCATCAATGAACACACCCGCTAAACCTATGTTTTTTAAATCTCGTTCGACCGGACAGTTCACCCGGTCTGACCGCTAAACTGACAGTTGTCGGACCGGATGTATCCAGGTCCGACTTTTTTGGTGGGTGTCTGGCTCGACTTCCGATTTTGACTTTCAAAACATATTGTTAAATAATAAATAAATGCCTACTTTTCTATATCAGCTAAATATTCTATCAGCTAAATATAGTGTCAACAATTTTCATAAAACATAAAACCCAACTGTTGGTTAAAACGTAATGAAGCCACGAAATTTAAACATCTCATCACCTAGCTATCTGCAAACAAAATTCATAAAGATCTGCCTGCCACTTTCATGTTTATTTTTTACATGCGCAAGCATCTTCTATAGGAATGTGCATAACTTAATTCTAGAGTTGGAAAATTTAGAAGATTTCAAACAACAAAGTGAGGACAATTATGTATCTTCAAGCGATTTTAATGGCATGGATGATGGGAACGTTAAGCAAATTTTATAGAAATAGAAAAATCATTGAGCAAATTGCTATAGAAATAGAAAAATCATTGAACAAGCGAGTGTACAAGATTCGAACCCAACACCTTCAACTATGAGTTGAAGGTACACATAAAAAGAGAAAATTGAAATAAAAAGAGAAAAAAATTACGTCAATAAGATTCGAACCCTACACCTTCAACTAAAATGATATAAATAATAGAAAAAAATCACGCCAATAGGATTCGAACCCAACACCTTCAACTAAAATAATGATACAAATAATTGAGAAAAAATAACGTCAATAATATTCGAACCCTACATCTTTTAATTAAATAATGACACGTGTACGCACCAGATTAAAATTGAAAAAGTAAGATCAACGGATTAGAATTGATTGGTAGGTCGATCAATTGGATAAATCAATCGTTTTATTATATTACTAGAAAACCATGTCACCCGCTATGCGGGTGAAGCGTAATCTTGTAAAACATTGTTTGTTTATTAAATTATGTATTCAAATAAATTGATTAAATATATAATTATCACAAATTGACTTCAAACATAAACAAAAATTATATACTAACTCATAATTGATAAATTACTAATTGAGTAATAGTACTGAGCAGAAACTATGTCCTTTATAATATATTATCTTCATGACTTCAAATGTAAAAAAAAAAAAAAAAAAAAAAAAAAACAAAACAAGAAATACCTTTAGTAATGGATTAATAACTTTATTTATTTCTAGAAAAACCTCCTTGCTACTCTATTTTAAATATCATTTTACAACTTTTTCATAAAGATTTTATTATAATCAACGCGAGTCATTGAATTTCATGTTATTTGAATGTACTTTCTTAGTTCAATATCATAATTAGTGCTCGGTCCATTCCATTAAAAACTTTTTAAGTATATTTTTTTAAAAAAAAAACATAAATTATTTTTTAAAGAAAATCAAATTTATTACTATCTTTTTTTTTTTTTTGCTTTACATAAAACACCAATTAAAAATTTTCTATTACAAATTTATAATCAAACATGGTAAAAATAATGATAATAACAACAATAATAATAAATAATGATAATAATAATAGTAATTTTGTGTAAACATTCGTTATTTTTAATTTATTTAATTCCTCTTTTACAATAATAATAATAGTAATAATAATAATAATTAATAAACAGATCTTTCGTTCTAGTAGAGATAAAAAGTACTACTACAGTACTACTCAATTTTTATATTGAAAGTCCAACATCATAATTTGTTTTTTCTAAAATGGCTAAACTTTATTGATCAACAATAATTTAAAAGTATAAAAAAGGGTGCATAAGTAATGCACACCAAAAGATACCAAAAGAAACTAACAAAACAACTGAAAAGGAGTGTCACATCCGTTATGACCGAAACAAAACCTTGACCCCTCCCTTGTTTAGTATGTCATCTCTCTAGCAAGATGCCATCATCATAATTATTATCTTGAAAAATTATATTAACTTAAAAATCTAGAACTTATTATATTTAAGAATAAGGCAACAATTCTAAAACTTATTATATTAAAGAGACGGATATAGTGGTACTAAAGCTAAATCATATATTGAAAAAGAAAAAAAAATAGAAAAATGAGAATTGCAAGGAAAAAGGTTGACAGGAAAATGATGCATAGAGAAAGGGATGTAGTCATTTGCAATTAATTAAAGATGATGATGCATTTGTCCATTAATAACATGTAAAACAAAAGAAGTGATAATATAAATAGAGAGAAACGAAGAAAGCAACCGCCCAAATAACTTTTTGACGTGTCAAATATCGAACGGTTAGAATATATGATAGAATAGGGTCTTAGAACAGGCTCTCCGGATCCTGATATTTATATTTAGTGTCATTCAATACGTAGTTGATGTCATTGTACATGCTAAGTAGCCTGTGACATACAAACCTTGCCCTTCGCCTTGTGTCAATGCTTACGCCTGTTTTATCCATGACATTATTGTATAGGGTTTGTGCGCCCTGAAGTATTTTTTTTTTGAAAAAAAAAAAAGAAAATACAAGAGGAATACAAAGTGGAGACTCAGAGTCTCAGACCTTGGGTCTCCAAACAACAGACCTGAGACTCTTGAGTCTCTCGTCTGTTGCGGAAAGGTTGGGGACTATGTCCCCAACCTATTGGTTCTCCTTTTTTTTTTTTTTTTTTTTCTATTTTAGTTTTATTATACTATTTTATTTAAAAAATAAAATACATTTTATGATGTATTATATTTTCCCATATCTATAGTAACACCCAAAATTTTTATATAACTCACATCTCAAAATTTCGAATTTTTTCATTTATATATAATTATATAAATTGAATTGGGTAGGTGATTTGAAGGTCATGGATAAACATCAATTTAGTATTAGGGTGGGTTGGGTTGAAGGGTGAGTATATTGATGAGAGATAAATTAATTATTTATTAGAATATTTGAGGGTTGGGTTGGGGTGGGTGTCACCGATAAACAAGACCTTAGTGTCAAAATTTAGTACTTGAGAAGTGTTTGTTTATTTAATTCTCACCAAATGTTTGTGCCTTCGTGGTACTAAAGCTGACACAAAAGCTTTCTTTATTTTTAAAGAATCAAAATAAATTAATACTAGTTTATGTTAGAACGTAATAGTACGGATTAGACATATATTAATATCACTAAAACACAGTTGAATTTTATGTTATCCAAGTGAAAGGAAAAAAAAAGGTTCAAAATTTTAAATCATCAAAATATTACTCGAGTCGTAGTGAATTATGGTCTCGTCTCGATCCGCGTTACACAAAACATTCCATCGCAGCCGTTGATTGCATAGGGGAAAGCACAAATTAATTCATCTACTGCCGTTAGATAAAGCCAGGCGGATAAATATCTTATTTTCATTTCCTATATATATGGGTCGATCTAATTACTGCTAAACTTTACAATCGCCGTGAAGGTAGAAGACGATCGAGAAGAAAGAGCTTCTGTTCACCTGAAAGGCTAGTCTCTCTGGTTTTCTTCTTCTACTATATTCGCTCCTTATATCTGCAATTCGCATTGTTTTCTATGTAGTATGAATTTGTCGAATTCAATTTAGGGTTTCCGTTTGATGCGAATTCGTTAGATTAGGGCTAGGGTTTGTGATGCACGATTGACGATTGTTTGTCGATCAACGATATGTTTGTTTTAGATTGATTTCACTGTCAAATTGTTCCGATGTTGGTATCGTAAATTGTCGCGTTTCGATGATTGAATTGGTTCTCGTTGAATTCACGTGTCGAGTAGATCTCATCTCTGTAATTGGTGCCGTGAGGTATTTGCATAATCGAATTGTTTTGATCATTGTTTCTACACGATTCTCACGCTTGTTTTAAGACATATGATGCTTTAGGGTTCTTATCATTAATGCCTTGAGAAAATTCTCATGGATGTTTGGATTTAATTTCATTTCCCATGCTATGTTAACATTCTGTCATGCTGGTATCTTAAACTGTCGCATTTCCATGATTAAATTGGTTCTCGTTGAATTCACGTGTCGAATAATTCTCATTTAGAGACTGGAGCCATGAGATTTTTGCATGATTGAATTTGAAGTCATTGATTCTACACAATTCTCACGTGTGTTTCCTAGGAATGCCCTTAGGATGCCTATCGTCAATGCCTTAGGGTTTCTTATTGTTTAGTTCCTCGAGTTTCAGATAGTCTGAAAAACTACCCCAAAGTACTTATCTGTAATATTCTATCCGGTCCAAACTCCAATGTGAGTATTTCTTTTCTGTGAATGGGGTGCTACTTCTTTCAGTGTGCTGTTTTAGAATATCAGAAATTTTATTCTAGGAAGTTGAATTGTTTCCCTATTAGGCTATTACTTGTAGATGGCGTAGGAATCAGGTTCATCGGTATGGAATTCACTTGTAATTATCAAATCTATAATTGGTACTGTCATATATTTGTGTAATTGTCTAATTGAGTTGTTTTGATTATTGTTTCCACGTGATTCTTATGGTTGTTTTCTTAGATATTTTTTACGGCTCCTATCATTAACGACTTGACAAAATCCTCATGGGTGGTTGGGTTTTTCTTACTTTCCATGTATTTCATCATGGTTGTTATTGTTAATGCCCTTAGAAATTCACATGATTGTTTAGTTCCTTGAATTCCAGATAATCTGAGAATCTAGTAATTGTCTGTATCTGTAATATTCTATCTGGCCCAAAGTGTATGATCTTTTTTCTGTGAAATGTCATGGTACATTTTTCAATGCATTGTCGAGTAAATCAGAATCTTCCATTCTAGGAAGTTGAATTTGCTTTTCCTATCACTTGCAGATGGCCCGTACTAAGCAAACTGCTCGTAAGTCTACTGGAGGAAAGGCTCCCCGGAAGCAACTTGCTACTAAGGTTTGTTCTGCAACTCGAGCTTAATAGTTGTTTCTTGATAATTTGAACTTGTTTATATATTAGTATATGCCATGAAGTTGGTAACATGATAATATTTTTGTATAGGCTGCTCGTAAGTCTGCTCCAACTACTGGAGGTGTCAAGAAGCCTCATCGTTACCGTCCTGGTACTGTTGCTCTTCGGTGAGTAACTGAGCAGCTGAACCGTGCATTTTAGTATCCTGGGATGTTTGTATTTTGTTCATTGCTAATTACAGTGTCTTTCCTTAATGTCAATTAGTGAAATCCGCAAGTACCAGAAGAGTACTGAACTCTTGATCAGGAAGCTTCCTTTCCAGAGGCTTGTCCGTGAAATTGCTCAAGATTTTAAGGTGCGTTATTTATTCGGGTGTCTTATGTCTATACTTCTCTGTGCATTGTGAGTTTGCATTAGTCTTTCATCAGATGTCTCGTCCTATCTGCAAACACCCCCGTTCCAAGAAATATATCATCTGATTGGAACAATTTCCCTTTAAAATCTGGTTTTGTCTGGCAAATTTTATTGATTACATTCTGTGTTTGCAGACTGACCTGCGTTTCCAGAGCCATGCTGTCCTGGCTCTCCAGGAGGCTGCTGAGGCATATCTTGTGGGTCTTTTTGAGGACACTAACTTGTGTGCCATCCATGCTAAGCGTGTGACAATCATGCCAAAAGACATCCAGCTGGCTCGCAGGATCAGGGGTGAACGTGCTTAGGCTTGAATGTGTGTACTTATTGTGGTTGTGGAGTATGTCAGTTACCTATAAGTTGAACTATATAGAACCTAGTCTGTGGTATAACGCTCGTAGTATTAGTTGGTCATTTTCATTGCTAATGGAATTTGTCTTGATGGTGTTGGCACTGCCTTGGATTTAAAAGGATGATTGTAATGGTGATATTATGTTCTGTGAATGATTTCTTGCTTCTCTCAGTTGTCATGTTCTTGAATCAATGAGTTTGTTCTTAGGTTTTAGCCTTTTACCCATTGGTCTTTATTTTTGCACGAATATAGTATGTTTATGTTGTTACGTTGCTTTATAAGTTTGCAACTTATGGTATATTTGGTGTTTATTTACACCATTCTATGTGATCTCAGCGGCTAGCTATTACTGCTATTACTGAGCATGTTGAGTGGCAATATTCTTTCTTTTAGTTATTAGTTTGAGCATCGTTGTTTCATGTTTGGTAGAAATATTAATCATGGTTATGTGAAATTATAGGTTTATCTTTTTTTTAATATAACCTTATACTAATTACTAACTTGTTAATTTGACATTGCACATTCGAGATTGTATGTTTATCTTTAATATAAGTTGTTTTACCTCATGATTGAATCATCAGAAATTAGCACATCTGATCTCATCCACCATCCGAGTTCGCACATTTTATCGGTTTGTTTACGCCCACACCTGCCTTGAAGTTGACAAATTGCATTTACATATTCCAGTCCCTTTATAATAATAATAATAATAATAATAATTCTGTTACACATGTCGTAGTCCAACCGCAAATTTAACTGGTACTCTGCTGCGGGAATCCAACAAAAAATAGGATCTGAATCAGTAAAACATACGAGTGCAAAAGAAAACCAGATTCATCTGCCGCCTCCTCCAGTAATCCATGATGCCTCATAGACTGGTCAAAGAATACAAGTAAATTCGCATTAGAATCCCAGGCTATTAGCAAAAACAAGTGCTTCATAAGAAAGGCGAAGGCGCTGCGATCTGTTTAGCCTGTAAAAATAAGGAATCTATATAAAAAAAGATATATGACGTACGATGGATTTTGGTCATCAGAGATCGTTTAGTGTGTCAAAACGCAGTTTTATAATTTTTTCAGTAGTTTATCTTTCAAGTTCTTTTAGAATTAAATTTCAATTCCTAGTTAATTTCATATTGTCACGTTCGTTTCGGATCAGAGTTTCAATTTAAATCACATACTCATCTGTCCCGCTCATTTCTTTACGTATTCCTTTTTGGGCCGTCCCAATCAATTCTTTACGTTTCTATTTTTGGAAGCTACCTCACATACCATTTATATTACTTTAATCATTGTACCCACATTCACACTTTACTTTAATCCTTTTCCCCACGACTACCATTTAAATATTGACCCACATTCCATTCTATATTAATAAATCAAATATCAAACAAAACATCTCATTAAAAACCGTGCAAAAATCAAACGTAGGATTCTCACCGGGACAGAGGGAGTAGTTTGAAAACACAAACAAAAGTGTGAGCGAAAGCGTAAAAATGAAAAAAATTAGAGAACGAAATCGCCTTAAAGTGTTAATTAGATAAATAATTTCTTTTTAAATATATATGGAGTTTATATAGTGTATTTTTGTATAAGACCTCTTCAATTTCAATTTAAAATTTACTGGGCTTGTTAAAAATATGTCCAGACTATTAGCCATGCCATTTATCAAACCCTAACACTAAAATCACTAGTCATCCAATTTTTTGCTCCCAAATATTTCCATCTCGTTATAGCAGCCAACCTTTTCAATTTTCATTTTTCAATCCACATAAGAGAATCTTCATCATTCAAACGTAATTCTTAATCTCTCAAGTCTCATCTTAGAGAACTCACTTGCTGCTGCTTCAATTTGGTAACTATCATTTACTGTCCTCTCCGATCTACGCCATCACCTTTCTATGATGGGTTCTAAATTCTGATGGTGACTGTCTCTACCTCTAATAGCAATAGCCATGGTACAAAAGTGCTTTAATGTTGATTCTCAACATCCATACCATGGCTACAAAGTACCTTTTTGCAAGTTTTAATTGTTTTTCAAGTTTTATTGGTTTTTTATGAACGAATTAATGTGTTCATAAAACGCGCCGTATGATTTCTACGCGCCGTATGATTTCTTAGAGCGATCTAAATTGCGATTTTCGATCGAAGAGGCATTATGTGATTCAATTCCTAGATAGTTTCATATTGTCTAGCTTTAGTTTTAATTCAATTCTTTTACGAGTACTTAATAAAATTGAGATTCCTTACAATTAGACTTTCTCATCACGGTGCATCACTTTGTGTTTTAGCTAGGCACCCTTACAATTGGGGTTCCTGCACTTGAATCAATCAGATCTGGAAGACAACGGGTATGAATTATTTTACCTTCCAAATCTTTGAATAAATTTCTTTAATTAATTAACCACAGTTATAAGTACTGTTGTTGGGCATATGAATTTCTCTGTGTTAATTAATTAATATCGAAGCAAATTGGTGAAATTCGTGATACTGGTGGGACCAAACAAAATTTAATGTTTGTTTATGATTTTATGTCAATTCAATATGTTTTATGTTTTGACTTTTTTAAAATTGCAGAGTGTCAAGAGTGTAGTGTGTTAGATCACATAATTTAACAGTTACAATATGTTTTTTTTTTTTAATATTAACTTTGAATTATGATGAAAAAATAAGATATTATTATGTTGGTTGTGTACTATTTTTTAATAAAAATTGAATAATATCTTACACATTAATTATTATTTAATATAATTACTATGTTTTAATGCAGGGGTCAAGTGCCCCTCTTATTTTTTCCGATTCGAAATACCGAAAAAATACCGTGGGTATTATTTATATTTATTGGAAATAAGGAGATAATTGCATTATTTATATCGGTACAATAGAATACTTTGAGTCTATCTAAAAACGATAAGTAACTAGTATTTCTATTGTAACTCTTACCTAACAAAAAAATAAAATCTTGTACATTCATACTTATACCCCTGATATATGTAGTAAAATTAGTATTACCCCTGCTGATTAGTATTACCCTCCTGCTCCCCTTCAATCGATCTCTCAAAAAGGGTGAAAGAAAGAAAACCTGTTTGCTGTTCAGCTCCTACTCGCAGCCAAACTTCATTACTTTACTTCAGTCTCTTCAGCCTCTTCAACGCAATTTGAAGCTTGCATACTCTTCATCTCCTCGGTCGCATAGCTCGAACTTCGAAGGTAAGAAGAGAGCCCAATTTTATTGTGCTTTCTAGGGTTTTTGACTTTTTGTGCAATTATGATCTACTATCTATCTATTTCTGAAAAATTAGTCCTATTTATGATTTATCTCCGGAACCTGGAGATGATAGATTGATGATGATATTGAAATTTAATAGCTGAAGGGAGAGGATGGGGAAGGAAGACTGAAGAGTCGAATATTTAGATCTGGACAACAATAGGACTAATTTATTTATGTTGATACTTCATATACTTAATTAATTACTCCAATAAAGATGAACAAAGTAAGAAAGTAATTTGGACCATTCAAAGTTTGTAGGCGGCAGCAGTAGGGATTAGGGATGACTTGATGAAATATTAATTGTTTAATGAGTTACTACGTACTTTATGTTTTGTCTAATTCTCTTGAGTAAAATTTATTTTGTGCTGCTACACGGCTATTTATTTGGTACTTGAAAATTGCAATCAAATGAGTGATGGATGGATGAATGGTAATTTGGTCGTTTACGTTGAAAAAGATATATTTATTTCTATTTCTAATGAAGCTTAATTCATAGGTTTCAGAGCATGGCGAAACGTAGGGGTCAGTTGTAGAAGTTAGCAGATTTTCTAGTTGTAGACTAAATTTTTACATGATTTATAATCAATCCTTTTTTTATTTATTTTTCTATTACTTTATTACTTTATTTGTGCTCCTCGATAAAAATTCTGCGTCGCCACTGTTTTAATGTATATATTTATGATTTTAATTGGAAAAACCTGTCAAAGGGACTTCCGAAACTTGACCCCATTGAATGAATTCTTTGTCTATCTCGTTTTGTCCATGCTTTAGAGTTGGTGTTCGGTCAGATAGAAACTTTGCGTAATAGTTTAAAGCAAATTGGTGAAATTCGTGATGTTACACAAAATAAATTTGATGTATATTTATGATTTTATGTCAATTCAATATGGGTGATCCTGTTACCAAACAAAATTTGATCTTTTCATGGATTGTTTGTGTACTATTTGTGGGTTTCTTTTTTCTTCTTTCGTTTCAATAAATTCATTCTTGTTGCCTGCTACCTGCCGCATGGACCCGGTCGTGGTCGGGTATTAAAATTCCTTTTCCAAGTTTTAATCATATCCGGTTATTCTCTTCGTCACTTGTTGGTTGACGAACATAGGATGAAGAGTTAGATAGGAACCAATACAAGCATCCTCTTGATCAAGTAAGGAGCTTGGCATTTGATTGACGTATCATTGATCCTATTCTAAATTTCTCGCCAAATGCTCGTTTATCGGCATAGAATGGAGGAATGTATCATTAGGGTAAACGGGAGTTAGTTTTTTTTTGCTTTCGTTGATTTTGGCTCATTATTGTTGGCTCTTTGGTACTATGGTTCGTTGTGGTTTTGGTCCCTCCCCTTGGATTGGTTTTGAGCTACTGTCCACGTTTTCTTGTTAAGAGGTAGAGATGATATTCTTGGCACTAATCCCCTATTCTCTCAAGTCCTAAGGCCTTTGCTTGTTTGCTTGTTGAGGTGCTACTTGCTAAGTTTTCTTGTGTTGAGGCAGGGGTGTTAGTATATACACTAGTCGCCTTTCCCCTTTCCATTTTTTTACCCTTTTGAGGTTTGGGATGGAAGTTAAGTGTTGGTTAAGACGTTGGTTTAGGCGTTCTTGGGGAGAATTCTCCGTTGTTATTTGGATAAAGTGCTCATTTGTTCTAATGCTCCGTTTATTATCAAAAAATAATTTTTTAGCCATTTTTTTCAATTATTATTATTATTATTTTTTATTTTTTAAATTATTTGGTTGTTTATAGAGCTCAAGATTATGATTTGGTTGTTTATAAAGCTCAGGATCCTGTCTATTTATGATTTTCTGTCAATTCGATATATAATTTTTTTTGTTTCTCTTTTGTAGAAAGAATCGAATCATGGATGATTCGTCCCAAATGAGCCTGATTGACAAAGTATATGATGACCTATTGATTTCAATACTAGTTCGATTGCCAGTTGAATGTGTTCTCAAGTTTAGCTTAGTCTCCAAGAAATGGAAACTTGTCATTGCTAGTAATGCCTTTCTTGAAAATTACTACCGCACTAGGAGTAGAAGAATGCAGCCACATGTTCTTGCCATCATTCAAACCACAACCAACTTGTGTCAGAAGACTCAAGCAAACCCCCTGGCCCTAAACGTCCCTTGATGAGCATAATACAGATTTCAACGGGTTTTAATAACCAACTTGTCCGTCATCATCCAAGGATCCCTCAAATCTACAAGCCAAATAAATTGGGCTACTTCATCAGTTCCTCCAACTGTTTGATCCTTTGTGGCCATCACCCCGAAAGGTACTACATTTTTAATCCCCTTACTAGAAAGTGGAAGTCAATATTGCAACCTCCTCCAACAATCCATGAAGCCCCGTCTATGGCATTAGTCTGCTAGGAGAATACATTCGTATTGGAATACAAAATCATATCAGCATCTCCCAGTTGTACTGACAATATTGTTCCAGTGCACATTTACTCTTCCAGGACTTGTAAGTGGGTTGAGAGTAACATGATTGGAACGGAGGAATTCACGCTATGTTGGACCAAACCTCCTCTTGCGTTAAATAACGTTCTGCATTGGTGCCAATCATTATCGACTCTTGCTATTTGTGATTTATCAGATTACTCGTATAGACCTTCTGTAAACAGTGTGCAATTGATTGAGCTACCCCCACATGAACATGATCAACACGGTCCAAGTTGCAACTCCAGTTTTACTAGGTCAACGAGTGATGATGTCTTATGGTTTGACAGTTCTAACGTAGAGGGAATGCAATTCTGGATGCTACCCAAGGGCGAACATGGTAGTTATATGCGCTCCACAATCATACCTGGTAAGGAATGGATCCTAATGCAAACGTTAGATCGTTCTACTCTATCCAAAGTTCTCGACCAGGAAGTAATGTCCCGGACGACAAGGATTAAGAAAACCGTGAAGGAATTTATCAGAACTGATTACTTCGTACTGGATACACTTATTTCGTCGGAGGGCATTGTTGTTGTTCTTAAACCTTCAATTGCAGACATGCTTTTCCTTTATGACTTGAAGAGCAATTGGGTGGAATATCTTCCATACTCTCCTGCCGGTATCCAAAATGCTTTCTTCAAGCCCTATAGTCGGTATCCGTACATGGAACCCTCATCCCTTTCTTCATATGCTCAATAAGCCGAGTTTACTTTCTTGTTACTTGGTCACATGCAGTACTATATTGACAATCTAAGAAGTTTGTTTATATTTTACTAGTACTATTTGATTAAGCTAGATACTCTTGTCGATTACTGTATTGGCTAAATCTATCTATATATCTATTAAAGCAAAGCTAGCTGTAGGCTATATAGGAGTAGTATATCTTATCTTCATCAGTACACATATATCACCAGTCAATTTGAACATGCAGTCTATATACCTTTGTCAGTTCCTCCAAATAACATTAATTACAATTATCCTCATGCATGCCAAAATATACAATTTTACCTTTGTCAGTTCCTAAATATGATAACGAAGATAAATGTATATTTTTCTTTGGACCGGATACCCAAATGGTATAAGAAGAAAGGCTAGAATCCTTACGGGAGTGGAGTGTACACATGCAAATCGGTCAATTTCCATCTGTCTAACACCATAGCCCCATCACCACGACCCATACATTCTCCATTCATAAATTGTCCTGCCTAAACAATGTAAACGACCACACTCAAACTCTTAAAGTACCTCATTTTACGATTACTTTAGATATTGCCTCAAAAGATATTAATCAAGTAAATTAGACTAGGCAAGGGCTTCTGTGCATCCCGTAACAACATTTTACATATATATGTCACCATTATTGTGGTCAATCGGATCTCTTATACTTTGTTTGATTTACCTTTAATGTATATGTTATACATTAATACAGTACATATACTGGATTGCTACATTAATTATTACTAATATATCATGATTAGTTACTTTTCCTTTGTCGATAATTTGTAGTACTAGTTAGAAATTAAGTTCTGTCAGCACCATTAAGAAGTAGGAGAATTAGTACTCTAAAATTAAACGCATTCTCGCGGTCTTCGATACATTTTCATGCATGCTACTAATTATCTATATGAACTTTGTTCAGTGTTTCAAGCATCAAACATGAGACCAATGCAACTTAGTCTAAGTAAGCCATATGTCCCTATTCTGTGCGGCTAGCATCATCAGGCACTATCACATAGTCGTCTCGAGTGTTTCCATTGTCAGGTGTCAGCAGAGGGTGGATTATCCTCCCGAGATACTTCCACGAACTCCTCGTCTTCTCGAAGCCATTCAAGAGCGCTGCTTACCGTCTCAATGTCACTTCCCCGAGTTGAAACTTGTGTAGCCAAAAAAACAATCAGAAGCCGAACAGGTACCGGCCAAGAAGAGAGACTATGGCAGATGGACGTAGCTAACCGAATAGCCTGAGTTACAATGATTGATATTGGTGTCAGGTCTTCAGGCAACCACCAAATGTGTAATTTACGGATAAAAAGTGGGAGCGGCGATTTAGAGAGGTAAGAGTTCTAAACTCAATTCAAAATTCTGGTACGTCTACCCCGGATGTAATTATGCGGAAATGAAATATTGAAGCTTTTAGGACCAAATTAAATAAGAAGTTGATGTAAATTTAAGGCTTTGAGTTCGTCAGGATGAGAAATGGCACAATCCCATCATCATCTTCTTCTTCCAGTTATCGACAGATTCTCAGCTGCAAAATGGAATTTAATCATACGCCAAGCAGTCAACCAAGGCAATGCTCGCAAGTCAATCCTCCTCTTTCGCCAAATGAAACAACAGTCTCATTACACTCCACCCAACAACTTCACACTTCCCTTCCTTGCAAAAGCATGCGCGAAGCTACGAGTCCTCACAACCTCCCAAATGGTTCACACCCACATCGCAAAAACGCCTCACGTTTCAGACACATACGTGCAGACGTCACTAGTCGATATGTATGTCAAATGTGGATGCTTAGACTTTGCTCATAATCGATGAAATGACTGAACAAGACGTAGCTTCTTGGAATGCCATCATTGTTGGTTTTTGTTTTTTCTCAAGATGGGAAGTTGTTTAGTGCTGTGCATTGCTTTGGATTGAAAATGGGATGTGGAGAAGATGTCTCGGTTTCGAACACTTGGATTTCGGGCTACGCGAAATGCGGTGACTTGAGATCAGCTGAAATGGTATTTTCTGGCATTGGGGTTGGTACTCTGACTCCGGTTTCGTGGAATGCCATGATAACTGGATACGTTTGTGCTTGAGAGAACGTGAAGGCGGTTAAGGCATACAGGGGGATGCTTGGGGATGGATGTACGCCTGATTTGAGTTCCATTCTCAATTTGCTCTCGTCGTTTGCTGACCCTGATTCTTTGTATTGTGGAATGCTGGTCCATGCTCATGGAATAAAGTTGGGTTGTGATGCAGATATTCCTGTGCTTAATACTCTCATATATCTATGTATGCCAAGTATGGAGACATTAACTCAGCAAGATGTGTATTCGATTGCATGGGTGAGAGAACGTGCGTTACTTGGACTGTTATGATCGGTGGGTACTCTGAAATAGGTGATCTAGAAGAAGCAATAGTCTTGTTCCACTCTATGAATGAGAAATCTGATCTGGTTACCATTCTACATTTGGTAGCCGCATGTGTCAGAGTCGGTGCATGCACTTGAAGTTGGGAGATGGTTTGATAATTACTCTGCTTCGGTAGGGCTAAACAGCAATGTAATGATGTCTAATGGGTTGATAGACATGTATGGCAAATGTGGAAGCTTTAGAGATGCTCAGGAACTTTTTAGGACTATGAGTCAGAGGACTATTGTCTCTTGGACCACTATGATATCAGCATTTGCAGTTCATGGGAAGTTTCAAGCGGCACTAGATCATTTGATGAAATGTTGAAATTGGGAATAAAACCAAACCATGTAACGTACCTTGCAGTTCTCCAAGCGTGCACTCATGCTGGATTCTTGGAGAAAGGATTGGAAAATTTTAATATGATGGGTAATGAATTTCACAATAGTCCTTCATTTGATCATTATGCTTGCATGACTGTCCTTCTTGGACGTAAAGGGAAGCTGAAAGAAGCTTTGGAGTTTATTTTAGATATGCCTGTGAAACCTGATGCTGGGATTTGGGGTTGCGTTACTTGGTGCCTGTAAGATATATCAGAATCCAGAAATTGGGGAATATGCAGCTAATTGCCTTTTTGAACTTGAGCCTTCTGCTGCAGCTCCATATGTTGGAATGGCTAACATATATGAGTCTGTCAATGAGTGGGATAAATTTTCTTCCATGCGTCTCAAAATGAGGATGAATCAAGTGGCAAAATTACCTGGTCAAAGTGTCATACGAGTTGATGGAAAGTGCCGTTCATTTACAGGGAAGATAGATGCCAATCTGAAGGCGTCAAGATATTTGAAGCGTTGGATAGCTTAGTGTCACGTACGACCGATCTCGCGGTATATCAGTCCCAAGGGAGGTTATCATGTAAATAAGTTCTCTAGAATATTCTTGTATATTGTAGAATATTTCCAAGCTTGTAAGAGAAGGAACATAGTAGAAGGATCTAGATAATGGAAGAACCTAGAAGGTCTTTCACAACCGTTAGATTAGATCAATCTCCACCGTCCGTTGAGGAGGTGAACTTGTATATATAGGCCCTTGGCCATTTCTTTTGATCATCAAGAATACAAAGCATTCAAGCATCCTTGCAATATTATTATTATTGCTTAGCTTGTTCCTAGCTTGATTCCTTACCTACAATGTGGATCTATGTAATTGAAAGATTTCTACAACTCATCATATACAGATTACAGCCTAAACAAATGTTGCAGTGAAAACAAGTTTACTGCAAATTTTCATCCCAAATCAACAGACAACTGAATTACCTAAAGCTCATTATCCCTTTGATGCTGATTGCGCCTCCTTTGACTCTTCATCGTCCTTCCCACCATCAGGAGGTTGGTTAGCGATGATCACATACTCCTCATTATCATCTTGAATGCTTCTATTGCTTCCACCATTGTCGGCTGAGGGTGGATTATCCTCTCCAGGACAGGTTGACAAACTCATCGTCACTGTCACGAAGCCATTCTAAAGTGTTGGTTACGGTCTCAATATCAGTTGCCCGATCTGATATTTGCGTAGCCAGATGACCGAGGTACATCCTAACAGGTACAAGCCAAAAGGATAGCTAGGCATCAAATGGTAGGCTAAGGGTGATGGATGTAGCTAGGGCTATCACCTGGGCACATATGAGTGAAATAGGTTTCAAGTCGTCTTTGGGCAACCACGTCCAAGATCGAGACCACCACCATTTACTACTCTTACCACCAGACTTCTTCTTCTCTTTTTTCGCCCACAATGGCTTACCTACACCTAAACCTAATATAGTCTCTCGTTAGGTTTTCTTGCGCTCTCTTACTATATATACCTCTCTGGTCTTACTATATTGTCATCTCATTACATCTTCGATCTATTGTTCAAGACTTGCTTAAGTTTCTTTTCCCCTATGCTTTGGTACTTGTTCTGCATCACAAAACTAGAATTCGGCCATGGCAAAGTAAGTAATCGTAGCTAAGAACCCTTTTAAGCTATTAGAAGACTACATGGACGAACACGATAGCATTGCCGACGTCAAGCTGAAGCATGCTCCTGTGAAGGAGCAACGGTTAACACTGTGGCAGTCACAGAGAAGAGGAGGAAGCTTTTAGGAGTTACTTTTGGCCTAATTTTGCTAAAAGTTAAAACAAAAGTTGATTTTGATTAAAAGTAGTATTGAATGATTGATATTTTAGTCTAAAATAAATTTAAGTCACATATTATAAGCTATAATATGTTTGGTAAATTCAATTAAATCCAAGTTTCACCAGGAAATTAATAAGTTGGAAAATAGAAATTCCAGAAGCCAAATAAAGAAATGTACAATTATTATTCACCAACAAATCCAACAAGATTCACAAACATTAGTGAGAAAGAAAACATGTCATCAATAAGTGAATTTCTAATGCATTAAATCAATACAAGACCAAATGTACGTTGGGCACTGCAAATTTGGAGGTCCACTGGTGTGTAGTAGCAAAATGATGTAGATGGGGAAAAATCAGAAAGTCAGAAACCCTTTGCCCTAAATATCGGGCATGTCCCAACTTCAAGAAATGATAAATCGTCAAGGAAATACAAATCCTTCAGTCAACCTGCACAAGCAGCGCCTCCTTAACGACCATACCTGCAGACCTGCAAAGACGCAAGTACAATACACACTTCTTACCTTCATCTTTCTAACCAACCAATCCACCAGAAAACTGATGAAATATCTGTCCTGGGCTTTGCAGCTACTGGTTAGCGTTTCCCTTGGACTTGAGCTTTGCAGCTACTTGCTCAATAGATATGAGGGCTAGATCTTGTCTTCCAGAAGAGATCGTCAAGAGTAACAATGTACGGCTCAACCTTCTCGGGAAGTGGAGAAGATGGCAGTAAGTTTAGTCGTTCCCTTACTGGGAGTGGATGTTCCCTGGATGGAGGGTCTCTTGAGGGGTTCGAACGCTTCCTAATGCTGGGTGGATTGGCCAAGGTTGGTGGTGCCGGAAGAGAAGATGGCGGAAGTTGCTGCAGCAAAGCTTGTTCCTGGGAAGCAGGAGTTGTGCCGCTCGAAGGAGTTGGAGAGGAAGAGGTACCTCTACATGGCCTTTAACTTCTTAAGGATCAACAAATTCTGCCAGCAGCGCACGTCCCCCATAAAGAGGCCATTGAAGATTGTGACAACATTACGGTACGGGTCTCTACATCCTCTTCAACAGATAAATACTGCAAATTTATAATAATTATAATTAGAGTTTTATATATCAAGAAACTGTCTCTATGAGAAGACAGATATTGCATATGGGAATAGGTAATCTACATGCATAAACAGGCAAACAACCCATACAACTGGTCTCTATATTGTAGTATTCTCAGAGTGGCAAAACCAGATAAAACCAAAATGACTTCAATATTTATAACACTACCCATGCGAGCTGATCATCATAATTGACTTACAGACAAAAACACTCAGATCATGGTTCTGTGCACATAGAGAGAGGACAAATAGCAGGTAATATAAGCATCAACCCACATTTACCAAGACAGACAGTGGGTTTTGATATGATCCATCCAGAAGCTAGTAAGTTGTAACAGTGACAGTTTTTCAGAGAAGTTCTTGTACGGCTTTTAAAGTGAAAGGAATTCTGAGTGAGGTAATTGTGGGCTTAGATGATGGTGGAACTGCCATTGACCAGCATAAGAGAATTCAAAGGATATAATAGAAATTAACCAACAATACTATGGGAACGGGAAACCATGAAACTTAACAACATGCTCCTTGGCTGTTTCTTCACTGACTATGGAATCAGATCTGGAGAAGCGCTTGAAAGAAGGCTAAGTTGAATACTCGAGCTTTGCAGGAATCACAACATAGTTTGAGGCTCAGAACCCTTGTGGCTTTCTAAATTCCACCTGTGTGGCTTCTTTGCAGTTTCATTGTTCCCAGTTGCTTCTTTATCTGCAAAGTCATTTGAGATCATAAGCGAACAAGGATTAAATCGAAGAACTCAAAAACAACTCCAGTATAAAATGTGAAGTTAGCTTTACATCAAAGTGCCAACAGAACCCTTTTTTCTGAGATCACAGATACATAGATGATATGCTAGTGGCTTATAGTAACCATTGGAACTAAATAACTGAGGAAGGAATTGTATCCAACTTATACAACACAGACACTTTTCCAATAATTGGTACTCACAGTATCAAGCTTGATCAACAATATAAATTTTTGTATATGAAGATAAATGAAGCTGCTTAAAATACTACTACTATTACTGAACAAAAAATATGATGTTTACTTCCATCTAATAATAAATTAAAAGTTGTTGGAGTATGACACTCACCAGACTTCGTTTTAAGAGCTGGTGCGGACACAGTCTCATTCTCTGCTTTAATGACTTCCGTCTCAACAGGCTTACCATCACCAACAGTATCCTGTTCTTTCAGAACAGACGGTTTAGTTCTACCCACAACGTGTGCAATTTCAGAGGAAGTGGATTTACAATCTGTTTGTTTACTGTTTAGCTAGCATCCACTATATCCTCCTCCATGGAATCATCACCAGAACTCCGGTCCAGACTCAACTTCTCGGGAGGATCTAAGTCTCCAGTATCGATGTTATTAGGACTATTTTGACACCAGACTGTGTTTATTCCAACATATATAATTAACATTTGACTGTTTGACACCTGTTGATATACTGTGAGTTTGGCTGGGTTCATGGCATGAAGCTGCTAATTTGGTGAGTAATACAAGGTACAAACCTATGAGACAGTGATATGATTTGTTTGGGAAAATGACACTTGAGACTGATTCCACATAGACTTTTGACATTGGTACGTTGTGTTTTCAATATGACACTTATATTTTCATGACATTTTCCCCAACTGTTGTGTCCATCATTTGGGGTTTATACTCTTTCAGCATACAGTGTATAAAAGGACATATATATTAGCTCCAATAGTTAATTAAGCCCTCAACCAAGTTATTCTTTAGTCTATCACTACACTAGTAAGCCACTAACCACTACACTGTCAAGTTATAGTATATATCATACGAGTAAATACTTGTAAAACAACAAAGAGTTTTGACAACAAATTTCTACTTGCGTGTAGTAATTCCAAGAGGAATATAAACATGCTCTGCTTTCTTTCGTGCGAACCCATTTAAGACATCAACAGACAAGCCAAAGACTCGTATGCTCCTACTATTATGTACCATGCTCACATGCTGGTGATCTACAAAACACACTTGAAGATTCATTGTATTCATTTTTCAACAAAAACTTGTGTCTCTACAATTTCATTCTCATTTTTCTCTAACAAATTCACAAAGTTCTTTTTCGTGATCAAAGTATCCTGTTACGAGTTAAAGACATGGCAAATTGCAGGTTCTACAAATACCAGTATGTAATGCAAGTGGAACAACGCAACCAGAATTCAATTTAAATATCATCTGGAGAAAATACTTCTAAAAGTACATGAACTGAATCTAAAAAACAGACGAGGACATTTTTCTGTTTCATTCATCAAATTCAACATTAAACTATGAAATATTTCAAGAATTCAATTTTACAGGTTGCATTAGAAAGAATGAAAAGAAATAGGACATTATTCTACATGTCTCATTTCCAATGAGTCCATTCAACATAAACTAACAAATTCTCCTGAGTGATATCCACATAATGCACCCTATAGTCGTTGATATGGCTGTTCTAGATAAGAGTGTTAAAAATGCAATATTAGCATCATTATCACTATCAGGTAGCTTCCCAAGTTAATACACATACAGACTATTGTATTTTCCATGTTCAAGAGAATGTATTACTATAAAGTATTCATAACTATTAAAGGCAACTATGTTTGACAACTATTAAAAGGTGGAAGAAAGAATTACCCAGCAAAAAAAAAAAAAAAAAAAAAGGCACAACGGTTGATAGTTGAGCTAAACATGATTAAGTATCGCAATGTTAACCATGATGTCAACGTGAACAAAAATAACACTCCGTTACAGATTCTAACAGCTCAAACAGAAAAGATCCATGTAACCAACAATATAAACAGAACAAAACTCTACATACTATCAGTGACAGCTTAATGATTCAGTTACAATCAATGAACAAGAAAGAGATTTGAAATATTATCTACCTCTTCAGAAAAATGACAGGAGATGCAAGAGCACAAGCCTGGAACTCATCCTCATCTGCTCATTCCTTCTCTAACTGCAAGTAACTGCCATCCTCACGATTCACGAAATATCCACCACATTAATGCGCTCACCTTCTGGTAGAACAGACCAATTTGGTGACTGCACAGCTCATAACCACCGAAAGTCATCCACATTTGCCCAATTCCCCGTCTCCTCTGCTAGCTTAGCCTCCTCCATATCCCCCTCAATCCCTTGATAACTCATGCAATACGGTGCAAACCTAACTCCACAACAATCCTCTATTATTGGCCTACTCCTAAACTTCAGGTAAAAGTCACACCTTTTCGCCTCATGAATCCTAATCTGATGTGATGCCGACACAAACACACACTCTTCTGTGCCTTCAATCAAAACCGAACCCATCACGGCCCCAACATAAACTTTACAGTTCATTAACTTTATCCACAAACAACGCCCTGACGCACCGCCTCAATCTAACCTCACAGTTTCTCAATCCTGACAATGTAAATTCCCCACTCTGTCCCTCCAAATCACTTCTGCCAAACTCATTCACCAACACCTCATTCTCTCTATCCCTAAACCCCAAACCTATCCTCTCCGGTCCAGCGTTCGGCTTCCTCTCCACTTCGCGAGCAACGGCAGGAATAACTGTGGTAGTTTTTGTTTTGTTCTTGAAGCAGAATTTCTTTTTGGGGATAACAAGGGAGGTGACTTCGTCAAGGGAACGGCGGAGGACGTCGACCAAGGAGAGGCAAGAACGGACTTCGTAAGGAGGGAGAGTTCTCAGCGACAATTAATTAAGCTTCTCAAGGGTTGAAATTCACATGTGTGGTGTAGCTGAGACTAATCCAAATAATACTACAATCTTAGGTTCTTATGTCTCGATTAATCATCGTCTTACAGGAAGGCAACCAAAAGAATTTATAGATCGACTAAATGAACGAGGGGACCTATTAAAACCAGACCAGAAGGAGATTTATTTAAGCCTACTCATCCACAGAAGCTAACCATTCCAGCAAATTTCCAGTTGGCAGTTTCTGCATAAGTATAATTATAGTATGATTTATCAAAACTTTGGGAGATGTGTTGCAAAAAAAGTATAAGCATTCCTTGACTAATTGATCAATACATCATCTATCTGCTTCAAATTAGATACACGGTTGTTCTCACTGCATAATATTTTGGGCACCAAATTAACATACAATTTAAACACTGATCACAAAGTTACATTGTCAGAAAACCTAAACCAGTAAAGAGAAAAATGGTATGTAAATCCGAAATGGGGAAATAAGGAGAATTACAACAGTACATACATACCTTCAGATCATTGACCTGAAGTCAACAATCTCCCAACTTAGAAGAGGATAGCCAGTAGCCATATAGTACAAAAGTCAATTAAAGTATTTCATTGCGGCGATACTTTCAACAAGTGTATTCGTGTTACTCTGTCTATGTGAATTAATTTCTACAATTTTTTTTTCTAGTATAATAAAGATATTTTTTTTCTAATATAAAAAATTATTAATCAAAGCTGAAACTGTGTGAATTGAATTAATTGATTTCTTACAGACAAATCAAAATGAACATAGCGGTTTTATTAATATTTACCTCAAAAGATGCTCAGGTAATAGAATGTCATCACCCCCTTAAAATTACTTATAAGGGGAGAAAACTATCCAATCTTATATATATAGATTTTAGTACCTATTCTCAAGCGATGTGGGAAGTAGTTTAACATCTGATGACGACCAATTGGACCCCTCATCATCAGTCTTTTTAGATCTTTTGTTGTTCTTTTACTTTATCTTTATTAGAATAGTTTTACTTTTAGTACGTTTTGTGTCCACATGTACAGTTGGAGCACTTTGATGAAAATGACACAAATATTTATTATTTGGATGCATTTAGAGCTTATTTTGGTGGCTTGGATTTTCCATGAAGTTCCTGGAGGTACCTGAGGCTCGAGGGATACGAAATCTCGCTTGTTTTGGAGTTTGGATCACTTTGAAGACATCAAAGATCGGCAAAACTCGCTAACGTATATAAGCGATCCGCCGTTTTATTCTGCGTACCGCTAAATTACTTTGGCGACCCACCAAAGTTATCCACGCCTCACGCGTTTCCCGGTAGCATAATTAGATTTTGTATTTAAACTCGTTTTTCTTTATTCCAATTAGGTTTTTGCAAGGGGTTTACATTGTAGCACGAACCCTAGGAAGAAAATACAGTTTGAAGGCAGTGGCTTAGCCTTCCTCCATTGATTTTCATCTATTGATTTGCTACCGTTGTTAGCTTTCATCGTTTTGATTAGATTAGACTTGAGATTTGCTATTGCTCAACCCGTGACAATTGAATATATCGTATCAATCTATTTTCTCTCTTTTCTCATGATGTTTTCTGGTGTTTATGTTATAATTATGAACATGGTGTATGCTTTATTCTGTATGAGTAGCTAATCGGTGCGTGTTGATGGTAGGATGTAGGATTTGATACTGTGGTTATCGAATATGTTAGTATGAGGCTTTGAAGGGGATGTGTATGATTATTCTCAGCATGTTTATGGTTTGCTAACACCAATATCGTTGAATTAGGATAGTGACAGTATCCATGGTCGACTTCTATATCATAAACGTAGCTTTGTATACGTAATGCCGGAAATTAGTATGTGCTCGAGCTGCTCGCATATATGTTTGAGTTTTTAAGTAAAGTGTCCCGTAACCGCCTTATGATTATGTATGCCTATGTCAAGTGATTGATTTATGTTTATGCATGTTCGTTGAGGATACGTCTTTACGAACGGTGTGACTACATGCGCCTTGATCTTACTAACATATGAGATGACATGTCTGGTGATTCTACAAACTACTATCAACCGCTTTTCTCTATTTGAAGTCAATCTTATTTATTTCCAGCATTGTTCTATTGTGTTTTCCATCCAAATCACTATTTGTTTGTCTGTTTGATTGTTTTAGTAGAAGTAAATTAAGTGACATCCTAGTTAAATCCTTAGAGACCGACCTCAGAGTTGTAAGAAAATATGGTCAAATTACCCCTAGGGTTTGAGCAGCGGAATTTTAAAAAATTTATTAACATGCATACTAATTGATTATCTATACTATGTATATAGAAATCACATCAACGTTAGCAAGTATACTTACAATCGTTCAAAGGCAAGAACGGTAACTGATTTCTCATCTGGATCCTGATCACTCAAGTTCTCATAGTAATCAGCAAAATCTTCTCCTTCGGTGCAGTCGAAGATGTCTGATTCTTCTTCAAAATTTCCTCCAAAAACAATGATTAGTTTCCAGTCCTCAACCTTGATATCCACGAGCGGAAAGGCCTACGAGAATGCTAAGAATTCTCAGATCATCAAATCCCCCGGGAATGATGATGGTGGCGGCGGCGATTTGAGGGGAAGGAGAGAAATTTTTCTTCTTACTGTCTAACAGAGAATGGAATGATTAGAAATCAGAATCTTAATTTGTCTCTAACCCCCACTATTTACACTAGTAGATTTTCCTTAGGGAAACTGTGATTAGTAAAGGGCTTTAATTCCTGAAAAAAAAAAGAACTCCAATTCTTATTGCACAAGTAAACTTAATTAATGTCCAGGTTCATTCTAATCTAATTAGAAAAAACCTGTCCCTCAAGTTTGATTAGGAGAAGGAGTTCAACTTACCCTATGCGGCCACGCCTAAGGAGGGAAGTGGGGCCAGGCTTTGTCCTGGGCCCACATGTATGTAGGATGATTTAAATCCAATTTAAATTCCGCCCAAGTGCATATATTAATCCAATTAATATATACTTTCAATTAAATCCATAACTATGTTTCTAAAACATAACTAATACTTCTAAATAATTATTGCCACTATATAAATTATAATTAATCCAATTAATTACAATTTCACCATAATTTATCTTGATAAGTCAATCCACCATTCGGCCTCATGTATCAAACTAGCACAAGACAAAAATTAGGCATCATGGAATTCCTAGACGGTTCCACTTGCAATATTAATACATGAGGACATTTGAGAGAATTCTCAAATTCACCTATAGTTGTGAAGCATGTCGCACCATGCGGCAATGGTAGAGTCTCTTCACCTGAAAGCCCGAGTATATCTAGAATGTGATGATGTGTCTATTCTAATAATATACCCACGGTGTCTTCGACGCGATGATTGATTCCCTGATATCATTCAGGATCATCATGAATATATCCATGCGTTGGCCAACGACTTCAATCAATCAACCTTGAACGACTTGAGTAATGCACTCTTGTAACTACACACGAGAGACGAATCCCCTTACGAATCAACTACCACCCACCCTATATGATTTATTATGTACCCAGTTGGACCGTATCTACCTCGTACTCGGGTGCAAGCATTGGTTTCAGCCAAAGTACATAACTCAATATATGTGGTGAAAAAGACCTAAGGGTCAAAGGACCAATTGCATCACTTCAGCAACTTCCGGTTCCCATAGACACGTAGGTGTAGTTCATACATCAAATGAGAAAGCCCATGGGTTTTCAGTTGTTCCAAACAACCATGCGCTCGTTAATGGAATATCTTCGACCCAGTCAATTCCGTCACCGTGGGACAGACCACACTCACTCCAATGAGTATTAGGTACAAACACATGCTAGTCTCAATTGCATCATTCGTACCCCTATCCGAGATGACCGTCAACTAGGGAGATTTTATCACATATATTTCCCACATTATTGATGATCATATAACCACTGGGGACATGTTTGATATCCATACAAACAACCAAATACAAATATGACGTGCTAATGCCCGGTGTAAGATACATATATAAGCATAAACATAATAATGAATAAACAAACATATACGAAGTATAAATTACTGTTGATTGTGATAAATTACATTTTGTCCTTAAATGTGGTTGTCTATAGGACATACATATTTTCAGGACTTAGCTTATCGCTACGCTTAGTTATAATTCGTATAGTCTTGAGTTGACTTTTGGCTTTAATATAAATTTATTTGGTGATACGCACAACGAGTCATCATCAAATTGGGGCCCTTGCCGGAGATTTAACTCCTTGAACTTGTTTACTTTGATTTTTCAATCATTATTATTTGTTTTAATTTTTCAGTTTCAAATTTACCTACTCAATTCTCACATCTATCTTTTGTTTAGGTAGGTGTGTATGTCAAATCCTCGATCATCTGCTGAACCTGTTGTGCCAATAGTTGTTGAAGTTGATCGATTCTACCATACAAGGAAGAGGAGTTCGATTCTTTTCGTGGAGGAAGAGATTTTGCTTTCTGGAGAAAAGTTAAATCAAATTTTAAAGGAAGTTCAAGCTCAGATTCTGAGAAAGTAGTCAATACTCGACTAGCATGGACGGAGAAGATGATACGCAGTTGAAGACACTTATCCAACCCTCTGTTGGAGCTAAGGGACCAGGGATTGACATAAACCCAGCTATCAGGAACTTGGAGATCAAGAATCACATGTACCAACAATTGCCAATATTCTATGGCATGCCTAATGAAAATGTGATGGGGTTCCTGCGCGAAATTGAAGGTTTCATTCGTCATCTACATAAACCATCAACTTTAGGGAAGTAAGTCTCTGTTCTTTTCGTTTGAAAAAGTCTGAACTGATCTGAACTGAACTGAATGGATCTGAACTGAACTTATTTGTAGTACAAAATATTATTAGTAAAATCTGAACTGAACTGAAATGATCTAAATTTAATTTATTTTCAGATGAAAATACCAGAATAACTAAGTGGAGTATTTATTGTCTAAATTACGGAAGAAGAGCCTCGAATATAGAAAAATAGAAGTTGTCGAACAGAAGCCTTGAAGTTCGAACTTGGATTGGAAGCATTAATATCCAGCCTTGAAACAGCGTCGCCTCATTAAATAAAATAATAAACCTAATGTGCATTTTCCCATGCCATGTTTGCCGGAACGGTAACAGTTTCACACTCCAATAAATTCCCAAACATAAACAATTGCATTTCCAATCTCTTTCTTGGTTCACGTTAATCAAATCAACCATAGTATGAGTGTTAATTACTTAACCTATTTACAAAGTCCCAATTAATCAACTCCTTTGCGTATGGGTAAAAGTCTGTTTTAACGTGCTTTCATACACTTTCCCGCCCTGTAATTGTTTGCCATTAACTCCAATCACACAATTTTTAACTAACTCGAACCTGCCATCAATGAGAGACTTTCATTAGATCTTGTTGGAAACTAGTAAATACCATCACACAATATTGTACTTGTTCCAAAATGCCAAGGTCCAAATCAAGGTATACTTTCTTGCATGTTCATTTGATATGATTATACATTTTGAGCTTAATATGTGATTTCTATGGTTTTTGTAGATCAGGAGCATCTGATATAGGCAAAAAGAGCCATAATTCATCGGTGTTTTCACGGACTATTTCAGCTACGAAGCTTTGCAGAGGAGGCGCTTTTAGTTCACAGATTGATGCAAGTGCTCTTACATCACTTCATGATAAGAAAACTCCTTCCAAGAATTCATCTCTCTCTGAGGTATCATGCCCTTTTTGAATTTATTATGTAGATTCCTAATGTGTTTTGAGTTGGATCCAGGAAAATATATTATTGGTTATATATATTTATGTAGTTCAGGTTCTTAGCTGATACTACTAATCTTGTAGACTAAAAATCCTGAATCCGACGATGGACGAGTAGTTTCATCTTTTGTTTCGTTGAATGCAGGGCCGACAGAGCAGAGTCGAAAGGGATCCACCACCTGCTGATCAGGCACGAATTGCAAAGGAATGTAATGAGGCTACTAAGACTAATACGAAGAAGAATGAACCGTCATACCCGAGTAAGGCAGTGGAGCTTATGATGGAGCTTGAATATTTGAAATCATTGTTGAATTCAACAAGAGACGAAATTAAGAACAAAGATGAAAAGATTGAGTCTTTGGAATGGGAGCTTGCGGAAGCAAGACAGATAGGGGCGAAGAAGGGTGCGTTGTTGGATGAGTTGGCAAATGAGTTACAAAGTATGAAAGAGAATGATAAAGATAGTGCAACTGCAGCGTTAGTTCTCGAAAAGGAGAACCAGATTCGGGAAATGGAGGCAGAAGTAGAGTGCGAAAAGGAGGCTAAGTTAAAAATTGCAGGTGAATTAGTGAATCGGACTAAAGAGCTTGAGGCTTCAAACAATGAGTTGGAAGACTGTAAGAAGGAGATTGTTGTTTTGCATGGTAGGATTGAATCGATGGTGTCAGCTACGGAAAATGAGAATCAGGTCCGCGAACTGGAGGCAGAACTACAGTGCGAAAAGGAGGCAAGGGCGAAAATTGCTTGCAAGCTAATGAACCGGACTAAAGAGCTTGAGTTGACAAAGAATGAGATTACTGTTTTGCACGGTAATATCGAGTCACTTGAAGAAGCTTCTGCTAAAAGTAGCCTTGCTGATAAAGAGACCAGTCGAAACGTTAATGAACTGGAAGAAGAGATTAAACATCTCGAGTTTGAGATGAAAGTAATGAAGGAGAATCTGAGGAAAGCTGAAGAAGGTGAACGGAAACAGTTGCTGGAGGTAGAGAGACTTTTAGATGAGATGGAATTGCTCAGCGAAGCTGAGAAAAAGAGTGTTGATACCGTTGAAGATTTGACTGTGGCGTTGGAAGAAGTCACGAGAGAAGCAAATCAAGCGAAGGCGAAAGCTGAGATGTCACAGTTTGAACTTGATCGTGCGAAAGATGAGGTTGAAAAGTTGAAGAAGCTCTTAAAAGAAGCTAAACAGGAGGCTGATATGCATAAAAACACAACGAATAGGTTAAGATTAGAAGCCGAGGAAACATTCTTGGCTTGGAACGAGAAAGAGATAGGATTCGTTAACTGCGTGAAGAGAGCTGAAGAAGACAGGGCCATAGCGCTACAAGAAAACGAGAGACTACGTGAGTCGCTTGGTGAAGCAGAGAACATGATTCGGGAAGCAAGAGGAGAGACATTGAAACTGAGGGGCGTACTTAAGCAGGCCGTTGATGAGGCCAATGCTGCTAAAGCGGCTGCAAAAATCGCAAGAGACGAGAACTTTTCACTTCAGGATCGCCTTGTCGAGAAGGAGGACGCTCTGCGTCTTATTACAGGGGAAAGCTTTGAGGCAGCAGCATTGGAGTTAAGGAACAACGGTAAGGATACTGAACATGACAAGAACACTCTGAGTGAAACTTCCATGATCATAGAAGATTTTGAGCTTGTGAACGGACGTGAAATGGCGAGTGGCATTCAATCCTTCGAAAGCTTTGTTTTCGAGACTGATGCCGAAACAGTGAAACCGGAACCTCAGACGCCGAAATCCCTATCTTCACACTTATCGTCTGCCTTCCGAGATGGCAGAAGAAGAACGCAAAGCGGAGATTATGATCGCTTGGTTAGTGCAGATGATAATGACGATGATGATTCGGATACTGATCAAAGCTCTAGCAGAAGAATGAGCGCGGTGTTTCGACGTGTGGGAGATCTCCTGATGATCAAGAGAAGTATTCCTTAGAGTTCATATGATCATGGAAGTTTGTTTGGCAAATAAATGTCAGTCTTTCAATGTATAGAGCACATAATTATTCATACTCCTTCCTGCTACAGACTTGTGATGCAGAAAATGGCAAGTTCTTGCGCCATTGATGTTGTAACATTTATTTATAGGTTCTCCATGAACATTAGGCTATTCACATTGTTATGGAATTTGATAAATCTCTAATACCAGTTCACATGTCTACAGCTCTAGGACCTAGCTAAGCTTCTGGAACTTCGCATTGACTAATGGTTATTAAAACAACTATGCAATTTGTGACCTGTTGAGCAAAGCTATGCAATTTGGCAGTGCTAATGAACTAAAAGCCCTATTTTTTGTTATAGATTTGTTAAGCTTTGTTCTAATTTTAAGTTGTGACCTGTCAAAATGGCAATGTCCGCATTCTATATTTTTGTTGAAATCAGCAAAAATTTATTATAGAAACAAACTTAAAAAAAAAAAAAAAAAAAAAAAAAAAAAAATTTGCAAAAGAATTGCACCCTAAAAACAAACAAAAAACAAAAAACAAAGAAAATGAGAAACCCGTCAAATCAATATTCACAGACCGTTATGGAGGGTATATCTTAACGGGTAAATCTTAATCACTTCTTTCCTCTCCGCATTCTATATATAATTCTTCTATAATTAGAATAGTAAACTATGAAAGGTGGGTGAAGCTTAATCAATATTTATAACCTCATATTATTTAGTATGTAAGAATCTGCACTTCCGCCTTTAAATATGTATGTTTTAAAAACTAACCTTCAATTCGAGGAGTTACAACACATTATTTTTAGACAAATAAAAAAAATGAATAATACATTTGCCACGTTTGTCTTCATGTTCATTGTGTTGGTCACCACCACAAAAGCTAATGTCCGAGGTCGTACCGTTAACATTATAAATGTTATAAAAGGCCAAGAGATTAGGATCCACTGTTTCTCTGGTGATCACGATCTTGGCCATAGAACCCTTAGGACTGACGAACAACTCGAAATCAAATTCACTAAGAATATTTTGGGGACTACAAAATATTATTGCACTATTGGCACGACATATGGTTCAGGAAGCTATGGTGTTTACACCACACACGTGTACGACAGTTGGTGTAATCCATTGACTAGAACATGTACTTTTCAGGTGCGGCCAGACGGACTTTGTGCTCAATATTTTGGTCACGAAACATGTCAAAAATGGAAGGAGACTCCGCCGAAGTGAGGTCGTCATATGGAAGTTATTACTTTTTCTTATTAACGATATGATATAAACTTATTATAAGAGACTCTATTCGTGTAATGTATAGTTTTCACTTTTGCACTCATAAGTGAACACTTCTACATCTGTACTACTATTCGATTAGTAATTATAAACCCTTGTGTTCCCTTTATTTGTGTGTGTGTACATGTACGTACTGTGTGATTTTAAAATGAGCAGGTCATTTATATTTTTATGCAAATATAACTTTCTTTCGAGAAAAAAAATAATAAAATCAACCTTGGAATAAATCAATTTTTAACAGACTTGAGCCTTACAATTACAAGACTACACATTCTATAAGGATTCGATTTACGGATCCACGCATACGTACTAACGGGCTAGTCAATGTAATGGATATGTGGGAATAGTTAACTTTGTTGACAGAAAATCGTCCAAAACGTGCTAGACCGGTCATATTACGCAGGATTTTCTGTTGGTATAGAGAAATAGATTGGATCGAGATAATGGTCATGGATCCTCTTGACTATATGAGAAATATGCCATTGTGCGGGAAATAAGTTTGACGATAACATTTGTTAATTTATTTCATCAATGTAAATATTATAATGGGATAATTCAGCTACTTATAACAATACAATGAGAAAATAATAGTGAAGATAATAACAACTGATAGTGCCCTAATATTAGATAACAACTAAATTACATATACACATAAATACTTAAGATAGAATACATGAAGTCTATCTTTTTTTTTTCTTTTTAAGAAAAAAAAGATGTTGTATTAATAATCAAGAAGCCCGAATATCTGGGTTTACAAATGGAAACATTGAAGTACCAACGCAATCAAAAGAAAGTCATGAGCCACCAAATGGGATGTCTTATTAAAAAAACGACGAACATGAATAAAAGAAAAGCTAGGGAGTTATAAGGTGGTGTTGTGGAAGGAAGCTTGGGCTGGTGAAGGAGAGGTGCAAGGTTCGATCCCCGGTGAAGACATAAGGCGGTTTAGGTTTAGGTGTGAAGATATAAGGTGGTATAGGATGTATGTATAAAAAATAGTGTGGTAGTAGTTGTAATATTTGCGGTTTAAAAAAAATGAATAAAAGAAAAGCAAAAATTCAAAGTGATTGCCTTGATTTCGTGTATGATGTTACCGATCCTAGACCATGAGGGAGATGGAAGTTGTAGCTGCTGTATAACTGATGATCAACAATCCCCTTCCAATTGCACACGAGAATATCCCAGTTCACGGCAGCGTTTAACAGCTAGTAGACATGCTTGTGCTTCTCCTATCTCAGGTATGATAGTATTTGATGAACTGTGAGCCCCAAGCAATGATCTCTCCTTCAGAATTTCGTATAACATAACCCAAGTTGCTTCCATGTTCCTGAAGACGAACAAGGCATGAAAATTTACTTTCACCACATCAGGGGGGGCCTGTCAACTCTTCTGCATTTCTTGCGGCTTCGGACCAGAGTACACCAGCTGCGCTTCTCTAAACCTGTGTTTATATTGTTGAACAAATACCACTGAATCATGTGGATCATAAACTTCTCTGTCATGCACTTTTAAATTTCGACTTCCCCAAATATCCTAGCAAGAGCATAAGAAGAACTCCAAATCCTACTTAGACAACTGACTTCGAACAGCACTAATCCAGCATCCAATATCTTGAGCATTCAATGAAATAATGGAGTTAGTATTAGGGTACCTGTTTTACACTTACATAGTAAGGATGACACATGGACTCTACTACAATTATGAAAAGATCAAGGAGTTGTTCTAAAGACACGCTTTCACTTGACAAAAGCGTGTAGCAACTTATCACGCATCAAGAGGTTGTACAACCGCATCAGAGACAGTACCCCGAGATAGTCGTTGCACACTGAAGTTACTTTTTTTTTTAAACGGACACACTGAAGTTACTATTTTGGGCCTTTCTATTATCAGGTCGGCTTCGTACCGACCTGAGTGCATGTCTCCACTGAATTACTGCTATGTAGCACTGATACGAACTTATTATTTTAATTATAAATAATACAATTTTCATAGTAAATATTGAATTTACATTTATACCCCATAATATTTTAATTAAATTTAATAATTTATATTGTTTTATTATATCTGTAAAATAATTAAGAATACTTTTAAAAATACTAAAATACTTTGATTGAAATTTATGTAATCAAAATCAATATCATTATACTTGATTAAAATCAAAATCCAATTCCTCCAATTTAGATCGTCCTCCTACATGTTCTTTCCCAATTTCATAAACTAACACAGTTCCTGCACCATGCTTCACACCCTCACGAACGACTGACAGAAACTTCTCATCATCATCGATGTCAATGATGGAGTGGATGGTGTCATTGAGGTTAGCGTAGCAAATCTTCTCAATTTGCATGTATAAACCAAAATCCAATCGCAGACATACATCACCTTCTCACATCTCACATGCCTCTCTTTTTTGTCTCTCTCTCTTCATCGAGATTAAGAAACTAAAGGAAAATTTTGACAATGGGCCTTGGCATCACCAGTCGGGTTGCCGCCGACCCCAACCGTAGCTCCGGATGATCGACTGATATACATAAGGGTGTCAATTTAGGTTTTTGGGTGAGGTATGAGTTTGGTATGGTAGGCTTCCCACCCATTTACCACCAACCTAGTTATTTACACCCATTTACAAATGATGGTAAATAGGTAGGTTGTAAATGGGTGAGGTAAACCTCATAACTCATTTATAATTTTTCTTCTTCCCTTCTTTGTATGCAGATAGTTGTAGCTCAATGAAGAATTATCATATAAATTTCATACGACAAGTCAAATATGTCACCATCACATTCACATTAGACATGATAATCAAATCGGAATTATAAACCTAATAACCTAAACCAATGTCCACATCAACATGCCATAGTCGTAGTAAACCAACAAAAGGCCATATAACGCAACAATTTTCCTATTGTTTAAGATCAAATAATCTCTTTGGCATATTATCAAACACATGGAGTGCCTCAGACAAAACACAATTCTCCAACACAAATTTGCTCAAAGATGCAAACAATTTGAGCGAGAGAAAGAAGAGGATGTAAGATGAAGATTAAATAAGAGTTTAATGAGAGAGACGCACATATCTTTGATCCAGCAAAAACGGGAGCAAGTTGTTTTGTGAAGAAGAAGAAAGCAGGGGTGAGTTGCTTTCACAGAAGAAAGCTTACATATTTTTTCTTTCTCTTTCCTGTAAACTAAAGGTCTATTAGGTGCCTAAATACCTATTAGTAAAAACTATTATACTTAGGGTGTTAATAGGTATTATCTATTTAGGAATTATCTATTTAGACCCATATATTATATGGATGGGTTTAGGTAGACTTTTTATATTTAGGTTTAGGTAGTTAAATGGGTTTTGACCCATTATGACATACCTAGATATACACTTCAAGTCACTGGTAGTCAAATACAGTTTAATTGAATCGAATTAACAAACCAGTGATGATTAGTTAAAAAATATTTAATTTGTAATTTATAAGAATGTTAATTAATATAGTTTTTAGAAACGTAATTATATAAACGGCATTATAGTTAATTTATATTTTAAGTGGACTTTTTTAATTTAAAAAAAAAAAAAAATTTAATCGTACCAAAAATTACTTTGAACCGAAAGGAAGGGACCAGATTAAACTAAGTGTCATGTGGCATTGATCCAGTGGAAACTTGCACTCAGGTCGGTACGAAGTCGACTTGAGAATATAAATCTCATACTATTTTACTCTTCTTGTGTAGTTTAAATAGATGTAATTTTCCAAATTGTACTTGACTCTTTCTTTTATGTTCTTCTCGAAAGTTCATTGTAATTCTCTGTAAATCATTAGTGTAAACAGTTCAATTTCATCAATGAAGTCTGCTTCAACTATTGGTTGAAGTTTCCTTTCGATTCATTCAAATTTTCAGTTAGGCAAGCTGGTTAATGCCCAAAAACAACGTAATGACACGACTTAAAAGCATTCAAAAGTGACTCAGAATCACAGCTACACACAGGGCAAAGAGACTCAAGAATTAAACCACGACGACATAAAGTATCCAGAACTGGTAAGGCATGATGTAACAAACGCCAAACAAAAAAGTTCACTTTCTTAGGAACTTGCAGGTTCCAAACCCAATTCCAACTTTGCGCACTACTCCCACTGGAACGGTGGAACCTCCTAAATTTGTCTCTCTAATTTGCTTCAAAGATCGGTCTAGATAGTAAGCACTTCTAACCGAATAGGTCCCAACTCTAGAATAATGCCAAATCCGCAAGTCCTCTGATCGAGAAAAAACTAATGGAATCTGCAAAATACATTCCGCATTATGTGCCCAGAACAAGCTGTATATTTTCTCCTCATCCCAACCACTATTGTCCTATCTGCAAATAGTTTTTCATTATCTTCTTCACAAACGTAAATAATTTGGACAAACCAATCACTTATACATCTGACCTTACATGAAATTTCAGGATTTTAGATTATTATAGCATATGATCGAAACTCCAACCCATTCTGATGCATCAGTAGTATTAAGACACTTCACTACCCCCAAATAAACTTATGCTAACGTATCGGTTTTGATTGGGAAAATCATCACGGCCCTTTCAATGGGTAAAAATAAAATATCACAAATTTGATCCCCATTATATACCGAAAATATAATTAATTCTCCATTTCAACCAATTGTGCCACGTGAAATTTGAAACTTGTTTGATATGCAATAAGTAAGGTTTAACGTATTCGTTGACAATTTGTTCTGTGCACAAGTAATTAATCTAGAAAATTTATTTACTCTTTAGCGGCAACATTTAATTTAGAGTTAATTATAAATTAGTCATGTTAATTGTTACACTTTAAATATATGTATTAATATTGTAGTCTCTTATTGGCCACTAACGTTGAGTTAGCAGCACAAAGGAATATCTCGGATACTTTATTCACACTTATACACGCACCGAAAAATTCCATGTGACTCAGTTATCTTAAAAATGTATGAGAGTAATCACTTAACTCTGAGTTATTATTAAAAGATTTTAAAAAATAAAAATATACTTTATTGATATGAGTATTATTTTTTATACCGATAACCTCTGAAATTTTGCTACTCTCAAATTGTTCAATCAGAATTCTGATATTAGGCCGTTTTTCATGACAATGAGAGAAGTAAAAAGAATACAGATTTGATGATGATGAAGACTTAGACTTTCCTGGATTGCCATTCGCCACGACTTAGGAATATCTCTTAGACTGAGGTGTCATCACATTAGATGTCATAAGTTCAATTCTCGCCAAGTGCGGAATTATTTATAATTTATTACTAGCTTTGTAATGGTACTTGTCAAATTGTAATGGCTCGATTATTAAAAAAAATATCTCTTAGTCCGTCCTCGTTCATCGTATCTAGGTTAGGATTAGGTTTACTTAGTCATTAAGAGTCCAATCTCTAGAGAATATCTCCTTAGATTTGTAATTATCTCTTAGTAATTGATGATAAGGTAAGATTAGGAATATTCCTTGAATATCCTATTCTATACTTATGAGTTAGTATCTTTCATATTTATCTTCCATATGTATATTTTTGTATTCTCCACCACTATATAAAAGTGGCCCTTTCTCCATACTTTTACATTATTGAATGAATGATTATGAATATTAGATGAATACAATGTATCTCTACAGAAAAGATACCCAATTAAAGAGTCAATTCCTCCACCATGGAGCAGCCTAGGACGCTAAGTGCCGTCCGGAACGGTTTAGTCCGCGCAAGTTCTCATCAGATGAGTATATATTTTTTGGAAAAGCTCGCACAAAGATACGATGTTGTTGCAGAAAATTACATGGAAATCATATACTACTATGAAGGTCAAGTTGCACAAAACTTTAATCAATCAAGGATAACCACGAACAAACATGTAGGCCTGCTGGCTGCTGCCATCACATTGAAAAGGGATTAAAAGAAACCAATGAATGACCACACCAACTTGTTTATTATGGGTATTATAAGTAGCTTACATTTATAGACATGTACTGCTAATTCACCACTCCTGGATATATATGAAATGCAAGGGATCCAAGTGCATGATAATTTTTTCTTTTTTAAATTGTCATTTACAGCTGTGTATATACAGATATACCCGCCAGCTCAACGTACTTACCACTTGGATACCCAAATAACTCCAACAGTATGATAATGATAATGTTGTATGGTATTGAAAACTTTTTTTAGAGGTAAAAAACTTTCATTAATCAGAACCAATTGTCATCAGGTGAGAAGACAAAACCGATAAACCAGAGTTGTCAACAAAAATGCCTTTTGCAAGTATTGTCCGTTTCACCTTAATTTCAGTTTTATTAAGTTCAGTTCAAATTTATTCAGTTTAGTTCATTTCAGAATAATTTAGGCTCTATTTGTTTCACTGAAAAACTCTGAACTTATCTGAACTGAACTGAACTCTTATTTGAAGTATAAATTTTAACTAAGCAAACCTGAACTGAATTTAATTTATCTGAACTGAACTTAATAAATCTGAACCGAACTGAACTTAATAAAACTGAAATTAAGGTGAAACAAACAGAGCCTTAAAATTTGTACTTCAAATAAGATCATTTCAGTTCAGATTAATTAAGTTTAGTTCAGTTCAGATTTATTAAGTTCAATTCAGTTCAGATCAGTTCAGAGTTTTTTAGGCGAAAGAAACAGAGCCTAAATGCGCTAACTTATTGTAAGAACGTCTAGTAAAAGTAAACGAAAATAAACTAAAAACGAAAAACAAAGATCTGATATCGTCGACAATGCTTCCAATGGCTGAAAGACATGGCCCAGTATCCTGAATATGCGTAATAACACCCAAACAATCACCTTCAAACTCTACCTTGGAGAAATTGTATTCATGTGCGAAATTTACCGCTTGGCGAGCTGCCAGGCATTCAACAACTTCTGGCGAATTGATGTGTGGAATCAACGTTTCCATGCAATAACTCGAACCTGGTGATCCCGCGCAACTGTGCCAAGGTCTGCACCCCTCCTGCTTGTGGAAATAGAAGCGCCAGAATTGATTTTGACACAATTTGGACTGTCAGGTGGGTGCCAGTTCTGAGTAGTACCCTGTTCCGGCGGCCTAGGCAGATTACACAGACTTTGAGCCTCCCTGAATCGGACCAAATACTGCTGCAACAACTGAATAGATTCTACTGCGTCATACACCACGCCTTCATGAACCTTCTTGTTCCTATTACTCCACAGACTCCAACAAGAAACCATAAAACACTCGAAAGCAGCTTTGGCCAGCCCACGTCGCACCAGCTCAAGCCATGAAAACACATCTGGAGCAACATACATATCTGCAGTAAATCGTAAGTGAGATAAAGCCCCAAAAAGTCGTGCGTTGTGACAATCTTGCAATGCAGCAAGGACTCATCACACGCAGAACACACAGGACATAAAGGATTAATAGTCATTCCTCGTCGCACTAAATTATTAAGCACATGCAGGGAGTTCTCCCGCCAATAATTTTTTTTTATTTTATTGGGAATATCCATAACCAGTTCCAGTCTGGTGAAGTGGCAGAGCTGCTTCCTCCAAGTCGGTTTTGTAACTCCCTGGCCAGAAGATATGCGGAACAAACTGTGTAAATTCCATTTTTTGACCTGCTCTAGATTCTGCGATCAGGAAGACTCACAGAAGGCAGCGAAATCTGAAAGATTAAATCAGCATCCTCCTTCCAGAAAATAGTACTTCCTCCGAAAACTTTATAGTTTTACACTTTATTTTTGTTGACTTTTCGATGTCCGGTTTGACCTCAAACTAATAATAATTCGTTGAAAAAAATAACTTAAAAAATTATATTATAAAAGTATACTTCTTATATTCGTATAGTATAACTTTTAAAATTAATTTTTTCGTAATCAATTATGATTATTTTGAGGTCAAACCGGACATAAAAAAGTCAACAAAAACAAAATGTAAAACTATTAAGTTTCCGGAGGAAGTATTTATTAAACCTTCATCCCGCTGGCCATCAGTAACTAAAGAAGCAACCGTCAAGTCAGGAATTTGGTTTAAATATGGGGTAATAGGAGTCATACACGAATCACGGGGAATCTAATTGTCACTCTAGACATTAATATGTAACCCATTCCCCACTCTACATCTCACACAGGCGAGGAAAAAATGCTTTTCCACGTGAAAGAGACATTAACAGGTAAAGGTGCATCAAAAAGACCATCTAAAGGAAAATACTTCGCTTTTAAAATTCGACTTAAAAGGGAATTGGGGTACTGAATGAGCCTCCAAGCTTGTTTACCTAGCATTGCCAAATTAAACAATTGAAGGTCCCTAAACCCCATCCCTCCGTCTCGTTTAGAATCACAAAGTGTATCCCACTTAATCCAATGAATCTTACGTGTGTCTATGGTATAAGTATTGAAAGCTCAATTAATTATATTTTCTAACGGGCCTCCATATACTTAGATGCTAGACTTAGCCTATTACACCATCAACACACATACATGTGGGTCCCACACAGTGGCGAACGCAGAAATTTTAGTCAGGGGGGATCAACTTTTACTTAATGAAAAATGTGTAAGTATAATTTAAAAAACCGTATATAAATTTCAAAAGTTCATAAAAAGTAAAGCTAAAAATACATGGATATAAGACAAAAAAAAATGCTACATATCTACAAATTCATCATCTTTTTCTAGTAAATTTAAATTTCATTTGTTTATTTCTAATTTCAAGGTATTTTATAATAAATGAATAGTTTCAGAATTGAAGCAAATACAATTCAAACTTAAAGAAATATTAACGAAGTTGTTAATGGGTATTTATTTTTATTATATCCATCCAAAAAATTAAATTTTACAAGAATTGTTTCACATAAATAATTACATCCATCTCATATTTTTCATAAGATACTCAAGGAATAAACTAATATACATATTATTTTTGAAATTTAATTCAGAAATAACATTTATAAAACCACAATATAAATAATGTAAAATAATCTAAATTAAAATCTATATAAAAATAATATTAATAGTGTTTAAAATGTTTTAATAATTCCAAGAGAAAGAATGAAAGAGATTTATGAAAATGGGACATAAGAAAGAAAGTGAAAAATTAGACACAAGAATAGAGAGGAAGGTGGTTCTCGAAACCACGTGAGCTAGATAGAAGTATCAGTTAGTTACCACTACGATAGGATGCAAATTGTATATTTAAATTGTGCAGCAAACATAATATATAAATGTATATAAGCCAAAAAAATGCTGAAAAGGGCATAATAGTAGTTTCAGGGGGAAAATCCAGGGGCAGCTGACTACATGCGCTCGCCCCTGGTCCCACATGTGTTTTGGTGGTGTAATAGACTAGGCTATCATGAAATAAAGTCATATACCTATCACAAATTCATCAATCTACATCACTCTTCCCACATGTACCAAAAACAGAATATAAAAATGCATCAAACAAAATTTAACTCCTCTGTTTGCAGGAAGACGAGTCCATGCAGATGAGATGACCCTCAAATCTCAAACTCACACTTAGAATACTCAGTATTTAAGCACTATTATACTTCACGGTACAACTTCATTACACACAGTACAACTGTAAAGTGATTTTACTATATAAAAAAGTTGTGAAATGTGAGTCAATAATTACTAACGATCATAATTGATCAATGCAGAGCTGGAACTTATGAATTGTGGCTGTAATTTCCATCATATTATAACTCGGTTTAGCATTTGCCAACTAATATAGCATCGTTTAGGACCGAATTGGCTTAGACGAAAGTGAAGCAAGTCCTTATTTAATTTTATATAAAACCACAACAAATCGTTACTTATGAGAAAATTTCTCATGTAACACAAGCACCAGAATGGTAAGCTTGGATCGATGTGGTTTGAATTTTGAAAATGTAATCAAGCTTGCCCTTTGAACTTTTAATGCAACTTTCTCCCCACCACCAACCCAGAAGAAGACTTCTTTTGTTTTAGTTTAAAAATCATGTGATAACACCACGACCCTACTTTCTAAAAAAAAAAAAAAAAAAAAACACCACGACCCTACTTTCTAAAAAAAAAAAAAAAAAAAAACACCACGACCCTACTCCCTATTCTTCTTTTCAAATCTCATAAAAGCTCCATTGCACATTCAAGGGTTAGCGGGGGCTATCAACTTCAACCCCACATTAGTCCCTATCAATGTTCTAATTTCGTTCATGAATACAGTTTGATTAGGAGGCCCCACGCCCAAGGGCCACGTAAGCAAGTATACAAACAATGACACGAGTTGATGGATAACGTAAGCAAGTATACAAACAATGACACGAGTTGATGGATACTGATGAGAGTTTTAAGTATATTGAGATGCGTTATTAGAGGTGTGACGGGTTCTGGTTTCGCGGTAGTTTGCAGGCCATTATATCGACTGCTCCATTAACAGTAAGAAGAGGACAGAAAGCCAAATTAATTCACAAGTTTTCACAACTTGGAAGATAGCAGCCCAAGGCAGATACGGATGAATTGCTTTCAACAAGATAGATATAAGCATGAAGTATAACCAAACTTGGACACAATGATCGGTCTTTAAAAAGACGGGGATAAAATCGCAAAGCGATGTAGACAAAGACATTCAATTGAAGGTCACAGAGAAGACAAGTATAAAAGCTAATGACTTGCAATGAGCAAGCAGCAATCATGTCTCTTCCAGAACAATAGATAAACACCCAAATTCTAGAGATCATCACAATAAACTACTCATTATCAGGCTTCGGTGCTTCCTTGATCTCTTCGGAGTTATCATCCTACAAGTAACCAAAAACATAGTCATAAGTATGTGCACCCAGAATTCACAATAATACCTACCTACAACTATCTTAAAGCAGAAGGGAAGATCTTACCTGCATATCCGAAGTCCACAAGGTCAGGTTGTCACGTAGAAGCTGCATGATCAAAGTGCTGTCCTTGTATGACTCTTCTCCAAGAGTGTCCAATTCAGCAATGGCCTCATCAAAAGCCTTTACATAACATATTTACAAAACGTTAGATTCTCGTCTAAACTAAATACTATATGTTCTTATCCTATATAATAACTAAACAGTGATCATTAAAGAATCGGTATCTGGAGCATACCTGTTTGGCAAGGTTACAAGCTCTGTCAGGTGAGTTCAAAATTTCATAGTAGAACACAGAGAAGTTAAGTGCCAGTCCAAGACGAATTGGATGGGTTGGAGCCAACTCAGCATTGGCAATATCCTGCAAACATCAACATCACATATACTCCATTCAGGATTCATCCATCATTTACATAGCAATGTAAAACTTGATTTGCATTGATTGACAAATAATAAACTACAGTCACACCAGTTACATCAACTTAAGCAATCTCACTACTTTAAAAGTTTTAATCCAAATCGAATCACAGAATTCACATGAATAACTTAGCGCATTAGTACAAAAATTAAGGCGAAATTCCAATCTGATTCTCCTCCTGAGCCAGAAAACTCAATAACAATGAAATGTAAATAAACTACAATCACATTCGGAATAGATCGTTAAGCCTGTCAAAATTAATTAGCACACAGAAATGACACAGATCCACATCACAATTATAAATAAATGGATCTACATAACACAATTCACAAGCAGAAATTGAAAAATCTCGGAATTGTACCTGAGCAGACTTGTAAGCAGAGAGAGTATTCTCAGCAGCCTCCTTACGTTCAGCTCCAGTCTTAAACTCCGCCAGATACCTGTGATAATCGCCCTTCATCTTCAAGTAAAACACCTTGGAATCACCGGAAGCGGCGGATCCGATGAGCTTGGTGTCTAGAAGCTTCAGAATACCGTCACAGATGCCGGAAAGCTCGCTCTCGATCTTAGATCTGTAGGATTTGATGGCAGAGACATGGCTGTCGTTGCCGCGGCTCTCCTCCTTCTGCTCGATGGAGGAAATGATCCTCCAGGAGGCACGCCGAGCGCCGATGACGTTCTTATAGGCGACGGAGAGGAGGTTGCGCTCCTCGACGGTGAGCTCATCGCCGTCGACAGCGCCGACGACCTTCTCCATGAACTCGACCATCTCTTCGTAGCGCTCGGCTTGCTCGGCGAGCTTGGCCATGTACACGTTTTCTTCACGAGCCATTGGTTGGTTTCAGATTTGAATTGGTGTTGGGATTTTGGGACAGCGGAAAGGGAAAATGATTGATTGGGGGAGGAGAAGAAAATGACTGCAACAGCTAATGAGAGCGGTTCTTGGAATCTGTTTCGCCCCCCTTTATATACCACTTTTTTAGAGGTCACGAGTATGGGCTGATTGTGCTCAACTTTACCATGACTACTTTGTTTGTGGACTGATTATTTGGGCTTTCTTCGATCTCTAGTTTTGATCCAACAAATACATTTTCAAGGGAAAATTAGCTCAGATGCATTTTCATTTTCATAATTAAAATAATAATATAATAGTCCGGTTGATTTACCCAATTGATTGACCTACCAATCAATTTTAATTCGTTGATCATGCTTATTCAATTTCAATCTGGTGTATACATGTGTCGTTAGTTAATTAAAAGATATAGGGTTCGAATCATGTTGGCGTGATTTTTCTCCATTATTTTTATTATTATTTTTATTGAAAATGTTTGGTTCGAATCTTGTTGGCATGAGTTTTCTCTATTATTTGTATCATTATTTTAGTTGAAGGTGTTGGGTTCGAATCTTATTGACGTAATTTTTTTCTTTTTTATTTATTCTCTTCTTAAATTTTTATTTTTTAACATAAAGTTGTATGGCGTATTATACTTAATTTTAAAAATAATCATGATATGTTCTTATAAAAAAGACATACTTCCTCCGTCCAATAATAAATGTAACACTTGATTTTGTTGACTTTTTCGATGGTCATTTTGACCTTAAATTATTCTTAAATCATACGATAAAAATAACTAAAAACATCATATTATGAAACTAGAATGTTTATATGAACAACTGATGAAGAATACCAATTAACATGCGAAAAAGATGCATTGCAGATTTTGAAGTTGAATGTTTCCAAAGTACATGGTTCTTAACTCATCGGAAAAATACTTTTCGTATGTCTAATATAGTTCAATTCAAAACTATTAATTTGATAACTACAAAAACTATATACATGTATAGCACACCATTTATATTAAGTTTAATTACTCAATTAGTTATTTTTTTATTACGTTTGAAGTCATTATGTGAAAATTATATATTCACTCCATTTATTTCAATATATTATTTAATACAACAATAATGTTTTACAAGATTACGCTTCACACTCGTAATCTTGAACGTAGCGTGTGACGCGGTTCCTAGTAAGTACTATGCATGACTAACCTTTTATTATTAGATTGAATTCCTGTTTAATGAATCGTGATTAGGTAGTGATTGATGATAAGTTGTGCATCTGAAACACGTCAAGTTATAAACCTCATGAATATTATGTTCCGATCGGAAAAAAGATATGCGAGATTGTATCTAACCGATAACACTAGGCGAGTTTGGAAATTTATTGGTATGTGATTTATGTGGTTGCGAGAATTGAGCCTGTCGAATGCCTCCCGCGCCTTGGGGTGAGCTTAGTCTCGCCTGAGTTTTAATATGTGTCTGCCCCAGACCAACATCCTCCCATTCATTTTTCTATTTCAAGGACTTGAAGTTTCATTACCATGAGTTAAGATTCCAGTCCAATTGTCAATCTAAATGGCCCCGGTTTTGGTAGTCTGTACTCATTAAAGCGCACATTTGAAACGCAAAATGGATAACCAGTATAAATGTTTTCGAATGGAAAGAAAATCAAAGATACAAGTGAAATGGCAAAAAAATGACGCTCAAACATGTTCTCTTTTCGCAAATTAGCAAACTCAAATAATTCTAGAGAGATTGCAAGTGAACTGTCCAAAATTTCAACCCAAAACATAATTATTGAATGTCAAGCTATGTTTTATTCGTTTGAAAACTCATTAATTTCAAGAGAAAATGCCTGATTAGTACCCTCTTATGAGGCCTAATTTCAAAATTGTCCCTATAACTCAATCAATTACATTTTAGGGACAATTTGCGTTGACTGTGTATAATTTTTACATAAATGCCATTGGACAATAACTGGCCATCCAAACGCGGCCTTATGTAAATAAAATGCCTTTTACCCCTTTTAACCTATCTTCATCAATACCCACACCATTTTTACGCAGCTCAACCGTCCCACCACCCTCTGTTCATCGTCAATTTCTCTCCATCTATTTTCATCTCATTTGCATCAAAATAGCTCGATTTTTTGTTCATTGAACTCGTCATCCCCGTATTGTTCACAATTTCTGTTGCGGAAGCTTCGTCTGGGGATTTAAACGGAGTTAGTCGATCAGTTACACCCATCGACAATAGGTACTTTCTGGGCTTATAAACCTCAATTTGATGTTGTGTGTTGTTGTATAAGATCATTTTTTAGTTACATTATCGAATTATGGAATTTGCATAAACCCTAGGTTAGTCCGCTGCAAGAGGTGGAGCAAGAGATAGAGGAAGGGGAAGGACACCTACTGCAGATCAGTCTCAGTCATCTCAGGCCATGGACTACCCAGATTGGCTCATCTGATTTCTTTTGCCAACTTTGTAGTTTGAATACTAGAGTTTTTGGATGCTCTTTATTTCTTTTGGTAATTTGAAGGCTACTCTTTATTGACTTCAACCATGATGAGGTTTTGCTAGTTTCTTAGTTATTGTGATAGCTACTTTGTTTGAATTGGTATGATTTGTTATGTTTTCCTTCATCATGTAGTGCTTATTTTGGTGACTTTATGGTTCAATGTAATGGCCATATGGTTCATGCTTGAATTGAAATCAAAGTAGTACTCATTACATTGGATATTTCTTACTCTTTGCCATTACATTGCATTTCATACTTGCTACTCTTGCCTATTACATTGCACTGCTCAAACACTACTTGAAAGATTGAACAATTTGGACAGTAAGATAAACTGCCAATAGCAGCAGATTCATAGCTACAAGTAGTTGAATCATACTTAAATTGGTTGCTTGGATTCCCTTAAACCTCACCTCCCTTTGTTGTGCATGTCTCACTCCATTCCCTCCACCTTCTTGCACAAAACCTTCGGTTTGTCGTTGAACATTGAGTGGGGAGATGACTTCGTCGTCTTCAACAACATCAGCCCTTGATTGGTGTTGTTAGTGGCTGGAGGTCAGTTTTATTGTGAAGAAAAATGAGGGTTTGTAAGAGTTTAAATAGACGAAACCAACCCTCAAACGGCTAGTTTTTTTAATTCCTAAGTTAACAATTCGATTACACTATAATTACTTCAAGTGCAATTTTATTACATTTTGGTCCACACGTGCTACTCACGTGGAAATATTTACTGCGCAGTAACTAATGGTTGTTTGGTTGAAAGAAAATCTGAAAAAGGAACATTACTTAAAGCGCCATTTGGTCAAATTCGTGTACCAGAATGTAATTGATTGAATAGTGGGTACTATTTTGTAATTAGGAGCGCTAAGAGGGTACTATAGATATATGGACCCTTAATTTCAATTGCTCCCAGTTTAATTCAATTTTTTTTTTTTAGCAAGATTAACATTCTATTACAAAAAGTCAGTCAACGTACAAATGCCAAGCAACAACAGGACCAGAATACCACTACACAAACCTATATAATTAGTTAAACCAACCTAATTACAAGCAATCACAATAGTTTTTCAGACCAATATTTAAACTAGCTTTACTTTTGATAACTTGGATAATCCTCTTTTGAAGTCCATTAATACTCGTACCCCTTCCAACAACCACACCATTTATGCGAATCCAGACAACATACATTATAGCCAGTTTCAACAATTTAGCCTGCATGCTCTTCTCCTTACATTTCAGAACCATCAATTCCAACTCATGCTTCCAAACATTAGGCACAAGAATGACTTTCATCCAACCCAAAATCCTACGCCAAACTGTATGAATATTTATACAGTTATAAAACAAGTGTTCCATTGTCTCTACACCTCCACAAAAAGACACACTTCCATCATTTCCGCATCCAAATTTATTCAACTTGTCTTTTTTGTTCAATCTACTTTGACATCCCATCCAAAATGTAAAAATAGCTTGTGGCCTTGCCAGATTTCCAAAAAATAATTTATGCCATGGAACAATTGGTTTTTGTCCCTTCAAGCCTATGTAAACTCTCTTTGTACTATTTCCCTGTTTTCACAACCTCCTCCCAACCGGTGTTGTTATGATAACAGTTCGAGTCTTGAAAATAGGCTTAACAGGTTGTGACAGGTTGAGAAGTTTCCATTCAATTAAGTTTTATTCTAAATTCATTCAATTAAGTTTTGTTCACATAAGTCAATTCAATTTTGTTCTTTATCTCAGTTATGTTCAATTCAATTTAGATGAAACTAAGAGTTTCTTATTCCTCATACCAAATTCTACTAGTGTATATTTTGCCCCAAAAAACGCCATGACGAACTAGTTTTTTCCTAGTTCGCGAACTAAGATTAAGCAAAATCGTTTAAGAGCGCGGATTCCAACCAATTTGCTAGTTATGCGCGTGACCTAGAACGAGATTCTTCTAGTCTGCCTGCTGCATACCTTGTCTCTAAAATACAAAACCACAAATCAAAATCTCCACCAATCCCGCCGCCGCCGAATTCTATATCACCATGGATTCTGCCGCCGCCGCCACCGTTTCCACTGCTGTGAATTCCGCCGTCTCAGCCCTGGTGAAGTACAAAGCAGAGCAGCAATCTTCCACCGACAAGCTCCAGCTTCTCCCTCAAGATGACTACCTATACCTAAACCTCACCCTGAAGAAAATCCCCGATTCTTCCCGTACTAACCCTTTCCGAATATCTCTCCCTCACCCCGTTCTCGACCCCACTTCCGAGCTCTGCTTGATCATCGACGACAGGCCTAATACACCCACACCACCTTCCGACCAAATCAAGAAACTCATCAAGTCCCTCAACATACCAATCTCCAAAGTCATTAAGCTTTCCAAGCTCAAGGCCAATTACAAGGCTTTTGAGGCCAAAAGGAAGCTTTGTGACAGCTATGACATGTTTCTGGTTGATAAGAGGATTGTTCATTTGTTGCCTAAATTGATTGGTAAGGAGTTTTTCAGGAAGAAGAAGCTTCCTTTGGGTGTGGATTTGGGGAAGAAGAATCTTAAGGGTCAGGTAGAGAGGGCTTTGGGGAGTGCTTTGTTGTATTTTAGGACTGGGACCTGTTGTGTGATGAAAGTTGGGAAGGTGGATATGGAAGAGGATGAGATTGTGGAGAATGTGGTTGAGGCTGTTAAGGGAGCTGTCGAGATGGTGCCTGGGAAGTGGGATGGTGTTAGGAGTTTGCATTTGAAGTTGAGTGATTCGGTTGCGTTGCCGGTTTATCAGGCGATGCCGGATGTGAGGTTGAAGGTTGAAGGTGAGGTGGAGGAGGAGGGGAAGAGTGAGGGAGTGGTTGCGAAAGCTAGTGATAGTGAGGGTGAAGCTAAGGTTGTTAAGAGTGGGAAGGGGAAGAAGAATAAGGGGAGGATTCATGAGGTTAGATATATGGATGTTGGTGATTTAGATGGGAATGAGGTTGATGAAGTTGTGGCAGAGGTTGAGGAAGAAATTGATGATGATTTAGGTGTTGCTGAAAATGTGGGAAAGAAAAGGAAGGCGAAAAAGGAGAAGAAGAAGAAGGGAAAAGAGGAGAGTGTGGCGAAGAAGTCGAAGAAAACTGAGTTGGCTGATGGAGAGGCGGTGTCTGTAGGAAAGAAGGGAAGAAGAAGAGTGAGGTTGGAAATGAGGTAAATGAGTTCAAGTCCGAGGAAAAGAAGGGGGTAGATGAACTCAAGTCTGGGGAGGAAAAGAAGGCAAAGAAGAAGAATGTGGTTGAAAACGAGGTTGATGAGCTCAAGTCTGGAAAAGAAAAGAAGGGTAAGAAGAAGAGCAAAATTGAGGTGGAGGTGAAAGAATTGGAGTCTGGAGAAGAAAAGATGGCAAAGAAAAAGAAGAGCCAGAAGAAGAGTGAGGTTGAGGAGACAAATGAACTGAAATCTGGAGAAGAAAAGAAGTTGACGAAGAAGAAGAGAGAGCTTGGAGAAGAGATAAATGAGCTGAAGTCCGCAGAAAAGAAGGCGAAGAAGAAGAGCAAGAAGGAGATAGCTGAACCAGTAGCCGAGGTGAAAGTTATGAAACAAAAGAAGAGAGTGTCAACTAAATAATTTAAGTGACTTCCGGATTTGCTACGCATACCTTCTGCTCAAGGAATATTGTGGAAGAACATAGATCATCTTTGGAAAGTGAATTTGAGCAATTGCTTTCAGCCATTGCATGATCTGTTTTTGGATTAGATTATTTTGATTGCTTTGATGAGTAATTTACTTTATTTTTAAGATTTTGTTGTTGAATCTTTCTGTGCCTCTGCTTTGGTAGTGTCCAATACAGTTAATTATAGAACTTGATGAAATTTCATATCATGGAATTGAATTGCGGGATTCAAAACAAATTTAACCCACTTTCTGAAAATGTTAGCCCTTCTAGTTTGTTTCTCTCCCATCAGTCTTTTACACTGAAACATCTTCATTTGCAGTGATGAGATTGATAATGTTAAAATATGTGTTGAAGGTTCTGAGTCTGGTAATTTTGGTGTGACCTATACCAAGATTCACTGTCGTAATTCGTTGAGGAGTGATGGATTTTTTGTTGTTATGTAGAAGTGGAACAACAGAGCCAAAAAGGTTGGTGCAATTTTCTTACTTGCCACTGTATTTTCCATGAACTTTCTTACTAGTTTCTAAAAGTTCAGTCTTTTGGTTTTCTCCCAGGATTTTATTTAATATAAGTTTTTGTAAGACTTGTTGATTAGACCATAAACTGAGCTATTCCAAAGTTGTGGCGTAGTGGCAATTTTTTACTTCATAAATAGGCTTTTTATTTCAAATAAGCAAGTAGATTCTACGTTGGACAGTTGAGAATCTTTGCATTCACACATTATTGGGAAGTATTGTTTGGTTGGAATTTGGTCCATGTGTTTTCACTGGAGTTGTTGATGTTAGGTTAAGCAACAATATAATGGCACATCACTCTTCAAGTACCTTGTCCTAAAATTTAAGTTAACCCCACTATAATTTATCCTAGTCCCTTCTCTAATTAGTAAGTCTTGAGAAAAAAAAATGGAGGAATATCATGAAACTGATAAACTCCTTGCTGCTAGAGCAATCTTGAAAATTAGCATTGAGAAGTCAAGAAGCATGGGTGTTGCAATTGATGAAATCGGTTCGAGATTGGAAGAAAGACGGAATAATTTTGCATTTATCCATGCTGATATGAAAGACTTGGCTTGTAAATGCTCATTTTATGAGATTAGAGGCCATGTCAATCGAACCATTGGTCCTGCTGCTTCCATTTTGAAAGTCCTTGACGTTGTTGAATCTCTGAAGGACTTACTGGAAAAAGATCCATGTACTGATGTATACATGTATCTTGCCACAATTCGACGACTTGAAGAGGCACTTAAGCTTCTCGCAAACAACTGCAGACTGGTAATTATGTGGCTAGAGGACGTGGTTCAGTTCCTGGCGAACAATGCAGCTGCTGTTGACGATTGGTACTTTTTCTAACCTTAGTTATAAAATTACAGGTTTAGTAGGAAAATTTACTTCGCGTTTTTTTTCGAAGAAGCATTATGTTACTTGGGAACTTTACATGCCAGAGTTATATTTGAGTCGGTAGCATTTTAGTGTTTTTGCATACGAATGAGAGAGATGAGGTTTAAATTTCAGTAGTGTAGTTACTTATGGTTAGAAATTACATCAGTAGGTCATTTATGAAACTTGAAAATGAATAGGGGTTTCTCGTATTGCATATTGGTTTTCCGTTTTCCTCACTTGATTTCATTATTGAGCATTCTCTCCGCTGCATCAGGTACACTGTGAAAGTGAAGAAAATCCTGAAAATACTGATGGAGCTCCAAGGGAAGGAGGTCTCTTTTCACCGAAGTGGAGGTGTCCTGTCTTCAGCTTTGGACAAGCTCGAGAGTGCATACAAACGTATATTGACTAAAAACACGAGCATTGGGATGTTTTCATATCCACCACCCGTAATTCAAGAAGTACAAGCCATTACTCAAGTATTGGCAGCTAATAACCGGCTTAACCAATGCCTATCAATCTATGCTGAAGTCCGCGTTGCCAATTTACGAGCTAATTTCCGAGTCCTGGATTTAGAGTACTTAAATATCCATTTGTCTGAATCTGACAGTGCAGAATTGATAGAGGAGTATGTTGATCTATGGGATGATCACATGGAGTTTGCTGCAAGGCATTTGCTTCGAAACGAATTTGGCCTTTGCACTGAAGTGTATGGTGGAGCCGGATCAGACGCGTGCAAGAGCTGTTTCTCCAAGATTTCCATACAAAGTGGATTTCTTGAAATTCTTAAATTTGGCAGCACAGTTACAAAATGCAAGAAGGAAGCAGCCAAACTTTTGACGCTGCTGAAAATATTTGCCACCCTAGATAAACTGAGATTAGATTTCAATGAGATGTTTACTGGAGGATACTGTATGGATATTCAAAATGAAACAAGAGACCTTGTTAAGAAAGTCGTTGATGGAGTGGGTGAAATTTTCTGGGAGCTCTCTGTGCAAGTAAAACTGCAACGAAATACTAAACCTCCACTGGATGGTAGCGTTCCAAGGTTGGTTCATTTTGTGACAGAATACTGCAACGAGATTCTTACGGAAGAAAACCAGTTGTTTCTTGACCGGATTCTTGAGATACATCATGTTTGGAACAATGATGAATCTGGAGAGGGGATTCTCTCCAACGAAATACGGAAAATTATGAAAGAGCTTGAGATCAACTTGGAGACCTGGGCTAAGTGTTACGAGGAAGGTTCCCTTTCTTGTGTCTTCATGATGAATAATCACTGGTAACTTTTCACCGAACTTGTGGAAATTTCTTTGTTCTTCTACTGCTTTATTATATTCCTGCTTCAGTCGTATGATCAATATTTCGGTCCTGTGTTTCAACAGGTACTTGTACAAAACTGCCAAGGAAACCTATCTTGGTGACCTAATGGGGCCCTCTTGGCTGTCGCAACTTGAGGAATCTGTGGTGTATTACTCCGACTTGTACATGCGAGAAAGCTGGCAGAATCTTTTGGTTCTCTTATGTGAAGAGGACTTGTACTTGTTCCCTGGGGGTAGAGCCGTTGATCGAAACCTGGTCAGGAAGAGGATATCGGTGTTTTGTGAGGCATTTGATAGAATATGCCATCAACAATCGAAATGGATATTACTGGACGATTCACTGATATGGAAGACACGACAGCTTGTAGTTGAGGCAATTGTTATGAAGTATAAAAGCTACACCCAGAAATATCTGCCCGAGTTAGAACAGGAGAATACCAGCACAAAGTATACCGCTGAGAGACTGGAGAACTTCCTCGGTGTGTTGTTCCAACCTAAATTTGGCAGGCATGTTAACAACAAATGCACTGATCTTATCAGTATCAAGAACACGGATCGCTTCTCCTCAACTCCTGCTGCTGCTTGATTCTGTAACAAAACAGGGTTCTGACTTTCTAAAAGCAAGTTTATTACTACTGTTTAAATATTAGTGGATAGTTACTTCCTAAGTGCATGGGTGATATGTCCATCTTAATTGCGACTTGACTTTGAATTTAAAGCAATAGAGGATCAACTTTTCAGTGTGATGAAATGCTATATTTACTGATATTACTGTTTCAAGAGTGAATTTTATCCACTTTAACAAGAGCTTTTAACTGCCAAATGTGAGGTTACTTGATAACCTGAATAACACCTTCTCTGCCTAACCATTTCCTCAGATGAACCAGGTGCAGCTACTAACTGTCTAGTTCAATTTGTATGTTAACGTGTCTAGTTCTATTTGGTGTATCCTTGCCTGAAGAATGATCTTATATGATAACCGAAAAAGTCTACTAGCTCCTCGATCAATCACCGTGATAGTATCTCCCTGGTGATAACCAAGATCTCATTTGCATTCTCTCTTTATTGTTCTGCTGTTTTCATATCTTCTGTTACTATATCCCTACCTGCCTCGGCTCATCAGGCAAAATCACTTACCCTGAAGGAAATACTTCTTACTTTAACATGGAAACGGATTCTCGTTCCTGGACTTTACTGTCTATGTGTAATGGCTGCTTTTGTGGGCATAACACAGTTGTTTTAGCTCGATTAGCTGCTGTAGTTTACGTTTTAGCTGCAATTACCACTTATCCCTACTTAAGCTCCATTTCTATGGTCATGCTTGTAATTTCCATTCTGAAAGACCAACATGAAGGGGAAAATGGATTTACACATCCTGGAGAAATTATCGCAGGGGAAAGGTTCCAGGGATATCGTCTCATGTTGGTTCTAACACTATTGAGCATTCCAGTTTATGTACTGTTTTACGTTACAACGATTGGAGATACTGATGAGATTAGTTTGTTGGTTCGATTCAGTGTCCTATTGGTTTCAACAGTTCTTTTCTGTGTTTCAGATGTTTCTGCAGAATGTGGTGTTTATGAGTACATTGTTTTATCTGAATAGCAAGATGTTAGGGGAGATGATAAGAGGAGCTGAGATCTGTTGTGTATCATTGAATGCTAACTCTTTCATATTCTCGATTTTAACACCGTTCATTCCTCAATAAGCTGCTACTAGTTCCAATCCTTGTAGAGATTTACAGGGCTTGAACTCGAGATTGAGATGTAATGTTGAGAGTTGAGATGTTAGCCTAACATGAGGTATAATTTGTTTGGACGATATTCTTGGAAATGTTGATTAATAATTCACTCAGTTGTGGCATGCTCAGTTTCAATATGAAATTCAGTGAACTTGAGTTAGGGATCCGATATTCTAAACTTGGGGTGAAGACAGAGGAAGCATGATGAAGCAATGCAATCTATCACATGTGATGAAATGATACGACTAACAATCGATATTGAAAATGTATGTATAACAAGTTGCTGCAAAAAAAGAAAAAAATGAAAATGTATAACAAGTCCAAATATCGAACATATTTTGTGGAACCTCGTATCTAGATTCAAACAAACTTGATCTTTTATCCAACAAAACTTAATAAACTGCATACTTAATTACTAGTATTAATTCTTGGAGAATGAAAGCCTATTCACACTAAATTTGTGAAGTGTGTGTGTTAGATTGACAAAGTTAGAAAGGTAAAATTGTCATCTTTGAGCCATGAGCATATTAAGTTATAAGGTGAAAGCCTATTTATTTATTTATATATTTGAATCGGCTAGCCAGAGCTAAAATTACTAATATCAGAACAATTTACTTTTTATAAACACTAATCATTTCTAAAAGTGTATAAATTACTTTGGCATTAATAATATTAGTTCTGCCTATATCACTACCCATTTGGATCACGTAGAAATTCATTGTCGTTATCTACTGCACACTAAAAATCTCACGGGTCACTTCGTATCGAGTAAGTATATATTATGGTTATGTGATAGGCGATGTAGTTTTATATTGTTTACCTCAAATGTTATTTTTATGGAATGGATGCTTCCATAAATTTTAATTTAATACAAGAAATGGAACGCAAGCATTTACTAATAGAGTTGTTTAGGTTGAACAAAAGAATATACTGTACTTATTATTCTCTGAGAGATAATGCGTAGAAAATTAACATAAACCCAGAATTAAAATAAATGAAAACCGTTATTAAAGTCTAATGAGATGTGATGTTATACGATTAATAATATAGTAATGTAGTATGAAGTTTGACAAATAATATCTATACTATATATATGGAGTACTACTCCCTCCGTTTTTAATTATAATTAGTTTTAAGAGTTTTCACACATATTAAGGAAATGATTGATTTCTTTATTTTATTCTTTCACTAATTAATGTTATAAAATCTATGTAACTTTTATTGTTTTAATAAGAAAGATATAGAGAGAAAAGAAATAGATGCACTTTTAATACTACTAAAAGTAAGGAGAAAGTACATGAAAAAGAGTAAAATAATCTAATAAAAGTTAAAACTACTTATATTTAATAAAGAGTTCAAAATGCTAAAACTACTTATAAATAAAAACGGAGGGAGTATATATTAAGCAAATGTTGAATTTCAAAAAGTGGTAAATTTCCACTGCTTAAAGCATTATGGTTTGGGGGTTAAATGAGACTATAAACAAACATAGAAGATCCAAATTGAATTCTCCAATGATTTGGTGCTTAATTTGAGGTTCTTTGTGGACCCCATGTATCACATTATTACTTTATTAACCAATCAAACAAACAAAAAATGATAAAATATATTAATATAGAGGGCTTAATTGAGCTCTACTATTTAGTAACCCTTTTTCATGGGCTAGTAAATAGTAGACCTAAAATAGCTTTTATTTGAGGTATTTTAGACTTTTTTGGGGCTTAATTGTACTTTAAGCCTCAAATAAGTCTCCATAAAAAGTGATTTTAATTAGTAATTCTTTCTAATTGAATTGTCTAATATAAAAGTATCAATTACTTAAAAGAATATTATATACTAACAAATTAATAAGATTACAAACAAAATAAATAGGATTTCAATTAACTAATCCTATACCAATATATGAAATAGATTAATAAATTTATTTATTTATTTATTATTAGTGGAAGGGTCACGTGAACTAATTTTATGAAAAATATTTACAACATCAATCTTTTATATAATACTCTAGTTAGGCCGTCTCCAACGGAGACGGAGAGGCATCTTCAGACTTGCGTCCGAAAATGCGTCTCCATCAGAGACGCATGTGGGCTTAACTGTCCACGTAGGTGAGCCCAAGCTCAACTATGTGGACTCAACTATATATATATATATATATATATATATATATATATATATATATATATATATATATATTTTTTTTTTTTTACTTTTTGTTCTTTTTTTTCTTTCCTTTTTTGTATTGTTGTTGTGTTGATGATGATAATTTTATCCTACTACTACCAACTTGCCGTTTTTTCTTTATATCATCTTTTAATTTATTTTTTTGTTTTTTTCTTTTTTTCTTTTTTATGTTTATTATTTCATTTCTTCTTTTATTTTTTATGTTTATTATTTTATTTCCATATTTCATAATGCATAAATAAAAATAATAAAATAAAGTTTATAAAATAAGTCATTACATTACATAATTTTTATTATAAAATAATCCATTACATTACATTGTTTAATTTGTAATTTTTCACGAGTGTATTTTTTTAATTTGATAGTCTATTGTACTACTTTTATTTAATAATTTTTTCTAAATATTTATTGCATTTCGAAGTATCATATAATGTTTTAAAATGAAATGAATAATTGATTAAAAAATTTAATGGAAAAAAAGAAGATGAAATAAAATAATAATAAAATAAATAAAAAATAAGGGATCAATGGGGATCAATATTGGAGCATGTTGGAAGAGTTGGAGATTAAGTTCAGTAGTTGAGCTTCATTTTTAGGAAGAAAGGGCTTAGGAAAAAAAGAAAATCAAGGAAACCAAGTAAGCATTGAAGTAAATGAAACTCTTGTAAAGTTAATGCCTTAATGGGATTGTGATGTTATATGAAAATAGGGGATGAAAACAGTAGAGAAAGAGAGTGACGTGGATATCGTAAATTGAACGCCTCTAATAAAATCGCGGGAGCCAACAACGATCAATTTTAATTTGAGATAGACCCCACCAATCCCACTTGCACGCTCTACTCTCATTTATAAAAGTTCACTAATTTTGGCACGTCCACGTCATTTTCTGTTTCTACAAACTTTTCCTTGGAATTGTGCACAAATAACCCTTTTTTTATTCATTTTCCTTTTTATTTTGACCCCTCTTTCAAGGTTTTTATTTTTCATTTTCAAGTTTTTATTCTGACCTCATTCAAGTGTTTTCTTTTTTTAGATACTATTACAATTACAATGTTTGGCTTACAAATTTGCATCAATAAATTTTTAATCAATCTCATTTCAATAAATCTCTATACAGAGCAGATAATCATCCATTTCGGGGATCGAACCTGTGACCATTTGATTACGAGGTGTCTCAGCTTGCCACTAGTTTACAAACGCTTAGACTAAAAAACTTGATTCAACCATAATTCTAAAATTCTACTACTACTAAAACGTAAAAAATAAATATTCGACAATAATAAATATAAACTTGACTTTTATACTCCCTATGTCCATGTCGAAGTTTCTTATGTTGTTTAGTAAAAAATTTCGATTGTAAATTAATCCTAACTCATATCATAGAAAAACATTCATAAAAATTATATTAAATAGTATTAAGCAAACCATTGTTGTATGATTTTTAATATTACCCATAATTTATAATTATAAATTGTCGACAAAATTAAATGGAAAGTATTTACTTGGACGAAACATCCTCACGATGCTTGAGTTTATCCTTATTTTTTTAAGAAGAAAATATATTCAAATGCGTGATGAATACTACTACATTGGGAAGGGAGAAATTATTATGGTATAATACAATATAATAAACACTGATGGAGCCATAAATCATAAGGATGATAGAGAATACTCTGTATTATAATGCGAAACTTATAAGCGAAGTTATTTGACTAGTTAAATACATTAATGAAAACATTTAAAAGTGACGAATCGTAAATTTTTTTTTCCAATATGCGTATCTTGTAATAAAAAGTGTTAAAATTCGGATGTTACGATCGGCCTCTAGGCCCCATATGTGTATCTGCCCTGACACTGAATATAGTGATTTTCATCGCATCTTTCTACTTTTAAATTTGGGAGTATATGTTGCTTTCGGATTTATTTTTCTTTTCCAAGTCCGTTACATAACACCTGCACCTTTGAATCCATCCAAGGTTATGGTTTCAATTTTAGATTTGATAGGTGTAAGGAGATTAGTGGATGAATTTCATTGATATGGAGTTCTATGCTATATATTGCTCTATCTTATATATATGTCTTATATATACCGTGTGTGTGCTTTCTTTCTAGTTTTATAAATATGTAACATCAGTGGCGATTGTGTTTCATTTTGTAATAGTTGATGTATCACCTTGTTCATATTAAAGAATTATTGATTGGTTGTTTGTTGGATGTTGAGAAAGCCTCAAGATCGTTCGTGTATCGACAATTTATCTAGAATGTGTGAACGGGATGAATAGGAAAAGGGGAAAAAATTTGATCCGATTAAAAACAAAAACTGAAACACATCCAAAACAATTGAATCCGAACAACCCGTTTAACTCCTCTAAAATTAGGTACTAGCATAAATGGTTTATTTAAAAGAAAAAACGTTATGGGGTATCTAATTTTATTCTATGTTGGAGTACTATATATAATATAAATTTCACCAACTAACCAAAATAATAGTTAATAATTGAGCGAAAAAGATTTAATTGGTAAAAGAGAGGTAGGAGAATATAATATAGTAATAATAATAATAATAAATTGAAAAAAATGACACATAACAAGTAGCCAAAGCACGCTTCTCAAGCCAAGAGCTCAATATAAATCTTGACACCACTAGAATATCGCCACGTATCACCTGCTGAATTCCTCTTTGCATTTGCTGCTAGCACCAGTTGCCTCCATCCCTCATCATAAATACAACAAGAACAAGAACAAGAAGCAAAATCAGAAAAACTTAAGCAGAGTGTCCTTTCCTCTCTTGTTTGCTTCTACACTTCTATCTGTAATTTGCCAGCTACAAATACTGCTTTCCTTTTCTCATTAACAACAACAAACAAACACACACATATATATACACTTTTTCTTTCTCATGCAAATAGTATCTTCTCTCACACATATTACTACCAAGTTGAAGCTTACTTTCTTGCAGTGGTAAAAAATATGGAAAGGTATGAGACTCTGAAAGATATTGGGTCTGGTAATTTTGGTGTGGCTAGGCTGGTCAGGGATAAATGGACTGGTGAGCTCTTTGCTGTCAAGTACATTGAGAGGGGCAAAAAGGTCACTGCAATTTCTCTTTATTACTTGGCTTATAAGGTATTGCTTTGATGCAAGGTTTTAACTTTTTTTTTTTTTTGGTTTGTGGCTTTGTGCAGATTGATGAGCATGTGCAAAGGGAAATCATGAACCACAGGTCCTTAAAGCATCCTAATATCATTAGGTTCAAAGAGGTAATTTAATATTTACAAATTAACATGATTAGGAATTCAATTTCAAGATTTTTGTTGAATGTTAATTCTGAAAAATGTTACTAGTGTTTGGTCTTTTATGAAGTTTGTTTGATGCAATTATGTTTGTTGTTTTGACTTGATAAGTTGGTAAGCAACAGTTATATAACAAGATTTATAGTTATGAGGTTAAAAATGACTTTTTTTAAACATATAACCTGGGAAAATTGCAATTTGGAAACTGTGGCTGAGTGTGATCATGCTTCTTTTTGTTCTTGAAGTCCTTGTCTTTACTTGGTTTCATTTGTTTGGTCATGTATGGATATAGCAGTGTAGGTATTGCAGGATAATTTGCAATTTGCAAGGACTCTGTTTTCAACATGTGATAAATTACCTGCATCCAACAAAAAAAAAAAAAAAAAGTAGCATCAAGAAGTAGAAAACTTTTTAAACCAGCAGTTGCTATGTTGCAGGTACTCCTTACGTCAACGCATCTAGCCATAGTGATGGAATACGCAGCTGGAGGTGAGCTTTTCGAACGAATTTGCAATGCAGGGAGGTTTAGTGAAGATGAGGTATGAACTATGAAGTAGTCTTATTCTCAAAAACTTACAGAGTCTGGCCTTTTGGCTTTTACCGACAATTTATGTTCTGTTTTAATTTTTTCACAATTAATTGTTTCAGGCCAGGTTTTTCTTTCAACAGCTGATATCTGGAGTCAGTTACTGTCATTCTATGGTAATCCACGTCATATATTCGATCTTAGTATTCATGGATTGCTTAGTTACACCTTATAAAATTAAATGTTTTGTGTTTTCAAATGCAGCAAATTTGCCACAGGGATCTTAAGCTCGAGAACACATTATTAGACGGCAGCCCTGCTCCACGCCTCAAGATATGCGACTTTGGCTATTCTAAGGTACTTTCACATACTTAAACTCAAATACTTTCTCCATAAAGTTTCAAGATTACTGATTTCATGCCTAACTTGTTAGTCCGCGGTACTGCATTCTCAACCGAAATCAACAGTAGGGACGCCTGCCTATATTGCCCCGGAAGTACTATCAAGAAAAGAGTATGATGGCAAGGTATTATTGTTTAAAACTAAGCACTTAGTCTCTTATGTAGCTTTCCAGCAAAGTCTTTGATTAGTTACCTAATAATACTATTTTTGGTATGTACAGATTGCAGATGTTTGGTCATGTGGGGTTACATTATATGTGATGTTAGTTGGTGCTTATCCCTTTGAGGATCCTGATGATCCAAGAAATTTCAAGAAAACAATTAATGTGAGTAATAATAGTAGTAGTATTATATGTCTACCAGTTGTTGACTTCATACTTTTAATTTTGATTATATAATTCTAATCTTCTAACTGGCCTATTATTGATCCTTTTTCTTTTCCTCTCTTGCAGAGAATTCTTAGTGTTCATTACTCAATCCCGGATTATGTCAGAGTTTCAAGGGAATGCAAACATCTCTTGTCTCGAATCTTCGTTGCTGATCCTGAAAAGGTCAAGATTCCTAATTTTTCGTAATAATCTTGCGTTTTTCAGTGATTTTTCGAATCATTGATCACAAAATGGAATGACATTTCTTGTTGCACACGTTCATATGCTACAAGAAAAGTCACTCCAGTTGCTTACTAGTGTTTGTAGTTGGCTATAGCAGCAGTTGTTTACAATCTGCAGTAGTAGATACTTTTCGTATTAGTCATCTAATCTACTTCGTCTTGATTTCAATGTTTCGACTCTTCAAAATGAGAGCGTAAGCTGTTGCAAACACTGATCAAGTGTACTATGCTGAACTGTGCAGAGAATCACAATGCCAGAAATCAAGAAGCACCCTTGGTTTCTAAAGAACCTGCCAGTCGAATTCACAGAAGGCGAAGAAGCTAGCATTCAAATGATAAACGGAGACGGATACTCTTCCCAGAGCATAGAAGAAGCATTGGTCATAATACAAGAAGCCAGGACTCCGGGAGAGGGTCTGAAACACGACGGCCTATTCGTAGGAGGAGGTGGAAGCATGGATCTTGATGACATAGACACTGATGAGGATATAGATGATATAGAGACAAGTGATGAGTTTGTTTGTGCACTATAACAAAAGAGAAAAAAAGTTGAAGTTCAACTTTATGTCATTATAGATATCACCTCAGAAAAGTGCTTGTGATAAGGTATTATTCCTAAACAAAGGATTCTATTATCTACATATCTCTGTCAAAAAATATGTAAAAAGATTTAGGCTCCTTTGTGTTTGTGTGTGAGAGTGTTTGAGGTTTTAGTTTGTGATCGAACATTGTTTAAGTGTCAATTTTCTTGCAGCTCCTTTTGTTCTCTTCTTTACTTTATTACAGTTCTGTTAATATTGGATTGGACCTATTGGTGGGTTCTCAATAAAATTAGACCGCTAATTTACTACTTATATGAAGAAATGCTCATATAATATTCTTGATTTTGTATGACAAAATCGAAGTATTGACAAGTGTTTGTAATTTTGAATGAAATAAACATGGTTTTCAAGTAGATTTAGATGTATGGTAGAATGTAATCCACAAACTTGTCTATCAACTTTGAAGTGTTCACATATTTTTCCTAGTACAAAAATGAAGTCATATTCTTAGTTTCTTATGCAACTAGATGGTTTTGACGTGGACAAAAGGCAATTCTTTTTGAAGGAGTTGGTTGTATGAGACAAATTAACTAGCAACCTATCCACTAGTATAACTCCATGATCTGTAAATAAATGGATGTATTTTTGGCTCTTTGAGCATGTTGTAACTAAGCAATAGTTTTCTAATGGAGATGTCAATTTCGCTAAATGATTTTGAATCTTATCTAGTATTGAATGTTCTAGAACTTTTCTTCACATACTCAAAATCATGGGATCCAATGTTAGAATAGTTTTTTTGAAAGCAATTAGCTGAGGAAATTATGTAACATAAACATAAGTGCAAATTCACATATCTAATCCTTGGATACACCTTAAGACACATGCTTATTGAACTAAAAAAACTGCAGTGTTTTCTGCATCAACTTCATGTAGCAACCATAACGTACTCAATAACTGACCAGATGCACAAATTCACAGATGAGAACATTTCAGCCTAACTTGGCTACACATGCCGAATCTTGCTTCTTTGGCTCTGATGTTTTCAACCAATCGTTTTGAACGAATAGGAGATCGGCAACGACGACGGATCCGATGATCCCTCCGAGGATCGCACCTGGACCTGTCAGCAAACTCCATTTTCTGTAAATCATTTTTCTCAGCAGGAGTATTCTCTCCTTCTCTAGAACGAACAATGTTAGAATAGTTAAAATCACATTAATGATAAGTTTATAACTAGCTACTAGTTGTGGTAGACTGGTAAGAGTTTTGAGTTTACTTAAAAAAGGTCTCGAGCTCGCGTTTTGTGGTGGATGTAAAAAATACCATTGAGAGAGTCGTCCCCTAAAAAGGGTCCGACTCTCTTAAGGAAGAATTCCATGGCACATACTCAAATAACCTGACAAGTCAACTGATATCCGGTTATTTTTACCTTATTTTTTAAAAACCAATTAAAAGATTTTAATGAAGTCGAATCACCTTATCTAATCAAATCAAATGAAATCACCAGTAAATGATCAAATCGTACGTTATTGTACCTCATGGTTCTTAAATTGTTGTGGCGTGTACTTCATATATTGCACGGTACAACACATTAAATCACTATGTGGCATTATAAGTATAACATACAGTAGCAAGCCACATCAGAATGTTTAGCTTAAGTTGTTGGGTTAAGTGGTTAGGACTTGTAATTTGGGACTGATCCATGAACTTTGGTCCGATTCAATTTAGATCTGATATACTTTGTCGAATACGATCCGACTTAGACCAAGTTTGGATCGTCCGAATCCAAATGGATCCGACACCAAAATCATTCATATTCTTTCTGAACTGAGATCTGATTGAATTTGGACCGATACAACCTAGAGTGAAATGGATCCGCCATGAATCTGATTCATACTTATCTAATATAATGGTAGATTGATTCAACCCGGGCCAATTCCCAGCCGAAGTGGTATGAGGATATTATTAAACATATATGAATGAGAGAAACATCATGGGCTATTTTTGTTTTCTCACCATTCAATAATTATTAATGGCCGTTGGTTGAATGGAACAATCAAAAACAAATGAAGCTCTGTTGACTCTACCAAAATAATGCAATGCATGTTAAAAAAAATACACACTGATCGGACGGACTATTTGACAAATATTGTATCAGCTGTCAGCATCAAAATCCAACTATTAGGTGAGGAATTGCTAGCTATTGGCCTCCATGTTGTGTTGTGTCCATAATTGGAAATGGATAAGCAACCAAGTCTTTTCACCTTATATCAAACTACCTAAAATAGTAACATGCTTGTTACAGTGGGAATGTTGATGCATGTTCAACTTTTATGTAACTTGTGTTTTCATATGAGAAGAGAAATACAGAGAATCCAGACGCGTTTCTATTTCCATTAACGTTACATTGCACTCGTTGTTGCCAAGACATTGTCGTATGAGGTAAATATTCAATGAGGCTTTTCTAAATTTGCGAACCAATTTCTCTTTGTATACTCCTCAACTTGTAGGTGCTTAGTGCAATCTTGAAAAAAGTTGTTTAAATGTTTCTTAATACGGAATATGAAGGAACTATCATGGAGATAAGTTATCATCTTATAGGAGTCCCTAAGTTGGACGCAAATTAAATTACATCTACTTCTTTTCATTTGAAATTTACTAGTTTTACCCTATTAAAAATTTGTTCACCATAATGTAAATCATGAGAATGTATCAATTATGTGATGGATTGTGGTGTTGGTTTTACCTGCTTAGATCCCATTTACAGATTCACGAACTAAAAATAAAAAACAGTGAATTAAGTAAATACTAACTTGTAAACGCAGTAACTCGCGTATTACCTCCAACGGATATGTCGGCATAAGCCGTTTTTTTTTTTTTGAAACGGCAAATATTACAAATCCTCCTAATGCTATACAAACTTTCTAAACCACCTTATTTCTCCACATCTAAACCAACCTTATAACTCCGACACCGCCGGGGATCGAACCCTGGATCTCTCCTTCAATATCCCACCTCCTTACCGCTGCACCATCTTATAACTCCCGTCGGCATAAGCCGCATAACTGTGAAATTAGTGTGAGTTGCGATTTGCGAAGCCGATCAGACTAATCGGGAGAGGATCTTGTCGCCATCATACGGAAATCAACTATATTTATCAACTTGTGAATCTTAAAGATAAATATGCATCTTGCAGGATGAGATTTCAACACTACTACTTTAATGTTTATGAGAAACTCAAAAAAAATCTAAAAATGCCATAAAAGATTAATCTACAAAATTTTAATCACAAATATGCACTTAGTTTGTTAGCTGGTGGTTATACTTTCCTCTGGTTACAAGTTTGGGGTTTTGGGCTCAATTACCGAACTGTTAATATTAGGCCCATAACTACTTATGTGCTATTATGCTACAGAACTTATGGCTAAGTATGGGCTATGTTGCAAAAGATTTGGGCTAGTCCAAATAAATAAGGATACATTGCACCAGAAAGTTAATTAACAATTTTTGTGTTTATTAGTATTGCATTATTTGGTTTACTTATTAGTTCATGTTCGATTCATTTGAAAACGTCTAAAGTGGATTGAACTAATCTTAATTTATTTGAAATGTAAATTTTAACTAAACAAATGTGAATTAAAACGAGGATAGTATTTCTTTTTTCTTTCTAGACGAATCAAACGGGGTGACAACTGATACAATATTTGCCAAATTGACCTCAGTAGCTAAGGAAATCTTTGGCTTGTAATGCTGCCAAACTTATATTAATCGCAGACTGGTAAATGATAAATAAATAGCGACAAATTATCACAAATTCAAACTCATGGTTTCTCATACAACTTTCCTAATAAATTCGTCTACCGCCTCAAGTAGTTGAACGCTTAGAACTCAACAAAACCTCCATCGGGCGGCTATTAACCATCCTACAATTCCTCCTAATCTCACCAGGGAGCCCTGACTGTAAATCACCCATCTTAATCATCCCATCAATAAATGCTTTAAAAAACTCGGTCTCGTTCAAGCTAAACGCCTTCACATACTCCCTAGTCTCAGGAGTTGTAAACAAAGTCTGGTCCGAATTCAAGAAACCTCTTCCATTGACCAAGTCTTTAAAATATTGGTTATCAAATTTTTCAGGCGTCGCGTCTAGGTCACCTGTCACGTTCCCGTCTCCCCCATTAGGACATAGTTTGTCCAATTTCTCCCTAAATTTCGGCTCGATGGTGGGGTCTGGCTTGCCCGAACCGGATTGGTTGTAGAGCCTAAAGACTATGGAGAAGCACCTGCCTTTGCCAATAGAGTGTGACCCAGAGAGGGCAACCAAGTCCTTGACAGATAAATTGAATCTGTTAAAGAGGCTTGTTAGGTAAGTGGCATTGGCTCTCGGGCTTGGCATTATGTCATCTGATGCCTGTTGGCTGGCTGTTAAGCTGTCTAGCCTCCCCAGTTTCACTTCCCAGTTTGGTCCACCACTCTGGCCCAATCAAGAAAATTATCTTAATCAAGAAAAATTACTTAAAGAATAAATATAAGAAAAGAAAAGGAAAACAATGATTTGGTACATCTACAGTAGACTCCAATTATAAGTGTATATCGTATATTTTTGCCATACGATACACAATTTTCATTTGCTAGAAATGGCATTTTGGTAGTTGAGTCGATTACTGACCACACAAAGTAAATTCCATTCTAATCCATCTGCAAACTTAAAACATTCAACCTTTTCAACTCGTTTGCTTCAACATGCTAAAAATACTTTCTAAACCATTCGAGAAAGCATACACTAAATTCCGAAGACTAGACCGAGTTGGTATTGAAAATTAATAAATCAACTAAATCTAAACCTTTCTATAAATTTTAGCATATAGTTCTAAACCCAAAATTACAACTTCATCCATAAAAAGTCAACTCGAACACAAATGTAGTCCAAAACTGACAGTGAGGTAATTAATACTGCCGAATTGATAGAAGAATGATATACTAATATATTCTACAAAAATTTCATTTGGATATCATATAATTCATAATTAATTAAAGTCGAGTCAAACGACACATTCTTATTCGAACGGATATCATCTTTTAGTGGTCTTTTAGAAAGATAGAAAAATTCAATTAGTGCAGGTATCATCTATCTGGTTGAGTAACATAATAGTCAGGATAAATATGGAAGCAAAATACAGGGGTATGAAGAATGAAGATAAGAGTGGTTAGTTAGTTACCAGAAGAACAGCATCTCTAGAAGCCATGATGATAATATCAGCACAAGAGACAACAGCAGGGCAAGCTGTTTCCAGAGCTTGTTTAACTTCATCAATGACCTCAAATGATCTCAACGAATTTATATTCGACAGCCCCAATTTCTCACCAAGCATAGTCGGTGTGTCATCTAGTAACACCGAACCATCACATCCCTGCACATATATACCAATCAACAAACAACATAAATAAATAAATAATAATACTAATTAATCTCAATCCAAATCATTAAACATTTCAAATGACAGTTCATTTGTTGGATTAATTAATTACATTCACAAAGCAATCATGGAACTGCAACCGCATAACAGAGGCAACACTTCTTGTTTCTCTAGCCATGGCTTTCATCATCACGTTGCGGACGATGATTTCGGCTTCCGGGCAGGTGTCAGAGTAGTAGCCTGTCCGGAGAGGCGGTGGTCCGGTGGTTGAGGCGGATCGGAGGAGGAAGAAGAGGAAGAGGATGATAGTTTGAAGGGGCATTTTTGGAAGAGGAGTAATGGTGGTTTTGTCTGTTGGACTGTTTTGAGTGGAAGGAAATGTGTGGGATTTTGTAGGCATGTATTTCTAATTTTGCATGGTGCCTCCTTTGTTTTCAAAATTTTTTTTTTTTTTTTTTTATTTTTTACCTTTTCCTATAACTTAAGATAAATTCATTTATTGGATATTTCATATTTATATTAATAATACTAACTAACTTATATGCACCTTCGTATTTTCTGAATTTTTAATTAAGTTGAAATCCGCCACGTGCACGGAAAAGTGTTACATAATCAATGTAAAAATGATGATATTATGCACCTCATTAATTCTAACTTTTGAGAGAGTTTGGATTATGCTATATATTAGCACCGGTTAATTGAGTTCATATATTAATTTTGACCGTTTGAGTGTATTCTGTTAACAACTTGAATAATACGGTATGTCAATTTAAAATACAATATCACGTGTTTTACATGTTATTTGACGTAGTTTAAACTCAAAATTTGAATATACAAAACAATACAATGAATGAGAAGGGCGCGCAACCGATAGTTTGGTGGAGTACCCTGCTCCGGATTATCCCATTGAGGAAGCAGGGTGGGGTGTGAGGAGTTTAGATATTTTCTTCTTTGAGGGACTCTGTTCTATTCTGCTGCCTAGCTCTTACACATTGGATCAAATCGAGAAATCCAATTGGGGTGAATGTTGAGGGATTGGGAAGCTAATTAAGAGAGAGTTTGTTGCTGGGGTGCATGCCAAGTTGTAGACAGATTATGAAATGCACTTGTGTGGGTGAGGTGCAACAATTTGTCACTATTTTATTTTTTTCTTCAACAAACTGGGCCCATTTTTAAATGTTGTGGAATATATTATTGAACCCATTTCAGTGTACCTTAGCTCTTCAAAGTTGAAAGGGATAGAATTGACAAACACAAACATATCTGTTGGCTGAAACTAGGTCTAGAATAAGAGTTAAGGATTTCCTTTAAAATAAAAATAAGGAAATGTGTTAAACTTAAAATAGAAGTTATGTCAGATTTAACTAGATTTAACTAAAGTATAAATGTGCAAAATCTTCAGCTCAATTATGACGTTTGAAATTATGGGTTAAGGATAAAGATCTTTACAAATCCCAGCTAAAACACTAAAATGTTGATATATCTTTGTTACAGATGAGACTCCCTTTGGTCTTCGAATGGAATGAAAGAAGGAGTCTTTCTACTTTGACTTTGGAGCGTGAGAAGAAACGGTTCCGCAATCCTATTCCATCGACAGACTCACTCTAATTTTATGTAATTTTATGCCATGACGAATGCATAACCAAATTTTAGAGGCTCAAAAACGTATTACCTTACAGGCTTACACAGAACAGGGAAAAAGTGAAAAGAAAAAGAGAATTTAAAATTAAATGGTTACCCAAGAAGATCGAATCCAAACCATACAAAAAGTGGTCAAACTACCACTTGGAAACAGAAATTTCTATTAGATTTGCACTACATATAGCTTACTACTTACTAGCTTACTAACCATGTGGCTCTGTACTGATTTTACCTCAATTCAAATTGTTTGTAATCGAATGTCAAGCTGAGATACACCTTGGACCTAAGAGGTTTAATTCTCAAAATTAGTATATGCTCTGCGTAGATATTTACTGAAAGGGATTATTTCTTTAATTTTTTAAACGCCAAAGACTACTAAACCAACCGCACATACAAACACCATTTTTACATCTAAACCGCCTTATGGCTTCGGAAGGAATCGAACATTGTAGCTCTTATTCACCAAACAAGGTCCAATACACTACACCACCTTATTGAAATGGATGATTAGATATGTATTGATGATAAATTTATCCACCAAATATTATAATTGTAATATTGTATCGATATTAAAAAAAATGTTGAGAATTTGTAGGTTTCCGTTCCAAAATCCAAACAAAGTTGAATTAGAAGGGTGATAAAATTTGACGGTTCCCTTTTAATCTGAGGGCCTGCTACAGTACTAGCCAATAATTGGCAATGGGCAATATGTCAATGGGAAAATGAAGTACTCTACTGCCAGTATGCCATGCACTTGTGTGTCCGTTTTACATCGGTTGTTTCCATATGAGTAACAACCAAGAAGGATATTCAACGGGGAAAAGAAGTAATACAGTAAATCACATCTGATTATTTTCACTATCTTTAATAAATCTACACTGGAATATGATAAAATACAATAAAACCGGAATAAACTGGTTTGATTAATAACTCTACGACCACGATATTCTAATTCTAATACTCCACTTGGAAAGTTGGGACTTGGTTTCTCCCAAGAAAAACTTTTGCGATCTGGTTAGAAACGATTTATGCTAGTAGTAAATCATAAAGATTACGTCTACAACTTTTTTTTCCCATATTTGAAGTTTTTGACAGAGGATTAATGATTTTAGAGTAAAAGAGCTCGGATTTGGGTTCCATGAAATTAGGTTTCAAGCTTACAAGGTCAAAAGATACACGAGCAACACCATAAACAATCAACAGAAAGGATGAAAATCCTTCGTAGCTGAGACGACTAAGAGCAATGATCCCTCAAATTTAAGTTTCCGCATAACTGGCAACTCAATACACTAATCCTTCTATGCCCAGGACCTGTCTAATCACAAGTCCAAGTCCAGCTGTCCAAGGGCCCATTGATTGACTGGGATCCAACTCAATACAAGGAGCAGTATAGAATAAATCGTTTTGCACGAAGATTGTGCAATTGCTACTACATATAGGAAAAAAGGACTCGAGTACCAGGTTAAAAACACAAAAGAAGTTCCAGCTCTGTTCTTCGCTAATTTCTCCACATCAAAACAAAATCACCATACCTCATTAGTCATTACCTCCCACACAGAAAGCTGTAGAACTTAATGATTTACAACTGAGCACACCACAAATATCAAAAGAATTACCACATGTTTCAACAAAAATTACCATAAGTCCAGGACCTTGAGACAAGAAAAAATCATTCATTCATGACCTACAACACGTTTTCTTCTCCGGGATAACTTGAGCAGGGCCAGGAACAAGAATCTTCTTACCAGCTAACGTCCCAGGATTGCCATTTGCTTGATCTTCACCTGCAACGAGGTTTTTCTTATTCACAATGTTGAAAATTTCAGATAGCAGGGTCGAGAATGCTTCCTCCACATTTGTTGCATCCAAGGCTGAGGTTTCTAGGAAGAAGAGTCCTTCCTTTTGAGCAAACTCCTTGGCATCCTCAGTGGTGACTGCTCGTTGGTCTTCAAGATCAGTTTTGTTCCCTATTAAAATTATTACAATGTTCTTGTCTGCATGAGCACGTAATTCTTCTAACCAACGGGGAATGTGGTCAAAGGTTTGGCGTTTTGTTATGTCGTAGACCAACATTGCCCCCACAGCTCCCCTGTAGTATGCACTTGTGACGGCTCTATACCTGTGAAGACCAGCATATACAAATTTAGAATAGCAAAGTATAACTGCTTCATTTAACCTCACCTTCCCTTGCCCCTAAACTTGGGCCTAACTGCCCGTTTGCCAGAATGAAAAGTAATCTCCTTGCTATTGAACAATGATACATTATCACCCCACTGATTACTAAAATTACATCATGTGTAGCACGGTCACTGTAATACCTTAAACCAGATGAGACTGCACACAGGAGGTTCACGACTCTGCAGGTGAGGAGACCTAAAATTTTGTCTGTTATGAATACAAAGACAGCAATCTACAAGTCCTAACACAATTGCCAAACATTAGAGAAATTCAAACCTCTTGAACAATATAGCTTAACAGCAAATCCAGGCGGTTGCAACAATACCTAAATAAGACCTGGTCAAATTAAGTGATCACCTCTACTCAAATGCACCTCTAGTCATATTACCTTCATGTCCCTTCATTAACGTAACTAGAAATCATAACTCTCTCGAACTGTTTGAAAAGAAGTTGCCTATCTAGTATATAATATGACCTGGTAAATAGACCTATCCCCCAGCATACCGCAGCTTTTCTACCAGCTTAATATCATTTTAGTATTATCTTAGTCATAGATCTATTTATTTGCAAGTCAAACTGTCAAAGCACGTAGACCTTAACATAATAGATTGTTGCAAACCCTTCTACGCCCATCTTTTCTTCTGTTGAACTCTCAAGTCCTGATGACCATTTCTCAAATAACACTATCTGGCGAGGAAAGGGTAAAATAGGCTGTAAATGCAAATTCTGACGATAAAAATTATCTAAAATTTCAATTTAATATGCAATGAATAATGTTCAGTGTATGGTGGTAATTTTCTTCTTTTCTATTTATAAACAAATCCCCGTCAAAAGCCAACCAGAATGGATAAACTGGACTTCAGGTCTTTCAACATTAGATTCAACTTTCAATGACCAATGTTGAAGATTGGCAAGGTTCTAGGTAACATAAGGTGCCAAACTGCCAATTGCTATTTCTTTGTTGGTAATAAATCTCCTGTTCAATATCAAGTATTTCAGAGTCAAAGCAATACTATCAAGTATCAGTTGTCCCTCAGTCACCCACATATTTCTTGTTAGGTTAGCCAAAAAACATTACCATGCTTAGAGCTAAGAGCCTAAGAAGTTCAAATGTACATTCACTTCTGCATATGTTGGAGAGAAATGCACATCTCGGTCGATTATTAGCATAGGTTCAAAGAAAATCAGCACTAGCACCAAGTAACTTTTACATTCTTAGGCTTTGTAAGACTACGATGGTGCTTGAATTAGCTTATATTTTCTAGATTATGATTTAAAATAGACAACAACCCCAATATTAAATGTTGGAAGTGAAAAAACTAGCCTGAGCGAGCTTCTCTCTCTTAAAATAGAAAATGTTATTCTAGATGGCTGCTGCCATTGCCAAGCGACCTATTCAAACCATTTAAACTGCAGCTTCTGCAAATACCTTCTAGGAATATATATCCTATGTTACCCTCTATCATGTAAGAACTCCTGGGAAATAGGAACACTTGGATCAGTTGAATCCATGTACATTTAAAACTGGGATCCCTATACGATTATAAGTACGAATCGGTTATCTACCTCTGGAGCATGTACACCCTCCCCAATTACCTATTTACCAGATCAAAACCTATCAACATTCATGAAACACACCATTTTCGGCTTAAGATCAATTCTAACTAAACCAGAAAAAACACAAACAGCAGACTGTATTTGAAGCTTACAACAAACAACTGAACTTCCTGAATTGAGCTAATTTCCAGTGTTATCACCAACAAAACTCAAATCCGAAGCAATTCGTTCAACACCTTCACACAAATTCAATGCAATCGAAACACACACCATACAGTTACACGCAAAACCTAACGATAAACAGCATAAACGCATCGTTTGATCCGCATGTGGAAACAGCTAAATCATTCATTCATATGCTATATTACACTAGAAATGAACAAGTAGTGGTGAGGAAATGAACTGTATACCTTTCCTGTCCAGCAGTGTCCCAGATCTGAGCCTTGACAGACTTGTGCTGTATGACCATGGTCCTTGTCTGGAATTCGACGCCGATTGTGGCCTTGGAATCCAAGCTGAACTCATTGCGAGCAAAACGAGAGAGTATCTGAGACTTGCCGACGGCTGAATCACCGATGAGAACAACCTTGAAGACGTAGTCGATCTTCTGATCGCCATAACCAGCAGCCATTTTGTTTGCTTTGTTTGAGAGAGTAAAGTTTAGAGAAAATCGAAATCTAAATTTTACTGTCAAAGGAAATAGGTGAGAACTGAGACAATGAAACGGGTGTTAAGGGACGGGAAAATCTTCTCGGATTGGTCAATTGAATGGTCTTCTTATATTTGCTGCTGCTGAGCTGTTGTCAGTACTACTACTACTAGTACTATCGAACTTTAAATTAATTAATTTACCCATTCATAATCATTAATTTAACTAGAGGATTGTTCTTCGTCACCCATAGACTCTTGGATTACCGCTAAGGGTAAGAGACACGCTAGATGAAATAATGGATGGTTAAGTTCACTCCGTTCATAACGCCTCTTTGAATGTGTGTATTTTATGACTATTTCGGGTTTAGTTGCTTTATGGTTTAGATGGTTTAGATGGTTTTTGGTCTCTTATTAATAATTTTTGTTGATTCAAAAAAATAAATATAATAATAATAATCATTAATTAATTATTCACCCCTTCGTACCAATTTAACCTCAGAACAAGTGCTCCTACTCCCTCTAAACCTTCTTGTTTATTATTTTAAAAATAATTTTTTTAAAATAATAAAAAATATGAAAGAGTTCAAAAAAGGTTTGTGGTGATCATAAACTCAAACTTTAAGTTACTATGCACATAAAATCACCATTCTAAAGTCTTTGCTATTTTTAATTATTTTTTAAAAATTGTTCTACCAACTGCAAATGAGAAGCTTTGAAAGGAACCAATGGAGTACTTTTTAACTAATTGAGCCACCCTTGCGGGTTTATTTGTGAAATTTAATTAGACAATATAATAAATCTCACTTATGTGATAGTCTAGTTTGGTATATTAGAATTTCAATGGATTTGAGGGTCTAATTCTAGTTTTTAAGAAAAAACTCCGCCTACTTTATTTTACCTAATGTCTTCCCAATAAATGACTTCTTTCTTCTCCTTCCTTACTCTTTAGGAACAAAACCCTATCTTATTTCTCCATTTCCAAAGTATGAAGGTCGACGTCAGTCCAACATTAGTGGCGTTGTAGTTTGGAAAGCTTGAACTTGGAGTCAAATCTTTAGATGAATTAATCACCTAGTTGTGATGTACATAGAAGGTTTGGAGAAAACATTTAATGGGGGTATGATTTTAGTAAGAAACACAACCGTAATTTGGGGAGATTTTATGAAAGAGGTGTAACCAAACAAAATAACCCACACATAATCTACTAATATGTTGACCATAAGTAAAGAGGTGTGACCATTCAGAACAACCCTTCTATCACTAATCTTGCAATCATACACTAGAAGTTGAGACACTGTACTTGGGTGTTTGTAACAGCTTAACTTATCTAGCCTATCACTTATTTTAAGCAGAATCAACTTTTTGAGTGTTTGCAACAGCTTATAAGCTGATTAATTCTCTTAAATTAAGTTGGATAAGTTGAAGTTGGAGAAGCTGGGTTGTACCTCCTTCAACAGCTTCTCCTTAAGATGAAGTAGTTGTTTTTGCCAAAAAGTTAGATTTGCAAACAGTACTCCTACAACTTATCTAACTTTTAAGTAGTTTTTTGCAAACACCCATCAAATTCTCTAATAAGTCAAATTTTACCAACTTCTCCTTAAATTAAGCCACTTATTTTAAGTTGAAGCTCCTGCAACCACCCCCTTACAAGAAGCGATAAAGGGTATGAAAATCAGGGGTGTCAATCATTGATCATCACAACAATGGTTATGTAAGAAGCCTCCCAAGCATATTGAACTTGATGTTTACACAATTTCAAACCTAGCCGTTTGTAACTGTTTCCACGCATATCATGTCGTAACCATCATAAGTAGGTTAGGCCCTGGTCTTTTGTGAAGCCAGGCATGCCACACATCGCCCTCCCTTGAGCATGTGTTCCAACCTGACCTATTAAGGCAAGACTCTCCATGTTGTTCTCTTTTCACCATGCTTCTTGCTCCTTGGCTTCTTGAATCTTCGTTGGGACTTTCTTATGACTTTAAGTATATGTAGTAATTTTTTTCAAGTTTCGAAACAACTCATCAGTGTGGTGTGGTATTTCACATTTTTCTCAACCGATATCACCATATTATTATTATCTTTTGGTAGGAATTTCACGAGACCAACAATGAAATGTTGTTGTTCATTTTTGTTGTCCATATGTGTCCATGCGTTAGATACTTGGCTTTAAGAGATAAGGTGGCCCACAAGATTAGAATTGGATACGAATAATATTTTTCAGCATATGTTCGATCCATCACATACCAACATGTGAACCCATTTACGCAACAAGCCCACATTACATGTCCACCGAAACCCCTACAAACTCGTAAAATTTAAATTAAGATTATCTTTTCTTATACAAATATATTAGAATAAAGCATGTATATTCAAGCTTACACACCGTTCTTTTACAATAAAGCGCATCTCAGTTGGTAATAAGTCCCCTCGAGTGAACTAATATATATAATATATATAGATTAGAACGTTTGAGTCGTTGTAACCCAACTACAGAAGATAGGCCCATAAGTACATGGGTAGGCCGTAGCTTTTATGGGCCTGAAACCCAAACACAACCGAACCAGGGAACCTAGTAGTGTTTGTTTTTTTTGGTTATATATGCAAATTGCTAATTCTAGGCAACAATATTCTGTTGTGTGTGTGTCTGACAGGAGGATTTTTCCTTTCTTCTTATATACAACAATCCTCTCGAATTGGAAAGGTAACAAACGAACAAACATGGATGAAGAAGAGCATGAGGTCTATGGCGCTGAGATCCCCGATGAAGGCGAGATGGAGCTCGACGCCTATGCCAACACATCAGCTGCCGATGAAGATGCCACCAAGGTATTCTATTGATTCCTCATCAATTAATTAATCGGTGTTATACGGCGATTGTTGTTTTTTTTATATGGATCTGTTGATTTTATGTAGGAATTGGATGAGATGAAGAAGAGACTCAAAGAGATGGAGGAGGAAGCTGCTGCTCTCAGAGAGATGCAAGCCAAGGTCGAGAAAGAGATGGGTGCTGTTCAAGGTCTTTTTCTTTTTTTCAGGAATTTAAATTATTATTGCATCCTTTAGGTATATGATGGTTGTTTATTAGGCACTTGTTCGAGTGAAGAGGAAAAGAGAGACTAATTAAGCTAAAATTCAGCTGGAAAAAAATTGATTTAAATTTGATTTGGTTCGAAAGATAGATTATTAGGAATATGTGAATGTAAAACTAGCAGCTAGCTTTGTTCAAGTATTGTTATTTATAGTGTTTGTGATTCTTGTGTTGTATTGCAGATCCTGCCAGTGCTGCTGCTGCTCAGGCAAGCCGGGAGGAGGTTGACTCGCGGTCTATCTATGTTGGCAATGTGAGTGATCATCTATTATGTGTCTTCATCTTAATACAGATCTTCCTCCTATGTGCTATGTTATAAGTGTATTGAAGAATTTATTATACCTATGCCTTTCCGCACCGCAAATTTCCATAGCCTCTCAATTTTAAAATTGTTACGATATAAATCATGAACTAAACATTAAACGAGTTGTAGTTACTGGAAGTAAATTAGCCTTAGAAGGAAGAGAAAGGAATTTGAAACAGAAATTGCACTGGAGGATACACACATACGGATTTTAGGTGTGGTGGTTAATGAGTCTAGGATTTCTTAGATTTTTTTTCCCAGAGTTCAGCAATATGAAATTCCATTCATGACTTTATTATTCTCCCATTGAGGCAACAGTGATCGATCAACTTTTATGGAGAACAGAAAAAAATAGGACTTATGTTTTCTCAGACATACCAGTTTCTCTATGCCAAAGTCTGCATGATGCGGAATATGAATTTCTTCTAATTACGTTTGCTCTCTTCCAGCGCTCCCCCCTGTATCTCTCTCTTTAAATTTTTAACTGATACTTGAACTGCTTTTAAGCCGCACATATGCATTCCCAATCTTTATTAGAGGAGAAGCTTCTGGTACATGGATTGTGAATTTCTATCTATTTGTCTTTTCTGGAAAAGCTTAGCTTTCCTGAACTTCTGTATTCTAATACCTTTATGGGATGGATGTCACATTTTTCATTATTATCGCAGGGTCTCTCGTATATCCCTGAGTAGCACCAGAGTTTATCTTGTAGAATGATGTCGAGGAAGTTATGTTCTTTATGTAGCCTTGGGGTGCTTTGATAACATCTTTGTAACTGTAGGAAAAATGTTCCCGGTCTAGAGGGGAGGAAAAGTATAGTTGAATTGAAAAGTAAAAAAAAAAAAGAAAAGAAAGAAAAAAAAAAAAAAAAAAGAGAAATCGTACCCCCACTGAAAAGAAGAATGTTAAAAAGAAAAGAAAGAATAGAAGAGGGGAAAAAGAATGTAAAAAGCACGAAGGAAAAAAAATTGAACAATATTGAAAGATTTCTAATGAAACACAGTATTTCCCTCTAGTCGGGCATCTTGCCTTTACTTTGTTGGCTAGATTTGTATGTAGAAAGCAAGCATTGTCTTGCAGATTTAAAATTTAAGTAGATGTACTGTTAGAACTCTCTTTCTAGAATTCTGGTAATGTGCATGAAGACAAAATCCTTTCGCTTAAGATGGAGTTGGTGCCGGGCAAATCTTGGTGGCAAAGTGGTGTTGCAGATGGACCTCACATTTGATCGGTAATAGAGGTTGATGTGGCTCTGAGCAGCCTTATTCTATTTTATTCTTTTGTCCATAATGTTTCCATTCCAATGTTGAAATTGGGCTGGTAATATCAGTTAAAAAAAAATTCTTACGGAAAGAAGATGATCATAAATATTATTCTATTCTAGTCCTGGATAAAAATGACAATTTTGATGTATTTTATGCGGGCTGAAAACATCAGCAAAATTATCCCACCTGTGGCAGTGTGCCAGCAGCATTTATAACTTTACAAGTGGAGGTGGAGGTGAAGGCATATGCAATACTTCGAAATCTATTGGTCCTTGCTGATACATACCGTAAGGGTTTCCTAGATATCAGTGCTGATCTTTATGTTCTGAAGTTATCAACTCTGGAAGAGAGATGAGCACCATGCGCCCACTGTTATGTGTTCTTCTGATCTTTATTATCATATGTTATACGCCAAGTTCTCGTGTATGATGATTGCATGCAAGAGTATTTTTGTCCTTTGAATGGTTTTTATGTTAAGTTGAAATAGTTATAGATTCAGCATTTGGCTTACCCCCCTTTTCAAATTCAATGTTACAGGTTGACTATGCATGCACTCCAGAAGAAGTTCAGCAGCACTTTCAATCCTGTGGAACTGTGAATCGTGTGACTATCTTGACTGACAAGTTTGGACAGCCCAAAGGTTTCGCATATGTTGAATTTCTTGAACAAGAAGCTATTCAAGAGGCCCTCCAGCTGAATGAATCTGAACTTCATGGCCGTCAATTGAAGGTAGAACTTCTCACCTGCACTATTTCTATAGTTATTGGAAAAAAGAATTCTCTTGAAGTAGAGATATAAACTCTATTTATTGGTCATTTGTGACAAACTAGCTTCTAGCTTAATTCCTGGCAAAAGCATGGATTTTGTTTCTTGCAAAACGGCTGTTCAGCTTTCTCTACTTCTGCACATTTGTAAACACTTTTGGTGTTTGCGGAGACTTCTAGCTTTGCTTGCCTATAACTAACATCTGTCTTCACTAATAATATATTTGAAGCAGAAGAGTTGCTGAAAATGAGAACTTTGTGTACTTTTAATTCTCTATAAATAATCTGAAAAAACCTGATTCGAACTCCCATGAAATCTCTAAAAAGTCACTTGATCTAATTCTGCTACTGCTAGATCACTTTTGCAATCAGGCACCAAGTCAATTTTACATGCTTTTTTTTTTCAAGTACTGTCAGTGAAAGTCATATATAGATGCATGTAAATTCTATAAGGTGATGCCTTGAACTTTTGAGGTGGTTGAGATCATGCATGTGTAACCTTATATTTTACTATTCTGTAGGTTTCGGCGAAAAGAACCAATGTTCCAGGAATGAAACAGTTTCGTGGAAGGCGATTTGATCCATATATGGCTTATGGATTCAGGAGGCCCTATCTGCCCCCGTTCATGTATTCTCCCTATGGGTACGGGTAAGTGTCTCAGTTCTTCCCTTTGCAAAGAGTTTTGTTATCCAACCCTAAATTGCTGAGGACTATGAATGCATGCCCCTTTTCTATCAATTACAATGACCCCTTTACAAGTATTTGTGGGAACTATAATACTACTAATAAGCAAATTGAGTAATTGTGAGGAGGAACTTGTAAATGATAGACACGGGCTATATATTATAGTATCTGTTATTTTCTGAAACTACATCTTGGTAGCATAACTTGAGTTGAACCGAGACTAATAAATAAATAATACTTTTGAAATTGCAGCAAGGCTCCACGATTCAGGCGCCCGAATCGCTATATGCCATATTACTGAGAAGACTGATTTCGTCCGTGTGAGGGCAGTGCAAAATGCAGCAAGCTCGTAATTTATTACTATCATTTGCATTATTAGTGGTCAGCTGCCTATGGTAGTACCAGTTCTGCGAATTAGAAGGACCTTTTAATGTCATTGTCGTTTATTTCTGTTCAAGAGACTATTTGACATGCCTGTATGATGATGCCATTTTACTGTGTACTACTACATTTTAAGTGATTGGGTTACCTTACCTGTTGCAGTTTGTATCATTATTATTGCTGGAGCTTCTGTGAGGAAATCTCAGTTGCCAAATAAGGCTTTGTTATAATAGTTGGGGACTTGGGGCAGAGATTTTTTTGTTTGAGATTTTAATTCCTTGCTTTTGCTTTTGGAGAGTTTTGAGTTTTAACACCTTTCTTCAAGTATACTTCGAATATCTAACTCTTAATAAACTACAGTCCATTTTGTGGCTTTTATTCAAAATTTGTTGCCAACTAAATATAATGCCTGGTACATGTATATAGGGATAATATAGAGTAGAGTGGGGCTAATCAACGCTGGTCAATATAATGGCTCGTACCTACAAAGTAATTTGCAAGAAGTTTCATTACTTGACTCAACTAGATCTATTGAGTACTACTAGTATTATCATTTTTCTTTTTAATGACGCTGGAAAATTGCAAGTTCCATCATGAGTCTATATAGTTGCAATCTGTTTTTTTTCCTCCTTTCGTTTGTATACAAATCTTTTTTTTTTTTCTTCCTATAGTTTGTATATTAGGAATGAATTCAGAAATAGAGGATAGCATAGAACCTGATATTTTAAAAATCATTCGGTGAATAACCGTTTGTTTCGAACCGGCAGAGCGAGAATCAATAATGATTCTACATACATTACTCCCGTGGGGAATAACCCTTTATAATTGTGTACTAGTAACTACTATCTCTTTTTCTTTTTATTTTTTTAGAATATCGTTATTATATCAGACATATTATCATCTATTGTGTGAAAATATCAAACTTATAACCTTAGAGTTATGAATCTCAACTTCTAACTACGGATGGTATACTAACTACCATCTTAAAAACCCATAAACCTATTGGAGCGTTTATATCAAGGGTAGGTGAATTATTAGTTGATCGAGACAAGATATTTGCTTGATAATCAACAATCGTGAGTAGGATAATATAATCAAGCCCACACGCATCTTTCCGGAATATTCTGACACAAGCTACGTTGGAAAGAAATGCTGGAGGACAAAATCCTTTCGTTTGGTCTTGTTAGTTTAATGAAGAGCATCTAGTATTCATGATTTTAAAACGTGGCTAAACAAAAGTGAAGCAATTTATTAATGTATGAAAATAATTGAAACACATGAACCAATAGATCGACGACGAAAATTAAATTAAACCAAGATATACGGGCACTTAATTTATCCTACATCCACCTTAAAAAGTCAAATAAATCTTTTAAAGCATCCATCCCTGAGGCGGTAGTAATAGTAATTTTTACATGATTCAAGTATCAATTCAAGTACTTGGTTCAAAGTGAAACAATGGACGAATAATTAAGGTCCAATTCTGTATATTGCATTTGCTTGCCTACTTCCTCAATGCACACTTCTAACTTTAGCATCTTATACTATTTCGGAAAAAAAAAAAAATAGCATCTCATACTATTTCGGAAAAAAAAAAAAAAAAAAAAACTTTAGAATCTTATACAATTTCGGAAAAAAAAAAAAAAAAAAACTTTTGCATACTAGAATTGATTGAATCACGTACTAACAACCCAGTTCGTACTTAATTTCCATACTACTATTACTATGTCATCTATTTCCTCTATTTCATTATTCACATTTGTTTTTACAAGTTTTAATAATCAATAAAAAGAAGGAAAAACAAAGTTGCATAAAGGTTTGTGAAATGGATGACTTGCCTATGGATAATAATTACAGTTTTTTAATATAATATTTTAGATATTTTTCGATGTTCTTTGAGATTAATTCACGAAAAAAAAATCAACAAATGTAAATGAGAAGTTTTGAGCTGACAGAGGAATTATCAAATATTTGAATCGAATATGAAATAAGATGAAACTTACATTTCAAAGAAATGGTTTATTATAAAAATTGAGTACGTACCAAGGTTTGCAAAATTTTTACCTTGGTTTACCTTGGTAGTACTCAATTTTGCAACTTTAGCAATACCTTATAATATGAATCATATGATCAACAGTGGCGGCTCAAGTCCCGTGCGGTCAGTCCGACCGCACAAGACCTCGTAAAGTGGGGAACTTCGGATTTTATTATGTATAATGTTTATATACAAACGTTTATGGAGAAGTTAGCAAAATAGAATTGGTGCAGTGGTGTGCATTCATAAGGTGACATGTTCAATACCTGTAGCTAGTGAACTTTTTTATGCCCTATTTTCCCTTTTTATTTAATTTTTATTTTTTGTTATACGATTGTTTGGGGGCTTATATTACGACTTGGAACAGGGCCCCAAAAATATAGAGCCGCCCTGATGATCAAATAGCAAATTGTAAACCTTTGCCCTGTGTGTAAATGGATTTAAATCTGTGTACTTGTTTCGGGTCGATAGCTAAAAACAATTCTGATTTTCCGAAACATTTCTCATGCAATTCAATGTTTTGAAAGCCAAATACAGCTCCATTTATTTTTAGTAAAATAGAGGGAAAGTGAGAAAAAATAGAAAGAGAAAAAGAAAAAAATAGTATGACTATTCATACTTTAAGCTATTTTAATTCTCCGTCGTTGCACATTACTCCTCTCCTTTTTTTTTTCTTCTTAAACGGTAATTTTTTTTTATTGATTAATTTAAAAAGAGCATAATAAGTGCTCGGTTACGGTACACCCAATAATCTTAACCACCTATCGAAGGAGCAAGATGATACTATACCACTAGCATGACTCAAAAACCACCCAAAAACCAAGGAATCCATAAACCCATACTCCTTTCTTTCTTTTTGTTTATTTGTTGGATGTTTTTTCTTTGGAATATAGTTGGATTGGACATCCGCACCACAAGAGCTATTTCTCCACATGTTTCTTCTATTTATGTTTTCAATCATTTTTGTCTCTTTAAGAAATTTAGCCCTTCACAATCTCACTGAACACACCCGCGTGGCCGCGTGCTAGTCTAAACATGCTTCTGTAGACTTAATGACTTAATCCAATGATATTTACATAGAGGTTAGGATAATAAGAAATGAGTTTGGCACATCCTCATTTATTCATTATTCATCTAATGTGTTCAATCTTGCTTCACCATCCTCATTTATTCATTATTCATCTAATGTGTTCAATCTTACTATTTGAAGCTTGAACAATGACACAAAAAGATCTAAATCTAAAATGCAAGTCTAATCCAACAACAACCACAACTCCTACCAAAAATAAAAAGGAAAAGCCATCACACACAACACAAAGACACCTACCTTTATTTGACTCTGTGTTCCAATTTGACAACTTATACTATTATTCATTTGATTTTAGTTTCACCAACCAAAAAAACACCACATATATAAACCCCCCATTCACTAATCCCATTCAGTAGCAGAATCAACAGATCCTCTCTATTCTCAAAAAGTCTAATCTACCCTTCCCCTTCCTTTCTCCAGCAAACCAAACCAAGAACAAAAATATCCAATCTCAGAACAACAATGGCTGCTCTACCTAACACAGCCGCCATTTCCAAGTCCCTCCACAAACCCCTCTTCAACCCACTCCCCACTCACATTTCCTCCTCCCACCGCCGCATCTCCGCCGTCCACGCCGCCGAGCCTTCCAAGGTATCTTCTCTCAAAACCACCGCAAAACCCGCCGTTTCCACGCCTACCCCTGCCAAGTGGACACCCGAAACATGGAAGACCAAGAAAGCCCTTCAGCTCCCGGAGTACCCGGATCAAGCGGAGCTGGAGTCGGTTTTGAGCACAATGGAGGCGTACCCGCCGTTGGTTTTCGCCGGAGAGGTGAGGAATTTGGAGGAGAGGCTGGCTGAGGCGGCTATGGGGAAAGCTTTCTTGTTGCAGGGTGGTGACTGTGCTGAGAGTTTCAAGGAGTTCAGTGCTAATAATATTAGGGATACTTTCAGGATTCTTCTTCAGATGAGTGTTGTCCTTTCTTTCGGTGGCCAATTGCCTGTGATCAAGGTATATTGCTGTTTTATCATGATTTTGTGTTTTGGGCGTGTGAAAAAAATTCAATCTTTTCTGTGCCCAGATGCAAATTTTTAGCTGCAAAGCTATATTGCTGTTTTTCATGATTTTGTGTTTTGGGCTTGTGAAAAATTCAATCTTTTTTTGTTCCAAGGTGTAAGCTTTTAGCTGCTAAGATTGTGTATACTATAGGGTATATAGCATTGGAGCATTGATGTTATGTGAAGTTGGTCTTAAAAAGTATGATTATCATGCAACTGTTTATATGATTCTGCTTCATTTGACATGTATAGAATGATAGTATGAAACTTTGAGAACTATGAGAGACTTATATTTGTATTTTATTATATGGGGACTATTAGGTTGGAAGAATGGCTGGTCAGTTTGCGAAACCGAGATCTGACCCGATGGAGGAGAGAGATGGAGTGAAGCTCCCTAGTTACAAGGGAGATAACATTAACGGTGATGCTTTCAACGAGAAATCGAGAATCCCGGATCCTCACAGGATGATTAGAGCCTATTGCCAGGCTGCTTCAACTCTCAACCTGCTGAGGGCCTTTGCCACAGGAGGTTATGCTGCTATGCAGAGAGTTACACAGTGGAATCTTGATTTTGTCGAGCACAGCGAGCAGGGAGACAGGTGTGTAGTGATGTAACCTCTTGGTTACGGTTAATTGAATTGATATGTATATGGCATCTGATCGAGCGAATTGAATTTCCGGTTCCGAATGTTTAAAATTTTTGGTGTATGGTACAGGTATCAGGAACTGGCTCATAGAGTTGATGAAGCTCTGGGATTCATGGAAGCTGCTGGTCTTACGATCGACCACCCTGTTATGGCAACCACCGACTTCTGGACATCCCATGAGTGCTTGTTGTTACCTTATGAGCAAGCATTGACCAGGAAGGATTCCACTTCCGGTCTCTACTACGGTTGCTCCGCTCACATGTTGTGGGTTGGTGAACGTACTAGGCAGCTTGAAGGCTCGCACGTCGAGTTCTTGAGAGGAGTTGCCAATCCTCTGGGTATCAAGGTACTGTTGATGCAAATGATTCAATCAGGCTTGATTTCCTTTCCTTTACAAGTGAGTGGTATCTGAAAATGTAACTGTCTTGCAGGTCAGCCAAAAAATGGACCCTAATGAACTCGTAAAGCTCATTGAGATCTTGAATGCCAGTAACAAGCCTGGAAGAATCACGGTCATTGTTAGAATGGGTGCTGAAAACATGAGGGTCAAGCTTCCACATTTGATCAGGGCAGTTCGAGGTGCTGGGCAAATTGTTACATGGGTGTGTGACCCAATGCACGGAAACACGATCAAGGCACCTTGCGGTCTAAAAACACGTGCTTTTGATTCGATTTTGGTATGTTGCTTTAACTCATCCTCTTGTGATATCTTGGTGGTTAAGTTGATTGATAATTATGACTAAAATCTAATAGGAAAAGGTAACTGATTGTGATTTCTGATTGAACCTTTAATAGTCAAATCAGAGAAAGAAAGAAAGAAATAGTAAACTCTAAGATGATGTAAAATTTAAATGTTATGCTTATTTGGGAATGATAGCAACTGAAAATTTCATTTTCATGAAGAGTAGGTTGATGTCTCTTTATTAGTGGGAATATGACTCTTTCCATTGTTTTTAAAACAGGTTTTTCGAAACATGATTTATGAAGACCTACCTCCCTTTTATGCTAAATAAATGACCCCATTGTCTACATATACTAACCTAATCATTGTTGGTGCCTTATTCATTAGCTAATTGGCTAGGTCCTGTTATTTTCCTCGGAAAAAACATCTTCAGTTCATTTCAGATTTATTCAGAACATGACTTTAGTTCAGCCATAATAGCAAAGCTAAGGAGTGGGATTTGGACTAAACTACATCTTAGTTTTTACAATTTTGACCATCTATTCTCATGCCGGAAACTCTTATACTTTCTCAACTAGTAGTCTGGGTCTGAAAATACATACAAGGAGAAATGATACCTATTTCAGGGCAAGTAGTTAAGGTAGGTGAAGGATGGTAGTAGGTGCAGAATTAGTTTTTCACATGATCTTCACATGGTGCAAGAACTGAAATTTAACAATTTATTTATAAGTGCTCTTTTTTAGTTCAGTCTTATTATAAAAATGTCCTTTTTGGGTCAATGTTATTATAATAATGTAGAAATATCTACTATGGGAACCTCACTTGGTGGTCCAAATTTAAAGTAGTTGTGTCATATATATGTTCGCATATCTTCTACTACTGTGACAAGTGAAGTTAACATGCACGTTAATTGTTCTAACTGGTCCTCAGGGCTACGTATTCGCCTACTCCATCACTTAAGAACGATAAGGCAGTATTTTCGCGCATTCAGTTCTTTGTGTTTTCCCTGCTTTTACAGAACTAAAAGACACTTTGTGGGCCTTTTTCTAATCGGAGACGTGTGTATTGTATTCTGTAGGCTGAGGTTAGAGCTTTCTTCGACGTACATGAGCAAGAAGGCAGCAACCCAGGAGGAATCCATTTGGAGATGACCGGACAGAATGTAACAGAATGCATTGGAGGATCAAGAACTGTGACTTTTGACGACCTGAGCTCTCGCTACCACACACACTGTGACCCAAGATTGAATGCTTCTCAATCACTTGAACTTTCATTCATTGTTGCAGAGCGATTAAGGAAGAAGAGGATGTCGGCCCAACGCAATCTCAACGCCTAAGTAAGGAGATGGCGTTCTGGTCCCTGACGAGCCATTACATACTACTATTAATCAATCAGCCGAATTGTCTGAGAACTATTCTTAAAAGTCCTCTCCATGGCCATGGGGAAGAACCATAGGGTCAAGTGAGGGATGGTAATGCAGAAGTAGCAGCAGAGTTTTATTTATTTTATTTGATGTTTGAAACTTGTTTTTTTGTTCTTCCTTTCCCTCCCCAACTTCTTCTAATGTCATGTGGCAAGGGGAAAACCATTAAACTTTTATACTGTGTACTGTGTAGAGTAATTTTGTGTATTATGTTATGTGTATCAGTAGTACGAATAATGTAACAAAGATTTCATGAAATAAAATTATGTGTTTGATGTTCAACTTGCCCAAATTATATTTACATTTTCTATTCCCAGTCTTCTCCAATTTTCCTTCTGCCACTGTTCTGCACCAATCTTCATTGCCTCTCACCAAGTCTCTGCATTTAAGCAGTTCCATAAATAAATTAGATGCCTGTGAAGTAGTATACCCAATCCACCTGCAGACTTCTTCCTACACACCAGCTTGTCCTGTCCATAAACTTTATGCAAAGGCTCTCTATAGCTACCGTTACTTTCTTAGGGAACATTTTGGCACCAATAATGTTGTATAGATTACAAAACACTTTGAATGAGTTGAATTCTACCTCCATAACTTAGCATTTTTGTGATTCTGGCCAACATCTTCTCAAGTAATGGCTGATACTGGGCAATTGAGAGTCTCTTGGAGTTGAGAGGGACTCCTAAATACTTAAATGGCAGCTGCCCTTCTTGCAACTGGTTGCACCGTAAAATACTTAAATACGTTTCTTTGTATTTAAAACGTAGATCGCGGTTAGGGTTTCAAAAATTGTTAACGTATACTCTATGCCTATAGGGTATTCCTACTTGCATTCGGTAAAACTCTGCTTAAGCGATATAGGATTTTAAAAAATGGATTAAAAGTTAAAATATACCGCAACTTTATAAATTTTGATACATATACACCTGAATTTTAATTTTTGCACAAATGTACCTAAACTTATTATTTATTTTGCACATGTATTCTTGTATCGCGTTTTAACTAGAAAAAACTTTTTACACTTCGTCACTTATGCAACAACTATGTAAATACAAGTAAATGGCAATATAGATTTGTACTAGTATATTCGAATACAAAGAAGTATAATTTAATGACATTCATTGTCCGATTAGACAATTTAAAAGAATTTTGAAATACAAAGAATGGGATTTGAACCCCGACTTCTTCTGTTTAGCACATTTACCAGTTACCACCAAATCACCTTATAACCTCCCATGATAAATGTTCTTATAAATATATTAAACATGTGAATTACGATAATTGTAGATTGATTTGAAATGTGATAAATACGAGTAGAATGTTATTTATGATTTCATATGCAAGCGAGTCGATCGCGGTACTTTAATCTTGCTATCTTAGTGAATTGAATTCGAACAAACTGTTATTGTACTTTTATTTTCTTCTTTCCAGTTTATTAGTTTTTCTTTTGTTCGACGCAACTGTAATAAGGTAGCACATGCTCTAGCCAGTAGTTCTTTGGAAAACAGCTCTGGTTCCATCTCGCTTCCTGATGGGATCCCTGCCGATGTACTTTTTGATTTTGCTGATGATTATGAATGCAAGTTTTCCCCTAAAAAAAAAGAAATATATTAGGTTTAAATTAATGTTAACAAACTTATAGCATTCCATGATAGTAAAAGTAAAGCGGTAAAACATGTATCCCATCATTGTTGTCTCAAGTAGTAAGATATTTGAGTTCACTTAAATAAATAAGATATTGGGTTTGAATTTTGTGGATGTAAAAAAAAGTATGACATTGTTCGGTTGGATTAGTAGCACGTTACGGATATCAATAGAAATTGAAAATAAAAAAAGGAAAAAATTGATCAAACCCCCAACCTATACTACAAGTGAGACATTACCCCCCTAACCTATTAAATTTGAGACTTAACCTCCTTACCTATATAAAGTGTTGCAACATACCCCCTATATAATATTTTACTATCAATTTAATATTTTCCATTCAATTTAATATTTTCCCTTTAATTAAATATTTCCGTTTGATTCCAAATTAATCATAATACCCATCGAAAAATTAATTTTGAAAATTATAATATGAAACTACACGATTTTCACTTTTATAATATAATATAATATAAGTTCAAATATTATCTTTCCGGTATAATTAATGAAAATATTATTTTTTCACTTTTATAATATAAATTGTATTTGAACTTATATTATATAAGTAAAATCTTATATTTTTATAATATAATTTTTAAAATTATTTTTCGGTATGAATTAGGATTAATTGGAGTCAAACTGACATATTAAATTGTAGGGAAAATATTAAATTGAATGAAAATATTAAATTAAAGGAAAAATATTATATAGGGGGTATGTCGTAACACTTTAAATAGATGAGGAGGTTAAGTCTCAAATTTAATAGGTTAGGGGGTAATGTCTCAATTGTAGTAAAGTTCAGGGGGTTTGATCAATTTTATCCAAAAAAAAATTAAACAAGGGTACCCATTCGATTAAAAAAAAAAAAAAAGTTAAACACGCATTTTCTTTCTAGTACTACTACTACTATATTGAGGATTTTGTTTCCTTTTGTCATTCTGTTTGTGTAGAGAGGTTGGATTTCGGAGGGTTCTCCTTATATAATTGTGATTTATTATTAATGTTAAATATTTATCTACCATATAAAATATATAAGTACACTAGTACTAGTAAGTTAGGTCTAAGATGTGTATTAAAGAGCCTAGCATTGCGTCACAGCACCTCAAGGTGGAGTACAGTGCGGGGAAATGGAATGTTACTGATCTTGGGTCGTCTAGTGGCACGTTTTTGAACGGGAGGCAGCTTGATCCGCAGGTAGCTGCTACTCTTTCTGAAGGGGATGTTCTGAAAATTGGAAAGACGGCGTTGGCTAGTGTGATGTTTGATGTTGATGAAGATGTGGAGGAGAGGGTAAGAGGAGGAATGGGAGGCGTGGTGTGGTTGATGAGGAAGATGCTAGTGACGAGGAGAAAGGGAAGGGGAAGAAGAGGACGGGGAGAGCGGTTCCAGAAGTGGGGAATGTCGAGGATGAGGGTCGGAAAAAGGGGAAAGGTAAGAAGAATGCTGCGAGTATGGCGAAAGGCTAAAGGGAAAGCAGAGAGTGAGGAGTTGGATGGGGAGGAGTCGAAGAAAGGGAGAGGAAAGAAGGGGGGTGGCAGAGATAAACATAAGGATAATGCTCATAGGGATCATCAGACCAGTTTAGAGGATGATTCCGATGGTGAAGTGGTGGCTCTAGAACAAGAGGCTGATGAGGAGAACACTATAGTAAGTGCAGAATGTTAGAATGAACCAGTCCATGGAGCTTGCCAGTTACCAAAGAAACGGAGTCCCCAAGTTAACTAGTACTAGAGTCCTTGTGATAAATTGGTTTGGCATGAATATGAAGTAGCTTAGTTGGACATTTTTGATTTATGATTCATGCGTCTGCATTTTGTTTCCACAATTTTACTCTGAGAAAAATATGTGGATCGTCGGGGTATATACACAAGCTTATTGTGATGAAGACATGGAGGGAGGAATCTCTCTTTGTTTTTGATTGTGAGCAATACTTGAGTATTATGCATTTGCTGCATTTGATGTGCACTAGTAATACCCACTTCTTTAATTTAAGAAATGCTCGTTACGTAATTCTAGTTCCCGAAAACCAAAACCCCTTATGTGAATTCCTAACATAAGAGACCCCAAGTATGAGTGCCGGCCGTGTTCCGTATAACCTTGTCGAGACAGGCCAGGGCGATCACTAGGGGAAAAGTCGACAATTTGTGACTAGATAAAAATGATTAAACAGGTTGGTTTGTTTTTAAATATACTACTTTTCTTATTTTTAGAAGGAACGAATCATATTGAGGATCTGATCAAGTTAGGCAATATAAAAGGTAAAATTGAAAAACTAAAGCTATCATCAATTACATATTTTTTACGGCCACTTTATTATGACGTCTCTAGCAAATAAAAAAGAAAAGGAATTGAAACAATGTTTCTTTAATGATAGGTCCTACTATCGATAAACACAAGATTGCAGCCGATGAATCTAAGACAAATCACTTACAAAAATAACGTTAGTGAAGTTTGGTTCGCATGCCATATGGACCGCATTACGGGCAACCAAACTTTGTGCAAGTTCTGGGCAAGAAGCAAGAAACGTGATTATCCCCAATAACGCCTCCAAGTAAATACTTTTCTTCTTGATGGTTTCCGATAACTATTCCCAGACCAAGTCCTTATTGAGTAGTCATGTACTCCGTATGTACTAATATATGTAAATAAAACTTCGTTCTTTTTTCTTATCATAAACTGTATGTACTAACATCTGAAAAATTGCCTTCCTTTGTTTTTTTATACTCGCTGCTACTGTAAGAATAATGGGACGATTTATGTAACGCCCCGGAATTGTAAATTTGGTTTAAATTCTTGTTGCGCATTTGGTGAGTTACGCACGCACGCACTCGGTTTACGATAAGCAGGCGCCAAGCATTGGCCATATCGCCCATCTTCGTCTCCACCCAGGTAGGTTAGGTACCCTTACCTTGTTCATCTCATCCAATTTCAGTCACCAATTAGTCCAAATCAATTTGATTTGATTGAGATCGGAAACAATGTAATGTTATTTCTATACTTCACTTGTTCAAATAATAACTGATCAAACAGCAGAGAGAGAGAATGTCACTCACACAGCTCCACTCCATCTTCGTCAACAATTCATCTCGTCTTGCTCTTTCCTCACCAAATCCGTTAAAACCTCCCAAATTCTCAATCACCTCAAAAATTCATTTCACGAACCAGATACTCTTTACGACAACCCACCAATCTCGCCGCCTCCTTTCACCAACCAAAGCTGCCTCTTCCATAGACCCCTATGAGACCTCAAACGAACAGCAAGTCAACCCCAGTGGGTTCAATTTCGATGCCTTGTTATCTGTTGTTGAGTTCCTCACCCTCGCTTCGTCCGTGGCTGCCTCAGTATACGTGGCTGTGTCTGTGAGCAGAGGAAAGGTGCTGGGGTTGTTGGGAAGTAGGCTTGTGGCGTGGCAATGTGTGGTTCTGGTGACTGGTGTGGTAGTTGGTGCAGTGATTAAGAGGCGGCAATGGAGGAGGATTTGTGGGGCTAGGGTTTCGAGATCTTCATCTTCGTCGTCCTTGTATGGGCCTAATTTGCTGGAGAGGGTGGAGAAACTGGAAGAGGGGTTGACAAGTTATGCTACTATTGTTAGGGCTATGTCTAGGCAGCTTGAGAAGCTTGGGATTCGGTTTCGGGTCACCCGAAAGGCTCTCAAGCAACCTATGGCTGAGGTATTACTTACATTTTGTTAGTGTTTTTTAATTGGGCGTTTAATGTGTGAGCTCATATGTTAGCTATTCATATGATGATATTGTGTGGAGAAATCTGTTCGACGCAATGCTGCTTAGTGTTTTCATAGACATGTTCAGTAAGAACCACACATTGCCACTCACCCTAGATAGTCAGCTTAAGACACTTGCAATTAGTTTTAACCACTGTTAATGGATTCATAGATTGGACTTGAATGTCGCTTATACACTCACATAAAATGCTACTTGTATTTTCTTCTTTGATGCTATTTTTAGCCTGGATGATTGATTACATTCTTCTTTCGGATATGTTAACGAGTTTGATCAGGATAGTTATGAGGAAGTTCATTTAAGGACTACTAGATAGTATTGTTTTCTTAGTATGGACATGGTAAAAGAGCTATTCATATGTTTCACATTGTTCTGGCTGGATATGGTTCGTGAGTTTGATTAGGGATAGTTTCCCTGGATGACCAGACTGTTAATTTCTCACTATTGGGCATGGTTAAAAGTTCAGAGTAGGACATCTGTGTGATGGTTAAGAATAGTTCAAAAATTCTTTTCTGGAGAGGAATTATGAGAGTTCTCGATTCTTCTTTGTTATATTATATATAATTGGGAAAGAGGTTATGTTGGAAATGCCAGTTCTTTTGAAATGGAGGATATCTTCTCGGTTCACAAGAAAGTTAAGAGCATCTGCTGTGTACCATCTTTAAAACTTTTCTTTCTGGCACTATGTACACATTGCATATTGCACATTCTTTATTGAACATTTCGTTGAGAAGCCATACCTTTAAATACCTGACATGGTCATGTAATGTTTTCAGGCTGCAGCATTGGCTCAGAAAAATTCTGAGGCTACTCGCATATTGGCAGAGCAAGAAGAGATCCTGGAGAAGGAACTTGGTGAAATTCAAAATGTTCTACTGGCTATGCAGGTAAAGATTGACTCTAAAAGCTCGTTAAAACAATCGGTAAAGTATTTGGTGCTGCCTGGCTCTTAAAGCTACTTCTAATTTAATTGTATGCTGATTAGTTACAAATTTTACTGCTAGTTCTTTGCTTGACGTTTTGAAGCTTTTGTGTGTAATACTGCCACTGCATCTTTCTTGCTTTGTGAAGAGTTGGGCAAGCTTTTCAATCTACAAGTTTTCAGATTATCTTTCTTGGGCATCCTAATCTTTTGTTAAATATGTTGGATAATAATTGTGTTGTCATATTTTTTGATTTCATAATAACAGAATGCTAATTAGCACCAACTTGATAATAACTGTGTTGAATTCGCTAATTCCTGTTGCATGTTGGATATGTTATGACAGGATCAACAACAAAAACAGCTTGAGCTCATTCTCGCAATTGGAAAAGCTGGTAAGTTATGGGAAACCAAGAGCATAAAAACTGGAGATAAGAATCCATCCGAGACATCGAAACCATCACATGATGGAGTAGCAAGTTCAAAAATAAACCATGTTGAAACTCTAGAACTGCAGAAGGAAGCCAACAATGACAAGCCATAGAATAGAAACTACAACAGCCGGACTCCCATTCTTTGTGGTTTATGATCTGCACAGAGGTGATGGTCATACGTTTCCTGGCTGACTTTGATGGTGTCAATGTGCTCGTGAATTGTGATTCAGAACCTGCCACTTCGTGAGGCTAGAAAGAAGTGACAGTGACATTGTGTCTTTTCTGGATGTTCAAATCACAAATTGTTGTATCTTATTAATAAAATTGTTTACAGTTCTTTCTGAGTTTCCGGCTTTTGTTGAAATGTTTTGTCTGAGCTACACTAGGACGACTGGACGAGAGTATCCTTCCTGCTGTGGAATGTAGGGTTTTTGTTATAGCTGCTATTCAAACTGTATGTTAAAACTGTCAATACAGAAGTTTAGACTGTTTAGCTTGCTTGCCAGTTGCACCATGTACTTTTTCCACAATGTCAATATATCTGAAGCTTCTCCCCTATATATCTGAAGATTCACGAATGAAGTTTAATACTATAGTTATAATTTATGCTCGTTGACTTGCATATTTGCATTTGTTTTATTGCACACACTACTCTCTTGCCCGTAATATATGTTGTATGGGTGATGCAGGTACAAAGACAAAGCAGCAGGTTGGGAGATCTAAAGTTCTTGAACCGCAGCGTCAGGGACTCTAGAATTGCGGGATTTATCTGGATGCAAAAAGGAAACAAAAATAAAAAGATAAAATAAATTAACTAAATTAAAATAAGACTGTACTATAAATTTAACGTCTTGACTCTTGAACCACTAATGGATCGAACTTCAACCCTTTAAGCCAACACGGTTATTAATGATGTTAAAGAAGAATTCATCCAAAACTCATCATGGGTGGACGGTTTGGTTGGACATAAGAGGGGGGTGAAGAATGCCTCAAAATTTCCAAAAGTAAAGGGATTTGAAAACGATAATTATACCAATCATCGCTAGGAACTTTAGAGTTAAATCGTGTGTGCTCTGGATTACTTGAGTAATTCTAAAATGGGTGGCCTATTAGAAATTTTTTCACAAGTGAAGTGAAGAGGTTAAATGTGGATCAAATATAGTCAGACACATTAGTAGTGATTCCGACCTTAATTCCTAACAACTATCCTACTAAAATAAAATAATAAAATTATATTTTTTTATACATTAAAAAGGAGAAGATACTCCATAGTCCATATAGTATAGGTTGACTGGAACTGGAATTAGCTGAGGAACCCTTGATTTCAATTTGGACCGCCATTAATATTACTCACTACACAATACACAGTTCTCCTTCTCCCTATTAAAACATGGAAGGATTGGAGAAGTTGGAGAAATTGCAGAGGACGATTCAATCGCTGCATTCCGTTGGAATTTTCGACCCTAACCCCCATTCGGAACGCTTCCTCGCTCATTTCGCCTCTTTTCTGGTAAACTATAATTTTCCTCCATCAACGTTTAATTCATTTCGTTTTTTTGTTCTACTTGCTCATTGTTGTACGTATGATGAATGATGATTGTTTCGTTTTTGTAACTTGATGATTTGATTACTTATCTGCTGAAGATGGAAACCTCTGGTGACCAGCTTGATATTGGCGCCAAGTGCCAACTCATCACTAAACACATTTCTAAGGTTTCACACCTTCCCAATTAGTATCACTTCTTTGAATGCTAATGCGATTGAGCATCTGAATTAACTTCATTGATCTACTACTGTACTTTTTAAGGTATCCAGTTTACTCGTGGAGGGTGAGATTCAATGCAGTGGAGAAGAAGGTGAGATTCTATTCGGTTTTCTGGTTTGCGTTTTCTGGATGAAATTGTTCACAGCTTAACGTTATCATCGAGAGTAGTGTATTCAATAACCAAAATGCATAATGCCGCTTAATATATGTGATGAAAAAGATTTGAAGGGTTGATTAATTTGGGACGTTGGCAGTTTGCAGCCTGGCACACCCTTATGCTGATGATAACATGAATCTGGATACCACACAGAGTTTCGGTAATGATGGTGCTGTGATTCGGATGGATGCGATGATACGTTCAAATTCAACACTAGAGGATTTTGTAAGAATTTTTCTGGTTCATCCAATGATCCAAAGTATCAGGCTACTTTTAATTTGTTTATGCCTCATGAAATCCCAATCTGAGCAAATATTCATTTCATGTTGCATTCTGGTATTTGGAAGCTTAATCTTCTCCATCAGGAATATTTATTTCGGCTGCTATCGTCATCCATAGTTAGAGTTGTTTCTGCATTATAATGAATGGAACTATCACGTTGGATATTTGGTTTGTTGAACCTCTAGTATGAGCTCCAGTAAAACCTTGACATAATGGTATTGAATTCCCTTTCCCCCTCGGTTACACCTTTTGCCTGTATGGTTTTTCCAAGCACTTTATAAACTAAGATAAGTACTATCCTGGTATTAGCTTTTGACAAGAAAACATCCGGTATGCTCTCATCTTGTACAAGGCGGTATCTTCACCATTCTTTCTGTGTCAGTCATTGTTGAGTCTACTGGTTTCCTTCTACTTTCTACCTCCGGAAGCGAAGACTATCTTTGTTTCTTGTGGTGGTTTTGGTTTTCACATTTAGCCCTTGCTTGTACTTTGTTTTGATTTTTGTCCAACATATGAGAGTTGTTTTGTGAAAGGCAGAAAAAGTGTTTTATTTACTTATTTTATAAATAAATAGAATAATAAGAAAAAGGATAATTTTGTTGTTGATAGCTCATTGTTCATATTAAACAGTGCAGGTCATATTTTATGTTCCACGGTATGGAAGCAAAAGAACCGCAATCAATTTTCAGATATCTGCCCATGCTTTCATTCACAGAAAGTTATATTTATCAGGTGAACTGTTTTTAAGATTTCATAATTTTATTCAAATGGGAAAATTTCTACTTGTTACAGTATTTTCTGTGTGCCTTGTCACTGGGAGGCAATACCTTTCATATTAGCATCATATGCTATTTTACTGATAATCTGATTGGATGCCATGTTTCCATTTGCATATGTAATGCACTATCTATAATTTGCTTTCACAAGTTACAGTTCTCATCTGGAATTGTTTGCATTGCACATTTCTAAGATTGTGACTTCACTCCATTGCTAGTTTTGATATTTGGAAAATATGAGAATGAGATGCTACTTGTAATTCATTTCTGTTTCCTAACTAGACTAGACATGGTTATGTTGATGCAGTTAGATGGCTTGAATGAGAACTTGCTGCCAAAAAATGAAGTACCTGCTTTGCGAAAGAATTTTGAGGTAAGAAAACTGAATTTTTTAGTGTCAACTCTCTAACTGATCAATGACTCTTACCTTTCTTGACTGATCTTCAGGACGATGATCCGAAGCTGTCCGCCAAGTCTGCTATAGTGTTTGGGAAGGATCCCTTTAGACCACTCCTTATTGTACTAGAACATCATGGGCTTTTGACACCCAGGTTCAGTTTACAGTTTTCTTCTGTTTATATGCTATGTCAGTTCTCCACCCCCATTGGAATTACAAAGATCTGAAAGATATCCTATTAATATCATCTATTTGTTGATATATTCTTAATCAGGATAAGAGAAGAACTGAAGTATGGAGAAGAATACTGGGCCTTGGAAAGAAAGCTTTGTTGTGCATTGGCTAGCAACGAGAAGGTAATATGCAGCTACACATTATAAAAATCAAACGAAGTAATTTTCAGTTGTGATAAAATGCTACTGTAATCCATGCTTTTTTCACAGATAGATGTGGAAGACGTCACAAGGGCCATCCACCTAAAATCATTTGATTATCGGGTGCTGAACCTTCTTTTGTATCAACTTAGAGGAGAAAAGGTATCATGTTAAGCACCGTATCATCTTCTCTCATTCCAAAATATACTTGGAAAGATAATGTTTTATTTGCATAATTTGCTTGTGGCGTAATAAACTTGTTTGTAAAACCATACATCAATGTGCAGGTAAATGAATTGCATATGGATTTTCTGTCAATCTCAGAATTACTGGTGGAAGTCTCTGATGACCTGTAAGTTATTCATCTTTATTTCTTCATTTCTTGTACATATCATTTTACAATAGCCAAATTACTTTTTACATTTCTCTCTTTTGATATGAAAGTATTAGCTACAGATTACTTCTCTTTCTTTCTTTTCTCATCTACTTCTTCCTTGTTCGTTTTCTTTTTTCCAGAGTATAATCCACAAACTTGAACTAAAATTTCCTCCCGAAAGATATTTTACGTGGACTTGATTAAAGAGTATTTTGACAAACATGTTAAAGAGATTAATAATAGAAATTTTGATATTTATTTGTGCATGTGGAAGCATAAACCTGATACTTCTCAATGATGGATTATCATATGATGCTGCAGGTTTGATTATGAGGTAAGTCTTTCTTTCCTCTCACATCTCGTTAACTCATATTTTTATTTGCATGTTTCGTTCTTGTTAAATTCTTTATGGTTTTTACGATAATGATAGGATGACGTCGTAGGGAACAACTTCAACATTCTCCGGATGTTTGTTAACTATTATGGAGCTTCTGCAGCCTCAATCATGCTGGTGAGCAGTGAATGCTTTAAGATATTTATTTTGTTGTCAGCAAGAAATGCTCCTTGATCAAGACAAGAACTAATGTGCTTTTTATCAATAGAACTGTTCCTGTTCTTAGAATAAAGGCATAAATGTATAATCTTGTCACCATGTTAAAACTTAACATTCTCTTTCCGAACAGGCCAAGTTTATAACAGAATCAGAAGTAGAATACGAGAAATTATCTAAAGCGTTGGATCCTAAACTGTGGAACATGTACCGGAAAAGATGTGAAGAAGCTACTAAAGAAGGTACTACGCTACATTGAGTTTAGCTGATAACGTGTTTATATATTTCACCAAAATGCATAACACTAACAAATCTTTCAGGTGGAAAAACAATCGGCCCCTCTCTTGGAACATGGCATATACCACCAGTGATTGAAAATGAGACTGCATATCGGACAGCATTTTCGACCTCTACTCCATAAATAGTTCCAAGAAGACTCGCGTGCAATTTGTACGGGTTGTAGAAGAACTTTGAAGTTTGCAGACTCTTTGCGACAAAATATTGGTGGCATCATAGACTGATAGTTTAGAATTTAGATCTTGTGTTTCCTACAAAGTGGTGAAGGTTACTGCCCATCTAAGTAAACATTTGAAACAGTATGTGTATTATCTCCAGGACATGCCAGAATTGCATGAGTGTACCATATACAAAGTCTTGGCAATTTCAAGAGTTTCACTTTCATTTACTTTGACCTTAACCTTGCAAATTCGCAATTCTGCTTCTCAGGCCCGAGTAACACGTACTGTTAAACGAAAAATGTCAAACTGGGTAATTTCTACCGGGACAGAGGGAGTATATGTTTATATGATGAGGGAGTATATGTTTATATGATGAATTCTGTTTATATGGTGTCAACGCGTTCATATTAATACCATATGATTGCGATATTAAGCCAGTATGAGCAAAGATGCAATAATAGTTGCAGATCTTACAATAACACCGTAACGATGTACATTTTAGCACATAGTATCATTTATTTAGCAATTGCAAACAATTCCTCAGCAGGCCAGGCATTACAAACATACACAGCCAAGTTCTTCATATATAATCACATAAAACTTGCACACTCACTTAGAAAACAGGTTAAAAACATACCCTGCATAAACAAGTACACTCATCATCATACCTCAAGGAGATTGGGGCCAATCATAACCTCCATCAACAGCATTAACATCATCATAAAACCACATTTCAACCTCCTCAATTGAATCTGCATGCTCAGACAAATCATCCGACGTCTCATCAAACTCATCAAATCCATCGGACATCTCTCCCGCCACAAAATCCCATGCCAAGTAACCCGAAGAAGCAGAATAATTCGACAAATTGTCCCAGCCGCTTTTGTCATAGCAATCCATAACAACAGGTCCCACGACTTTCAACTTGGGGAAATTTTTCAGGAACGACTCCTCAAGATTCACTTTCCAGCACCCACGCACGTCTAGTAACTCGAGTTCTTTGCAGTTTTCAATAATTTCAATCGCACTGACTGTGTCTACGAGCAAGTAAGCAATCTCAAGCTGCTTCAGCTTTGGCATTGTTGTGGCGATTGCTAGGGCTTCGTCATCTTGGGAAAGCTTGTCGATTACCTCAAGAGGGTGCATTACCCTGCGTAAGCTAGTGAGAGACTTGCAGTTGTTCCCTATCGCTTCCAGAGCTTGGGATCCTATGTGGATGCAATAGCTCAGATCCAGAGAGGTGATGGCAGACAGTTTTCCCACGGCATTTGCCATGATGGCGTCGTTGATTTCACTTTTTGGCAGACGTAAAGTTCGTAGAAATCGAGCACTTGCATAAGAAAAAAATATCATGTGAGACATTATAGAACACATTGCATAATACTACAATCTATACGAAATCCTTACTGATTCGCAATGAACGAAATGCTCTGCTCACTAGCAACACCACTGACAGCAAGCTTCCTGAGTGAACCACAGCTTCGTGCAATGAGAACACGAAGCATCCGATCAACAATCTCCGGCTTGCTTTCCCTGCTCCACTCCTCAATGTCTATCTCTTGCCAGCAATATGGCCCCATAACTGCCCTTTCCCACGACTTGCACACAGACGGTACTACCGTCAACACCTCGTACAGCGTAAGATTTTTGAATATGAGTCCAAGTGTATCTGGTATTAACTCATCCCATCTTCTAAAATCTCCCTCATCCATTTTTTACTATCCTTTTTCTCCCCTGCAAATTGATTATCAAACTAAGCATCAAGTCCTCTCCTTTTTATCCACCGAAACTGAACAAAGAGTAGCACTCAAGTCTCAACTTTACAACCAGAAAGTAAACAAAAAGCCCAAAATACTAGTTCTCATTCTACCAAATATTATTATTCTGTATGCTATATCCTGTTTCCAACTTGTATAGTCCAATTTTAAGTAAATCACACAAAGAAACAAAACAAAACAAGCTCTCAATTCCACATATTTACAAGTCCCAGTCAAGAAAAAAAACAAATTCCACATCTTGCAACATGGAACATAAGAATTAAGTAAAACTTAGTTCCTGTAACAAATTCTTCTACTAACTGATGGTAAAATCCTAATGCGCTATGCACAGCCAAGAATCAATATAATCTAAGAGATCTGCAGAAAATGAGCTGAACCCACATCACATCTAACCTCAATTAACCAGAAATGCGCAGAATCAGAAACAGCATGTCATTTCTTGAAATCTGAACAAGTTTTCAAACAAGCAAACAATCCCAACAAACAAATAGACAGTAATGCAATGTTATGTATGTTTACAATGTCCAGTTTAATTGGGTTGCAAGAAAGAAACTAAAGAAGAAGAAAAAGTGAATGTTGCAGTTTACCTTTAGGTGTTGTTGAATTTGTGCAAAGGCTATGAGATGAAAAGGGTAGTCACTTTGAGCAGACAGAATAATAAAGGGGTATGAGAGAGTGAGAGAAGAAAAGAAAGAAAGGTGTGAATGCAGAGAGAGAGAGAGAGAGAGAGAGAGACAGAAGAGGAGTACAAAAGAATACAACAAGAGAAGAGAAGATCAGGAGGAGGAAGAAAAACAATATCCTGAGCCTGTGTGTCTGTAGTGTATGTGTTTAAATCAAGATTCTTTCTTCTCCTGACTTTTCTTTTTTAATTTTTATGCTTTGCTTGCTTCATGTGAAAACGAGACTCTGGGAAATATATTTGGACTTTGGTGTGGTTTTGGTGCTGGTGGGAACTTTGGTGTTATTATTGATTGGAAAGTGTGGGGGGAGTAATTCGTACATCTTTTTAGTAACTTGACATGATTCCTTCTGTAAACGTGATTTTCACTGCAAAAAAAGGGGATATGTTATGTTGCGTGAAATGGGGGATGATTTGAAGAAGGGGGAGATCAGAGACAGTAAAGTTGGAGTTGTTGTTGTTGCAGTTGTACACTGTTTAACCATCTTTGCCTTTCTATTCCTATATTTCCTACCTTCTCATTCTTTCTACTTCTTTCTATAGTTTACTCAAATTTATTCTTGTTGAGTCTCGAGTGGTGATACATATGTGACATTCCTCATTCAAAAGGTCATGGATACAAATACAATATAGGGACAATTAACCTTATGTAATTGTTGATTTGTATAGTAACCTTATAAATTTATAGTCAAGTTACCATTGCAGACCTATAAAGTTATTTTTATTCCATCTCAATAATAACTTTTCTTTTCTTTCTTTTTTTGTGTCATTTTACCAACTTAGTAACTCCCAAAAAACAAATTCAATTAACTCATTAATTTGTTATTATTATGACTCTATCTCATACATTATCACCTACTTAAAATTACATACTCATTCAAATTATATCTTTAATATTATTCTTTAAAATTGTGGATTTTTTATCACTTTGGAATATACTAAAAACTGGAATAATTGTAAAATTTAATTACCATTTCATTAGTTGTTAAATCTGTAGTATTATTGTGATCTTGTAATATCTAAAGGAAGAAAAATAGTTATAGAAATAAAGGTTGAAATTTAACTAAATATTTCTAGAATATAGTGCAATATATGATGTATCTCCTCTAGATTATGAAATTTTAAATCCTTTACTTTTCTTTTAGCTAGAAATACTTTTCCACTATCCAAAACATGTTCAGTATAATAAGCCGATATGTTGATCCTGGCTAACCAAAACAACTCGTAACAAAAACACTGCTCAAACAAAGTAACCTATACCAAAACCTCTACATCAACGAACAAAAATACTGTAGCCACCTATTTACCCCCCCCCCCCCCTCTCTCTCTCTCTCTCTCTAACAGTTTGTATGATATGTTCATGTATTTGTGTATCAAGCTGACTCTAACCAAATATTATATCATTTTTGCATCTCCATACATTATAGAACGTTTCAGCTATTACAATCTTCAGTAAGCGAGCTCGTGTAGTCTTCCCCCTTGATGCCAGAACAAGCCAGTTCAATTCTCACTGCCAACCAACTGAAGAATGATTTATTCTCATCCAACTAAGCACATTTGCCCAACTACTTCAAGTCACAGAACATTCATAAAAGAGATGCTCAATATATTCAGGTTGCGCACAAAATGCACACAACCATCCGTACCAATCCCAGATCTAAGCAACCTATCCTTCGTGTAAAGCCTTCTAGGTCAGCCCATCCATAGAGTTAAGAACGCTCTTGGTCGCGCCAGATTTTCAAAAAACAATTTTCTCCACACGACAGGTTGCTTATATGCCCTCAAACCCCTATAAACTTTCCTGGTACGGTATTTTCCCTTACTCATTGCATCTTGCCAGCCCATATTCTGCTCCATTAGAGCTCTAACTTTGAACATAGATTTGATAAGCCCTGAACAAGACATCCCCGTATGGTAATGCTGCCAATCACACCCTTTCAAGCAATAATTATGCACCCACTTCACCCATAATTTGTTCGCCTTGCAAGCTAAATTCCATTGCAACTTAGCATGGTGGCTTTATTCCATTTAGATAAAGATGTCTGGTTCTGGCCCCCTTCCGTCTTGCTATCACAAAGGTGATCCCACAAAACATGAGCTTTCTTACTAGCCTCCTCCTTCCCAGTCCATAAAAATGTACGACAAATTGTTTCAATGTCCTATAGTACCTTCTTGGACAGTGGGAAAAATTGGAGAGAATAGTTGGCGATCGCAAATAGCACACTTTGAATAAACTTGAGCCGTCCTGCATAGCTCAACAAACGAGCACTCCAATGCTTCACTCTATCCAGAATCCTATCCAACAATGGGGCACAATTCAAAACTGGCAACTTCTTACTGTCTAAAGGAACTTCCAAGTACCTCACCGGTAGCTGCTCCACCGAAAAACCATCAAATACAGGATCTTTTGTTCTATACCTATATATATCCACCGGGTTCATAACTCTTGTAAGACACGATGCAAGTATTTCATATATACAAAGAGTAAGGGAGATATACCCAATTACTTTTACACACTAATATTTTACATTTATACACAATTTAAAATCAATCAAATATTTATGCTTTGGTGGGAAAAATCTTTATATTAAACGTTTTGATGATTAACGCGTTAAATGTTACCTCACTAATACAGTAATACCCATTAAAGTGTTATATATATTATACTCATATAATAATTAGCAAATCGATCTTAAAGATTAGGAATGAATTGTACCTCCAACACCCCTCACATTGAACACATTTATTAATTAATTTGTAAATCTTGTCAATTTCATAATTGTTCTAAACAATACAAAAAAAATCACTATGATTAGTAAGTATTGTTTTCCCTATAAAAGAGGTGTGTAACCACCGTAACGTCTTGTATCCCAAATTCATCAAACATTCACCATTTACTAAAACATTTACAATGAAAAAATGAGAACGTCTTCTCTTGTTCTGGAATCCCATTTGATTCCATATTAGTTAAAGCTTCCGTCTAAAAATTTGATTTGGTGGGGTTGGGTTACTCGATACGATCTTCTCCAACAATTTATCTAAATCCTCTTCAACAGGTCAATAACGTGAATGTACACGGTACACCTTCTAAATTATTAAGCTGTTTCTGAAGCAAGAAGAGTCAACATGTTGTTTATATCGGTATAATCCAGTTATTTTTAGACACTCGTATTTTATAGAATGCGTGATGGATAATTAAGTTCCAAAAAAGGAAGAACAAGATAAACAATAAAGCAAATTACTTGCTTGTAGTCTTTAACTTTCTTTGCCTTCACTTCTCACATCATATTCTTGCTTTAATTTAATTTTGGCGAATTAAAATGACATGACCTGGGCCGAGGGGCACGGCCCCAGGTTTGCTAGTTCTGAATTTTAGCATTACTTCATTGGTCCACAATCTGGTACAGCTATTTAAATGCCATGCCCAGAATAAATAAATTACAAGTATATATATGTAGTACTCCTTAAAAATGCAAATTGAAAAGTTTCATATTCAAATGTTCACTAGCCTTGCTTGATAGCTGAAATTTCTACGACGAAAAAGTAAAATTTAATCTAAATTTATGTTATATTCGTCTGAACAAAATTGAACTGATTAACGGGTGAATGATAAACTAATGAACAATATTAAAACATTAGCAAATCACAACCGTGTACATACCTCCTCAATTTCATTACAAATTTCCTCATTGGTCAACGGTAGTGATGTTTGACCACGCAACTCCTAAATTATACGTGTGTAATTTTCTTCTTAAAAATATATAACTAAAGTTTATGAGTTATACAATAGTATTTTTGGTATTTAAAAAAAGATTATCAATATAATTTAGATGTAATATACGAGTCAAATAAGATTGCAGTTGACCAAAGATGAAATTTGTAATGAAATCGAGTAACTATAATGTTACTACTTCATACGATATTTCTTTATAAATTTAACTTTCCATGCTTTTCACCTTACAATGTCTCATCTCCTCAATAAATTTCCTACTTCGTAGATCCACTATTAAATACGGAGTTATTACATTTAGCCATCTCTAGTCCCTTTTCATTACTTCCCCTTCATTGGCAAATTCTACATTGCATTTCGCACAAAATGTTTCACCCCCCTCATACTTTTGTACTGGAATTAAACATTTTTTGTCCCCTCATGGTCCCCATGTCTTTTATACATCTACTCCATAGAATTTCATCTTTATCACATCTAGTCCTTTTACTCCCACTCCACATATACCAGAAAAGTTTATGGGGCTTAAATGCAAAGTCCAATAAAATTTTCAGATCTACTCCTCTTCCATGGAAGCTCGAATTCAGCTTCCATGGAAGCTCGACTAGAGCTTCCAAAGCTCCGATCTGGAGCTCGACTAGAGCTTCCATGGAGCTCCAGATCGGAGCTTCCAAAGCTCCGATCTGGAGCTCCATGGCTTCCATGGAAGCTCGAATTCGAGAGCTTCCATTTTGTTTTCTGTTTTTTCAATCATTGTTTTTTAATAAAGTAGAAAGGATAATATTCATTTTTTTTTATGAGAAGATTTTTCTTTTCTTTATTTTTTAATGGAATTGAAAATACTATTTATGTTCTATGTTTATGTTTCAATGTTTATGTTTCCATGTTTCTATGTTTATATGTTTCTATGTTGACTTTTTTATTCATGCGTTAATATTTTAAAATTAAAATGAAATGGTTAAAGTGGGCTCTTATATCTCTTTTTGAATTATTAATGTCAATTGACTTGAGATTCAGAAGGACTAAAATACAATATCCAACCTTCAACACCAAAATTACAAAAAATTGGTCAAATAATGTGGGTATAATATTAAAATCATTTCCACTTTCCATCAAATTGTAACACGGAATTCGAGGCTTGAGGGGATGAAATAAAAAGATACACACTTGGGCAAAATGTAGCCAACCCTGTTAAATACTACTCCCTCCGTTTTCTCAGAAGATTTCTGGTTTGAATTTTTTCGGTCAACAACTTTCAACTTTGACTCCCGATTCCTCTTAAACTATAATAATAAAGTATTTAACGAGATTATATTATGAAAATATAAAACCTAATTTTTGATAATATAATTTCGTCACATATTTTATCATTATAATTTAAGATTAATCGAGAGTCAAAGTTCCAAACTGTTAACCGAAAAAAGTTAAAACAATAAGATTTTGATAGAACGGAGGGAGTAGTACTGCCATGAAATAGCTAGAGTAGACAGTAAAAGATGTTGCAATAGTGCAAATTGGTACCCAAATTGAGGCTCAACACTATACAATACAGAATGCCTCCTCTGACATATACACTTGACACTAGCTACTCCGTAGTGAACAACATTGAACCTCAGAAAGAGAATTTTGAATCCTGTTTACAAACTTCATTAAAGAATTAAACCGTAACATTTTTTATTTTGAACGATTACATTACATCAAGATATTACTTATATACCAACTATATTTTTATGGGCACCAATTTAATTTTAAACCAACTTATAACTCTGTTAGAGTTCGAATCATGCACCTCTCACTTTCCGCTCAAACTTCATTCAATTGCACCACCTTACAATTCCAAAACCGTAACATTTAACTTCAACTAACACTCGATTTATTATTATGTAATCATGTGCAGTATTTGTTACAGTAACTCTTTGTGTACTGCATAGTACAGACCAAACCTTTAATACTCATATCCCTAAACAAACCGAAAATCACATTGTTGGTTAAATAATTGTTTTGAAATTGTCTCTACTTTCTTGGCCTTGGTAGTTGGTACTCCAATTTTTTGTTTTGTTGTGTTTAGAGAGTAAGCTGTACTAGTACCAAATGAGCACCATGTGAGATTGATCATTTCGATAACCTTTGGAAGTGCACTTGTTATTGACAAATTGGTCCTTTTAATTTTGTCCATGGGAAGTTATATACATAAACATAATAGTACGTGCATGGAACTACTCGTAGTTTTCGTTTTGTTGCTTTATGTTTTTCACGAATCTAGAATTCTGAAGTCAAAACCATCATGATAATATTGACTTAATTAGTAACTTCACTAAATTTCACGACATTAATTGTTGCTCTAACAATTCCCGAATTTAACTTAATATATTTTCTCCTCTCATGTATTTTAACTGAAATTGAATAGAATTTATTTATAATATATTAAAAAAAAAAGTTTAACACATCTTAACTGAAAATGTTGATTTTTCATATGAACATAACAATTAATTACAAAACACAATAGCCCTAGTCTTTATACAAATACTTCTTACATGTTTCTATCAATAAAAATCTTTTTCACCGTTTATGTTTTACAAAATATGATAATTTCTTACTGCCTACGTTGTTAAATTTATCTCAAATGTTACAAAACTAAGTTACAATTTAGTTAAATAATTGAAAGTAAATTTATTTTTCAAGCAGTGGCGGCTCTTAGCATGTGTGGGCTTGTTGACCGGACAGGGCCTCTGATGTCCGGGACCTCTAATTTTTTTAATCCATTAATATAATAAAATGTAAATGTTTTTAAAAAATAATAATTTTGTAATATTAGATATTAAAAAGAAATCACTCTAAACAAGTGATGTAGTTTTTAGAAGAAAAACACAAAATCACAATTAAACATTAGCTATTTTAATTTTAATTATAATTTTTGGTAGTTGTAGTATTTAATTGTTTAGTTGTTTTTACAAGAAATGTCTATTAATTATAGTATTATTTTTATGCATATAACACTACGTTAACTTCAGTTTCAATTATAAACAATATACTAACTTTTGTTCAAAGGATACTATAGATATTATTAATATTAGTTTATATTAATAATAAACTGATGAAGTATAATTCATATTCATACATGAAAAAGAATAAAAGAAGAAAAATTCATTTAATTAAAAAAATTGTGTTGTGTAACATTTCTATTTACGATCTTCTAAATAATTTGTTTACGATATTGTACGATAAATAATAATAAATTATAAATATATGATTATTTAAGAATAAAAAAATTACGGTAAATAACAATAATTATAAAGATAACAATTATTTAAGAATAAAAAGTAATTTTTTTATTATACTGGGTCTAAATTTCTAACTTGACACAGGGCCTCCGCAATCTCAAAGGCGCCACTGTTTTCAAGTGTTTCCATTTCTATTCAACAACATGAATATATATATTTTTTAAACGGCAAATATTACAACTACTCCTACACTAATACTATACAAACTTCATAAACCACATTATTTCTCCACACCTAAACCAACCTTATAACTACGCCACCGACGGGGATCGAACCCGACAGCTCTCCTCACTATCTCAACTCATTACCGCTCCACCTTATGACTCCCAACAACATGAATATATTAATTATTGTGCATGATCATTTATTCATGATGTACATTTTCGCCACAAATTTTTGGTACGGTCGATTTGGATCATATGATACCACAATGGTTCAAATAAAAAAGTTTTCTTTATTTTGAATGCGACTTGGGAATAATATTTAATATGCCAGTGATATATATTGTAGCATGAGGAATGTTTTTTAGTAGAGGTCATGTGACATATATCACAATGGTATCAAAATAAAGAGATCGTTAATTAGAATACGACTTACAGATATTGTTATCCCGATTCCAGAAGATTTTTTTTTTTTTTTTTTTTTATGGACGATTCCAGAAGATATACTACTACTGTTGCCCAATGAGGAATTATTCTTTAGAAAAGAAGTTGTATCTGCCATTATTAGTGTCCCTATCTCATATCCTCGATCGATAGACATAGACCAAAGAAAGGGACTCCAGAATCTTTAACAATCTTGCATTGCATGGCCCCGGGTTGAGATAAGAATAGTGTTTGAGTTGGAACTTTAGGATAGGAGTTCTGTTGAGATATTTTCTAATCATGAATTTTCATTGTTTTTTTAACCGATAAAGCGAGGATTAGTATAATTTTCATTACCGAATAATCATAAAATAGGTCAATAAACGAAATAATGGAACATCAAATATTATATTTCATTGATAAATAGGTCCAAGTCATGGCCATTTTAACGAAATTATCCGCACAAACGTTCTCACTTCTTCCCGTGTTTGATCTCCTTGTCCTATGGAAGCCTCTTAAAATGTCTACGCTACTCCAAACCTTTTTAACCATGGCTTGCTCTTGTTCACCCCACAAGTCATGGTTGTTGACTTGTTGCCGCCTTTTGTTTGTTTTTAATTAATCCTCTTTTTCATCCTTGTTGAGCTGATAGTCAAAAAGTAATCTTTAGTAGTACTAGTTGGTAGAAAAGCATTTTACTGGTAAACGTATCAATCAGAGTCTTCATCTAGCATGTAGGAGTAGTATTTCAGTGGTGGTTGGTCTAATTAATAAAGGTCATTTGGATATGGTACTCTCTTTTTAGAGTTTTTAATTACATATATCCATATTTTAGTCGGGAGGAGTTTGTATCTACCACTCTTGTTATACAATATTAATTACATTTGGATTCACGACTTGAACTTTTGGCGAACTTATTCCTTAAAATTACTTTTTTACCCTTTGTCAATTATCGGATTTTTTCGCTGACCAAACAGCTTAAGCAGGAGGCCACGTGCATAACATGTGTGGACTTAGATGTAATTGAATTTGAATTTTTAGATGTTAAGTGTAAGAATTTTGTGCTGAGAAATTTTTAAAATACTAGACGTTGGAACAGTTTTGGAGGCAATTTTCAAGCTATGTATACCCATTAAAACTCCATTCTTTGATATTGTATTGACCATTCAAGTGTAGAAACTACCAAAAAAATGCACAAATACAACTAATACAGAAGTATACAATATGACAAAAGCAAGAAGTAGTTTTTGAATTAAGGTTGGCATGGTGAGTTTTAGTACAAACTAGGTACTATTACATGTCAAATTCACCCCAAACTCAATGATTCAAAGTAGAACATTTGACAAAATCACAAATTGAGGATTCAAAGTCAAAACAAAATGATAGTTTAACCATTGAAAGTAAAACAAGACACTAAATTTCAGTTGTAAGATGTTGAAAGAACGATTCTCAATATGTTTCACATGCAACATATAATAGTATATCCATTACATATATACCTATCTACTCATTGAATTTTGTTACTCAATAATGTACACATTTTTACTTCAATGTTCAAATTTTTACTTTCTTTGTTGCACTACACAATTTCTGTTTATTGAAATCCTTTTTACCCTTTCAATTACGGGATTCCACTGTCGTCTGTCACTGACTCACAACAACTCATTAGAATTGTTCAAAAGAAGTAACCAGACATATATCTCTCTTTCAACGCTTTTTTTCAATTTCTTATGATCATGGTTGCATTCCTTTTTATCATTTAGGTTCATTTGCATATGGACCCCATCTTAGAGTTTTTAATTACATCTAACCCCCTCTTAGCTAAGGCAGCGTTTGGTTCTCCCCTAATGAATGGTGCCTTTTTTTTTTTTGTCAACTAAAAAACTGGCTCTTGATTCTGGATGTAATTGTGGGACTAAGAAAGATCTGGATGAAAAGAGCTCGTCTAGTAGGAATACCATATAATATAAAAGTCCCTATTTAATTTAGTATGATGAAATTAAATATCTAACTTTATTTCAAATCAGTTTAATTCAAATTTATTCTCATAAGTCATAACTAAAATTAGAAATGACTTGTTCTCTAATCGTGGAGCTTTCCAACTGCATCATTCCGGCAAGGAAAAAAAGAGTTTTGCATTTAAGTGAAGGATTTTGGATGTTCGTTAGGCGGTACTCTAACTATTCCATTTTAAACTTTTTAAGATTGACTTTTTTAATACCACAAATTACTTCTCTATTACACTATTAAAATATATAATAAAATAAATCTATATATATATATATATATATATATATATATATATATATATATATATATATATATATATATATATATATATATATATATATATATATATATATATATATATATATATATATATAAAATGAGTTCCATTCCTACAATATCAACAAATTACTTCTCTATTTTTTTTTTTGTTTCTTCTAATGGTATCCGCTACATGCAACTAATCCATGTCTTGAGATTTCTCCCGCCCTGTGCGGCTCACACGGCCCAAGCGCCACTGTCTATTCGTTCGAACCACACAACCCTGGAGAAGATAGCCACGGCCTAGAAGCGCAACCCAAATCATCTTTACTTTTTATCGTTTATATTTATGTTTATCCATTGAGTCATCGTTGAGTCAGATATCTTATCTGTTAGAGTATTTATGTTTATCCGTTAAAATCTAGAATATACTTTTGTTGGGCTAACCCCATCAAACATTTGGCCTGCGAGATATCCTAAAAGGTTCTTGGCCTGTTTTATAAACCAACTCTAGCTGTCAATCTCACCGTTTGATGAATATATTTATGATTTCCCGCTGTCTCTAGTTCTTTCTTGCAACACTCCTGCTTTTGCGAGCCTCAGTCTTTCTCTCTCCTAAATTCTATTTCTTCGCGCCAATAACGTTGGAGGTACTACGCGGATTAGACATTTTCATATCACGATAGATCTCAACATCATGTGTCATTTAGAACTAATTTGTTCTCAAATTTTTTTAGAAAAAAAGATCAACTTATGAAGTTTTTAAGTGAAGGAGATGGAGTAAATGTGAATTAATTACTTATATTTTTATTATATGATCTTTTTTATTTTTCTGATTATTATGTATTACAATTTGTAATTTTTAATACAGATTTTTTCTTACAATATGTAAGTTGTTAAATTTTATGCCATATGGAGTTTATCCAAGGCTTTTGATTACTTTTAGGTAATATGATGTTTATAGAAAATTAATAATTTAGACGAATGTATTAAAATATGTGAAAAATTCTAAATTGAGTTACAAAATAAACTAGAGGGAGTACTAAATTTGCAAGTAGAATTTTTGAGAAACATATCAAAATTGATTTTAATTTTTTTTTTAAAGAGAACCTATTTGTAATGTCCCGACCACAAATGGCCCAACCCTTTGTGTTGACGCGGTTACTCTTTGGCCGCTTTCGGGATGATATGTTCGCCCGCACAAATCGACACGTTCTTTCTTGCGCACCATGAACTTGACAGTGGGTCACGCATGCTAATATTATTTCTAGCACCAAACTCGCTTAACTCTAGAGTCCTTCTGAATTTTACAAAAGAAAAAGAAAAAAAAATGGTACGTTTTGTTTATATGAATAACGTTATCGATCCCATTAAACTCACTAAATTTTGGGGGCGTTTAGACTATCACACTTCAAACACTATAATTTTTTCTTCGAGGAAGAAGAAGAAAGAATGGGCCGCTTATTCTTTCGTGTGTGAACTGCATCTCATGCAATACGGGTAGCATGAAAGGCCTGATCCAACTATATTTTTGCTGAGCCTCGCTGGGCTGGCCTGTTATCAAAACTAAGCAACAGAGGTCAATATTAGTTTGGCCACCATTCAATTTTTCTCTTATGTATTATTTTTTCAAAAAGATATTAATAATTATATATTATCAGCTAATACATCATTCATATTCATATGAATGATGCATATTCATATGAATGATGTATATATTTGGTTTCGAAAAAAACTAATACATCATTCATATTCATATGATATACTACCAATTACCATAATCTAAAAATATAAAAAGAAATATGTTTCTTCTTGGAAGCAAGAAAAGGCAAAGGAAAAGCATTTCACGGTTTTTACCTCCTTAAGTTTGACTGTACATATAGAATGCCCCTTGAAGTTTCATACGAGTGATTTCCACCTTAAAGTTTTAAATCGGTGCAATTTGCCCACAAAATAATGAAAATATGCATGTGCACATTTTTAAATTAAATTTTTACCATCATTTACAACGTGACAAATCACATTGAACGTTAAGTTTCGAAGCATTCAGGGGCAGAGTCAAAAATTGAGTTTAGGAGGAGGGCAAAACTAGAAAAATCGTAAAATTTACCTATAAAAAAATTGAAGAACCATAAACTTTAGCTAAGATTTTTTTTTTGGGGTGGACGCCCCCTCCGGCACTCCTTGGCTCCGTCCCTGGGTGCATTTTGAACAAATTTTCATTACTGTTGTAACATGAAGTGTTATTTCCTTCAAAAACTTTAAATGTTCTCAATTTATTCTGTTAACTTTCTTTTTATGTCTAATTTGATTTCAGATTAATCGAATTCATTACAGAAAAGTAAGTTTAAAAATTATAGTATTATCACAGTGTCCTTATATTTTCATAAAATAACTTTTAAATATATTTTTTTTCTATCATTTACAATAATATGATGTGAAACTGAACATAAAAGAATTTTAAAAAAAGAATTAGGACTCTTTACAGTTTTTTGGAGGAAGTACGTACTATATGCTCATCAGTCCTAATGAACCTTTTCCGTCATCAACTTGGGCTTTTATAGAAGTCTTTTGGAGGTCCTATCCGGTTTTTACCTTTCTTTGTTCGCGGGACGTAGAGGTGTTAGCACCCGGTCTTGGTTGTAATTTGGTTGTAGTTTGGATGTAGTCTATTGAATATTTCTTATACTCGGTTGATCAATAAAATTTTTAGCCGTTTAAAAAAAAAAAAAAGTCCTAACCTTTTACGTGTTTATTATTTTGTTGATTTTAATTTTTTTCTTTCTCTTTTCTTTTTAAACACCCTCTAATGTGCAAAATTGCTACTTAAGCGGAACTTCATGTGCAAAATGGTCCATGCAACGTCCTTTTCTAAGTTAGTGAAAAATGTACGTACATTTAATTAGAGGCATGCATTTTTTGTAATCACAATAGATACTATATAGTAATCCATGTTTTCCATTTTCATCCCTTTGACCCTTTAAAGAACGAAAATGGCAGATTGATTAGAGTACTGTACTGGACCACCAATCCATCTCAAATAGTATACTTGAGATGGTCCATGGCTCTCAACCTCGTGTAGTAGAGAGTTCAAATCTTCCGTGGCAAATTGGCCGGCCATGCAATGATTCCTCTCTTCAATAATGGAAATGTTTTAGTGAGTTGTTGCAATCGACTTGTGTTGTATTGTGACCACCAATAATTGAAATTACTTGACACTGTCTTTGCAATCAACTAAATTTATTGGGGGTGACATGAAAATCATAAACTTGCATGTTTACCAGAATGTTTATTTCTCATTGCGATATTGAAATAGTAGTGATTAGAGTAGGCTAATCCAATCGCTTTAGACATTTTTGTTCTGTTCAACCAAATGCAATGCAAAAACGTGTAAAGTCACTAATCTTAACCTTTAAAGAAAGTGGAATATATAGAAGATAGACTGCTAGAGTCGAGCTACGCCACAGTACACAATTTTTTCTTAATTTATTGTACTTCGTACCACTAATATAGTAATATTAACTAAAAACTTTTATTAGATACCACTAACTCAACCTATCTATGATTTTGTATAGTCTCGATATATTATACTATAGTGATAAATATAGTTAATATTGAAACTACGTAGGGTGGAAGATCCGAGTTGACAATTTATAGTTGATATTTAGATTACTAGTTTTGCCACTTTTCTCGTGGAAAAATGAGTGATTTCTTTAATGGGTTATTAAATATAGTACCTATGTTAGATATTTTTATTTTATTAAATCCTCGTTAGTCAAACAATTACATCGAGCACCCATGTTAGATATATTTAATTACATTTAGATCCACAACCTTGACTTTATAAGAATTAAAAGCATGAATTTACTTTCTTGTCCCTTCAGCAATATTGGATTTTTTTCTCTGGCCAAACAGACTAGTTTGCACGTGCATAACACGTGTGGACTCACATGTAATTGATTCTATTCTTCTGGTAGTCAAATAAAATTAAAATATAGTCGTTATAAAAAAGTAGTTAATTGTTTGAATTGAGTTTCTTTTTTCTTTTTTCCTATTTATACCCAACAAACACTATTTCTCCAACAATTTCATGGTTGCATTGTTCATAAATTTACTTCTTCTTACTGTAAACTAAAAATGAGTAATAATTTCGATTCTGTTGTTCTTCGTCCGTTTTCCAAGATTCAAGGGTGTAAAAAGCGTTCGGTGCTATCACTAAGAAACGAAGGGAGATTTTATTGGCAATGCGTGCGACACGGATGGTCGTAATGGGCTAACGATCAAGCAAATATTCCCTCACATGTGGTGACATATTGGAAACTGAATTGCTATGGAAGTATATACCACAAAGAGTGTCTCAACATGCTCAAGCAAGTGAAGATCATGTTCAAGCAAGTGAAGCTGATATGCATGTAGCAAGTAGTTTGACATCAACAAGAAAAAGCAACTACGAAGGAGAAGGCCCCATGAAGATCAGAGTCTACCGATGATAAATGGAAGACATTTAGGCAACTAATTTGCCTTATTCTCTGCCTATTAATTTAGCTGTGTACTTATGTGTTCAAATATGTAAGACATTCAAGTAGAGTAGAGCAATTGAAAGCATTGTATTATGCATTTGATGACTTGATTTAATACATTTTCAGTAAGCATTCAATTATCAAAGCTTACAAGCCAAAAACAAACCTAGGGAAGAGGTTCATAGTCCATAACAATAACATACTCGATCACAATTTAGACATCAGAGAATAGAGAATCAAACTAAATAGCCTTTCCCTTTCCTCCAGTTCCACCTTTACCAAAACTTCCCGCTTCACCCTTTTTTCCTTTTCCATCTCCCTTTGCCTTTGATCCACTTGCTTTTGCTGCTGCCTTAGTCCCTGATGCTTCTGCACCATCATTCCTTCAGTAAAAGCTACTGGCCCAATCCTCTACTTCATGAGCATCATCATCATATTTAGGTGATTGTGTCCTCTCTTCTTCCCTGATTTGCTCCCCAGGTACACCAAGATCACCCAATCTGTATGGCCCCTTCACCATTCGCACACTCAACATACATAGTAAAAGCTAGGGAAAATTACATCTAGCACACTTTTTACGGACCCTAATTACACTTCTATCCGCCTTAATTCAACAATTACATATAGCCCCATTGTCCGGAAATTTTTGACCTCATCATTATTTACTTTTCAAAAAACTCCGACCAAACAAGGACTTAGTGACAAAATAGGGATTTATTACTTTTTTTTAAAACAATCATATTTTTGCGTATTTCCTTTTCCTTTTCTTTTATATTTTCCTTTGTTCTCTTTATTCATCATCTTCTTCTTTCTTATCTTTCTGAACTTTGGAAGCTCGCTACAATTTCGTTTCTCGACAGAATCGAGTGATTCTTGCACCGTTGGATTCGTGGCGACGTCCTCTTCGAAACGCATACCACCTTGCCTTGAACCATAGCCTGTTTGCAGATCCACCATTAACGACTTCAAGGTATTCGAAAGCTTCGTGCACCACGTGGGACTTCGTTTTTCAACCAAATCGTACGATTATTGCGGCGTTGAATTCGTCTTGGACTCCTGTATCATTTGAGAACAACATTTCATCGAATTAAAAATTAATTCGACGAAGTTTGACTGTCCGAGAATGAAGATGAACGAGAAAGAAGAAAAGTATATTACTAGAAAGAATGGGCCCGAACTTCTCTCCCGAGCAGGGGCCAGATCCTTACTCCATTTCCATCCATTTTTGGCAGCAGAACCATACGAAATTTGGTTTTTTTTTAATTATTCTTTTATTTTTATTTTTGTGGTTGTTTTTGAAATAAAACTTTGATTAGGGCTTCTTCTATAATAATTATTGGTTCATTTTGAAATTTATATAATTTATGTGGGTTAATTTGAAATACTTTAGAGTTAATTTTGTATAATAAAATATCTTAGAGGCAAATGTGTAAAAATAAAAACTTAGGGTGTTTGGATCCTCACAAAATCTGAGATTCCGGTGAGGGTAAAATTGTAACTTCCAGCTCTTAATTCGTCAAATGTCAAATTCGTGGGGTTAGATGTTATTGTTTTTGTCTAACAGGGGACTGCATTTAATTGTTAAACTAAGAGAGATAGATCTGTAATAAATAAAAAAAAACCCTAAGAGGGGTGTAAATATAAATTGCCCCAAAAGCTAGTGTATTTGTAGACTCAATCTTATCAAGCACCTTTTCATCAATTTTTTCAACCAGTTTGTTATAAAAATTCACCAAAAAAAAACAGGGCCAAAAATTCACCAAACAAATGCAGAAAAACCCTAGGTTTCAGAATTCCGTAAATCAAACAAGAATCCGACCAAATGGCATATTAATATGTGATATTATAGTCATGAATCAGAGTTTAGAACAAAGAATGAAGAAGAATTTTGATAAAACATACATTGCAAACCGTCGTCGTTTTGCGTAAAAAATGTTCCAAAACACACCAATAATCTGCTAAGAGCTCATTCCGGTGTTGATAATTTGTTCAAGCTGTGAATTTCCAGCCGATTATGGTTGGAGTTTGGGTGGGAATTGAATCAACGTAATGGTGGTAGAGAAGAGCGCGGGTAAGGGAGTAGGGTTTTTGGGAGAAAATAATAAATGAGCTAAAATATGGAATATACCCAAATTGTAGAGAAAACGGGTAAGGCCGCGTTTGGATCAAAGCTAGTGAACAGTAAGCAGTAAGCTGGTCAACAGAAGCAGCTGATTTTGGACCCATATGTAATAGATTGACTTACAGGGGTAGTAGACCCATATGTATATTATTTGTATCCCAGGTATAACGAACATGCTCATGAAAATAATGACGAAATTACTTTACGTTGTATAGCCCCGGTCACTGTTGGGTTGAAGGTTCGACCCTTTAATTGAACCGATATGGTTACTCATGAACTGCTATTTTGGGTGATATTGGTCTCACAAATCAACGTGTTTTTTTCCACATACTTTCCAATATGTCAATCATCCATCCTAAGATCGTTTCAAAATTAAACACGCTAAAGCTAAAATTCATTTTTGGTACTACCGAGTGCTCATGTCCAATTTTGGTACTCTATTGTAACACCCTGGCCAATTTATATACTTTTTCAATTTTCACTGGAAAAAAGTGTAATAAACACGCGGGTGAAGTAGGCTTGCCGGCTAGTTTCGAAAAATGACATTTTTAGACAATTAAAGACGCGTGTATTACACACGCCATGTTAAGATTAAAAAAAAATAAAATCTTTAATAGCCTGAGTATACTAGAAAACGCTCCACTCCTTTCTTAACTTCTCCCATGTCAATTAAGAGCTAATAACCTTCACCCAATATTAATTAGTCCCGACTACCCTGGTCGGCCGCAATGAAGAAGAAGCCAAAGAAGCTAGCCTACCCAGGCCGCTATGAAGAAGAACCCGTGGAGTAGAAGATATCGACGAAATTGAAGGCGGCTCTGAAGGCAACAAACCAAAATTATAACCATATCAACCCATTTTTTTCAAATTTCATCACAATCTTCTAAACTGGTCGGTGAGCGTACTTCGCGCGCGCATGTATTGCACTTTTTCCAGTGAAAATTGAAAAGTATATAAATTGGACATGGTGTTACACTAGAGTATTTAAATTGCACATAGCCACTCTCGAGTATATAAATTGGACATGTCTCACTCTCGAGTACCAAAAATGAATTTTACCCCGCTTAACTCTTGAGTTATTATGGAAATGATACTAAAAAGAAAAATGTACCTAGTACCGTTTTCATTTCTTTTTAATTCTTTGAAATTTTGGGGTTTTACATCATTACACTTCCAAAGGCAAGGTTTGATTTAACTCAGTGACTCTCATAGCTAGACGAAGAACAGATTTGCAGTATACTCATTGATATGCATGATTAATTTGATACATGCACACAGTGAATAAGTAGTTGCAGAAAACATATTAATGTCTCTGAAGTAAAAAACAAATTAAAGTAGAGTAATTAATTCAAATTTCAATTGAATTTTACAAGAAAATATTATTCATACATGCGTTCCTCCGATTGTTCTGTTCTGCACTTCCGTGTGCTTTTTATATACTCATATTTACAAAATTTGGATTACTTTAATTTATTCTTAATTTTAATTTTAAAGATATTGTTTTTGAATGATTTGTTGAGTAGTACTGTCATACTTTAAAATAATATTTGGTTTGTTGACTTTCTTTAGCCTGTTTTTAACTCCGAACTAATTCTAATTCATACCGAAAAATAATTTTGAAAATTATAAAATTATATTATGAAAATACGAGATTTCCACTATCGTAATATAAGTTCAAATATTATTTTCACAAATCGATTTAGAGTTAATTCGGAATCAAATGGAGAAAAAAAAATTTAACAAAATAAATCGAAAACTTATCTACAAATGGAGGAAGTAGTATACAAATTTAAATGTATAATAATTTAGAACACTGGAGTACAACGAACGTGAAGTATTTTTTGTACTTGGGGTTGACACAAGCAGATGAATTCTGGTACCAAAATTAATTATCCGCAAATAAATGTATCAGGCATTATACTATTTTACGTCCGTAGTTGATGGCCCAGGAACTGTAATTAGGACTTAGAATTTGGGCTTGGTTTTCACATACCACTGTTCATAACTTCACTTCTCCTGATGGGTAGTCGGTTTATCCGGTAGACAAAAGTTTAGGTATCGATTCATTGATTTGTTGGATGACGGTCGGAATGCATTTTAGTTGGAGTTGGTATGTTGTGTTTAACCGGATTGTATACTGAAACACACAGATTTGTTCAGTTTTAAGAGCATAAAGGGCACTCACTTTTGAAATGTGTTTGAGTTTAAATTATGTATACCCCTTTGTAAAAACTTAATTATCCAGTCAGACTCTAAACTTGTCTCTGACTTGGACAGGAAAGAAGCAGTTGGAGTGCACTTGCAGCCTATTTTGAAGGAGGCACTTAAACTTCTGGATGAGTTAGAGAATGTTGAAGTACGTTTGGTCAATGGAGAAAGCAATGGTGATGTTGATTACATTGCAGATGAAGCAAGGAAAATGACATTTGGAAGAACTAGCTTGGTGGTGGCACTTACCATTTCGTTTGGGATTTGTGCCCTCAGTGAATTTATGTTATTCTAGATTTAAATGCAAGACCTTATGATGGAACCCTATACGAATTTGACCGATCCGTGCGATGATCAACGACTTGGGCGGCTCCATCGTCGGATGGCATTGGATATAACCTAACGACTTAGGTAGCTCCATAACTATGGAGAAATTACCTTTTGTAGAACTTGTTGCAGAATAATTGACTCTATGCATATTTATCATAATCAACCATGGTAGAACTATTTATAAACTCGGAAAATACGATGCAATGAAAAATAAAAAAAATAAAAAAAGAAAGATAATTATGAAAGATCGATCCAAGAAATATTACTGATCCTTCCTTATCCTAACCTACTCTACCTTATTAAAGAAATATGTCATAATATGTGAAGATATTATCATATCATTCCCTAACTAAGAGTAACTTGACAACCAAATCGGATCGCATTGGAGATTCAACTCGTTGTGCGAACTACAGTAAATACAAAGGTATCATCAGCTTATATTCGATAACAACGATTTTTAATTTTAATGCATTATCTTTATGCAAAGAAATACTTCTAAATAAATAAGAAGTGGAGTCCAACAACACTTTTTGACCTGCTTTGTCGTATTGTAGGTGTAGTTATCGAAATAAGTGAACCTTCCACGGGAACTTTTCAGTGAGTTGGCTCTGTTCATGAAACTAGCCATGAACAACACTCAAGTATTCAACACCCATCTCAAACCCTGCCGGTGCAAATGTAGAAGTAAGTACTCTTAATTGTACCACCTGCCATTTCCACTTTCAAAATTAATTCACTTAAGCTAAATGAGATCACTTAATGCAATGATTAACGAAACAAATTCCTGATGTGAATAGTGTAATTAAGCTAAGTTTATGTTACGGGTACACATTGCTGGTAAACACTCATGATCGTGGTCATGATGGATGGATGGACTCACGAAAAGCAATAGCAGCAGTCAAACCATATCCTGAAGCTTCATACAGAGACTCATGAATTCAAGTCTTTGCACTCATTCAATGTCATTCTTAACTACTCTCCTACTTTGATACCGACATCTATATTTCCTGATTTATTATAAGCAGGATTGTACGTAGGTGTATCATATAGGATTATTGGGGTAGATAATGAATGTCACAAAAACTCTAATAAAAAAGTGAGAATAAGAAAAAAAATACCGTTAATCTATAATAATAAAATATTTAATAAAATTTTATTGTAAAAAATTATCAACATTTCATTAAAGAATATAGAACAAGAACGGATGTTAATTTAAAGTGAGAGTTAAAATTGAAATCCAGAACATCCATAGAGTGCTAAATTAATGTAAAGTAAAATATATATACATAATCTAAAAATATGAACTTGTTTGGATGAAATTTGATCATTAAATTAATTTTAAACTGTTAAACTGATTTGACCACAAAGTAGTTGATATTTTTTTCCTAGGTCCCCATATGTTTGGTCTACTAAAAAGAAATCTAAATTTTAAGTTTACTTTTTATTTTCTAGATTCACTAAAAAGCCATATTAAAACAAGAAAAAAATTGAAATGATATTATATACCAGATAAATAGAATGATTGAGTTCACTTCGTTTGGTTTTTGCGTTCACTAATTAACATTGTGATGTAATCGAAGGAAGTATGTGTTTTGTTCATAACATTAATGTTTAGTGGTGATGGGAAGAAGAGTTACGAGGGTGGTCGAATGGAAAGGGTGCTATAGTAGTAAAGAGAGGTCATAAGTCCAAACTCCGACGGAGTGAAAAATTGATTTAGAATATTTGAAATTATAACCTGGTTAAGGAGTAAATATATAAATAGAGTAGGTTAGACTCCGTTTAAAAAACCAAAAATGGTGATGGAGGAATTAGCATATAATAGTAGGCTCGTAAGTATTCCTTCATTTTATATTAATTTCAGTTCGCACTTATTATCAAGTTTAGTTGAGTTCTAAAATTAAAATAATTAAGTTCAAATGGGTTCAAAGTTTACTTAGTTAAAATTTATCCTTAAAATAATTTCCAATAATAAAGTTTTGCTCAATTGGTTAGACTGAGATGTCATGATACCATCTCCAACCATGAGTCTTATGAGGGTTTTATGTATAAGACTCTCACAAAACTCAAGGTTGGAGAAGTAAAAAGTTGAGTCTTATCATCTTATACATAAGATGAGTATTCCCACATAAGACCCATCTAATGAGGTCTTATGTAATTTTTTATTGTTATCATTTCATTTTCTCTTTCTTCCCACTTTGTTTGTTTGTTACTTATTTGTTAAATGAAAAAAGAAACAATAAAAAAATGTGTTGTGGAGTCTTATGGTTGGAGTTGAATATAGACTTGAGTCTTATAGTCTTATAATAAAATAATGACATTATGAGTCTTATCACCTCATGGTTGGAGATGGTATGACACTAGAGGTCATAGGTTCAATTCTCGACAAGTGCAACATTATTTATAGTTTATTACTATCTTTGTAATGGTTCGATTATTAAAAAAATCCTTAAAATAATTTCCGTCTAAATTTATTCAGTTGGAAAGTTAAAATTTATATTTAAAATAATTTCAATTTAAATTTATTCGGCTGAAAATTTTGAGTGGAGTTCAAAATTATCAGGAGAATCAAATACAGATATCGTAAAGCACCACCCACCCACCCACCCACATACCATGTCCTGATGATATATAGGATCTTTCACTTTCATCACAGCTGCAACAGTAATAATAATGTCCAAGAAGCCTCCACATTAGCTGCTACTGTGAACTACTACAACACTAATACTACCTTTGGGCCATACTCTCTTTCTCGGTTTCTCCTTGTTACACACTCTGAATTTCTGATCATCCATAGTCTCTTGTTTTCTTTTTCCCCGTCCTGTTCTTTTCAACCCCAATCCTCTCTCTCTCAATTCTTTTCAACATACTCTACTATATTTACCAGCATAAATAATATATACCGTACTTCTCCTTTTTTACACTTTCATCATCTCTCTCTCTGCTCTTTCTTCTTTTTTCAAGCCTAAAAAATTTTCAGGTCTCCTCCTAGCTTCTATTACTACTACTACTAGTTCCCTCCCTAGTCAAATTAATTAAAAGAGATTCTTGAATTTAGTTTAGTTTGAAAGAAAGATGCAACTATGCCTTTGAATTTCTCCCTTGCCTCCTCATCCATTAATAACAAGTACTACTATTCTTCCACTACTACTAGTTATAGCTTCCCTTTACTAATCTTCTTCACTTTTTTCTTCCTCTTCTCCCCTTCACTTTCTCTAAATCCCCCAGACACTTTCCGGGTAAGTACTAGTAGTATTACTTATATACAAATTCTTCACGGAGTTACTTTAACTGGGGTTTTGTTTTGATTGAATTTGATTTGTTTTGGACTGTCAGGGTTTGGTTATGGAGGAAAAGACAAGATTGGGCTCAACGCCACCGAGCTGCCACAACAAGTGCAACCAATGCCACCCTTGCATGGCGGTTCAGGTCCCATCGCTACCCAGTCACGGCCGAGTCAACCCGGATGCGACGGCAGAAGTCAAACTCAAACACCCCATGGATTTCTTCGATTCTTCTGGAAACAGGTACTCCAATTACAAGCCACTCGGGTGGAAATGCCGTTGCGATGGTCATTTTTTCAACCCATAAATAAATATAAGTAAATCATTTTAGTAATTAATTAATTACTTTGATTAATTAATTAATCTAGTCAAGCTTTTATTTATTTCAATGAAGTGAGATTCTGTAACTTTTATAATTTCGATATATGGAAGTCAGTAGTTGTTATAGTGGGGCCTCCCTACCTCGCTAGAGTGACGGAGACAAGTCATGATCAATGCCACATTTCGATCTATATAATTTATTTTGTTTTTATTTTTATTTTATTCCTATTACAACAAGCTACTGCTACTTGTTGTAGAGTAACTAGAGTTGTAGTTATAGAGAAGATTGTACATAAAGTTAATTTTTACTATCAGTAATAATTCTCTAAGAAGACGGAGTATCTGTTATATTTGTACTAAAAAATCATTAATTTCAGTTCTATTTTGATCATCATCATTGTTCATTTATGTTCAACTTTGGTTATTATTTGTATTTTAGTATATCACAGATAATAAGTTCAACTTCATTCGGTTCATAGACTAAATTAGCATATTCTGATTCAATTTGAGTAGTTTGCTTTTTAAGTTACCGTGGTAAAAAATTATATCATATGGTGGTTTGGTCAGTGGTCACACAACATACTAGTAACTCATAAGTCGTAAGTGGACTGTTGAATTTTTATCATGTTTGTTTTTCGTACATTTATGTCAGGTAAGTGTTAAATGTGGTAGATTTATTACCATTTGCGAAGATACGGTAAAGGTCCTAACTCCTAAGGGGTAGGTTTGTTATGGACTTTACACAAGAGGTCCTTGTACTGTTAGAAAATTGGAAGCAAGTCCTTTTGATTTTAGAAAGAAAGTCGGATTGGATGGGATGAGATGGGAAGAAAACAAAAGTGAGGTATCGTCAACAAATGGGATATAGATTCTGATCTTGTTGCCTCTCTGTTTCATGTCCTTTCTTATCACCTTGGGATTTTCGAGGAGCCCCTTATGATTTTAATTTCTCTGTATTCTTCTGTCTTTTACGTCTGTCTGATGTTTGGCTTACGGTATCAATATTGCCACCCCTGGAAATTACCACTAGCCCCTCTTCTAATCTTCTTAGCTCTCAAGTGATTCAACAAGAACTACCAGGCTGGTACTACTGTACCAGGTTGAGACTTGAGAGAGTGTTCCGTCATTCCATCACAAATATGTTCGTTTATGTGAATCTGTTGTCACGTATTAATCACTAACTGGAAAAAAAAAACAAAAACAAAGATCCTATTTTAGGATCATTGTTTAAATTGTTGTATAATTGAATTGTCATAGAACCGTAAAACACGACTATACAACTAAGTTTTTTTTTTTTAAATTATATATAATGAGTACGTTTTGTAAATTTTACTCTCTCATATTTGCTTTTTTGCTTTTGGAGTCACCTAAAAAGTTTATACGGTATGAGATTTGTGGTCTACCTTTATGCCACCTTCTATTAACTAACTAACTAACGTGGGATTCGGAGTATTACAATTGTTGATGGTTAAACAATCGGAAAAAAGTTTAAGTTGCGATAATATGACAGAAGTTGGACTAAGAATAAAAATGGGCTTGATATTTGGAGGCCCAAGCATGGCCCTTGGACATAGTGGACCTGAGTATTAGGAGTGTGTCCAGTAAAAATTGGACCGGTTGGTATGTCTTCTTAAACTTGCAAATAATACACCATCAATGACAAATCATGATAGTCAAACGATATACATATACTTGTTCCGTTTCACTAAGATAGTGTTGTTTCAATAAGATAAGATAGTGTTTGCAAATGCTTATTACAATCACTTTTTAATTGTTGTTCTTAGAATTCAAATAATATGATTATAATCAAAAGCATGTGATGTTTGGTATATATACTAAAAGTTGAAGTTAAACAATATTTTAGTGTTTGGTTAAAACAAAAATAAGCACTTAAATATTAACAATTTACTTTATTTAATATTTTATTACCTTTCTTTATTTTTTTAGTTTCTTAAAGCTCCAAAAGCATTTCCCTGGATGCTTTTAGCTTAAAGCGGTTAGTTTGTTTAATTATAGAGAAACAAACGCATAAGTAGGGAAAACAAACACCAAAAAATTAATTATTGTGGTAGAAAATCAGATAATCACTTTAATTAAGCATTTGCAAATAATCACTAACAATTTTGAAGTAACGAACATTCTTGTTACCTGTTGGGTATT